>OY776112.1:413635249-414835249 GCA_963675035.1 Allygus modestus
CATAATGCGCGCGCCGACATTGAGGCACAGATTTTTTTTTTTTTTTATAATCAACAACAAACCTAACTTAACAGAGCATGACTTAACCTAACGACGAGATACTCCTGACAATGTTTTCTATCTATAAGCACAAACCTAACTTAACAGAGCATAACATAACCTAAGGATGAGATACAACTGCCCACGTTTCCTATTTCTATGCAGGGACCTAACTTTACACTGGATATCGTAACCTAACGATGAGATAAGTCTCTCCATGTTTCCCCTTTCTAACTGGAAACAGTCTTAATAAACCTAACTATACCTATCGTAACTTAACACAACTACGTGATGCTGTTAGCTTTCATTTTCTTGGGTTGACATTACTCAAGATTGGAACTTGTGTGATGGTGAAAACTCAAACGTATTCAAACATCGTTTACTTGGATTTTTTTTTTTTTTTTTTTTTTTTGTATCAATGTGCGAACTTTTTCAAACCTCGATTACTTGGAATTTTTTTCGATATACAAAAATATTACAAGTGCGATCTGGTTATTAAACGAGTATGTTATAATGCTAGTGACAATTCTTGAGGGAAAGGCAAACTTCTTGAAACACCGAATACTTGGGATTGACATACGAGAAGTTTAATGTAAAACTAAATACTCGTTACACTTACGAACCGCGTGAGGATGTACAACAGTTAACGCGGACTTGAATTACAACCGATGAAATGAGATTACGCATACAATTGTAATTGATGTTGAATGGGGAAATGAGCAATATAACCTGCTGTGACAAGACGTAACGCAACACATGTGCTCAGTTTACTTCAAGCATTGCTATTACCAGTCGTCACATACAACATAATGCACATTGTGACTTAAGCATGAAAAGTGATCGATGCGTCAATGTACAAGTTACGTTGTTAATGAACTAACATACGATAAAGGTTCGTAGTCGAGTTATTCCCTTAAATTACACCAGATGAAATGATACCACGCATAACATTTCAATTGATGCTGAATGTTAGAATGATGTATCTAACTTGTTGTGTTTGGATGTATCGCAACACATGTGTGCAGTTTATTTCAAGCGTTGTTAGTACCATCTGGCCCGTACGCCATAATGCATATTGAGACTGAAACAAGAATAGGGATCGGAAAAGTTACGTGCATGTATCGCCAAACGACCGATTGTCTATGTCAAAGGTGCTGAGAAAAAAGAGTTTGTACGATACAATTTCATCACGGATCACTGTACTACTAATGTCATCGATATCAACGATATTGGCTGCGGATCACTATCATCAATCAACAGTATACTATCAACAAACGCAGTGCGATGTCGCCATCACAGAACAGTTCACACACAATATGCGCTCTAACCAATTGCATCACATTGCGCGGTTGGTTACATCTAAGTACAAATATCGATGACGCTGATGATGACGCTGACGATGGTGGGAGTGATACCAGTTCCTGCTTTTGTTTTGCTACTAGTACTACTCCTACTACTGACTGTGGCATCGACACAGTAGAATGAATACCTTAGAGATACAAAAGTGTATGGCTAAACTGCCCGTACAGAATGTTGGTGTCTACGCTGCGGATCGATTGCCCCATTACATCTAACCATCTACTGCTATGATTGTGAACACTGATCCACACAATGAAGACGGAACTCACTGGGCCGCTTTCTACCTTAACAAAGGAGGAGGAATAATTGAATTCTTTGACAGCTACGGTCAACCGCCACATCTTCAATTCTACCAAGGATTCCTGAGACGCAACGCTCGTCGTTACCTGTACAACGAGCATCGCATTCAAAGCGACAACACTCTGGTCTGCGGTCAATACTGCCTTGTGTTCCTGTACTGCCGCACCCACTACGGCATGAAGATGACGGACTTTGTGCAGCTCTTTGAACACTCTTCTACTGGCCACAATGATGCACTGATCAGAAGACTCTTTGCACAAATGTATACCAATTGAATTTTGCATTTTTTTCTCAATAAACTAGTTGTGTACTCAGAATAAAAAAGAAACATTCTTATTATTTCCCATCCTCGCCTCCTTTAGTATTTACTTTTAGCAATTAGTCAGACACATATTGAATGCAAATTTTGAGAAAAATGAGGAATGTAATGCTTTGAACATATACTGCAAAGGGGGGTGTATCGATACACCCCCCTTCAATTACTCTAACCCAGGTAGGAAAGTCCTACTAATGCGTGTTTGTGAAAACACTAGGGCTGTCCCAATTTTGGACATACCTATCATACAATGATTCTAAAGTAACATTCATATCCTCACCTCCTTTAGCAATTACACTTTTAGCAAGTAGTCATACATTTGAATTGGTAGTTTACTTTTGTATCTTAAGACTATGTGAGGGGAGAAAAAAAAATACGAATGTATATACAAACAATTTGGCTATTTATTTACACACCTTATATATATATATATATATTTTACATCGAGTATGTGCTCCTGAACATTTTAGATTGACTAGCAAAAATGAGACTCGACACAAACTAATGACTAGAACAAAAAGAAAAAAGGAGAACATTTCTAAGTTTTACGAGACTCGATACAAACTAATGACTAGATTTTTCAAAATAATTTACAAGTCAAGTCAGGGTCTTTGGCAATATGACACAACCACTCAACGCTCCTCATCCTCCGCCTCTTCATCGTCTTGAGGGATGTCTTCGGGCTGAGGTGGAACGTCAATGTGTCCCCACGGAAGTGTGTTGACTCCGTCCGGAAGGATGTAACGTTTATCATCGTTACAGCTCAAGGATAGCTTGTCGACTTGGACTGTGAATACGCGGTGGTTTCGGGACTGGAACCTGGTGTTGATGGTTCTCTTCAACACGCCGTTGAAGAGGCATTCCCGATAGTCGTCAGAGGTTAAATTGTGTTTTACAACACCTCTAGCGACTCCCTTGGCGCGCTTCACTGTCATGACCTGCAACTCGTCATCTTCGGTCCTCTCCTCGAACTCGACAATGTCCATGAAATAAAGTTTCGAGCGAAGACCGAGGTACTCTAGCAGAGGAAGTCCGTTTGCTTCATCCTTGAACTTTCCGATGACTTTTGCGTTGACGGGGCTGTAGCAGGGATAGTTTCTGGGGTACGCACTGGTGTCAAAATCATCCAGATGCTCCAACATGTCCTTATAAACATCTTCAGTCTGGACGTCGAACACGAAGCTGTCAGTGTCCATGTAGTCAACCTTCAGACGATCACCGTAGCGGTTCTTCATCTTCCGAAGGAAGTCGTACATGAGCCACTTGCTCAGATCGAGGACACACATTCCGACGTACAGCGGTTTGTCCAGGACGATATTGACTTTCGACATGTGGACAATGGCGACATCATCGTTGAAGTAGGTTCGGTCCAGGAAGTTTGACTTGGCCACGTACTTCCTGAACATCTCCGGCGTACACACCAGCTTAGAGTTCATTCGCTTGCGAACATTCTCGATCGTCTTGCCGAAGACCGCATTGTTCATAAGCTTGAAAAAGTCTTGTTCAAACTTGGTCTTGGCCTTCTTCCTCAGTTCGGTGTTCATTAGGATGTAGCTCTCTAACCACCGAGACTGTCGGAACGAGATGACGCGATGCACGTTCGCAAGCTCCAGCCCGTTTTCCAGTGCCTGTTGCAAGATTCTGTAATGACAGATGTAGTTCTTCTTGTCATCCAGAGTCGTAACGAGCTTCTTGAATTTCCCTCCTGGCGGACGTTTGGTCTCACAGCAGTAAGGGAGATCTTTGTGAAGGTCGTGCAGGTGGGCGGGGTAGCGAAGGTCAACTTCCAAGACGTAGCCCGTGGGTCCTTCGGGGTCCAACGCTGCAATATCCAGGGACGCGATCTCCTCGCGGCTGAGCCATTGGAAGTGTCCCTGTGGAAGACACTGGGACATGGCCCAACCGTAAAGGTTGTTGGCGTCCAAGTATAGCAGGTGATGCGTTGGCTCTTCAGGTCGTCGATCTTCAGGGCGACATCCATCATGGTTGGCCTTGGCGTGTCTGGTGATCGCCTGGGAAATACCTCCTCTGATGCCTTGCTCGAAGAAGAGGTACATGTCAAAGTCCTGTATCGTATCAAGCTCCACTCCACAGGTCCTTAACATGACATCCCAGGCGTATGACGGTAGGGTGTAGTAGTGCGCAGGGTCTAGTTCGTATTCAGCCATCGACGTGTCCCTGAAGCGTTCAAAGACGTCAGTCAACAGCGCAATGTCACAGCGCAGGTACTTCTCGGCGTAGTCCTTGAGGTTCCTACAACCGAAGGTTTCCCACACGTTGCGAGCATGCTCGTAGTCTGCATCCGTGATGTCCTCCAGGGTCAGGTCGTTGTGGAAATCTCGCTGCAGAGGCAGTTCCGTAGTATCTTCCAAAACGGCGTTCGACGTTACAAAGTTGTACGGGAACACGCCTTTCCTACGGACTAGATCGAAGAGGTGGTCTTCGGGGAATCTCTTCCTCGTCTCCAAGAGTTGAGCTGGTGGAAGTGCGGCTGCGAGGCTGGCGAGGCTCAAAGCCAGGAACCTGTAGGTGTCGAGGAACCTGACTCTGAATCCTGGCTGTCTTTTTCCACGCCCTGGCATCCCAACCGGTGCCGCTGCTCGGTCGAACAGGAACCGCTTCGTGAAAGCGATGTACCGCTCTTCCGTGTGAGCCAACACCTCAACATCACCGGGGTCGACCGCCAACTCCCGCACTATGAAGTGAGCGTCGTAGTTGGAGAGGTTGTGGAAGTAGCAGTTGACTACTCGCTGCTCCCTGTAGCGTAGGTTACATGATCTGTGCGCAGCGCCACGGAACTCGTAGGGCGGCGCGTGGTTGTGATCACGAACCTTTGGGTCTTCTCTTGAAAATGGCGATCCACAGAGGTAGCAATTCGCTGTCGAGTTGTACTGCATCGTTTCCGCTGGCGTCAGGACAGGGCGCAGATTTCTTGCTTCGTACAGGAAGTTCCACAATCGTTCAACATCAGTTTTCAACATCTCCATAAATGTCTTTGACGCATCATCCCCGAAGTAGACTCGAGGCTCAAACTCTTCAAGTCCGTACGAGTCGATGATCTGGTACGCAAAGGCATATGGGATGTGGATGTGGGTGGCTACTCCTCCGTGCGGCTCGTCGACTTGTTCATCCATCTCCGCGGTCGGCAGTAGAGCACACTCAAAGTCCGCGTAGATGGTGAAACGCTCGCGTCGGGTGAACTCTGGATGGCTGAATTTGATTTCAGTCTTTCTCGGTGTATCCATGCGAATAGGGGCTGAAGCGGAGCAGTATCGCCTGTGCTCCTCCAGACGCTGAGCACCCGTCAGACCGAGCTTGTTCGGACGGTTGTCAAAGTGCGCGAAGCACCGCTTACAGATGAATATCCTGTCTACACGCGCTGTGAGTTGGGGACGGATCAGTCGGCCAAGGTCTTTGACGTAGGCGTAGTGACTATCACCGTCCGTTGTCACGTACAAAAGGTCGCAATGGTCTTCGCGCTCCTGCCTACAGATCTTCAAGGGAAAGACGGTGTCCTGATACTTTGGTTGTCCGTTAGGTTTCTGACCCACGCGCGTGTGATCAATACCATAGACGTTGATGCTGATGTTGTTTGTCCGCTCAAACGTCTTGATACTTTTCAGAGCAACGGGGAATTGAAGGCCGGTCCAATCGTATCGGGCGATGATGTCATCGGTGTACGATGCCGGTCTTTCGGGGTGATCTTGAACAAACTTTCCCAGGACTGCATACATAAAACACCGCTCATCGGTGTTCGATACGTTGACGACTGCTTTGGTGTTCTCCAGAGACGTAGGCAGTGGGAGCCAAGCTCGACCATCTTCACCTAGAGGAGTGTATTCGTTGATGCCGACCTCCAAATCACGAACGCGAAGGTATGTCCACCCGGAGCCGATATGATCACACTCAGCCTTCTCTCTGATAAGCTTCGCAAAAGCTGTTGTGATGTACTGGTTCAGGTCCGAGGTCACCGTCAGCGGAGTCATCTTCGTCTTGAAGTTGCGCAGGCAGGTGTTGTTGTGCACATTTTTGAACTCACACTCCAGCTTCAAGTTGACCTTTATGCTGTGGTGTTTCGCCAAGGTGATCTCAAGCAACTCCGTAAGGCTCACAATCAACAACGCCATCACTTCTCCGATTGTGACGAGATTCTCCATCGGTCGCTGCAGACGGTAGGTTAGGAGGCGGTTGCGGAAACCCCGTTGAATAAGTGAGAATACGGGGCTTGACTGTCCTGCTCCAGTCATCTCAACATCATCGGGTTGTTGGTGTGTGCTCGTACCGGGTTGTGGCTCCGTGCTCGGACCTGGCTGGGGTTCATCCTGTTCCATGGCTGCTCGGTTCCGGATCAGGTCCTTCATGATCGGGCAAGAGATCCGCTCATGATGGTCCTTGTTGAACAGCTTGTTAAACTCCTGACCGCAGTATGCGCAAGGGAATCTCCGTTCTTGGCCATCACCGTGAAATTGCTTGGTGTGGCGACGAAGGTTGTCTTCCCTCTTAAACTCGGCGCCGCATGTGACGCAAAGGAACCTGCGGACTCTGCTGTGGGTTGATTCCACATGTCGACGCAGGTTTCTTTCACGACGGAAACGGCGACCGCATTCATGGCAGGTGTGGTGGCCAGGACCCGGACCTTCATCTGAAAATAAAAATAAAAACAAATTAGGATAAATGAAGATACAAATTCCCCCCTCTCTCTCTCTCGAGAATCACATTTAAAAGTTAAGTTTGTTAAATCAAAATAGCAATCATTAAACAGGGAAGAAGTAATCTTCTGTACTGTTTGTCTACATTGATGATCCTGGGTTCAAAGCAAAGGATGTAGCTGCAATAATGAGCTACGTCAACCCTAAAGAAGCCTTTTGTGTTAGGGGGAGCGAAAATCTCCCCCTAGTAATTAAATCAATAGTACATCAGTTGGCACGGTCTCATTCTTCTTCAGGAACCTAGTTAAATAGTTAAAAAAAGAAGGTAAATAGTCACTAGGGGGAAAAAGTTATTTTAAAGTAGATTCTCACCTTAACGGAGTGTTGATTGACACCGGCAGTCGTCTGCGGAGCATCAATCGCCTCCCGGGGTGGAACGACGAGGTGATTCGCTCCCATGTGCCGCTCTAAGGCCCCCTGGTCTGCGAATGTGGCTCGACAAAGCCGACATGCAGCTTCTCCATCTGCAAACGCACAAAACGATTAGATTGAGAAATGTTTAACACCTGTCTTAGTTTAGTGTACTTGATGGGGGGTGTATCGATACACCCCCCTTCAAGTGCTCCAACCCAAAGCATTCACTGGTAGTTAACTTGTCCGCAGGCACTGATGGGCTAGCTCTGTTGGTTGTAGCGTTACCCTGCTCAACTCTTGTATTAATTATCAAAAGTACGTCATGTGGGTACTCAAAATACTCGGCTTGAAGAGGGGATTCCGAAAATGCATTAAAAAAAAAGAGGGTCAAGTTCAAGTTCAAGGTCATCATCAGGTTAGCCCAAAGTGGTCGATGTGGGTACTCAAAATACTCGGCTTGAAGAGGGGATTCCGAAAATGCATTAAAAAAAGAGGGTCAAGTTCAAGTTCAAGGTCATCATCAGGTTAGCCCAAAGTGGTCGATGTGGGTACTCAAATGACTCGTCTTGACTAGACGAGCAAGAATCTGCAATCAGAATTCAGATCCGACCTATGGTAACCCAGACCCATTACCCCCCCCCCCGAGGTCTCGTCTGTGACACTTTTGCCCCCCCCCCCCGAGGTCTCGTCTGTGACACTTTTGCCCCCCCCCCCCCCGAGGTTAGGGTCATACTCGAGGGGGGGGGGTATGAAGTATGTCATATGGGTACTCTGATGACTTGACTTGATGGTTCGAACAATAGCATAAGTTATTAACATTATATAAATATAGTCATGTAATTTTAATTTTTTTTTTTACACAGCTCTATATTCGCACAGAATAACTAAAGCTGTTAAATAAAAAGAAGACTTTTACCACACTCCGGTTATATACTGCATAACATATTCCTATATTACTAACATTTAAGTCTGATTAAAACAATAATGCAACACACAATGACGTACCTTGCTGGGGTGGGATGAATCCACCGTGGAATTCTGCGTAGTGCTTCATACTGTGTCTGCGCGGGAACGTGCAGCCGCAAATGACGCATTGGTGTGAGTCGTTCATCTTGAATATGGATTATAAAGTTTCGATAATCGCAAACAATACGGCACAACACAACCGTTTTAAATAGTTCAAAGATGCTGGACGAATATCACAAATGAAATCAGCAACTAACAAAAATCGCGTAGAACGGAGCAGGATCGGACTAACACGTCTACACGCACTGAACTCTCGAACTGAACTGACGGAGTGCTGGCGATGTGGGGTGACGCTCCCCACTAATGGATTTCGGAGAAGGCCGGGGCAATAAATCTCAACCGCTGTCAGGGGTAAAAGCAACCCTCCTCTAATTGAATTCGATACGGGGGGACTATAATGGGTTCCTAGAAGGGTCGGGTGCAGCTGCTTCCCAGACCGGTCTCGACTCACCGGTCTTTTGTGCGAACATCTGCTGCGTCGACGTTTGTCGCCTAGACAACAAATCACGACAGCTGTCAGGGGTAAAAGCAACCCTCCTCTATTGTAATTCAATACAGGCGGACTATAATGGGTTCCCGGAAGGGTCGGGCGCAGCTGCATCCCGGACCGGTCTCGACTCACCGGTCTTTTGTTTGAACATCTGCGTCGACGTTTGTTGCCTCGACAACAAATCACAACAGCTGTCAGGGGTAAAATCATTGGACAGTCGGGGGGGGGGGGTAAAAGTGTCACAGACAAGACCTCCGGGGGGGGGGGGTCCGTGGTCGGGGGGGGGGGATGGCTCCTCCTGATTGATGTACCGGGGGGGGGGCTCCTCCTGAAATGAAAAAAAAAATTTGCATATTAATTAGGGTAATTAAAAAAAATTTGCATATTAATTAGGGTAATTAAAAATTTGCATATTAATTAGGGTAATTAAAAAAAAAATTTGCATACTAATTGGGGGGGGGGGGCTCCTCGGGGGGGGGCGCTCCTCCTGGCTCCTCCTGGTCCAGAACACTCCATTTATCCCTACTTACTGTGTTTAGCACTTTCAATATCTCAGTAATCAATTGACGTAGAGCAATGATCAAAATACCAAATTGTTTGTTTTTTTAAGCTGAATCCAATGGTATAAATTAAAATTTGATTTAAATGATTATTACATGTGAAAACTCCAAAAAAAAACATTTTTGGGGTACAAAACCCCCCCAAAACCCCCCTTCGGATGATGCGATTTGTCTGGTTTTCGAACTCGTTCAAATAAATGGTACTTTACACGTTTGTACCAAATTTCATAGTAGGGGGCATTAGAGGGTTCAAAACCAGCATAGGCGCGGTGTGGACGCGTGGAAGCCCCCCCCCCCCATGACCTTGACCTTGATCCCAAGGTCACCCCCGAGGCCCCCCCCCATGACGTCATCCCCCCCCCATGACGTCATTCCCCCCCCCCAGACCGAAATCAGCACGCAAGTGAGGAGCCCCGACCCCGGTGACGTCATCACCCGGAATCAGCATGTAGGTGAGGAGCATTTATATATTTTCTTTTTAGTTTATTAAGTTAATATTATAAAAAATAATATGTATTAAAATCATGAATATAACAGCTTATTCAAGCTGAATCCCCCGGTAGCTTACCACAGCTGAAACACCATTTGCCAAAAAGCCATTCACCCTCTGCTTTACAAGGTCCAGCTCCACTGGCACATTGGCGGTAAACCACCGGGGGAAATAGTGAAGTCTTCCATCCTCCTCGATATAGCCAAGGCGGAGGATTATCAATCCACTTTGCATTTCATCTTCTATTTTTTGAAATGCAACAGCCACAGTGTAGGGGCAGCACATGACATATGTGATGTCCGACATGGTTCTCTGTTAGTTGTCGACAAGAGAATGAGGGTTTGGCTAATACACAAGCTATTTCTGCGTTGTAAACAAGTGGAATGTTCCAGAAGCTTTCACCTCTCAGTGGAAAGCCCTCTTCAAATCAGTCAACGACGTAAACAAGCTATTATTGTATTGACCAACTGGTAGAAACCTAACATAGGCTTCTTCCACGCGAGAGGATATACCTGCTCCCGACATCAACTGGCGAGAGGATATACCTGCCTCGCGACATCACCTGGCGTGAGGATCCCCCCCCCCCGACGTCACCCCCCCCCATGACGTCATCCCCCCCCTCCCCATAGCCAAGCTCCGACCCCCCCCCTTCCCCATAGCCAAGCTCCGACCCCCCCCCCTGCTAGGGTCTACGTGACCGCCCGGGGTTGTTTACTCATCAGCGACCTTCTAGACCCCTCATCACTCCCTCACTCCTCCGGCAAGTGCGCGCCGCATGAGGCCTCCTCCCGACCAGAGTGTTATTTATAAGCGAGTCCTTGAGGGTTTCGCCAGTTTGTCTTTGGAGCTCTTACTGCGCGGACGAAGTATTGCCGTCTCCGAGATACACTTTACAACCTGTGCTTGTGCGACTGTGTGGAGTTTTCTCTTTGAATATCTTAAAATTTAAGTAACATTTAATATATCTTTTCATCAGCCGATTTGCCAATGATCTAAATCCCAATTAGCTAAAATTAATATTTAATATTTTACATATCCCAGTGCAAAATAAAATTTGGTTTTGCTTTTAAATCGAAATTTCAAGTGGCTAGTAGAATTATAGACGAGAGTAAAATCGCCATGTGCGACTGAAACAAAGATAAAGACGTGTAACAGTGTTAGGAATGTCATAGGAGCCATTCTTGTAATTTATTTCTGTCTACTATTAGAAGGGTACTGCTACAGATACCCGATGTTGTAGATGGCTGTTCCTCGTATGTGTGAGGTCTGCGGTCGCGTCTTCGCTGGAAACCTGGCTCGTCACATGGCAGCTGCTCACAGGGACCGCCATTTCGACTGCAACGTCTGCGGGAGACGCTTCGGGCGAAGCGACAGCCTGCGACGCCACCTCACAGCAGTTCATCCTCCCACTCCTCACGACCAAGCGCCAGGTACGGTTTTTACATTAAACAAGAAACCGTCAGTACTAATGACTTGTTTTCGAGAGAGAGAGTAAACGGCTTTAGCTGAGTAAACAGATTCAAGTAGTAAACAAGGGGCTGCCAGCCTCTGTTCAGTTCCTCACCCTTGTATTACTGGGCTCAAACTGGCGTTCGAGATGAGGAAGAGGTCGTCAGGCCTCTATGCAATTCCTCACCCTTGTATTACTGGGCTCAAACTGGCGATTGAGATGAGGAAGAGGTCGCCAGTCCTCTATGCAGTTCCTCACGATCAAGCGCTAGGCACGGTTTTTACATTAAACAAGAAACCAGTACTAATGACTTGTTTTCGAGAGAGTAAACGGCTTTAGCCGAGTAAACAGATTTAAGTAGTAAACAAGGGGCTGTCAGCCTCTGTTCAGTTCCTCACCTTGTATTACTGGGCTCAAACTGGCGATTGAGATGAGGAAGAGGTCACTAGGCCTCTGTGCAATTCCTCACCCTTGTATATACTAGGTTCAAACTGGTGAATGAGATGAGGAAGAGGTTTCCAGTTCCTCACCTTCATGTATATTGAGGTAACTAATAGAACTTGTTTTTCCTGTTCACAGACCATCCATGCCCGTTGTGCTCCGTCGCCCTGGCGAGCCCCGAGGATCTTCACCACCACATGGAAGCGGTCCACGGTGCGATCCCGTCAGCTTCGACCTCCTCCTCCGCAACGCCACCTGTCAGAGACCCACGGCCCGAGTGCGACGCGTGCGGGCGGCGATTCGACCGCGAGGACCTGCTCCGGCGCCACGTGCAGCTGGTGCACGCCAACGGGGTCCGCTGTCCCGAGTGCGGCGCCCTTTTCCGCAGGGCCGCGTACCTCCAGCCGCACATGGAGAGCGTCCACCGCAGCATGAGGTTCGCGTGCGCCTACTGCGACCGAGGCTTCACCCGGCGCTACAACCGGGACCAGCACGAGGCCCACAACTGCCCCATCGTGAGGAACCTTGTTGTGGACGAGATGCCGCACCTACCCGTCCTGTCACCCGAGCCCCGGCCCGGCCGCGAGCCTCGACCCAGCCACGAGCCCCAGCCTCGACCCAGCCACGAGCCCCAGCCTAGACCCAACCACGAGCCCCAGCCCGGACCCAGCCACGAGCCCCAGCCCGGACCTAGCCGCGAGCCTCAGCCCGGACCGAGCGAGGCACCTGACGGGATGGTGGGTGGCGGACTGCCCGCGTTCCGCACCATCCAACGAGGGTTCCGCGGACGCCTCCTGACCTTCGGTCTGTCCCGGCCCATGGAGGACTTCTTGTCCGTGGAGGACGCGCTGGTGCTGCTGTTCGACAGCGTCCTGGAACTGCTGGCTGACGTCAGGACCCGACACCCAAACATCAAGGTCAACATGTTCCTGGAGTGCGAATTCTCCAACGTTCACGGAGCCACCTGTCTGCGGGCCTTCAAGACGAAGAACGTGCCTCTCACCGCCGCGTCCAACTTGGAGGACTTCCTGTCAGCGTCCTTCCACAAGCTGGAGGAAGAGAAGGAGCAGTGCCTGCTAGTGGGCAGCGGGTGGAGCTATCTCCGGATACGGGACCTGGAGATCCGCGTCAACCTCTACACCCCGTTGGGAGAACGCGGAGCCCGGTTCATCCTGCTTCCCAGGACCATCTGCGAGACGCGCGCTGTCATCAACGTGCAAAACGTCGATGACATGTGCTTCGCGTACGCCATCCTAGCCAAGTTCGTCGCGCAACACCCGGAGAGGTCCACATCGTACACACCGGACGTCATGGCACGCTACGACTGGGTCGGCCTACGCTTCCCCGTAGCCGTGAAGGACATCAAAGTCTTTGAGAGGAGGAACCCCATTAGCGTCAATGTGTACGGGATCGAGCGCGCCATGGTGGGGAGACGCCCCGACGGATCGCCAAAGTTCCAAGACCGCGTGTTCCCGCTGAAGATCTGCAAGCGGGAGTTGGAGGATCACCGGGACCTGCTGTACGTGACCACTGGCGGGGACAGTCACTACGCCTACATCACAAATATGAGTAGGCTTGTGCGACACCAGATGACGTCCCGCGAAAGCGCTATCTACGTGTGTAAGCGATGCTTCGCTTACTTTGACAACCAGCCCAACAAGCTGCAGCTGTCCGGTGCCGAGCGTCTGGAGGAGCATATGCGATACTGCACCGCCAAGGCCCCCCTCCGCTTGGACTTGCCGAAGAAGCAGCAAATCCGCTTCACCCACCCCGAGTACACTCGGCGCGAGCGCTTTTGCGTCTACGCCGACTTTGAGTGTGCTCTACAGCCCGTCGCCGCTGACCCTGCGGAAGCACCGCCCGGCACGAGGCCCCTGCAACTGCACGTCCCGTACGCCTTCGCCTACCAGATCGTGGACTCGCTCGGCCTGGAGGAGTTTGAGCCCCGCGTCTACTTCGGGGCTGACGCGTCCAAGGTCTTCATGGAGAGGTTGAAGATGGACGTGCTGGCGCTGTGGGAGTTCCTATTCAGCATGAGAGCTCTGCACCCTTCTCTGACCCGGCAGGAGATGAACGAGTACCTGGCAGCGACTCACTGCTACCTCTGCGGGAAGGAGTTCACGGACCAGGACGTTAAGGTGCGGGACCACAATCACGCCCCACCCTACGAGTTCCGAGGAGCCGCCCACCGCTCGTGCAACCTCAGGTACCGGGAGCAGCGACACATCAACTGCTACTTCCACAACCTGTCCAACTACGACGCCCACTTCGTAGTGCGCGAGCTGGCCATCGACCCCGGTGACGTGGACGTGTTGGCCCACACGGAGGAGCGGTACATCGCTTTTACCAAGCGATTCCACTTTGGTCAGCCTGGGGACAACCAACGTCAGAGCAGTTTCGCGGTGCGCTTCCTGGACACCTACAGGTTCCTGTCCATGAGCCTGGCCAACCTGGCGGCGGGACTTCCCACGGACAGGATGCGCGAGACGAGGAAGCGCTTCCCCGACGACCGGCTGTTCGACCTGGTGCGTAGGAAGGGCGTGTTCCCCTACGACTTCGTGACGTCCTACGACACGCTGTACAGGACCAGGGAGTTGCCGCCTAAGGAGGCGTTCAGGAACTCCATGACCCTGGAGGACATCAAGGACGAGGAGTACGAGCACGCCCTCAACGTGTGGCGAGCCTTTGAGTGTCACAACCTCAAGGACTATGCCGACAAGTACCTGCGGTGCGACATCGCCCTGCTCACCGATGTCTTTGAGCAGTTCCGCGACACCTCGTTGGCAGAGTACGGGCTGGATCCTGCCCACTACTACACCCTGCCGTCCTACGCCTGGGACATAATGCTCAAGACCTGCGACGTGGAGCTGGACACGCTGCAGGACTTTGACATGTACCTGTTCGTGGAGCAGGGGATCCGGGGAGGGATCTCACAGGCCATCACCCGCTACGCCAAGGCCAACCACGACAGGTGCCCGGACTACCACCCGGACGAGCCCACGCGCTTTCTCCTGTACCTGGATGCCAACAACCTCTACGGCTGGGCCATGTCCCAGTGCCTGCCGACCGGAGACTTCGAGTGGCTCAGCCGTGAGGAAATCCAGGCGTTGGACGTCGCGGCACTGGACGCAGAGGCTGATCGAGGCTACATCTTGGAGGTGGACCTCCACTACCCCGCGCGCCTACACGACCTGCACAAGGACCTTCCCTACTGCTGCGAGACGAAGCGCCCGCCAACAGGGAAGTTCCCCAAACTGTTGACGACCCTGGACGACAAGACGCACTACATCTGTCACTACAGGGTCTTACAGCAGGCGCTGCAAAACGGATTGGAGCTGGTCGCGGTGCATCGGGCGATCTCCTTTCGCCAGTCGCGGTGGTTGGAACCGTACATCCTGATGAACACGGAGCTGCAGAAGAGGGCCAAGACCAAGTTCGAACAGGACTTCTTCAAGCTCATGAACAACGCGGTCTTTGGCAAGACCATCGAGAATGTACGGAAGCGCCTCAACGTGAAGCTGGTGTGCACCCCGGAGAAGTTTTCCAAGTACGTCGCCAGATCCAACTTCCTGGACCGGACGTACTACACGGAGGACGTGGCCCTGGTGCATCTGTCCAAGGTCAACATCGTGTTGGACAAGCCCGTCTACGTAGGCATGACAGTCCTGGAGCTGAGCAAGTGGCTCATGTACGAGTTCCTGCGCAAGATGAAGGAGCGCTACGGTGACCGCCTCACCGTGGACTACATGGACACGGACAGCTACGTTTTTGACATCGTGTCCCAGGACGTCTACGCCGAGATGAAGGAACACCTGGACGACTTCGACACCAGCGGCTATCCGAGGTCTCACCCCTGCTACAGCCCCGTCAACGCCAAGGTCATCGGAAAGTTTAAGGACGAGTGCAACGGCCTGTCCTTATTCGAGTACCTCGGCCTGCGGTCCAAGCTGTACTTTATGGACATCGAGGACGCAGCGACAGGCGGCAGCAAGGCTCTCAAGCGGGCCAAGGGGGTGGCTAAGGGCGTTGTCAAGAACGTCCTCACCCCCGACGACTACAGAGAGTGCCTGTTTGAGGGGGTCCAAAAGCGCACCACCAACGTCCGCTTCCAGTCCCACTTACACCAGGTCTACACCGTGGAAGTGGACAAGCTGAGCCTCAGCCCGACTGATGACAAGCGGTGTGTCCTCCCCGACGGCATCCACACTCTGCCGTGGGGACACAAGGACGTCCCGCCGCTACCAGCCAGGAGAGGAGATCGACGGATGGAGGTGGATGGTGAGGAGGAGGAGCAGCCCCAGGATGAAGACGAGGAAGAGGAATTCCCAGTTTAGTTTTAATATTAATTTTAAGAAAAATTTGTAAATAGTATTTGTAAGAAAATATAATAGCTTTATGTACAGCACGAACCTGAGTTGTTTATTTCCTCCCCTTTGCTCACTCAAAAGCCGGTAGGCTCAGAAAAACTAAAGTGAAAGGCGTTATGGGCCGTTTGGCCCGAGCCGTGCAGCTTAAAAAGCCCCCGCCAACCGGGAGCGGTTGGCGGCGCGTGTCGGGGGATGGCCCTGAAGGAGTTGCCCAGGAAGGAATTACTCAGCGGTCTGCTGACGCTCGAGGTTGCATCCTCGAATTGCTCAGCGGTTTGCTGATGTCCGAGGGGTCTCGTGGCGCGCCCTCTTTGGCGGCCTTCACTGCCGCTTGGCGGGGGCTCAGCCAGTGACACGCGCCGCTGGTATATAAACCTGAGGTCCAGCCCCGCTGCCTCAGTTTTGATAATTTTTAAAATTTAGTAAGGAGAAAGGAGAAATGAAAACACAAGCTTTATCATTATGAGGCATGTATTGTACAGTAATAAGGTTACATACACATACTACAACAACCTTACAAACTAGTTTTAAGCGAATATGGAGTGGAAGAGCCTGCGGACCAGAGCGTCGTTGGCGGCGGGAGCGGCAGGGTCGAAGAGCTGGACGTAGTCGCTGAGTGACATGCGGAGAACAGCCCGGCAGTACAGGTAAGTGAGGCAGTAGTAGCCGCAAACAGAGGTATCGTAGCCCTGGAGCCGATACCTGTTGTAGACATAGTGGCGGTGATGAGGATTGCGCCTCAGGAACATTTGAAAGTCGGCCTGGTATGGCGGCCTTCCGTAGCTGTCCAGGTACTCGAGTCTGTCCTCTTCCGAGCAGTAAAACGCCACCCAGTGTTCGCCTCCCTCGGTGTGTGCTACCGTGTTGGACACGATGGCGGTGAGAGGCTTGACCGGCACGTCCGGTAGTTGGTCAGAGGCGTAGACCGCAACGTTCCTCAGTCCGGGGATCTTCGCCAGGCATTCTCAGCGGCGCGTGTCACTGGCTGAGCCCCCGCCAAGCGGCAGTGAAGGCCGCCAAAGAGGGCGCGCCACGAGACCCCTCGGACATCAGCAAACCGCTGAGCAATTCGAGGATGCAACCTCGAGCGTCAGCAGACCGCTGAGTAATTCCTTCCTGGGCAACTCCTTCAGGGCCATCCCCCGACACGCGCCGCCAACCGCTCCCGGTTGGCGGGGGCTTTTTAAGCTGCACGGCTCGGGCCAAACGGCCCATAACGCCTTTCACTTTAGTTTTTCTGAGCCTACCGGCTTTTGAGTGAGCAAAGGGGAGGAAATAAACAACTCAGGTTCGTGCTGTACATAAAGCTATTATATTTTCTTACAAATACTATTTACAAATTTTTCTTAAAATTAATATTAAAACTAAACTGGGAATTCCTCTTCCTCGTCTTCATCCTGGGGCTGTCCCTCCTCCTCCTCACCATCCACCTCCATCCGTCGATCTCCTCTCCTGGCTGGTAGTGGCGGGACGTCCTTGTGTCCCCACGGCAGAGTGTGGATGCCGTCGGGGAGGACACACCGCTTGTCATCAGTCGGGCTGAGGCTCAGCTTGTCCACTTCCACGGTGTAGATCCGGTGTAAGTGGGACTGGAAGCGGACGTTGGTGGTGCGCTTTTGGACCCCCTCAAACAGGCACTCTCTGTAGTCGTCGGGGGTGAGGACGTTCTTGACAACGCCCTTAGCCACCCCCTTGGCCCGCTTGAGAGCCTTGCTGCCGCCTGTCGCTGCGTCCTCGATGTCCATAAAGTACAGCTTGGACCGCAGGCCGAGGTACTCGAATAAGGACAGGCCGTTGCACTCGTCCTTAAACTTTCCGATGACCTTGGCGTTGACGGGGCTGTAGCAGGGGTGAGACCTCGGATAGCCGCTGGTGTCGAAGTCGTCCAGGTGTTCCTTCATCTCGGCGTAGACGTCCTGGGACACGATGTCAAAAACGTAGCTGTCCGTGTCCATGTAGTCCACGGTGAGGCGGTCACCGTAGCGCTCCTTCATCTTGCGCAGGAACTCGTACATGAGCCACTTGCTCAGCTCCAGGACTGTCATGCCTACGTAGACGGGCTTTTCCAACACGATGTTGACCTTGGACAGATGCACCAGGGCCACGTCCTCCGTGTAGTACGTCCGGTCCAGGAAGTTGGATCTGGCGACGTACTTGGAAAACTTCTCCGGGGTGCACACCAGCTTCACGTTGAGGCGCTTCCGTACATTCTCGATGGTCTTGCCAAAGACCGCGTTGTTCATGAGCTTGAAGAAGTCCTGTTCGAACTTGGTCTTGGCCCTCTTCCGCAGCTCCGTGTTCATCAGGATGTACGGTTCCAACCACCGCGACTGGCGAAAGGAGATCGCCCGATGCACCGCGACCAGCTCCAATCCGTTTTGCAGCGCCTGCTGTAAGACCCTGTAGTGACAGATGTAGTGCGTCTTGTCGTCCAGGGTCGTCAACAGTTTGGGGAACTTCCCTGTTGGCGGGCGCTTCGTCTCGCAGCAGTAGGGAAGGTCCTTGTGCAGGTCGTGTAGGCGCGCGGGGTAGTGGAGGTCCACCTCCAAGATGTAGCCTCGATCAGCCTCTGCGTCCAGTGCCGCGACGTCCAACGCCTGGATTTCCTCACGGCTGAGCCACTCGAAGTCTCCGGTCGGCAGGCACTGGGACATGGCCCAGCCGTAGAGGTTGTTGGCATCCAGGTACAGGAGAAAGCGCGTGGGCTCGTCCGGGTGGTAGTCCGGGCACCTGTCGTGGTTGGCCTTGGCGTAGCGGGTGATGGCCTGTGAGATCCCTCCCCGGATCCCCTGCTCCACGAACAGGTACATGTCAAAGTCCTGCAGCGTGTCCAGCTCCACGTCGCAGGTCTTGAGCATTACGTCCCAGGCGTAGGACGGCAGGGTGTAGTAGTGGGCAGGATCCAGCCCGTACTCTGCCAACGAGGTGTCGCGGAACTGCTCAAAGACATCGGTGAGCAGGGCGATGTCGCACCGCAGGTACTTGTCGGCATAGTCCTTGAGGTTGTGACACTCAAAGGCTCGCCACACGTTGAGGGCGTGCTCGTACTCCTCGTCCTTGATGTCCTCCAGGGTCATGGAGTTCCTGAACGCCTCCTTAGGCGGCAACTCCCTGGTCCTGTACAGCGTGTCGTAGGACGTCACGAAGTCGTAGGGGAACACGCCCTTCCTACGCACCAGGTCGAACAGCCGGTCGTCGGGGAAGCGCTTCCTCGTCTCGCGCATCCTGTCCGTGGGAAGTCCCGCCGCCAGGTTGGCCAGGCTCATGGACAGGAACCTGTAGGTGTCCAGGAAGCGCACCGCGAAACTGCTCTGACGTTGGTTGTCCCCAGGCTGACCAAAGTGGAATCGCTTGGTAAAAGCGATGTACCGCTCCTCCGTGTGGGCCAACACGTCCACGTCACCGGGGTCGATGGCCAGCTCGCGCACTACGAAGTGGGCGTCGTAGTTGGACAGGTTGTGGAAGTAGCAGTTGATGTGTCGCTGCTCCCGGTACCTGAGGTTGCACGAGCGGTGGGCGGCTCCTCGGAACTCGTAGGGTGGGGCGTGATTGTGGTCCCGCACCTTAACGTCCTGGTCCGTGAACTCCTTCCCGCAGAGGTAGCAGTGAGTCGCTGCCAGGTACTCGTTCATCTCCTGCCGGGTCAGAGAAGGGTGCAGAGCTCTCATGCTGAATAGGAACTCCCACAGCGCCAGCACGTCCATCTTCAACCTCTCCATGAAGACCTTGGACGCGTCAGCCCCGAAGTAGACGCGGGGCTCAAACTCCTCCAGGCCGAGCGAGTCCACGATCTGGTAGGCGAAGGCGTACGGGACGTGCAGTTGCAGGGGCCTCGTGCCGGGCGGTGCTTCCGCAGGGTCAGCGGCGACGGGCTGTAGAGCACACTCAAAGTCGGCGTAGACGCAAAAGCGCTCGCGCCGAGTGTACTCGGGGTGGGTGAAGCGGATTTGCTGCTTCTTCGGCAAGTCCAAGCGGAGGGGGGCCTTGGCGGTGCAGTATCGCATATGCTCCTCCAGACGCTCGGCACCGGACAGCTGCAGCTTGTTGGGCTGGTTGTCAAAGTAAGCGAAGCATCGCTTACACACGTAGATAGCGCTTTCGCGGGACGTCAGCTGGTGTCGCACAAGCCTATTCATATTTGTGATGTAGGCGTAGTGACTGTCCCCGCCAGTGGTCACGTACAGCAGGTCCCGGTGATCCTCCAACTCCCGCTTGCAGATCTTCAGCGGGAACACGCGGTCTTGGAACTTTGGCGATCCGTCGGGGCGTCTCCCCACCATGGCGCGCTCGATCCCGTACACATTGACGCTAATGGGGTTCCTCCTCTCAAAGACTTTGATGTCCTTCACGGCTACGGGGAAGCGTAGGCCGACCCAGTCGTAGCGTGCCATGACGTCCGGTGTGTACGATGTGGACCTCTCCGGGTGTTGCGCGACGAACTTGGCTAGGATGGCGTACGCGAAGCACATGTCATCGACGTTTTGCACGTTGATGACAGCGCGCGTCTCGCAGATGGTCCTGGGAAGCAGGATGAACCGGGCTCCGCGTTCTCCCAACGGGGTGTAGAGGTTGACGCGGATCTCCAGGTCCCGTATCCGGAGATAGCTCCACCCGCTGCCCACTAGCAGGCACTGCTCCTTCTCTTCCTCCAGCTTGTGGAAGGACGCTGACAGGAAGTCCTCCAAGTTGGACGCGGCGGTGAGAGGCACGTTCTTCGTCTTGAAGGCCCGCAGACAGGTGGCTCCGTGAACGTTGGAGAATTCGCACTCCAGGAACATGTTGACCTTGATGTTTGGGTGTCGGGTCCTGACGTCAGCCAGCAGTTCCAGGACGCTGTCGAACAGCAGCACCAGCGCGTCCTCCACGGACAAGAAGTCCTCCATGGGCCGGGACAGACCGAAGGTCAGGAGGCGTCCGCGGAACCCTCGTTGGATGGTGCGGAACGCGGGCAGTCCGCCACCCACCATCCCGTCGGGTGCCTCGCTCGGTCCGGGCTGAGGCTCGCGGCTAGGTCCGGGCTGGGGCTCGTGGCTGGGTCCGGGCTGGGGCTCGTGGTTGGGTCTAGGCTGGGGCTCGTGGCTGGGTCGAGGCTGGGGCTCGTGGCTGGGTCGAGGCTCGCGGCCGGGCCGGGGCTCGGGTGACAGGACGGGTAGGTGCGGCATCTCGTCCACAACGAGGTTCCTCACGATGGGGCAGTTGTGGGCCTCGTGCTGGTCCCGGTTGTAGCGCCGGGTGAAGCCTCGGTCGCAGTAGGCGCACGCGAACCTCATGCTGCGGTGGACGCTCTCCATGTGCCGCTGGAGGTACGCGGCCCTGCGGAAAAGGGCGCCGCACTCGGGACAGCGGACCCCGTTGGCGTGCACCAGCTGCACGTGGCGCCGGAGCAGGTCCTCGCGGTCGAATCGCCGCCCGCACGCGTCGCACTCGGGCCGTGGGTCTCTGACAGGTGGCGTTGCGGAGGAGGAGGTCGAAGCTGACGGGATCGCACCGTGGACCGCTTCCATGTGGTGGTGAAGATCCTCGGGGCTCGCCAGGGCGACGGAGCACAACGGGCATGGATGGTCTGTGAACAGGAAAAACAAGTTCTATTAGTTACCTCAATATACATGAAGGTGAGGAACTGGAAACCTCTTCCTCATCTCATTCACCAGTTTGAACCTAGTATATACAAGGGTGAGGAATTGCACAGAGGCCTAGTGACCTCTTCCTCATCTCAATCGCCAGTTTGAGCCCAGTAATACAAGGTGAGGAACTGAACAGAGGCTGACAGCCCCTTGTTTACTACTTAAATCTGTTTACTCGGCTAAAGCCGTTTACTCTCTCGAAAACAAGTCATTAGTACTGGTTTCTTGTTTAATGTAAAAACCGTGCCTAGCGCTTGATCGTGAGGAACTACATAGAGGACTGGCGACCTCTTCCTCATCTCAATCGCCAGTTTGAGCCCAGTAATACAAGGGTGAGGAATTGCATAGAGGCCTGACGACCTCTTCCTCATCTCGAACGCCAGTTTGAGCCCAGTAATACAAGGGTGAGGAACTGAACAGAGGCTGGCAGCCCCTTGTTTACTACTTGAATCTGTTTACTCAGCTAAAGCCGTTTACTCTCTCTCTCGAAAACAAGTCATTAGTACTGACGGTTTCTTGTTTAATGTAAAAACCGTACCTGGCGCTTGGTCGTGAGGAGTGGGAGGATGAACTGCTGTGAGGTGGCGTCGCAGGCTGTCGCTTCGCCCGAAGCGTCTCCCGCAGACGTTGCAGTCGAAATGGCGGTCCCTGTGAGCAGCTGCCATGTGACGAGCCAGGTTTCCAGCGAAGACGCGACCGCAGACCTCACACATACGAGGAACAGCCATCTACAACATCGGGTATCTGTAGCAGTACCCTTCTAATAGTAGACAGAAATAAATTACAAGAATGGCTCCTATGACATTCCTAACACTGTTACACGTCTTTATCTTTGTTTCAGTCGCACATGGCGATTTTACTCTCGTCTATAATTCTACTAGCCACTTGAAATTTCGATTTAAAAGCAAAACCAAATTTTATTTTGCACTGGGATATGTAAAATATTAAATATTAATTTTAGCTAATTGGGATTTAGATCATTGGCAAATCGGCTGATGAAAAGATATATTAAATGTTACTTACATTTTAAGATATTCAAAGAGAAAACTCCACACAGTCGCACAAGCACAGGTTGTAAAGTGTATCTCGGAGACGGCAATACTTCGTCCGCGCAGTAAGAGCTCCAAAGACAAACTGGCGAAACCCTCAAGGACTCGCTTATAAATAACACTCTGGTCGGGAGGAGGCCTCATGCGGCGCGCACTTGCCGGAGGAGTGAGGGAGTGATGAGGGGTCTAGAAGGTCGCTGATGAGTAAACAACCCCGGGCGGTCACGTAGACCCTAGCAGGGGGGGGGGGGTCGGAGCTTGGCTATGGGGAAGGGGGGGGGGGTCGGAGCTTGGCTATGGGGAGGGGGGGGATGACGTCATGGGGGGGGGGTGACGGGGGGGGGTGACGTCGGGGGGGGGGGATCCTCACGCCAGGTGATGTCGCGAGGCAGGTATATCCTCTCGCCAGTTGATGTCGGGAGCAGGTATATCCTCTCGCGTGGAAGAAGCCTATGTTAGGTTTCTACCAGTTGGTCAATACAATAATAGCTTGTTTACGTCGTTGACTGATTTGAAGAGGGCTTTCCACTGAGAGGTGAAAGCTTCTGGAACATTCCACTTGTTTACAACGCAGAAATAGCTTGTGTATTAGCCAAACCCTCATTCTCTTGTCGACAACTAACAGAGAACCATGTCGGACATCACATATGTCATGTGCTGCCCCTACACTGTGGCTGTTGCATTTCAAAAAATAGAAGATGAAATGCAAAGTGGATTGATAATCCTCCGCCTTGGCTATATCGAGGAGGATGGAAGACTTCACTATTTCCCCCGGTGGTTTACCGCCAATGTGCCAGTGGAGCTGGACCTTGTAAAGCAGAGGGTGAATGGCTTTTTGGCAAATGGTGTTTCAGCTGTGGTAAGCTACCGGGGGATTCAGCTTGAATAAGCTGTTATATTCATGATTTTAATACATATTATTTTTTATAATATTAACTTAATAAACTAAAAAGAAAATATATAAATGCTCCTCACCTACATGCTGATTCCGGGTGATGACGTCACCGGGGTCGGGGCTCCTCACTTGCGTGCTGATTTCGGTCTGGGGGGGGGAATGACGTCATGGGGGGGGGGCCTCGGGGGTGACCTTGGGGTCAAGGTCAAGGTCATGGGGGGGGGGGCTTCCACGCGTCCACACCGCGCCTATGCTGGTTTTGAACCCTCTAATGCCCCCTACTTTTCATTAAGATCGGACCTCTTTTACGAGAGTTATCGTGCTTACGGACACATATATATATATATTATATATATATATATATATATATATATGTATATATACATATATAAAAATTTGAACGAATGGTGTTTTTGGCATCTGGGGACCTCAAAACGAAAAGTTATCATGGTCTCGGGCTTAAGTCTTACCATGAGACCTACGGTAATAGCTTCTTCCCTATAGGGGAAATTCGCTAAAAACGTCCGATTTCGATGAAATTTGGCTCAAATGTGTAAAGTGACATTTATGACTTTATAATCCCACAAAAACTTCATTTTCATGATATTTAATGTGCTTTTTGAGAATTTTCCTCAGGCTAATTAATGACCATTAGTTTGATGTGTTTTAGATGCAAAAGAGCGAGTCCAGTCACTCGAATCCGAGCAAATATTTGTCTTTTGAGATTGCCCAGCTCATAATAGCAGGTGATTCGAAAAGAATGGTGAAAAAATAAGGTTGGTTTAGTTACAGTCAAAATGACACAAAAACAAGAAAACAGTGTCAAACAATGTATTATTTTAACGAGATTGTATACACACTATGACGGTTTTCATTCACACTACAAATGCTTGATATGACAGCCGTTGGTAATCCTGCATACATCCAGGCGATATTCCAATTCCACCTCCACACGCTGCAACATGTCCTGTGTTATGGATTGCAGTAATCAGGTTATACAAAGTCATTCAGGTTTTGAGGCATGGGTAGTAAACTGAATCTTTAATGATGAAACCCCACAAAAAAATCGCAATGAGTTCAGGCGATCATGGGGGCCAGCGCAACATAGAATTCTGTCTTGATTTCCAGAGCAACTAATGTACATGTTTTCTTGTTTTGTCTTAGCCATTTAATAAACACGTCAGTGTTAGTTAACTAAGCAATCAAACCAAAATGTAACCTTATCAAAACAAGCTTTTAAACGTACTCTTTCTGTAGTTGTATTAGTTTTTAATTTTTTTTTATATCTACGCCAGTGGCATTTTTTAACGTTTTGATAAGGAACGGTCCAAACCCTGGCCTTGTTACTATCTAAGGTGGACCTGTTCTTGGAAAGCATCATTAATTATTAGCCCAATGACAAATGACAGCTACGTCCAGTTTCGAACCTTCTCAAAATTTTGCGATTTTGATCAGGATCGATCTGGCGAACCTTGGATTACAAGGCGAACACGATAAGCACTACGCTACCCAGCTATTTATAGTGAGGTATTTCAGTTAATGCAAACAGAAAAACCACATGTTTAGTTTTGCACCATTCTTCTTGAATCACTCAGTATTCAGTCTATATTGTGATGCGATTTAAATAGCTTGAGACATCTGTTCTTGTTTTTGTACTGTGTTTTGTTATTATCAACAGCTGCAGTTGGATCATTTTCATTCATCAGATTAACATTGAAACTTTGAAAGCCCAGGGGGCAGACCCCTGAAGGTGGAAAACTATAACGCCTTCTTAACCCCTCAAAAGGCACATCTAGAAGCCTAGGGCTTTCAAATAACACATCAAACATGATTTTAAACATAATAGTTTTGCCAGTAGCCCGTTCTCAAAAATTGTCTTATTTTTTTAATAGGATGATTTTATTTACTAACTAAGACAATTAACAGTTAAAAAACTACTACCGTGTAAATAGTGGTAAATTTAATTTTAGGGCTTTTAAGTTGCACGCTGAACTGGCAAAACTTTATTGAGTTGTCTTTAGCAGTTAGTCTTTAAAAGTCAACTACGAGTGTTTCCATTGTTTTTACCTACATTCAGAATGCCACAAAGCAAAATTTCAGCACCATTGCAATCCCACTACAGTAAACCCCCGCCTAAACCAAAACTGGGGTCAACCAGAACGGTCTAAAAGAACGGATAATCAATAATAAAGAGAATAAGTGGCGTATGGCTCATGGCACGCCGAGACACCACTAGGGATCTCCGGTGTACTGAAAATTCAGTACCGGTACGGTACAAAACGAATTACCGAATTCAGTTCGGTATCACTAAACGGTGCCAGTACTAAGTCGGTACGGTACAGCCTACAACTACAAAAAATCAGTGTTCACTGTTTATCAACCACATTTTTCCTTCAGTTTTATTCATAACATATTTTTCGTCCGTTGACATTCCATTTACACGATGAGACGTTTCCTTTGCTCGCGACAGCAACTTTCAACTTCGACCGGCATTCGCGAGTTTATAGGTTCATGATCACGAATGATGACGAGATGCTTTTACAGCATTGATAAAGCCGCATCCACATACTGGCCGAGTGTTTTGTCGAGTTGCGTACGACTCGCGAGCAATTTTATAATGTACATAAACATCGAGAATAACAGGGGTTAATAGAGGTTAAACCTAGGACTGCCCTTACCTGATTTACGCTAAACTGCTCGGTGCCCTAAACGATCGCATCACGTAAAAAGCGGCCGAAAATGACGATCAGACCGCATAATTTCGGCCGTAAATGACGAAGGTATACATAATATTGGCAAAAGTGGCGACTGATCCACTTAATATCCACTTAAGGGACCTAGTGACATTAGCCAAATGACAACCGGACCGTATTTATCGGCCAGAAACGAATATAAAACCGTATTTTGTTTGTCAATACGTAATTCAGTTTGATTGTACTGGCCAAAACTTTGTATTGCTACTCATGTATTAGTAAGAAACCATGTTTAGATTATCAAATCTAGGGTGGTATCCAAAAATCCCATTAAACCATTTTAAACCACCAACTGATGGCAAATACTCGCTCGAAAATACTCGAAACTCAAAAATAATTGGCACTACTCGACTCGATTAAAAAAATCACTACTCGCACACCCCTATTTATTTAACAAAGGTCTTTGATTTTGTCCCCCACAATGTCTTGCTCAGAAAACTTGAATTTTATATGCGCAGTTGAAAATATAAACTTTTACTATTAGACAGGAAGTGCATTCTTATGAGACCAGAGGTAAACTTGAAATCCCTGCTCATAGACTTAGTAAGAGTGGTAACTGTCATAAATTAAACTGCATTCGATTTTTTAATAAATTACCTTTATCTGCCAGAATGGTTTCTTTCAATATATTTAAAATAAAACTACACAATTAACTAAACAATAATCCCTTCTATGACATAAGTGAGTTTTTAGAAGCTGATACTTTTGTGCATTTCCTATAAATATTAGGTTAAGCATATTGACTCTGTCCATTCCTTGTTAATAAGGTTAATGACAATAAAACTCTTGATTCTTGAATAACATGTACATCAATTCAAAAACACAAATCGGGTTTATCATGACATTTTCCTAACAGGCATAATGATACTTCCTAACGTTTTATGGATGGAAATTAAACCAACCGAAAGAAAATGTTTGAATTCAATAATTGGCTACGAGATTTAAAAGTTGTTGGAGGCTATAATTTATAATTCATACAACCTGTATTTAATTACAATCAAAAACTTACCTAAATACATTTTTATGTCTGCCAGTATGATTTTCTTTTAAAATATTTTTTCTGTATTTTTTCTGTTTGGTTTCTGAATCCACTTAGGCTATGATAAATTGCTGCTTTTTATTACTGCGTCCCGTGCTGATTTTGTACCGAGAACTGAGGTACAAAAATATTTACCGTACCGACCTTAAATTTCTAGTACTGCAGACCTCTAGAGACCAACCGCGGCGGTCACTGAACTTAGGGGTTGTTTTGATCGGTTCACATTCCTGATCCGCCCGCGAGGGGGTGGGGGAACCCATACTGCATTTTCCGCATTCCCACTGCACTAAAGGGTCAGTGTACTGCGGACTCTCACACCTGCATGTGGTGACAACGCAGTTACTTTTGTGGTTACGTAGTGTCATTTGCCAAAGTTATAAAAACTTCCAGATGTATGCGTAATTTCATAAATTAACCTCGAAATACCAACAGTTGTTTATCTGAAATGAGGGTTATCCCAAACTATTCCACCCCAAAATTTCGGTTATGCGGGGTTTTACTCTATTTGAAAATCTCATTTCTCTTCGCACACTGTCACAACTGGTACTCACCCCACCGCTCTTAGGCAGCAGCACGACCTTGACGAAGTTGGGCATGTCGCGCACCAGCTCGTTGTAGAGCCGCTCCTGGTCCAACACCAGGATCACGTCCACCTCGAACGCCTGCGCGGCATGCATCAGGTGCTTGTAGCCGTCGTTCTTGATCCAGCCGCACGTGTTGATGATGATGCCGGACGCGTTGGCTGCAACAGTCAGGCTATCATACAGAACAAACAAGGGATACCAGACAACTTGCCTACTGAGAACAAGTGTTTGTTTGGGAGGATTAGGAGGCCCCGGCAACGCCGGCTAGGCATGTCTCCCTTTTTTTTTTGATCCCTTATGCAGCCACTGGGAAGAGAGGAGTTTCAGGAACGGGAAAGGTAGGGCGGGGTCAGTCTGCATTCCAGAAAGGGAGAGAGAACCCTTAGCCCCTACCTAGCTCCTGGGCTCTGTGGGTGACTCAACACCCCAGGACATTCGCCCTCTAACCTGACGCCCCACAAATTCACCAGACAGGGACTGCCATAGTACAGAGCCCCCAACCTCTCAGAGGTAGGGGGGCCCCAGTACGGTTCGTCTCCCAGCCCGGCAGACCAGAGCATCGGGTAAGGGCCCTTCCTCCCAGGCTGCAAGGAATATCCACCACTCCCTCTAAGGTCTAAGGACCTGGAATAGACTGGGTATCCAGGCTCAAATGGGCGTCAAGCCCCCAGAAGAGACAAGGAGGGACCAAGGAAGGGAAGATGGTCAATCTGGATAGCCAAAAGTAGGGGCTGCGATGTACCGGAAAATCGGTACACCGCAGACAAATCTGCGGTACAAAACGAATTACCGGATTCGGTACCACGAATGGTGCCGGTACTGAGTCGGTACAGTACAGCCTACAACTAAAAAAAAATCAGTATTCACTGTTTATCAACCATATTTTGTCTTCAGTTTTATTCATAACATTTTTTTTGTCTTTGTCATTCCATTTACATAACGTTCCTTTGCTCACGACAGCAACTTTAAACTTCGCCTGGCATTCGCGAGTTTATAGGTTCACGATCACGAATGATGACGAGATGCCTTTACGGCATTGATAAAGCCGCCTCCACACACTGGCCGAATGATTTGTCGAGTTGCGTACGACTCGACAAGTAATTTTATAATGTACATAAACCTCAAGAATGACAGAGATTAATAACAAACTACTACGCAATTACACTGTCTCGCTCAAATTTGCTCGCCTAGACTTGGCCAGTGTATGGAGGCGGTATAAACGTAAACAAAAACCTACAACCACCAAATTTGTATGACATTTAATCATTTTTAAATCAAACTGAGGGATAAACAGATAAATCTCTGCTTTGTTTATATTTATCAATAACACCGTTTTGTGTTGTACATTGCCGATTGTATAAGCCCCCTAACCTCAAATGAGTACTTGATACTACATAAAATCGCCAAACATTTGACAAATACATTCTGATCTACGATCGTGTCTTACAGAGAGTAATATCATGCTGAAGGTCAACACTGACACTTATTTTGATATGCAACCGTAATAAAATGTACATCAATTGAAAAACACAAATCGGTCTTATCATAACATTTTCCTAATAGGCATTATGACACTTCCTAACGTTTTATGGATGGAAATTAAACCAACCGAAAGAAAATGATTGAATTAAATATTAAAATATGCTGTGAACTTTTTAGAAGAGTGTTTAGGTTAAAAATTAGTTTGATTGCTAAAACGTCGATTAATAAAAAAAAACAAATGGTTTACACAAACTACTGTTGTAACAAATCCAAAAGGTTAGCCTACATTGGTTCATAATTTTATCTCGTATTTCATAATTTTGGAAACTGCGTATTTCTTTCTCTCTGGTATTCACTTTCTAGGTGTACTCTTTGTGTGAAGATGACGTTTGGACGTAATCACCACTTCCACTTAAAGTGATCGCGCTTCGTCTTTGTTGATAAAATTTTGTGGACAAGTTTTGTGATAGCCTTGATAGTTTAACTATTTAAAATAAACAATGAGTGATTGTGATGGATTCTTGATGAACCACCATCGCCGTTCTGTTACGACGAGTAGGCTATAACTTCGACGTCTGCTGAGTATGTGTCATCTGATTGCAATAGAAATTCTTATTCTGTTGTGTTACTTGGTTACAAGATTTAAAAGTTGTTGGAGGCTACAGATTACAATTTATACAACCTGTATTTAATTATAATCAAATGCTTACCTAAATACATTTTTATGTCTGCCAGTATGTTTTTATTTTAAAACATTTTTTCTGTATTTGTTCTGTTTGGTTTTCGAATACACTTAGGCTATGATAAATTGCGGCTATTTTATTACCGAGTACCGTTCCGGTTTTGTACCGAGAACCGAGGTACAAAAATATTTACCTTACCGACCTTAAATTTCTGGTACCACAAACCCCTAGCTAAAAGACTTACCAATACTGTGACAGCTTCATTTTTTTGTACCCAATGTCAACCTCTGTACTAGTATAGACCAGTCAGAGAGCCGTCGAGAAGAAGTGTTAGTCAACAGGAAAGATAAAGCACTGGCAAAAGTCATATAAACTTAACCCTCCAAGTGTTTTTAATACAGTAATGGTCTTAATGTTTGCCTATTTTTGGTGGTTTTGCAGTGTTTTATTCAAATAAATGTAAAAAACTCAAAAACACCCCAAACTGCATTATTGTATAGTATTTCTTGTTCAGAAAATCATGGGCTTCAATATTATGCATATAACATTTCATAAAAATTATAATAGAAAAATTATATGATGTTAAAATAAATAAAAATAAAAATAAATAAGAAAATTTTAAAGTTTGCGCTCCATCAAATTATAAACGTATCTAGATATACAATTTTCAAAATAGCCAATTTGTTTTAAATTTTATAAGGATACTAAATTTATAAACTAATAATCAGGTAAAGAAGCAAATAAAAAAGTTTTAGATAATAATCTATTGTTGCGTGCTATAGCAAATGAGAAAAATGGCCTTGGCGACGTTACAGTCGGAAGGATAATTTACCTCGATATCACTGCCGCCTATTTTTCCCGGAACATCAACTAAACATTCATCATCACTAAACTTTTCATCTAAAACCCTACGTATGTCAATACTGTCCTTTTTTACAAATAAAACACCGAAAAATATCGCAAAACAACACCATTTCCGAAGTTAGATTATCGACGCACAACAAACCTTCACATTTCAGCTAAAGTACGATCGGCACGAACATAAAAAGCGTCTGCAGACAGACATCGGGAGAAAGCTTAGAATCTGTTGTAAATGGCGATACTAATTTCAATCCAGTTCATTAAGAATCAATGCGCCCCAGAGCCTAATCCGTAAACGGTGTCTGACTGTCGATGCAGCGACAGTAAACACCCCAGCGGATCGCTATAGCGACACATAACACCTAGAGGGTTAATCATTTTCGGGACAACTTGAGGAAGTGTTCTCTATTCCCAAATTAGATCAGGCTAGCCAACTTAATAACTTAACTTTTTTTATATTTTACACTATTTCACAGTAAATTTTTATTGTTGCACAGTTTTTAAGTGATTATTCAACTTAATTGTATTGAAGAATATTAATGGGTCTGAAATTAGGTTTATTCCTTTGTTTAAAATTATTTTTGGTGATTGTGAATGATACTAGCCTTTAGAGAGTTACTTTAAAGATTCCTACTACAATTTCGTTTACCTTTCTTATTTGCTGCCATCCGCTCGTGAATGACTTCGGCCATACGAGAGACTAGGGTGTTGAACAAAGTTAAGTTTTGGTTTAGACTCTTGTGTCCGTAGTGGTAAACCAGAGGAGCTTGCTGTGAGAATCCTTCGTCTACCAAGGCAGGCCGCTCCACCATCACGGCTCCTGCGTTACAACGACATTTGAAAATGTTCTCGTAAAACAATTTACCCAGTAGCCTATAGTAACTATAGATTAACAGAAATTCTTACACCCAAGATTGCAGCCAGGCCGCTCAGCCCAACAAGTAATGTGTCAAGGAGAAAGTAACATACATGACAGTGGAACAAAATTAAATATGAAAACTGCAGAACAGCTGCCATCCAACGGTGGTGTTTTGTTTTTATTTAGCCTAATTCAAAAGCAAAGCCATCTTACCTCGGTTTTGATAAAGCACTGAAGGCTTCGAGAGGTAAATGTGTGTATTCTTCTAATGTATAACTCAATCCTTTGTCAGTGACTTTTTAATAAACTCTTATGGGAAAAAAGATGGTGGTGGGTACGACAATTTCCTCCAATCTAGCATTACTAGAGAAGAAGTTAGCCCCACCACACAGTCCTTGCGGAAACTATTTTTTATAAAAAAATAAAATAGTTATGCTAACTATCACTGTTATTTATAATGTTACAATGTTACATTAAAATGTTTTGATAGTACCATAAGAACGTAGTTTCATCTCTGGTAACTATAAGAAGATTTTATTAAATCCAGAAATTTATTTTCTCCATTCCAGGGGGATTGGCGTGAGGGAGATGAACTTAGTTAAACTGAAAAACTGTAATTGAAAATAATGTGCAAGACCATTACTAAGCTTTTCACCAGCGGTTGTGCATGAACAGTGGAGGAGCAACACTTCCCCTCACCCTTCTGTTCATTTTGCAACAAAGCTTGGAAACTGGATGTTTGCCATCAGATATAGTTTTCAGAAATATTTGTCAAAAAAGGTTTGATATAGCTTGTCAAATAAAATTTAATTAAAAAATATTACATGGTAAAATTACTTGCAATCCAGATCGTATTCGTAAATCATTTACATGATAAAAACAGTCATTTGTAAGAGAAGGTAAAACTTTCTTTCTCAGATTTTTCGTTCATATCAAAGTAGTTAACTTATTATATGTTCTGCTAGATCTTGCAACTAAGAGGAATCAGTTTAATGCATTCTATATCTAGGTTCATTGAGCGAGTCCCGTGTGTGAGACCGCTCCATGAACATTGACCTATTGCAAGTTTGGCGTAATGTAAAGGAAACGATGATACATACTAAAACATGACAAGAGGATTTTCAAGACCTTAAAATATAGGCCTACAATGATCAAACTTTACATTTTATATTTTGAGTTTATAAAAATTGATAAACATATTTTTGTAATATAAACTTTTTCTAATATATTATCATGTGACTTATCATTAGGGGTGGGCGAGTACTCGAGTTTTCGAGTACCTGTAGAGTATTTTCTAATACTCGAAGGCCGAGCGAATGTTTGAGACTACTCGAAAATTCGAGTTGAGTAGTTGACTACTCCCGCCGTTTACCCCAAATATTTGAACATGCCATCACTACTTCCGCCATTTATGCCGCTAACCAATGTTTAACAAAATAAGTGACTGAAATAAAGAAAAATAAGCCTAAAATCTATTTTTAGCTCATATGAAAGGAGACAATAACAGGTGGGTTATTTATGGATACCTGTGGGTTAAGATAGAGGGGCACATGAAGTGTTTGGGTCGGTGTCAAAAAATCACTTTTTTGTTCAAATGTTCTGGTTTTGATAAACTAACCCAAAATCTTTGTATGGATATATATTTGTAATACTTGTCTTTTGTTTATTATGGTTGTTGAAAAGAGTATATATATATATATATTTATTTATTTTTCATTAAAATAATTATTCATTCATCGTAAAATAAAAGTTTAATGTGGTGACCTCTTCTGGGCAAGAAGAGTAAGTCTTAACACTGAACACCACTTTCTGTTGGCTCCTGCGTTCGACTGGTGGCGTTCGGTGAGATAACCTTTTTTAACCTTCATTCATTCAAATGATGAATGAATAAGGTTAAAATGAAATAAATAATAACATTAATAATTCAATAAAATGTTATGTTTATAATTAAAGTTTAATAAGTTAAAACATTGTTTTCAGTAAAAAAATTAAAATGAGTTTTTCTTTACTTTTTAAAGAACTACTCGACTCGACTCGATACTCGAATAGTTTGGTTCAATACTCGACTCGACTCGAATTAAAAAAACACTACTTATCATATGAGTTTATTAAGAATAAGAAATTTGAATCGGAAAAATATATGTGAAGAGGCTGGGAAAAAACTATAGGCTAAATGTCAACATTTTCCATAAAAATTGCTTCTGTTTTGAAACAGATAGCTGCTGTTTTGAATTGAGTTCTGTTTTGAAACATTTGAAAATTCTTAGATCCGCACTAGTAACCCTAAGTTTTTAAAACACACTGTTTTTGAACAATTTGAAAATATTTGTATATTATTCCTAAATAATTTCTTTATTAGCATGATACGTGTTGTTACAACTAAGCAGGATAAATAAAATGTGTCTTACAACACTATAAAGTATATTTAAACTTATACTGTACTTACATACAAGACAGTAAAATATACACAAAAGATGGTACAAGGCTACAAGATACCTTGTACCATCTTTTGAGTATATTTTACCGTCTTGTATGTAAGTACAGTATAAGTGTAAATATACTTTATAGTGTTGTAAGGCGTATTTGATTCATCCTGCTTATATTATTCCTTCAGGGTAGGGAATAATTTAGTTTTATCCTTCTATATCAAGTAGATTTGCTGTAATCTGTTTGACACAGCTTAAAGTGGAACACCCAGTAAATGTGTCTCGAGAGTTAGGTAGCATTACCGATGGTGCCGGGGATGGATATCTGCCCTTGCCCCACATCCAGGTCCACATAGATCGGCCGCCGCCCCATCCGCGCTGCGTAGTTGAGCAGTATCCTGGCGACGGTCGACTTGCCCACGTCCACCGGCCCGACCACCAGCGTGACCGGCCCTCGTCCGGAGTCCGCCTCCGCCTTTATGCGGAGCTGCTCCAAACACGCGTGACAGTTGAGGTAGAACATCTGTGCGGGACAATCCGAAGAATAGCAGTGACCACTCGAGGTTCAAGATACTTTATTGACCTTCCATTCTTAGCATGTATAGTGTAACACAAAAGACCTTCCCAGTGTACAGTGTGTATAGTAATTTCAAAAACAAGAATAATTTTTATTCGTGAAGCAAATTTTTCTATTTGCTATTTGTACAGATGTCTTACATTATATAGGCTATATCATAGACATTATATACACTATAGGTTGTGAAAATAGTGGCACTTCTTTGTTTAAAAGTCATTGTTGGTGATGGTTAGATTATATTATTGAAATAATTATTGTGGACATTTTCCATCACTTATTAGTAGGGGTGTGCGAGTACTCGAAACTCCGAGTTTTCGGCCGAGTAATTTAATACACAAACTCGATTCGAAGTTTTGAAAACTACTCGAAAGTTCGAGTGAGTATTTCCCGCCGATTTCCGGACGATCGCGACCGGCCAAAACGCGTAGTAACGGCCGTAAAAGGCAATCGCATCACGTAAAATCGCCCAAAAATGACGACCGCGAACGATTGCGACCGGACAAAACGCGTAGTAACGGCCGCAAAAGGCGATCGCATCACGTAAAATCGGCCGAATATGACGATTGGACCGCGTCATTTCGGTCGTGACTAACGATTTCGTCATTTAATATTGATTATAAGCGATGTCTGGACCAGGTGAAATTGGCCAATTGACAACCGGACCCTGTTTCATCGGCCAGAAACGAATGTCAAACCATGTTTTGTTTGTCAATACGTAATCCAGTTTGATTGTACTGGCCAAAACTTTGTATTGCTACTCATGTATTAGTTAGAAACCATGTTTAGATTATCAAATCTGTGGTGGTATCCAAATCCCATTACACATTTTAAACAACCAACTGACGGCAAGTACTCGCTCAAAAATACTCAAAACTCAAAAATAATTGGCACGACTCGACTCGACTCAATTAAAAAAATCCTAACTCGCACACCCCTACTTATTAATAAAAACAGTTTCACGCCGTTTCGAGATCTGAAATCTGACTCTGTCTTCAGTAGGCTAATGGCACGTTTAAATTATAGAAGTTAAAATAATTAGCTACAGTAACAAATAGGGCCTATGTTTTAAATATTGTATACTTATAAAATAAAAACTATCACTGTTTATCTCAATCACTGTTTGGGTTACACAATCAAAAGTATTTAAAGTGATTGAACAATGAGAGAGCAATGCCTTGTGTAATCTTGTTACCAACTACGACCGACTGGTTATATTTGCCAGAACCATAAGTTACTACCCAATAACCACTGTAATGTAGGGCTTTCCCAGTAGTGTAGCCTTTTAAATAGTGTAATATTATTTTTCTAAACAAATGGTCGGTCCACAGGAGTTTTTGGTTAAATTAACAGGTTGGGCAGTGAAAAAGAGAGTTCAACAGAGGGAGTTAATTTTGGATATATTACAAGTAAGTATATGCCACTGATTGGGTAGGGTAGTGGTTTGAGTGCTCGCTTCATAATCTGCAGTTTGCTAGGTCAACTTTAAATGAAATTTTAAAATTAGGAAACGGTTTTATACTAACCCAGATGCCGAGCTATTTATTAATGAATATATTGAACTTAGATAGTAACAAAACTAGCATTTGAAAACCTCCCTTTTTAAAAATGCCTACGATGGACACACTAACAAAAATACAAATTTGAAACGGTACATCTTAAATATATGTATATATATATATATATATTATATATATATATATATATATATATATATATATTATATATATATATATATTTCTGGTTATATTTATTTTATTTTGCTATAAAACATTAAAACACAGCTTTTAAAATGTTATTTGAACATTCAATAAACAATTTAAAAAAGTCTAACTACGTTTACAGGCAAAATTAGCTTTTATAATATGGAAGTTCAATTCACATTAAATAAGGCTCAACTATAAATTGATCCTGCTACCACTTAAAAACGTTATAGGGCCTATCACATTTTACATACCTATGTCCCAAAAAAATCGAATAGGCTAAACTTATTTAGAAAAGAATACTTACCATTGGAGTCTCTTTAGCAATGTAACTAATGTTTTTTCTTCCTTTAAGCTCGATCGTGCATCCTTGATAAGTGAAAACAGCAATTTTAGAACCTGTCTGGAATGTGTATGGTTTGCCTTTGACGAGTTCGGTTCCAAATATTTCGGCCATGCCGCTTTTAACCTGAAACAATTAGTTAACTAATGATAACCCGGCCCAATATTCTTATCAAACAAATGAAATTTAAGTTAGATGTTACTCCAGGCTGAGGTAACTGTGTCATAAAGCATGCTTAAGAAAGTCATGTAGTGGTGTTGGAGAAGGCCCAACAGATGGCAGATGTAGGCACTCGGCTTTTATTAGTTTGGATTATCTATATCTATAAATACTAAAAACCGATCATCCCCCAGGCCAAACCTGCACACCTACAAACAAAAAATTTGGCAGGTATACTCTTACCATAACGTAGGTAACTACTAAAAAGAGGATTTTAAGAAATGTCCATACAGCTCCACCCCACGGGGAGTCAAAGGTCCAATCCCGTTTTATTCTTATTATAGGCTTACTTAGTAGTTCCACGGGTTAACCACAGAATGCAGCACACAAAACTGTTGTATTCCCCGGTGAAACCGGGTAAAATGGCAGCTAGTATAAATATAATTCAACTAGTGGCTTGAATGGGCTATAGCTCCTAACCATCCTCCAATACTCATCTACCTCATCTGATTTTTATACTCTTTACATTCTGAGGAAAATTAAACAACATAAGTAAGAACACATTCGTAAATAAAATAGACACTTAATCACATGTTTTAATGTAAACAAAGCAGAGGTTTTTAAATTCCCATGATTTTCTTATGGGGGAGTTGTTTTTACGTAATTTCTCGTTTGCTAGTAGGCCTATTGCTATTTTTCCCGAGTCCCTGGGATCGAGACCTTTCATTTGTGCCGTCTCTCATCATCCTGTGACCTGCCAAACTCCCACAATTTTTACTTAAAAATTTTGCTTAGAGAATTATAAATAGGCCTAAAGATATGTCTGGGATTGAGTGTCAAACTTTTCTTCGATGATCACCCTACCAAGGGAAATGAGAATTTGATGAATTACCTGACTAACCCAGCTAACTAGCCAAAAATTTTAGCCAAAGCCTTTTTCGGACCACAGGATTCTCAGCCTTTCAGTGAATTAGGGAATGCTTAGCTTTAAAACAGTTGAGGGTATAGTTAGTTTACATTGGATTCAATTTTATTTTACTGGCTGAGGCCATTGATCTTTAAAACTCTATAAACTGTGTGTACTGGAGATGCTTTCTCCTATCACTATTACTTCCTCTCCACGGCCGAGGAAAAATTACCAGTGAAAAGATTGCAGTTTTGAGGGTGCTATCGTTTACAAGCTTTTTGTACATCATCAGAACTATTTAATTAGGATAAAGCATATATATTTTAAATTTGTATTTATTACTTGATGCATGGCATGTTTAGATTATTAATAGGCTAATCAAAATTACTTTGAGTTAAAATACTTGGGATTTTTATGGTCCAATGAGACTTTCAGTAGGCAATACAAGTTTAGAATTAGTTAATCTAACCTATAAATTTACCACGAAAATGATTAAATTACATGTTTGCTTGGCTTGAAAATTGCATCCAAACAAGAGTGACAATACTTACTACCCTCAAGCCAGGTTCTGCAATAGTTGGTGGCCAATCAAGTGAACTAATTAAGGATTTATTTTGGACATAGGCCGACATTGGACTTGTTTAATTAAGAAAAGTGGTTGAGAGCAAAATTGCTCAAATAAAAAATTATAGAATTATTGTACTACCTACTTGAAATAACTAGTCAGTTAAATGTGAATGTTCTGATAACAAATAGGCTAAGTTTATATCTTCCTACCAAATTTCAACTCAAATGGTTCAGTACCGCTTTTAATCAATAAGATTAACATGGGAATTCAAATTCAAATGAAGCGGAACTCTAATTGATTTTCTGTACGGTATGGGAATGGCCGGTATGGGTAGCCTAATGTGTTTCTTGAGGATATTAGCTACCTTTCTACCAAATATCAGCTCAATCGGTTCAGTTGTTGGGGAGCGTGATCGAGCCACAAACAAACACACTGAGCGATCATAATTTTTACAGGTAAATTGCTGCCATACAGTGCTCAGCAGAGTCAGGATGGGTTAGTTTATGATAATTAAATACAAATGACTGACATATTTATGATAAACTAACCTAACCAAACTCCACAATGAGCTGTAGGTATAACATCAATTAGACCCTATATAGATTGTCATTGATTCAATTAATTTAAACAACCTTAAAATGAAACTTATATGGCCCGATATAAATAACTTGTTTATCTTGAAAAATCAAAACATTAACATATACCTATGATGATTGAATAACTAGTAGGCCTATGGTAGGACTCATATGGAACTGAACCTGTCTGACCACCCCAAGTATGGATTTATTTATTTATTTATTCATACAAGGTATAACCATTTTACAATATGTATCACTCCTAATGCTCACAAAACGACAAATAAAATATAATAGTGCTTCCCTTGTTCAACATAGTAACAAAAATATACAAATATAACTTGGTATAACAATTACAACATAGTAGCAACTAATGTACAATATAAATATATGCTATGAGCTATGCTATATATATATATATATATATATATATATATATATATATATATATGCTATATGATTGACGTAGGCCTAAGTCTTATCAGCCCTAAACCTTACCTAACCATAAAAATTTGGCCTTTTTTAAATAGGCCTAGTGTGCAACTTGGTAAAATATCTGAAATAGTTTATGATCATAGCCGGGTTGAATACAGAAATAATAAATATAATTACAAAAATAAAATAAAAAATGAAACTGTTTTACCTCAATAACAACTGTCTCATTTTTGTTTTCAACTTCAAATCTTAGTTCTGCATCTGGATCCAACTGGAATTCTTGAACAATCACATCTTTGTCCTTATCATCAGCCATATTTAAAAAAATACAGTCCGAACTAGTAAAATATAAGTTCACTCTTTAACTGTTCACGAATTAAACTAAAAAATGCTTGAGTTACAACATAGGTCAACTGGCACGACAACGACATAACCTGAAAAAGTGAAAAGTGAAGTGAAGCCGACAACAATAGGGAGAAGACAAGAAGAACTTGATAGTTTTCAAAGCAGCGATTCTCAAATAACAGTAAGGTAGGAATTGCCTTTAGTCTTCGAAAATAGCAAGGCGTTGATCATGTATGTCGTGTTTTTTTCTCAGTTATATCATAAAATAAATACGTTTGTATTTTATAGAAATATTATCAGTTATAGCATATAATAAAGAACATAATTATAAGATACACCTAATGGGATGTTTTCACCGGTCTCAGCATATCTTATAACGTTATCTAATTACGTCCAACAATATGTTCAAATTAGTTATCCATGTATTGCCGTTCCTCTCACCGTCTGTATGAACTGCTGTTTGGAGGAAGGTGTGAAGGTGTCTTTCCCAATGAATTAAAATAAGCTCGTGTTTATCCCTTATAGTATACTAGCTGTGTACCCGTCCTTCGTACGGGTTTATATAAATGGTAGGTTAACTAAAAAAATTAACAACCAACATCATTTTACAATATTAAAATTACATTTTACACTTTTAAAGTAGAATTAAATTAAAGATAACGAAATATACTATGGAAAATAGTTCGGGTAGTGTTGCCAAATCGAGGAACTCTGTTGGGTAGTAAACGGTGTGGTTTTTGCGACTCCAAATCGGTACACGTAACATTTTGGATTTGCTTTTAGAAATAAAAGAACTCAAGTACAAACAAATATTAACCCTGTTTAATTTAACATTTTATTACTTTGATACATTTAATCTTTACATTCCAATAAATTAATAGTAATCTAACGAAACATTAAGCTTTAAAAACATTGACAAACCACTTTTAAAATCACCATTTTTGCCAGGTCCTGTTTTCATTATAATTGTAAATAAACAATTTAAAATTGGAAAAATCATATGTTTTAAAAACATATGACTACTTGATTTTATTTAAATAAATGTAAATCAATATATATGAAACTGTTCTAACAGTGGTCATGGTTAAATGAACTGTGTTAAATATTGTATATGTTCGTTCCTCTCTTTGGAGTAGACCTACATTTGCGTTGATCTCTTGTTCATTGGTGGACGTGAGGATGGCACTATCACAGAGCCAGGCACTTTCCAGATTAAACTGTTTATGAACCTCGGTGTAACAAACTGTCCTGTGACTCATCGATAGTGCCGAGTGAAGGATAGATGTTTCTGAGACCTAATTTGTTTTTCAATGTCCCAATCTCAACTTTTAAAAGGGCATAAGAAAACTGCTCAACCCCTTAATCTTCTCAAAAATACATTTTCATATTTACTGTTAAGTTCAGGCGCTCAGTGGTCGGCTACATAAAATATATTTTTAGAGAGGCGTAGACTTGTCCACTCATGTCTCACTTACGACAAAGGGTCAGTGTAAAATCTCCAGAGAACAACACCGTGACTCCCCATGATGTTGTTTCTTATACCCTTTAAGGCATCAAATTTCAACTCTCCTGGTTGAGAAGTTGGTGTGTTATGACTAACACGCTTATATTAAAGGCCAGTGGGCCAGAGTCCTTGATTATATTTTTATCTGGAGTAGGTAAATGTCTGCACTGAGCCATCAGCTACATTCCTACCGAATTTCAGATCCATCAGTCCAAGAGAATGTGCAAGATTGTTAAAATATTGTATTTTGAAATTCCGGGGGGCGAAGCCCTTAAACATTTTCGTAACAGGAATAGGCTTGCGTTTTTTTCTGATGAATTAGTTATGTTCCAACCGAAATTTAACATACAAAGGTCCAGTAAATACTAATACTCATAAAATTGCCATAAAATTAAATTAGCGAAGAGACCTATAGGACTTTTTTAAACGTATTCTTATTGTGAATCTGCAGCATAAGGGGAACCACCATACAAAATTTGATCTTCAATAGACATTGTCGTTTCTTAGATAAAGTGATCACTATGTCAGTGAGTGCATGAGTCTGACAAATATAGATTTAGATCATATATCCACTCTGTATACTTATGTTATTTATTACCAATCTTTACTCAACGTTTTAAAAAAGAACTACAACACCTGTTTATAGAATAACTATCATCTGGTTCAATATAAATAAATACTTTGTCCATAAGAATAGCATAGGATCTTTAAAACCCTATGGGGCAGTGTCCTAAGGTAATTTAAACAATCCAATTAGCCTAAAACCTTCTAACGCACATATAGAACATAGAAAAAAGTTGCATAAAAATCGGTGACCCGTTTTCCTGTAAAAAGCGAACAAAACATGACCAAAACCGCACAAAATCACGTTTTTGAGCGGCCGCCATTATTTTGTTAAAAGGCGTATGCCAGTTTAAAGTGCCCTAAAACCTTCTCACGCATATATAGAACAAAGAAACAAAGTTTCATTAATGTCAGTGCACCCGTTTCCCCGTGAAAAGCGAACAAAAACCCATCCTTGAGCGTTACCGACAGACAGACGGACATAAATTGAGATAAGACTTGTTTTGGTTTCCCTAGGGTCTAAAACGTGAAAATATACAAAATTTTATAATTCAAAGCAATGTATAGACAAAACTCTAATTTTTATTTTATAGATTAATTATACGATGTATTGAAATAAATATATATATACTTGACGTATATATGTACTTGTACGTATATGTACTTCGCACAGGGGTTTTCTCTACCCGTTCTTTAGTCAATGCTATTTGCATTTTAGTTAGCTTGAAACAGCTGATCTTGCTTCTGCTCCTGCTCTTTAAGCTGTCAAATGTAAGTATCCACAGCTGTTCACATTACAGTTTCTGAATGTTTACTTTCTTCTGAAATGTAAACATTGAAACTTAGGACGTTCACGGGGCGTAGCCCGAGGGGATTTTAAGGAAGTGAATAGGCCTATATGTTGCATGGGTTCAAGATCTACCTTTGTGTAAAGTTTCATCCCAGTTGGTTCAGTAGTTTTTGTGTTCACCCGGAACATCAGACAGACAGACAGACAGACAGACAGACAGACAGACAGACAGACAGACAGACAGACAGAAACCACCTCTTCTTTATAATATTATAGATAGAAAGGCTGCCAAATCCTTCCTGAAAGTTATCGCCCCGTCTCTATTATTCCTGTTATATCTAAAGTTTTTGGAAATTTTAATGTTTGAGCAAATGAGTATTTTCTTTAGGAAAACAATTTTCTTTGAAAATATCAGTTTGGTTTTAGGAGGGGGAAAACTGCTGTGGACGGATATTTTTGTGTTTGATCTTCACGAAGTGGTTGAGAAAAAGAGTTTTGCTCAGTTTACCTTATGCTTATGTGATCTGAGTAAGGCTTTCGATACTGTTCGTCATCCAGACCTTTTAAATAAACTAGATTTTTATGGCTTCCATGGGGTTTCTCTAATCTTATGACTTCTTATTTGAAGAATCACAGACAGAAGGTTTGTATTGACGGTGAACGGTCTCATGTGGTCACATTAGAGTCGGGAGTTTCTCAGGGCTATGTTCTGGAGCCTACTCTGTTCCTAATTATTATAAATGACCTTCTGACAATGTTCACACTCAATATTTACTGAATGCTGATGATCCCTAAACTTTAACTGATAACCAGGACACACTTGATGATAACTAAATTTATTTAGTAAATCACGAAGTTCAGCATAATGACACTGCTTCGAACGTTTTTGTCTAACTGCTCATGCAGGATGATCCGACAATAGATTCACACAAACGACAATTATTCATATGTTCCATTTATGGTACAAGTAGAATTATTGTTGGTCGAGTTTTGAACCCAGGGCTAGATTTGATTAATGAATAGAAAATTAAAACATTTTTAAAATATTAAATGTTTTTATTATTTCCTAATGAGACCGTAAAAATGTGGCTTTTATTCCACAGTAACACGAACAACTAAGCTAAAATTAAATATTTTAGACTACTAGTATAAACATCAGCAATGTCCTTGTTTTTATTTTACAGGAGAACGATTTTCTTGTACGTTAAATTATAGAAATACCCATAAAAACCCTTTTACCAGATAAAATTAACCATTTAACATAAACACTCATGCAACTTATATTTAATTCTATGTTTATGTGTGTACGGTATAATACTGGAGGTAACACTGCTCAACGATTCGTGTCGAAAAGCCGAGCCAGTCATTTTGTAAGGACGGTTTCGCGTTCTTTCAGCGGCAGTGATGGCCTAATATTCTCGTTAATTAACTCATTAGAATAGACTAATTAACTTTAAAATATAACTAATATGTTTTGTTCGTTTTGTTTGCCTGTCAGCTGTACTCTTTCAGCAATATGATTTAACAAATTTAAGCTTATGGAATCTTTATGTACTAAGAATGTGGTTTCTGGCCTGCCAGTTGAGCGGAGCGAGGTTGCGATGTTCACTCAAGTAAATAAGCGTAATGTCATTGACTGTAAATAATGAAGAAGACATCCCATCCAGATGGCCCAGATGTTCCACTTTTAGTGTATGCTAGAATTTAAAATTGAAGTAGTTTGATTAGGTCACCGACAGATTGTGCTGCTATCAACTTTTTATTTTAGTTATTTACGTTAACTTTTAAAATATCTCCACCCCAGAAACCAAGTGATAATCAACTTACGTTTGCTTCCTGACACACCAACTGTTGTATTATCCTCTCCTTGAGAGGATAAGTAATAGTTGACAGCAATATACTCTGTTGGTGATTGTTGTAAACTACGACCTCTTTCAATCCTGGCATATACAAAACTAGTGACACATTTTACAATGACAATGAGAAGTCTACTTCAGTATTTATAGTCAATGGTAATGTTAAACACATATTTTACTCTTTCTGAAAATAGGCCTGTTAAAACATAATGTAAGCAAACCCATGTGTTTGCCTCAACTCAACAATATTCCACAACATTTGATAATACAAAGTACTTTCAATGCTAACTGTAATTGTTATTGCCTATTTTGTTATATCCTAAAGTTAGATATTTATTTTGTTATTTATTAATATTTTTGGTTTAAAACCTTCACACTATTTGTCCTAATAACCGTGCAAAGTTTGGTTGAGGTGTGTTCACTCGTTATTGCGTAATGCGATTTCATAGTTTGCTTTAGGGTCCGATCTTAGTGGTCTCCGCTTACCTAGGGATGCGGTCTCTGTCCCGCCAATTTAGCGGTGCGAGTTTGCAATGTATACAATGTATACATTGAAGTTTGCTAAGAGTCTCCAATCCCTTCCGCCATCTTGGATTTTAGCCTCATAAGAGCAATGTTAAATTCAAACACTCACCGCTCCTTTATCGTTCAACAACTTAATTTCATTTGAAAGATAATGAAAATGGCTAGTGAACCATGGGATATAAATTAAGCTCACTTGCTAAAGTAATAAGTATAACAATTTTATAAATCAAGAGCAATTTTGAGCTATAAAATAAGCATTCTTGCAAAGTTTTAACTCAAAATGCGGGATATCAATATGAGTGAACACATCCAAGTTTCAAATTGATCTACTTTAAGGTATCAGAGGACACGTGTTTAAAAATATACCCATGTTTCAAAAAACGTATCTTGGCTAGACAACTGATGCGATTCCAAAGTTTTCACAAGGCTCGATCCCAATGAGCGGACTCAATTAACTATTTATTTTGGCTAACGGATAACAGATTAAGCATTACTTTCGTTGTTTTGTTATTATAGTATAAGCAACTAAGTTGAGTATGTTTAATTTATGGTTATAATAACAATACCCCCGTAGCAGCAAACCTGCGTACTCAGCGAATTTCCAAAGCATATATATGTATCTTAATACCACATAAAGCCACATACCAAGTTTCATCAATATACATTCATAAATAAACGATTTATGACATTTTAATTATTCTCCATAAGAATAACATGGCAGCTGAGTATGCAGGTTTGCTGAAGCAAGGAACACAAAAAATGGGGTTTTATACAAATATCAATATAACTCATGTAGGTAAAGCCACATACCAAATTTCATTAATTTATTTTCATAATGAAGGCAGATAACACGTTACTTATTCTCCATAAGAATAACATGGGGCTGAGTACGCAGGTTTGCTGCTACGGGAGCCTTGGGTAAAAAAGTGTCTTTTTGAGCAAATATCAATGGTCCACAACCAGATGAAGCTGTATACCAAGTTTCGTCAGTATAGGTTCATAAATAAGCGAGATATAAAATTTTAATTTTTCTCCATAAGAATAACATTAGACAACGTACTGTGTTTAGCACTTTCAATATCTCGGTAACCAATTGACATAGAGAAATGATCAAAATACCAAATTGTGTGTTTTTTTAAGCTGAATCCAATGGAAAGAAATAAAATTTGACTATTTCCAAAATTATATGTAAAAAATTCGAAAAACCCATTTTTGGGGTACAAAACCCCCCCAAAATACCCCTTCGGATAGAGCGATCTGGCTGGTTTTCGAACTTAAAGTCATAAATGTTGCTTTACACGTTTATACCAAATTTCATCAAAATCGGATAATTTTTACGAGAGTTATCGTGCTCACGGACATATATATATATATATATATATATATATATATATATATATATATATACACAGTTTCGAACGAATGGTGTTTTTGGGGTCTGGGGACCTCAAAACGAAAAGTTATCATGGTCCCGGGCCTAGGTCTTACCATGCCGACTACGGTAATAGCTTCTTCCCTATAGGGGAAATTCGCTAAAACGACGAAAGTAATTCTTATAAGCTGTTAACTAAGATATTATTGTATGATAATAGATTTACAAAATATGCCTTCGCAATAAGTGAGCAAATATTTTTGACGTTTAAGAGGTAATAGCACGTACTTTGAGAGTTTATTATCAACTTTAGCCTTTTCACTAACTGTACCTGAAAGATGCAATGAACTTGACCTGTGACGTTTTTTGTGCTCTCTGTCATAGGATAAAGACTGTTCTCATTTGTGTTGGAGACAGAGAAGCAACGCGCACCGGTTTGAAGAGTTCTACAATTTGCATATTATCTATAAAATGAATTCTTCATTTATTGTACGATTTTAAGTTTAGAAATGTAGGCAATTTCTTATTACAGTTTGAATTTAATCCTCGATTAACAAATCAATTTCATCTCGATTGGTTTGATTCACTTTGTCATCTCGTTCGGTTGAAGCGACACTAGTTCATTATCATCATAAAAATAGCGGCTGCGAGTCGCGATTTTGTTGTTTGTAGTTATCTCCAGCATTAATATAGGTCTTTTTAGGCTAAAATTTCTCAAAATGTGCAATGTTTGAGGTATATTTTGTTGTATTGTGTGTGGCAGTTGCACTATACACAATACATTTGTTTTTTAGCGAATTTCCCCTATAGGGAAGAAGCTACAGTATTACCGTAGGTCTCATAGTAAGACTTAAGTCCGAGACCATGATAATTTTTTGTTTTGAGGTCCCCAAATGACAAGAACACTATTCGTTCAAATTTATATATATATATATATATATATATATATATGTGTGTGTCCGTGAATGCGATAACTTGAGTAAAAAACGTCCGATTTCGATGAAATTTGGCTCAAATGTGTAAAATGACATTCATGACTTTAAGTTCGAAAACCAGAAAAATCGGACCATGGGAAGGGGGGTTTATGGGGGTTTTAAATTTTTCAAAAATCAGTTTTTTGCATTTTTCACCCTACAATTTAAAAAAAAATTAATTTTGGTTTTGACCATGTTATAGAGCTTACAAAAAGAAATAATATTGTATTTTGAATTATTAACCTAGGTTAAGTGGTTGCGGAGAAAATCCAAAAAAAACCTACTCATAAAATCTCCCATGTTAATCTTATGGGAAAAAGGTTTTTGGCATTTCCTCTGTTTATTTTAATTTAAACTTCACATTTGCTTTTAGAAATCTGTTCAGTTCCACAAAACAATCATTTTGGTGTTTAAATTGTGATTCTACGCCCAACCGTTGCTGAGATATTCAAAGTGCTAAACACAGTACATTGTCCAATGTTATCCTTATGGAGAATAAATAAAATTTGATATCTCGATTATTTATGAATGTATGTTGACGAAACTTGGCATGTGGCTTCACGTAGTGCTGGTATATTGATATTTGCACAAAAAATTGATTTTTTATTGGTTATTCCCGTAGCAGCATACCTGCATACTCAGCCCCCATGTTATTCTTATGGAGAATAAGTAAAATGTAATGACTGCCTTAATTTTGAACATAAATTAATAATACCCCCGTCGCAGCAAACCTGCGTACTCAGCGAATTTCCAATGCATAATATATGTCTTAATACCATATAAAGCCGCATACCAAGTTTCATAAAAATATATTCATATATAAGCGAATTATATATGAATATACAATTTTAATTATTCTCCATAAGAATAGCATTGGTGATGAGTATATAGGTTTGCTGAAACAAGGAACACAAACAATTGGTTTTTATGCAAATATAAATATAATTTAACTAGGTGAAGCCACATACCAAGTTTAATCAATATTCAATCATTAAGTAAGCACTATATAACATTTTAATTATTCTCCATAAGAATAACATGGGAGCTGAGTAAGCAGGTTTGCTGCAACAAGGAACCAAAAAATGGGTTTTTATGCAAATATCAATATAACTCAACAAGGTGAAGCCACATACCAAGTTTTATTAATTTATGTTCATAATTAAGGGAGTGATTACATTTTACTTATCCTCCATAAGAATAACATGGGGGCTGAGTACGCAGGTTCGCTGCTACGGGGATAATCAACAAAAAATCAATTTTTTGTGCAAATATCAATATACCAGTACTACGTGACCCCATGTGCCAAGTTTCATCAATATAAATTAATTAATAATGGAGATATCAAATTTTATTTATTCTCCATAAGGATAACATTGGACAACGTACTGTGTTTAGCACTTTGAATATCTCTGCAACGGTTGGACTTAGAATCACAATTTAAACACCAAAATGTTTTTTTTGTGGAGCTGAGTTAATTGGTAAAAGCAAATGTGAAGTTTACATTAAAATTAACTTAGGAAAAGCCAAAAACCTTTTTCCCATAAGATTAACATAGGAGATTTTATGAGCAGGTTTTTTTGGATTTTCTCCGCAACCACTTAACCTAGCTTAATAATTCAAAATACCATATTATTTGTTTTTTTAAGCTCTATAACATGGTCTAAACCAAAATTAAGTGTTTTAAAAATCTTAGGGTAAAAAATGTAAAAAAATAATTTTTGGAAAATTTAAAACCCCCATAAACCCCCTTTCCCATGGCCCGATTTTTCTGGTTTTCGAACTTAAAGTCATAAATGTCACTTTACACATTTGAGCCGAATTTCATCGAAATCGGACGTTTTTTACTCAAGTTATCGCATTCACGGACACACACATATATATATATATATATATATATATATATATATATATATATAAATTTGAACGAATAGTGTTTTAGTCATCTGGGGACCTAAAAAAAAATGTTGTCATGGTCTCGGGCTTAAGTCTTACCATGAGACCTACGGTAATAGCTTCTTCCCTATAGGGGAAATTCGCTAAAACTTGGTATGTAGCTTCACTTGGTTGAGTTATATTCATAATTGCATAAAAACCCATTTTTTTGTTCCTTGTTGCAGCAAACCTGCTTACTCAGCCCCCATGTTATTCTTATGGAGAATAACTAAAATGTTATATAGAGCTTATTTATGATTGAATATTGATGAAACTTGGTATGTGGCTTCGCCTAGTTAAATTATATTTATATTAGCATCAAAATCAATTGTTTGTGTTCCTTGTTTCAGCAAACCTACGTACTCATTACCAATGCTATTCTTATGGAGAATAATTAAAATCGCTTATATGTGAATATATTTTTATGAAACTTGGTAAGCGGCTTTATGTGGAATTCAGACAAATATTATGCATTGGAAATTCGCTAAGTACGCAGGTTTGCTGCGACGGGTGTATTTTACATTATGAATTAAAAATTGGCTTTGAACTGTTATTTGAAACTAAACCACTTTGTCCAAGAATAGTTTTTCAAATGTCATTATAATTCTTACAATTCCTCATTTACGATTGTTTCGTTAGAGAAGTGCTACAAAGATAAGTTCCTCCAGTATTACATACATTGCAGATCTCTTTGGACTAAACTATCTCAAAACGAAACATTTCTGTTATTTTTTTGTGGAGCGGATGCACTATAAACGTTAAAAATGTTGTTTAAACATTATAACTTATGCTTAAGCTTTAAATTGTTATTTGATACCAAAACACTGTGTTCAATATTATGCAGTTTTCAAACGTCTTCGTAATTCTTCCAATTCCTCACCTATGATTATTACTGTGGAGTAAGTGCTGCAAAATTAAGTACAACATTTAACCTATTCTCAATATTTATTCTTACATTAATGAACAAATACCAGTGATACAATTCAGAACGCAGTTTACCAAGTGCATATAAGGACCCGTAAAACCTATTCAGTATCTGGATACAATAAATTATCACACCGAAGAAATTGAATTAAGCAAAGGAGTTCTGACGGGATAAGATCCAGGAAGGATTGTGACAAAAGGACCTCTAATCAAAACTAAGTTACTTTCGGTAGGGGAGGGGGCGCCAAGATAATCGAATTTCGAGAGTTGTCCGTCCTTACAAATTAGTCCCCAACCTCGGCGACCTCAGCCTAACTCGATCTCCTAACTCGCTTAGGTTCGCGTCTAGCACACTTCCTCAGATGATTCGGTGTTCCAGAGAAATTTGACGAATGAATAAGTATGAGTAAATATTGTTATAATTAAGAAAATCTATCTTAAGTCAAATCTGACTAAACCTAAAGATCATTTTACAAATTATCTCTTTTAACTCATAAGAAAAAATAAAATAAGTGGATATGAGTTTACACAAGTGTATTTTTAATCATATAAATTAATAATATAGACTACTTGCTAAAACTAAGACCACAAATCATAACATTTGAAAATAAATTGAAGACAACAGTTTTAGTGGGCACGGATATTAGAGTAAGACGGAAATTATAGATTGAAGAATTGGAAAGCAATATAAATTTGAATTTACATAGATACAGTTCGGGCCAAGGTGCTTGGCGCCTGGAAAAGGTGAGAAACAACTCAAATTTCTCTTAAATAAAAGCAAACGATAACGGAAATAACAAAAGCCAATGTTTTAAAATTAAATAAAGTAATTTTATTTCATGTTGACAAAAGTATACTTTAACACTAACGGTACTAAGCCAAATAGAGGTGAAAATTCATTCCAGAGCATCCGCTAACCAGGCGCCAAGCATTGTGACCCCAACTGTACTAGTTGCTTGAAGGTCCCATAGCCCCTAAACCTTGCTGCAATACTCGACCTCCTGTTTTAGCGAATTTCCCCTATAGGGAAGAAGCTATTACCGTAGTCGTCCTGGTAAGACCTAGGCCCGGGACCATGATAACTTTTCGTTTTGAGGTCCCTAGATGCCAATAACACCATTCGTTCAATACTGTATATATATATATATATATATATATATATATATATATGTGTGTGTGTGTGTGTGTGTGTGTGTGTGTGTGTGTGTGTGTGTGTGTGTGTGTGTGTGTGTGTGTGTGTGTGTGTGTCCGTAGGCACGATAACTTTCGTAAAAATGGTCCGATTTTGATTAAATTTTGCAAAAACGTGTAAAGCAACATTTATGACTTTCAGTTCGAAAACCAGACAGATCGCTTTGTCCAAAGGGGTATTTTAGTGGGGTTTTGTACCCTAAAATTTTTTTTTTTTTAGTTTTTTACGTATAATATTTTAATAAATCTAATTTTAGTTTTCACCATTGGATTTGGCTTAAAAAAACAACAATTTGGTGTTTTGATAATTTTTCTACGTCAATTGGTTACCGAGATATTGAAAGTACTAAACACAGTACGTTGTCCAATGTTATTCTTATGGAGAAAAAGAAAATTTTTATATCTCACTTATTTATGAACATAAACTGACAAAACTTGGTATATGGCTTCATCTGGTTGTGTTTTATTATTTTTTGCAGAAACAAAATTTTTCACCTGTGGTTCCCGAAGCAGCAAACCTAGGTACTCGGTCCCCATGTTATTCTTATGGAGAATAATTAAAATGTTATATATCGCTTATTTATGAATGCATATGGATGAAACTTGGTGTGTGACTTTACTTAGATAAGCTCTATTGATATTTGCATAAAAACCCATTATTTTGTTCTCCTTTTTGCAGCAAACCTGAGTACTCAGCCCCCCGTTTTATTCTTATGGCGAATAATATTTTTATAATTTAAAATTGTATAAATTGCTTATTTATAAATGGATACGGATGAAACTTGGTATGTGGCTTCACCTGGTTATGGTCTTTTAATATTTGCATTAAAACCTAATATTTTCTGTTCCTTGTTGCAGCAAACCTGAGTACTTAATCCCCATGTTATTCTTATGTAGAGAAATTAAAATTTAATATACGACTCATTTTTGAATATGTATCTATGAAACTTGGCAAGTGGCTATATATGGTATGTATGTATATATATATATATATGCATTGGAAATTTGCTGAGTATGCAGGTTTGCTGCAAAGGGGGTATTTTACTGAGCATATGTCAATTGCATTTCCGGAGCATATTAAGAAATACCCCCGTCGCAGCAAACCTGCGTACTCAGCGAATTTCCAATGCATAATATATGTCTTAATACCACATAAAGCCGCATACCAAGTTTCATAAAAGTATATTCACAAATAAGCTACATATAACATTTTAATTATTCTCCATAAGAATAACATTGATGATGAGTACGTAGGTTTGCTGCAAAAAGGAAGATCCAAATGTGTTTTTTTTTGCAATTATCAATATAACTCAACCAGATGAATCTAAATACCAAGTTTTAATAATTTACGTTCATAGTTAAGGGAGATATAAAACTTTACGTATTTTCCATAAGATTAATATTAGGGGTGAGTATGCAGGTTTTCTGCTAAGGGTATAATCAACAAAAAATCAATTTGGTTTGTAAATATCAATATACCAGTACTAGGTGAAGCCACATACCAAGTTTCATCAATATACGTTCATAAATAATCCAGATATAAAATTTTAAATATTCTCCATAAGGATAACATTGGACAACGTACTGTGTTTAGCACTTTGAATATCTCGGCAACGGATGGACGTAGAATCACAATTTAAACACCAAAATTATTGTTTTGTGGAGCTAAACTGATTGGCAAAAGCAAATGTGAAGTTTACAATAGAATTAATTGAGGAAAAGCTAAAAACCATTTTCCCATAAGATTAACATGGGAGATTTTATGAACACGTTTTTTGGATTTTCTCCGCAACCACTTAACCTAGGTTAATGATTCAAAATACTATATTATTTGTTTTTTAAGCTCTATAAAATGGTTAAAACAAAAATTATGGGTTTTAAAAATTTTGGGGTGAAAAGTGCAAAAAACTGATTTTTGAAAAATTTTAAAACCCATAAACCCCCTTTCCCATGGTCCGATTTTTCTGGTTTTCGAACTTAAAGTCATGAATATCACTTTACACATTTGAGCCAAATTTCTTCGAAATCGGACGTTTTTTACTCAAGTTATCGCATTCACGGACACATATAGATATATATACATATATATATACAGGGTGTCACAAAAAAGTGTGATGGGCTATACAGGACCTAATTCTACATGCAAAAATAAGTCAAAAATGAAGAATAACATTTTTTGGATTTCGGCTTAGTTTAGCCGTAATCCGCCATTTTGTTTTTTTGGAAAAATATTTAGTATTTCAAAAACCCAATGAGATATTTTTACGAAACTTGGCAAAAGTTTTTACACTAAAGTAAGTAACATTTGTAATAAAAAATGTTGTTTACCTTTCCAAATTTCAAAATGGCGGCCATTTGAATTTTTTTATGCCAAATTTCATGAAAACCGGTCCCTAAATCAAAATTTTTCAAGACACAAATTTTTTTGCATTTATTATAACAAATCCAACAAAACAAACATGAATAAAATCGGTTCATAAATAAAGAAGCTGTGATTATTATTAATATTAAAATTTATTAAATGTAATGTAATAATTTATGTAACGTAATTAAGTAATTTCAATCTAAATTACTAAAATAAACACAGCTTCTTTATTTATGAACCGATTTTATTCATTTTTGTTTTGTTGGATTTGTTATAATAAATACAACCAATTTTGTGTCTTGAAACATTTTGATTTAGGTACCGGTTTTCATGAAATTTGGCATAAAAAATTCAAATGGCCGCCATTTTGAAATTTGGAAGGGTAACAAAATATTTTTTTTTAAATGTTACTTACTTTAGTGTAAACACTTTTGCCAAGTTTCGTAAAAATATCTCATTGGGTTTTTGAAATAATAAATATTTTCCCAAAAAAACAAAATGGCGGATTACGGCTAAACTAAGCCGAAATCCAAAAAATGTTATTCTTCATTTTTGACTTGTTTTTGCATGTAGAATTAGGTCCTGTATCCATCACACTTTTTTGTGACACCCTGTATATATATATATATATATACATATATTATACATATATATAAATTTGAACGAATATTTTTTTGGCATCTGGGAACCTCAAAACAAAAAGTTATCATGGTCTCGGGCTTAAGTCTTACCATGAGACCTACGGTAATAGCTTCTTCCCTATAGGGGAAATTCGCTAAAATGAATAATTTCCCCCAAAGTTTCATGCTCAGATCTTTAAAATGAGACCTCTTCCAGCTTTCTACGACCTCCCGTTTGCTCACAATAATTTCATTGTCAAATTTGAGCTTACGGAATTAAATATATGGATTTTACTTTGTTGGTGTTTGATCCCTTATAGTGCAGTAGTTAACAAACGACTCCTGTAATGAAGGAAATACTATTTGGTAATAAACATAATCGTTACGCGAATTTTCCCGTTACAAGACTTGTTGGCAGGCGCGTTTTCGGCAACATTGTTCGATTTTTGTCCAGCGAGATCAAATTTCACTTTCATTAACCAAGCGTAATCCTAAGGAAATTGGTATTAGTGTCACGTTAAAGGTAATATAATTATAAAATGAAAAAGTATAAAAACAGGCTATCCGGATCGAAGAAAATTGTGTTAAGTGTAAAATTGTTCAACTACAATATTTCTATAAATTGTTTTGTATAAATACAAAGTTCTATACAAGGTTTATACAATTAGGCCTAGTTATATTTGAAATAGGTCCAAAAAGGACCAAAAATATGAAAAGGGAATAGGAATAGGTATTAGTTGCCTATTAATAGACTAACAGTCGAGTAGGATTTTTTATGATCTAGTAAAAGATCTTGGAACTGAAGTTTGTGCATGATTGATGTTTTAACTAAAGAAGTCGACGCATATATTTACCGAAATCTTTGTTGATTTAAACTCGTGTTTAATAAATCAACTGCATTGTATAGGATTATACTTAATACATTGTGATACATCAACGAAACGTAGAAAAACATCAAATACAGATGTTACAGACATTTTAAAAATAAAATTACTACTGGAATGACAACTTATGCAAAAACACAATTGGTTATGTCGGGCGTTATGAATACAGAAACAATAGAACATTTGTTTGGAGTTCAATCAAGAGTGAACTAGTAGTAAGTAACTATTAAGTGTTTGCATTTGGACAACTTTATAAAGGTCGAAGGTCTGTTGACAATACTGGAGACCCCGATAAACATCAAAATTGTGTGCCGTCCGCCGCGTCGCACAGTGGTCAAATTCCTCTGTTTACACGCGAAAAAGGGGTATTTTTCATGTCTGCAAAAATGTGTAATTTTTAACTGAAGAGTTTCCTAAAGGGTTGGGAAACCAGAAACCTGCTTTTGATTCTCCTACAGGTCGAAGGGTGGAGGGGAATTCTTGGGGAAACCCAAGAATAAAGTCACATTCCTTTATTACCAGTCCAGATTTGCTTGTTGGAAAATGTTGCTGTACGATACAAATCTGCTCTTCCACTAAACTGAAAATCGTCCTAACGCAATGGAAAACATCCTGAAAGGCAATAAACGTAATTATAAGACTTAAACAATATTTTAACCGTATTTATTAACCCTTAAAATGTTTTAAAAACAATAAAAATTCAGTTGTTCCACTTAAGTAGTGCATAATTTTTTGGGTTGGTGATCGTTGGTCATAATTTTATTACTGGTTGATAGGTCTTTTTATACTTAACAACCCCTATAAATTTCAGCTGCTACCTCTTGCAACCTTTAGAGATATATAATTTTTTGTAGAATCATATCATAAAAAGTTTTAATCAAAGAAATATACATATATTACAGTTAAGTACCTGGAGGCCGAGCTTTGCTCGGGGGAAGGCCAGTTAGTTTGTTTAGATGACTTGGAGTAATATTTCACCACTTCCCCCTGCTGATAATCATATTTGTATAACTCATTTGCCTCTTTTCTACATTTTTAAGGTCCCTCCAGTTGTTATTTATAGCTCAATGCCCCTTTGATTTATTTTAATACTCTACATATGTAATATTCACTGAAATCTTTCAATCTCTGCTCTCAGGAAACAATATGTTAATAATCATATACAACATGAGTATTACTTTGACAGTTCCCTGGTTGATTATGATCAGCTGTTACAATTCTTTTGTTTTGATTTGAAACTCCATAAACCCAATGTTAATTTTTTTAACTTTTCATTTTAGTTTTCTTACATTATTTGATTTTTGCTGGAGATGAGGCCTGTCTAGAACTTATTTTTATCCCAGAAATTAGTTATTTCGAACATTTTAAGGAAATCGTTGGAGCCGTTTTTGAGATCAGTGTCGCAAGCAAGCAAGCAAGCAAACCTTACTCATATTAGAGTATAGGATTCGGGAATACACATTTGGATTGGTGACATTGGATTTTTGCACAACATTTTATTACTGGTTGATAGATCTTTTTATTCTACACAACCCATATTAATTTCAGATGCTACCTCTTGCAAACTTTTGCAATAAATATTTTTTTGCAAACTGCTACCACTGAACGAGTAAGTTATTTTAAATTTGATAAATTTGTGGAATACAGTTTTTATACCATATTGTTTTATACTGCTGATATAACTGGGGACTTTTTTTGTTTGAAAGGTCGTATTGTGCATTCAACCCCTAGAAAAATCTATTTAAAATGCTCGCGAAGAAGACGATGGAGGACTTGTTCCACGTGCTGCTTGTGTCATCCGATCCTTTAATTAGTAGCTATAGAATTAAACATCGAAAAAGGGCTAGCAAACTACCCTCAACTGTACTTAGTTTTCTACAGGTTCCAGAAGAACCCAAATCTGTAGAATTAAGGTCAGAAGACTCAGAAACCAACATCAGTGATAGTGATTAACCTACTAAGTGTGTGCAAAACATCTCAATAATGTTATTTTTTCAATAAGTAATTTAGTGTTTTTTGTTTGTTTAATGTAATAAAGTAGTCGAAATATGTGCTATAGTTACGTATTCCACTCCGTAACACCCTTTTCATGCGTCACAAGGAGTTTTAAATAGTTTGCAAAGTCTTTAGATTTTTTCGCGTCTATATCGCCAGCCGTGACCACTGTGCGTCGCGTCGCCTTGTTTTGGTGAGAAAAGGAGTCGACAAAGAGAATCAAAGGAATAATTATTCATTACTTAAAAATTAATAAAATTGTATTTTTTCATAGTTCATCATATCTCACAAAAAAATATTCATAAATAAAACGACCAAAATGAATTCGTTCCAATGTTGATTACTTCTTTCACTTATAGAAGAATCGAACAACCCATTACTGTAGTTCAAAGAACGAGAAATTTTCCTCGTCATTTTAACCAACCTGACAAAATCACTGGCTTGCTTTTTCGACGAAAATCCTTAAGCATTATTTAATTATTAGAAATATACCTCCTTGGGCTTGGGATGTAGACATAGCTTTTGAGTAAAATCCTATACGTTAATACGCTAGGGTTTTTTTCTTGTCAGTCATGACTCGATAACGGCTAGACGGATTTTAACGTTTTAGGTGTCAAATTAAAGGTATTTTTACGTACCTTTATTTTGGTTGGATCTGCTAATACGTCTCAGAATTTAAAAAAGGGCATCACTTAAATACAGTAAAGGGCTGAATTTTCGGATCAGTGGCACTATCCGACGGCGGAAGTCTATAAACTACGAGTTGATTGAAAGTACCTTATCCGCATTATTATCAGACGTTATCATCCGTTTTAATATAAAATGTTTTGTTATATTTGTTTCCAACTGAAGTAACCTTTCGTTGGGTACAAACCTATTTATTTACATCTCGTTGGTACAAACTTTCTCGGATTCTAGCAGCAGGAGAACTTGTTTCAATAATTGCTTTAAACGTCAAAAATGGTTTGATAAGAGAAGCGTGTAGAAACGAAACGCGCCCACTCGTGAAACAAGACTGTTCTTTTGATTCATCGCAACCATGTTTAACATTGTTAATCAATAGCCTATAAGCTTACGTATATATCCTATCCTATACTCTAATATGAGTAAGGTTTGCTTGTATGCTTGCTTGCGACACTGATCTCAAAAACGGCTCCAACGATTTCCTTCAAATGTTCAAAATAACTAATTTCTGGGATAAAAATAAGTTCTAGACAGGCCTCATCCCCAGGAAAATTCAAATAATGTAAAAAACTAAAATGAAAAGTTAAAAAAATTAACATTTGGCTTATGGGATTTCAAATGAAAACAAAAGAATTGTAACAGCTGTTCATAATCAACCAGGGAACTGTCAAAGTAATACTCATGTTGTTTATGACTATTAACATGTGGTTTCCTGAGAGCAGAGATTAAACGATTTGGTGAAGATTACATATATAGAGTAGTAAAAAAATCAAAGGGACATTGAGCTATAAATAACAACTGGAGGGACCTTACAAATGTAAAAAAGAGGTAAATGAGTTATACAAAAAATCTGATTATCAGTAGGGGTAAGTGGTGAAATATTACTCCGAGTCATCTAAACAAACTGACTGGCCTTTCCCCGAGCAAAGCTCGGCCCCCAGGTACTAAAGTATAATGCAACAATACTACCAGGCTTGTAATACAAATATGACGTATAGGAATAATCTTTTATTTTTTCTATCATTGGAAAAATGAACATTGAAAAATAAACTTGACCAAATATTAATTCTGTTCATTTAAGTTTTTGGACCGTCGAAGGTCCGAGGACAGGCCCTAGCAAAATTGCATCAAGAAATAAAAAGTAATTACACGAACAGAAGCACATCAGTCGCGGCATGGGTAGCGAGGTGATGGTGATGGACTGTTATTATTGCACGCATTGCCGGGCTCCCGCCCTTGCTTTTACTGCTTGATTGCAGCGGCCCGCCTCCAATAAACTGCTCGTCTGCGGACGTTTTAATCGCACGCCTTGCGAAATCGGCGAAAAGAACCGTAATAGAGCCAAAATGTGAGCTTATTAACAGGCAAGTGTGAGGCTACCATTAGACATGCCGCCGCACCTGGCCGTTCCAAACGTGTTGCCTGCTATGCGATAAACTTATATAAGTACAGTTTAATCATATGGGAAAGTAAAATCGGATCTGTACAAAAGATTAATACACAAAGGTAGGTGGTGCCCGTCCATCGCCATGATGTTCATTGTTAACGCAAACTTCCGAACCGAACGAGCTGGAGTTTCGCATGGAAGTAGTTAGTATTACCACAATATAAATGTATTCCTTATTATAAGGCAATACTACATTTTCCCAACAGTTTAGTTTTAGCGAATTTCCCCTATAGGGAAGAAGCTATTACCGTAGGTCTCATGGTAAGACTTAAGCCCGAGACCATGATAACTTTTTGTTTTGATGTCCCCAGATGTCCAAAACACTATTCGTTCAAATTTATATATATGTATATATATATATATATATATATGTGTGTCCGTGAATGCGATAACTTGAGTAAAAAACGTCCGATTTCGATGAAATTTGGCTCAAATGTGTAAACTGACATTTATGACTTTAAGTTCGAAAACCAGAAAAATCGGACCATTGGAAGGGGGGTTTATGGGGGTTTTAAATTTTCCAAAAATCAGTTTTTTGCATTTTTTACCCTAAAATTTTTAAAACACTTAATTTTGGTTTAGACCATGTTATAGAGCTTAAAAAAACAAATAATATGGTATTTTGAATTATTAACCTAGGTTAAGTGGTTGCGGAAAAAATCCAAAAAACATGCTCATAAAATCTCCCATGTTAATCTTATGGGAAAAAGGTTTTTGGCTTTTCCTCAGTTAATTTTACTTTAAACTTCACATTTTCTTTTACCAATCACTTCAGCTCCACAAAACAATCATTTTGGTGTTTAAATTGTGATTCTACGTCAAACCGTTGCAGAGATATTCAAAGTGCTAAACACAGTACGTTGTCCAATGTTATCCTTATGGAGAATAAATAAAATTTGATATCTTGATTATTTATGAATGTATATTGATGAAATTTGGTATGTGGCTTCATGTTGTACTGGTATATTGATAATTGCACAAAAAATAAATGTTTTGTTGATAGTCCCCGTAGCAGCTAACCTGCATACTCAGCCCTAATGTTATTCTTATGGAGAATAAGTAAAGTTTTATATCTCCCTTAATTATGAACATAAATTAATAAAACATGGTAAGTAGCTTCACCTGGTTCAGTTATATTGATAATTGCATAAAAACTCATTTCTTATCTTCCTCGTTGCAGCAAACCTGCGTACTCAGTCCTAATGTTATTCTTATGGGGAATAAATAAAATGTAATAAATCACTTATTTATGAATGTATTTTTGTCAAAATTGGTGAGTGGCTTTATGTACTAGTGAGAAACATATCAATGCATTGGAAATTCGCTGAGTACGCAGGTTTGCTGCGACGAGGGGTATTTTGTTATGCTTCCAGTTTTATTGTAAAATAAAATCACACAACTTATTAAATTATATATTTAAAACTGTGATTTTACTTAACACATTTATTTCATTTATGACCTTAAACTAAAATAATATTTTTGTACCGATTCTTTCATCGAAAGAATTCCTTTCAGTATATGGTTCATGGGTGTCTGACTTATGGGTTTCTCAAACAATCCTGTGATGGTTTGGCATTAAATATAGGTTCCGTGTACGCTTACTCGTGTTTAAAATGTCCCTTTAAACCCCCTACCGGTCTATAAAGTTCCAATGTTATTTTAATGGAAATATATAAAAATGTGATCACTGCATTTACTTTAATTTGAACTATCTTTTTTAACGATAGAAATCAAGCTATCATCAAAAATGTATTCTACAGTGCTTGAGTTTGTACGTTAATGTATTCAACGGATGTCAAAATATAGTGTGTTTAGCGCTAATTGGCTTGCGTTTGATTGTATAATCAAAGTTTAATGACAGTTACACACAAACGGTCTACAACTCAGGTGGTTTTCACAGGTTTTATATCCCAACTATAACATAGTATACCGAGAGACAGAGTAACTATAAATAGAGTATTTGTGGGACGTATACAGAGTATACGTCCCAAAAATTTCGCATAAGGCTTTATGGGTGCAGGAACCTTTTTTTATTTTGACTCATAAAACTCCATGTTTTTGGAACGTATTAAGGCAAAACCAAAATATAAACCTGCAGACTATATTATGTACAAAACCACAACAAATCAGAATATAGCAATTAGAGTAGAGTAGATTAAGACTTTTCTCACTTCTACCACGTTTCTTGTGGTCTTGGTTAGCTAAATTTGTGAAATGGAGCTCTCAGGTCTAATACTTCGGATACTGTTTTCAATTTTCCCGATCCAAAATTACTTCAGTAATTTCCATATGTACTTAAGGTTATGGGACTTAAGGTTATTTTTCTGGATTTAAATAAACTGTGATTATATTTTAAAATGTCCTCTATATGGGGCGGTCACTGTAATCTAAACATCTAAACAAACTGACTGGCCTTCCCCCGAGCAATGCTCGGCCCCCAGGTACTACGGCGAAAAATAAGTAAGAGAGTAGAAAAATTGCAAACAAAACAAAGACATTCTTTAGTTAGATATAATTCCCTATATATCTCGTTTAGCGAATTTCCCCTATAGGGAAGAAGATATTACCGTAGGTCTCATGGTAAGACTTAAGCCCGAGACAGTGATAACTTTTTGTTTTGAGGTCCCCAGATGCCAAAAACACCATTCGTTCAAATATATATATATGTGTATATATATATATATATATATATATGTGTGTGTGTGTGTGTGTGTGTGTGTGTGTGTGTGTGTGTGTGTGTGTGTGTGTGTGTGTGTGTGTGTGTGTGTGTGTGTGTGTGTGTGTGTGTGTGTGTGTGTGTGTCTGTTAACACGATAACTTGAATAAAAAACGTACGATTTCGATGAAATTTAGCTCAAATGTGTAAAGTGACATTCATGACTTTAAGTTCGAAAACCAGAAAAATCGAACCATGGGAAGGGGGGTTTATGGGGTTTCAAAATTTTCCAAAAATCAGTTTCTTGCACTTTTCACCCTGACATTTTTAAAACACACAATTTTTGTTTTAACCATTTTATAGAACTTAAAAAAACAAATAATATAGTATTTTTAATCATCAACCTAGGTTAAGTGGTAGTGGAGAAAATCCAAAAAACGTGTTCATAAAATCTCCCACGTTAATCTTATGGGAAAATGGTTTTAGCGAATTTCCCCTAAAGGGAAGAAGCTATTACCGTAGTCGGCATGGTAAGACCTAGGCCCGGGACCGTGATAACTTTTCGTTTTGAGGTCCCCAGACCCCAATAACACCACTCGTTCGAAACTGTATATATATATATATATATATATATACCACGGGGAACAACGGGGAACTATTGTAAACATGAATTATTGTAAATAAAATAAAGTAATATTTGTAATATGAATTATTGTAAATAAAATAAAGTAATATTTGTAATAGTACTACCTCGCACTCGTATCATTCGATTGATTCATTCGATTGTTTCATTCGATATTTATTATCGATTAACTATCGAATCACAATCGGATTTTACGCGTGCGAGGTAGTACTTTTTTAAAATTACCTCCCCGTGACCTTGAACCTTAACCTTTCACTCATTACGTCACAAAACCGCCTACGTCACTGGCTCAGCCTCAGATGACGTATTTATTCACTCAGCACTTCCGGTGACGTAACCGGAAGCTGCCAATCACTTGGCCCAGAAGTCCCCTTCCCACACTACTCATATATATATATATATATATATACTTTCCAAGACCTCGAGGTTTTTAATGAAGAGTTAAGACTTCTCATTGCGTCCGGCTACGATTTATCTTTGGAACTTTACGCATCAAAAAACAACATGGACTCTGCGCAGGAATCGAAGTATCTACCGTCTTTCATCAGAAAGCGAAGTGATGGCCGCATCTCGTCCGGATCAACAACATCGATGACAACGAACAACGGGGAACTATTGTAAACATGAATTATTGTAAATAAAATAAAGTAATATTTGTAATATGAATTATTGTAAATAAAATAAAGTAATATTTGTAATAGTACTACCTCGCACTCGTATCATTCGATTGCTTCATTCGATTGTTTCATTCGATATTTATTATCGATTAACTATCGAATCACAATCGGATTTTACGCGTGCGAGGTAGTACTTTTTTAAAATTACCTCCCCGTGACCTTGAACCTTAACCTTTCACTCATTACGTCACAAAACCGCCTACGTCACTGGCTCAGCCTCAGATGACGTATTTATTCACTCAGCACTTCCGGTGACGTAACCGGAAGCTGGCAATCACTTGGCCCAGAAGTCCCCTTCCCACACTACTCATATATATATATATACTTTCCAAGACCTCGAGGTTTTTAATGAAGAGTTAAGACTGACTACTACTCATATATATATATATATATATATATATATATATATATATATATATATATATATATAGTGTGGGAAGGGGACTTCTGGGCCAAGTGATTGACAGCTTCCGGTTACGTCACCGGAAGTGCTGAGTGAATAAATACGTCATCTGAGGCTGAGCCAGTGACGTAGGCGGTTTTGTGACGTAATGAGTGAAAGGTTAAGGTTCAAGGTCACGGGGAGGTAATTTTAAAAAAGTACTACCTCGCACGCGTAAAATCCGATTGTGATTCGATAGTTAATCGATAATAAATATCGAATGAAACAATCGAATGAAGCAATCGAATGATACGAGTGCGAGGTAGTACTATTACAAATATTACTTTATTTTATTTACAATAATTCATATTACAAATATTACTTTATTTTATTTACAATAATTCATGTTTACAATAGTTCCCCGTTGTTCGTTGTCATCGATGTTGTTGATCCGGACGAGATGCGGCCATCACTTCGCTTTCTGATGAAAGACGGTAGATACTTCGATTCCTGCGCAGAGTCCATGTTGTTTTTTGATGCGTAAAGTTCCAAAGATAAATCGTAGCCGGACGCAATGAGAAGTCTTAACTCTTCATTAAAAACCTCGAGGTCTTGGAAAGTCGCCAGATGAATAGAGTCATAATGAATACACCTAATTTTGATGGACATTTCAACAGAGAGCTCGATGTACACTGGTCAAGAGCCGGAGGTGTACTGACTATTCGCTAGCTAGCGTTTTGGTATCAAACAAAATTGTGGGGGTAAAAGTGTGGTGGGGCGGAGCAGATGGCGGACGGCAGATGGCAGGCGGCAGGTGGCAGCTGGTGCGAGGCAGATGGTTGCTACTACATTCGCCGCCACAGTAATGCAATCCTTCGGCGTAATTCTTGTATTCTATCTTGTCGGTTCATTTGATACGTTTTACATCTACATATGCAATAGCTGAAACACTTGCACTTACGACAAGCTTTCCCGTCAACTTGATCGCCTGGTATTTTAAAACATTGTAACTCGCAACAATATGTCTTCAAATTGTTATCGAAAAATAAATTGTTCATAGGTGGCACCGACATGTTAGCTGCAGCGTGTGTTAGACAAGACTGAGACTAACTTCACTGCTCCCTCTCTTTTATACCTCTTCATAAGTTAACCCTGAATGAAAGTTCAAGGTCATCCATTTGAATTTTAAAAAAAGCAACACAGCAGTATATAAAATAATATACTGCTGTGTTGCTGTTTTTATTTTTTTTATATTTTTTTATATTTTTTTATATTTTCTTTATTAAACAAACATCTTACAATACAATAAGCTTAAGTCTAACATTGATGACTAGAAATACAAACAGAAAAATACAAACAAAGACATTATGTACAAGGATGCGTGATGTGCAGAGTGAGTTCCGTCGAGTTGTTGCCGCTTACACCGTGTGATACCAAATACAACGTCCCCGGTTGAATATCTCGCAAATCTTCATTTTGTAGCAGTTGAACAAATCGTTTTGGAAGAAATACTTGAAACTTCGGCTCATCTCCTGGAGTGAAAGGTCCTTCGCTCAATGAAACTAGAATTGCTTCTCCATGTGTGGTTTCCACTTTCTTGATGTTATAAATAATGTAGTGTTTTTGTTCTTTTAGTTCTGAACACTTTTTAGTTAGCAGAAGGTCGGATTTTGAATGAGTGTTGAATTGATCAACCAGTGTTTGTAGAAACTGTTGTGATGCCATCTTCGTCAGTGGTGGTTGTGGTGTCTTCTGTGATGTTGCCTCTTCGGAGTCTCGAATAATACTCGTGCTGGAGCGGTGCTGTCTCCTCGTATTTATAGGCCCCGCTACCCCCACCACATTTCTGTTCTCCGCTACCCCCACCACATTCCTGCGTTTGTTTCAAGTAAGCAGCCAAACGATACGCGTTGTACAATGAACAGTTTGTTTGGCCATGTTTAAGATCTTTTGCAGCGACACAAATATTACCGAGATTAATGTTAAAGTCCTTATATCGAAAACATCACCGTGCGTGTACTTTTGTATCCAGTTCTTTTTTTCTAATTCTCTTGTGTGTATATGTGAATATTGTTTGCAAAAGTTAAACATAATACTGTGCAGATTACTGTAGCTTATAAATCCTTCATACCAATGTATGTGATTAAAGTAGTTTGTTATCCATTTGTTTGTACTTTTTGCTTTGGTGTTAAGTTTGTTAAAAGAAAAAGGAGCATCAAACTTGAATGGGTAGGCTACAAATGTAAGCAAGTCTAAAATTACTAATTCCTTGATAATAAACCTATCATCATTATTTCGAAATGCTTGAAATTCTATTACACAAGGCTTTACACTCACTTCTTCATCCCCTCCACTCATCATGGCACCTAGCGATCAACTAAACTGTTTTCCACACCACGGTAGGTTAAATACCAGGCCGTACAGTTGCAGGCGCGTTGGTGTATATTTAACGTGGGCACCGTCCCCAATAGGCCTACCCCACGTGTGTTCTTCTTTACTAAGTCAAACTTTAGTCTTTTTTAACTTCTTCTTCTTGTGTTTCGTTTTCTTCTTCTTATTGTTTCTCCGTTTCTTCTTCCTGTGTTGTTTCTTCTGTAGCTTCTGTAGCGATTTCTACAAGTGGTTCAAAATCCTTTAACTTTCTCCACATGCAAACTTCATGAGGTATTCTATTAAAAATAGATGTATCCACAGGTCCGTACACGATGGTGCTATCAGGTTGTTTTTCCAAAGTATCGACCAATATTCTTTAATAATAGCGCTTGCAAATACCAACTGTCTCATGTACCTTGTAATAGGTTCTGTTGCGTAGTTTAAAACGTAGAATTCTTCACGTGACAGTAGAATCTTATTTTCATGTTGAGTCAAGTCTCTAATTCGCACTTGTAGTTGTCCGCGATGTTTAACAATATCGATTTCATTGTCACAATCCAAAAGTCGAATATGTGTTTTCCTTCCACACAAACTGTTAGTTAAATAACATTCTATTAAATGTACATGTTTCAAAAATGACTCCCAAGCATTTTGCGAAAATAAAACCTTTTTTGTTCCATGGTGTAGTATTACTGTAGGGGAATAATCCAATGACTTCATCAATCCAACTGATACACTTTTACTGATGCATGCTGAGATGGGGTAAAAGATTCGCAAAAAAACTTCAGTTAAAATGTGAGGAGGAATATTTTCTTCAACTTTCTTCTTCCTCTTTGGTACTACCTTTGATGGGTCTGCATTACTTTCCTCCTCTCCATCTCTTTTACCAAACTTTAAAAATGCAGTTATTTCCTTGATGATTTCTTCTTCACTAGTATTATCACGTTCCAATAACGGTGCTACCTCTGCATCACCTTGTACAACAGATGGAGAACTCATTTTGTAGAAGATGTTACCCATGCGACGATAGACGATCAACTGAAGACCTGCATTGTTGCTCCGCTATTTATAGGTTAGCGACAGTGGCGGTGCCGGTGGTGGTACAACGTTTTACAATACTGTCTTTACAATACCGGTCAACGGTGTGTATGTAACAATTTTATCGTGCAAAATTAAACAATACGCAGATGTATTTGCAGGTACGTTTTATTGAAATTCCATTTCTATTTTTATATCAACACTAGACGATTTTACAGATTCATTTTGTTTGGAACAATCAATTACAACAATCGGAGCTTTCGATTCAAACTGTACGGGAGATAGTAGAGGTGTATTTGTTTTGCCGTAATATGAATTTTGGAACCTAGCGTACATATCGTATAAAACACTGTACCTTTTTTTATCAAAAGAAATATTAAAGTTGTCGTAGGGAAAGAATTTTGAATTCAGGAACACTTTACAGTTTGTTAATTTACAATGGTCAAATTCACCAGCATTTTCAGTTATTATACTTTTTTTCTTCGTTTGTAATCCAAATATTACATATCTCGCTTTTTCCAAATGAGTAGAAGTTTTTACAGTCCATGTATGCCGTTGTGTTGTAGGTAAAACGGGGTATTCATGAAACTCCCAGCTTCTGAATGGCATTACAATGTCTCGATCGGATTTTAACTTTCTTAATAATGTAATCCTGTGTTCATCATTTAGTCGCACATGTGGTACTCTCCAAACAATCTTGTCTAATGTTAATTTCCAGTCTAAATTGGCATCAGTTGTTCCAGTAGCTGCTTTAATAATATCATTATCGTTTGATGATCTTAATAAAACTAGTTCTTGTTTTACATTTATTATTATTCTTCTGTAGTCTTCAGCAAATCCTAGGAGTAATCTTAAAGGTACGTAGAAATCAAAGTTTCCCGAAGAGTCAGGAGCGATTGTACTTTTGTCAGGTGCAACCCATCCTGCAACAGCTAACAGATTCTTCTCATTTGGTGTTAAAGATGCTAATCCTTTCAATGTACTGGAAATTCCAACCTTTTTTGTTGAATCGACTGTAACTCCTGAAATTTCATATCTAATCTCGTCAAACAAAAATGCCATAGGATTATTTATGAACGGAACAGTGGTTCCAGCAGTACCATCAGTTTTTGTTACTTTTCCTTCAATATATAAATAACTTTCGCATGGAAGACTATAAATGTCTTGTTGTTGTATAGGAATCCTAATTTCATCGTTATTGTTTAATTTGGACGAAGCGTAAGGGTTGTGCGTGTGATATTCCTTTTCCCATAAGGTCTCGTCGAATGTTGGACCCTGCGCTATATCCAGTATATCCATTGTTAATGACCTTTAATCCAATTTCTTCTAGAAAACGAATGTTGTCACTTGTTAATCCTTCTACAGCTGATAAGCTACTGACCTCTTTGCTGGTTGGCTCTCTCTTTTTAAATGATAACCCCATTGTCTAAGCGGATGATTTTATATGTATTCTTACAGTAATAGCTTCTCCTCTAAAGTCAATAAGGTTTCCGTCTTGATCCACTATGTTCAGCACGATGTCTGAAATGAAACTGGTGTTTAACGGTAGGTACACAAGGTTTTGAGGCTTTTCTACTATCTTGAAACCCGGTGCAACTGATGGGTAGAATGTGTGTAATATATGACGATTTTCTCCATCTCTGTAGGATCCTTGTATAATGTTACATGTAATGTCTATGCTATTAACTTTGATGATCGTCACAGTTTTATTCCCAGAATGAGTTTTATTAGGTTCTAATACTTTTGTTTCCTTAGAAAACCCCAATAAACTACCAATTGAATGTTCTTGACTAAAATCAATATAATACTTAGAAGTAATTTCGGCTTTCATTGTATTGTTATTGCCTTTTATCGTTATATTTTCTTTTCCCATATGTTTTTGTATAACTTCATTTATATTATCAATTTCATAAGCTCCTGTTGGTAAACTGAATTCTTCCAAAGCTGAATACTTTCCTTTATCATCTTTTGTCTTGTAATAATGTATTTTGTTATTAATTCCTTCACTAACGTTTGGAATAGAGTTATATGTTGTTAAATCCAATAATGCGGCTTCCCATAGTCTTCCTTTTTGCAAACGTAGCGCTGGAAACAGAATACTGCGCAAAGTACATGAGTTACCGGTTAATGACACTGTATACGAGGACATCTTAAAGTTGACTAACACTTTTAGCTAAAAAGTCTAAACATAAATGACCGCAAATGGATGTATCATCAGGTTGTTTTCTTGTATGATTGTAAAAAACATTTTCTGCCGCACGAAAGTATCGTTGAAGTTCTTTCGGTGGTGGAAGGTCTCCAAAACTGTCGAAATAATAAATGGTTTTACCAAGTTTCTTGTAACACACCCAATAAGTGCCTAATCCTTCACTATTATCCAAATTTACAATACCAGTCTCATTTTTCCACATTTTAACCGGTAATTCATCTTTCATAAATACTCCTCTAAAAAATGGGATTTTCAAACAAGAAGCATATGTAATCAGTTCTTCATTGGTTAATTCTTTGTTTTTAATTATTAATTGCTCTTTCTTATTTAATACACACGATACGGTCTTAGGTATAATCCTCCTCCCTTTTTTATCATTGACCATATTGTTGGTTTCTTTTTAGCTTTACCACTGGTAGATCGACGTTTTCTTCTGATATTACCTCCTTGTTTCTTAGCGGGTTTTTTTTCCACGCCTTCTTCTCTTTCCTCCTCCAAACGTAGTTTTTGCTTTCATTGCTGCTGTTACTGCTAAAGACGCTGCTTTTTCACCAATACTTGCGTCACTAGATTTTACTCTTTGCCAAGCTTTCTCAGCAAGTGCTCTATCTGCTATTGATCTATTTTTAGTATCACCAAATTTGGAATACGCTATATCGTGCTGTTTACAAGCCTGATCGAACTTATTTATTCCAGGATCTCCTCTAGCAAGACGTTTCTCTAATTTGGTTCCAGGACCACAATATTGATATCCTCCAGGTAAATGTAATTCCACAGGTAATAAGTCAATCGCCTTGTTAACTATAGCTCCAACCGGTTTACTTAATAGAGAAAATGCTGTTGATGCTATTCCCCTTCCTCTCTCTAATATCTCTCGATTATGACTGATGCGTTTAACCCTCGACATGGCTATTTATAGCAAAACCTACAATCAGTAGGTGCACTCTATAAATGTTTTACAATGAATGTAATATCAGTTTTGGTTTCTTGTATTATATACTGTTTAAAATCCATTTATTATATAGAAATGGATTTTATAATTAAATGTAGACATATTAAATAGAAGTAGTAAAAATTGAAATAAGGTGTAATTGAAGATGTTCCAGATGTTTCTCCGCTGGTGATGGTTTTGTTGTCTTCGGTAAAATGAATAAACTTTAAATAGTTGTCATGTTTCCTTAGAAACTTGCCACTAAATCGTTGGTAATTGAATAACACATCCCAGTCTAGTTTATCTTTAAAATTGTCAATGTAATTCTCAGAGAGATTTTGATATTTACTTATTACTTCCCAACAGTTATTAAAATTTGATGTCATCTCTACGAGGAAGTCTTCTGAAAACTGTTGTCTTTGTAAAATATGGATCCAGTTAACTCTGTGAAAATAAATTCTTAACATAGTCATTGTGAAGAGGTAATGTATGGAAAGTTGTTCCCAATCCATATATCTATCAAACCGTTGAACAAAACCATCTGTCAACACTCCTTGGGGAAATCTCGGCTCTTGAGATATTAAACTCCACGCAGTAATATTGGATTCCATCATCCTCTCTGTATCGTCTCTCGAATATGACTGATGCTTTATCCCTTATCATGGGTGTATTTTAAATTCTTTTTTCTCTTATGTAATCTTCATTGTTTTCTGTTGGTTCATTAATCACATTCACTTTATCCCCCTTTCCTAATGTCTTGACTTTAGAAGGCTCAGACGGTTTATCTCGTTGATTAAGTTTCTCTGGATTGTGTATATTTTTCCAGTCTAAATAATTGTGACTGTCAACATCTGAAGCTGCATCTCTTCCTGAAGCCCGATGGATATAATGGAATAGAGCTGCACCAAACCTTTCCAAATGTTTTTCATATTCCGTAGTCCATTTCTTGTGTACAATATCAAACATTTTCTTATTTACAGCGTCTCCATCCTGCTCAAAATCACCTACATTTGATAATTTTAATTTTTTTACATCATAGCTTGTGTCAGTTTCATTCCTTTTGTAAATCGTTAACAATTTTAGAGTAGCGAAATTGACTGCTTCCCCATCATAAACGGGATGTTGTATATTGCTTAACCTTTTACCGGAAAACCCCCAATGATCTTCGTGTACAGTTGGGGTTCTTTTATCCATGTATTTTACCGTAACCGCATCAGAAGACAAAAGCGGATCACCAACATTTTGAATTACTTTTCCTTCAAAATTATAGTTGCCATCAGGTGTTAACGGAAACCCAGCTCTTTTTTCACTATATTCAGATTTTACTCCAAACTCGGAATACCGTCCAAACTTGTCCACACTCATGATGTAACTGAATCGCTATCGTTTAGGTTCTTATTATATATGTACGTCTACTGAACAATTATTCCTTGTTTTCGCAGTTCATCAACCAAAGCTACCCATTCGTTTTCTAAACCAGTGTGCCCGGCTTCCATAGCTTCATGTAATAACCTCATTCGATCAACTAACTTATTTATATCGTTGTAATATATTATATTAGTTTTATACAAATTTTTCAATAATCCCCTTCCAGATGTGGTAGGATCAGTTGTTTTTCTCTTTTTATGCAAAACATTTAATTCAGCAGAAGATAAAGCTCTTCTTTTAATTTGAGCTTTTTTTGATTTCGAGGGGAAAAGACTAGATATAATACTTGTATATTTTATTGACCGATTTCTATGAATAGGTAGGTCTTTGGAATACTTCTTTCTATGTGCATTTGTATACTCTAATATATTTTTAAACAATTGTAAATCCCTTTTAGTATATTTACCAGGATTATTTTTAAAGATAAGTTCAAACAAACCTTTTGTACCTTTATATTTCTTATCTCCAATAACTATATCATCATTTTCGTTTATATCTAACTTGCTATCTCCAATCATTAATCCTTTATCCTCTATTCTAGCTCCATAGGTATGAAAATTTCGATTAGCATGTGCGGCGTGTAACATTTTTAACGTATATGTTCTTCCAAGAGTTCCTTTAAACATGATATCCGTTCCTAATTTGCTTAAGTTGGATGGGTTAATATCCTCTTCTTCTGCTCTTGTATCTTCTACACTTTTATCTTCTGTACTTGTATCTTCTGAAATGTCCTTTTCCTTTAAATCCTCTATATCTCCGCTTTCTTCATACTCGTCGCTTTCTTCAGATGTTTGTAACTGGCCAAAACTTTCATCATTCTGAAATTCTTCTTCATATTTGGAAATTGGTAGCATTTTGTCTCCTTCGAAGCGAATTGAAGGTTTTTCCATATTTTGTGCTAATCGCATTAAAGGTTCAGTAACAGGTTTGAATGTTGTTTCTAAAAATTGCTCTCTTTCATTTATACCTGATTTTAAAGCTCGGTTCTTTTGTCTAATAGAATCACTAAGTGATTTTATTTCCTTTAATAGCTTTTCCTGGTTAACCATCTTCACACCTTGACGACTTGTACAGTAATACCGCTAATCAGTGTATTAAAACAAATTTATCAAAACCTATTCTATAACGACCATCTTTTATAGCTTGATCTTTCATAATAACCAAAAATCCATACTTTTCCGCCCATGCTTTTCTGCAAAGCTCTTTAAACTTTTCAAATGGCATATCCGCATTCACATGATCGTTATATATATGTTTTAGGTTAGTATCATCTTGTTTGAATACAATTAGAATATTTGCATTATCTCTGATAAGTTGTTTTGGGATTTTGCTATAAGTTTGTCCTGTATATATGCTGTCGATGTTATTATGTCTTCCCATGGCAAAGTAGTTTCTAATAGTATCCTGATTTTCACAAGATACATCGTCAAATATAAATACAGAATACGGTTTCGCTTCGTTTGGTTGCATAATGCTATCACTAGCGTTAAATTTGTAAAAATTAACATCAGACACATCAGATAGGATTTTATTCAGCAATTGATACTTTGGTTGTTGTAGAGACTTTGAAAAAATATATAGGTTATTAAACCTTAATCCCTGCGGATTAGTGATCAAATTAAAGACAACATTGGTCTTTCCGCAGTTTGAGGGGCCACTTACTATACATCGAACAGTGTTTGGAAGTAAACTACCGTGTTTACCATTGTTGATTTTAACGTTATCCACAGTTAAATCATCTATGTTATTAATATTGAATCGATCTTTATGGTGAATAATCTCCATCCTGCTCAAAGGTTAACGATGAAATGAGTTGCTTGCATTAAACCAAGTCCTTTATAGGTATCCATGAATCCTCAGTTTTGTTAAACCCTAACCACCGCACTTTAACTGCGTCCTTTTTTCTTTGTAACACTTTTTCAACAAGATATACATCACCTACTGTCGACTTTAACATTTCATGTCCATAAAAAGCACCTTCCAACAAATCTCCTTCGTTATCTTTTAAGATATACGTTTCAGGTACAGTCGGTTGCACTTTATACACTGTAAAAACTTCATTCGTCCAATTGGGAAGGTATTTCTTGGTAAACACTCCCTTATATTTACTAATCCGTACTTTATCACTTACATTAAATTTTCTTGGCTGCATTTTTTCTACTTTAGGCTTTGTATTTTTCTTTATACGTTTTAATACATCTTTTGCATTTCTTCTATTTACTTTGTTAGGTTTCATACCGATAGTTCTATGAAACCTGTTGTTATAATCATTTATTAATTGTGGTAAAACATCATACCATACGTAAGAACCTCTTTTTGAAAATTGTTTATACAGTGCTCCTTTTAAGGTTCTATTGAATCTTTCTACAATAGCTGCTTTTTTCTCTGAATTTGTAGAATAACGATTTATTTTATATTTATTCATTAACTGTGCAAAGTTTGTATTAAAGTATTCTGTTCCATCATCAGTTTGTAAATGTTTAATTTTGTTTTTATCTCTTTTTATGTTTATTTCCATGGATTCTGTTACGCTTTTACCAGTCTTGTCCTTTAGAGGCAAAGCGTCTGCAACTTTTGTAAAACAATTAATAATTGTGAGTATATATTTAAATCCTTTGTTTATTCTGCTATGCGGTCGCATTTCAATTAAATCCGCTTGATATAGATCATTTATCCCTTTTATAACAGTATTTCTTCTTGGAAACTTTATTCTTGCAGGTTTGTGTAGTTCATTAATAATCTTCTCCTTCAGGTCTGACATGATGGTTTCACGAAGGCAGCTGATATGGTATTAAATATTCTTTTGTATAAATCTGCTTATATATACATATAGTTCAAGGTCATTCAAAACTTGTGTAAAAAAGGGGAAACACAGCTTAACATTGCTGTGTTTCCCCTTTTTTACGGAAAGGAAAAGGATAGAGGATCTAGGACGATGAAAGTGTTATTAGTCAATAGGGTTGAGGGAATAGTGACCGAATGGTAAAGTGTGGATGTTGTCTGGAAGGGTTTGTCTTTTGTCGTCATTACAGGATAGCGCCTTTTTAACTTCAGTCACGCTGTACAGCTGATGGTTAAAACTTCTGATAGTGTTGAATTTAGCTGTAATGATGTTATCCTCAAATAAGCATTGCTTGTGGTGTTCAAAATGCACTTTCTTCTTTAAATATAAACTCTTTACACCTTTGGCTTTCTTAATATAGCTATTCTTCTTTTCTTCTTCTTCTTATTTTTCATTATAGAGTTTCAAGGAATATAGTTTAGACATCAGTGCAACAATCTCTTCAAGTAGAACACCATTAGCCTCATCCTTGAATTTGCCTAGTACTTTTTTGTGTGTGTCATTGTCGTAGTTTGGATGATCTTTTGGATAATCGGAGAAATCAAAGTCGTTCTTGTAAATAAATGTACGTAAATCTTTATACATGTCCAATGTTACTATGCGATATATAAAAGCGTCAGTGTCCATATATGTAATAGATATATTTTCTCTTCCGTAGAACGCCACCATTTTGTTGTAGTGAAAATCGTACATGTGTGTTTTTGAGATGTCCAAGATTGACATGCCTATATACAAAGGACGATCCATCTTCACACTCGTCTTCTTCATGGACACTGCTACAAGTTTTTCATTAATAATTATCGATGATCCAAAATTTGGCTGCTGTACTAGTTTCTGTAATTTTTTTGCGTCGGTAACAAGTTTAACATTTTTATGTCTTCTTTTGTTTTCCAATGTTTTTCCAAATATCGCATTATTCATTAATTTAAAGAAATCTTTTTGAAGGTCTGATGTAGCTGCTGCTCTTCTGATGGTATTTGAATCAATGTAGGGTTTCAACCAGCATGATTGAGAAAATTCCAAAACTCTATTAATTTTTTTTAAACGTAGTCCTAATTCGATAGCTTGTTGAACCACCCAAAAGTGAGCCACGTAGCGTTGTTTATTATTTAATGTCATCATTAATTTGGGGTGTTTTCCAATTGGTGAAATTTCTGTTTTAGCAAGAAGTGGTAGGTCATAATGAAGATCATGTAAATTTTCTGGGTATTCAAAATCGCAATCCAAAATATATCCAGTGTCACCATGTTTCGGAATTTGTAAAATATCGCCAATAGAGTCGGGATTAATCCATTTAAAGTTATCAAAAGGAAGTGGGTTTGACATTGCCCAACCGTACAGGTTATTTGCATCGAAATATCCTAAATAGGTTGACGGTTTGGTTTCATCATAATCGGGTAGGTATTTGTTGTTGGCTTTGACATGTCTGGTAACACTTTTGGTCAATCCGCCTCTTACTCCAGCTTCAACCATTAAAACCATGTCAATGTCTGTTAAAAGTTGGAGTTTGCATTTTGTTTCTTTTAACATGGCTTGCCAAGCTAATCCTGGTGAAGTATACGAATGTAGAGGGTCCAAACCGTATGCAGCAAAACAAGTGTTTCGGAATTTTTCCATTACATCACAAAGAAGAGTTACATCTAGTTTGACATAAAAGTCCGAGTAATCTCCTAAGGTCTTCATATCTAACTCGTTCCATACTCGACGTGCGTGTTGATAGTCCTCAAGTGATATTTCCGAATCATTAAGTTTGTTTTTGAAGTGTTCTGGTGGAGGTAGTGATGTTTCATCAAATCTATGCAGTCCATCGATGTAATCATAGGGGAAGACACCTTTTCGAAGAACCAAATCCATTTTACTATTGGGTACAATTTTGCTTGTTTCTATCAAATCTGTTCTTCTTAGATTTTCAGATAATTTCATGAGGCTTGAAGGCATAAATCTAAATGAATCAACAAACCTTAATTTAATTTTACCCACCTTTTTTGAAAAGCTTATAAATTTTTCCATTGTAGTAGCCAAAACGTCTATTGCTCCATTATCTCTTCCTAGTTCGGGGATTATGAAGTGCGAATCATAACCACTCAGATTGTGCAGAACTACGGGGATGAAATATGGTAGTTTGTAGTTCAAGTTGCAAGCGTTACAGGCTGCACCTCTGTACGCTCCCGTAAGATGATCGTGGTCACGAACTTTAACGTTATCCGGTGTAAAGGTGTTATTACACAGATAACACGTTGTTGTTGAATCATAATGTTGAACCTCTTCTTCTTTCATAGATGACATGGGCACCTTTGTTCCATACAGTTCTTCTACCTTTGCAGCTATGTCATACAGATCATCGACAAAGTATTTGGCTGCTTCTTCACCGCGATAAATCTTTGGAGAAGATGATAGTCCATATTTTTGAAGATGGTCTTCAGTCAACGTGGATTTAATTAGTATGCAATAACTGTTTGGTGAATGAAGTTGGTATTTGCTTCTTCTTGTAACGTCCTCTTCTTGTTGATCAAGCGGATGTAAAGAAGACTCGAAATCAGCGTAAACAGCAACAGGTACACGGTATTGTTTTATTATTTTGTCAAATTTTATCTGCGCTTTGCTGGAATGTGGCAATTTAATTCTAACCTCATAGTTTCCATTACATAACCTTTGATGTTCTACTAACCATTCTGAACCTCCCCTTCTTAATGGTTTGCCTACATGACAAAAACATCTTTTACAAATGGTTTTCTCACCGTGTTTTTTTGATATTTGTTTAGATACAAGAGCCCCAAAGTTTGTTATATAGACATAGTGGGATATGTCCCCTTTAGTGATCAATAGCAAATCCGTATGATCTCTGCGCTCAATAGGTGTTATGCGCAAGGGGTACGAATTGTTTGACGAATCTAAGCCGAAAATGTTGACAGAAGCTGAAGGATTTCGCTTTTCAAATTTTTATATATCAGTAATTGCAACAGGGTAAGTCATTCCCTGAAAATTATACTTATGTTGAACTTCTTCATATGCTTGACTTGGTCTTTCAGGATGGTTTTTTACATATTTAGCCAACATAACGTATTTAAAACATTCATTATTTTCATTTTGCACATTAATACAGGATTTGGTATCACTAATCTTTTTTGGTAAAGGGATATAGCTACTGCCACGAATTCCATAACCGTGTTTGTGCACTCTTAATTCTAGCCCTGTGATGCTTAACAAACTCCATCCAGATCCTCTTCCTTCGTGTTCTTGTATTTTTGTCATTAGCTCTTCAAAACATTCAGATACGATTGAATCAATATCTGACGAAAACATAATAGTTCGGTTTTTTGTTAAGAAACCTCTTGGTGAGGTTTCATTTTGAATGTTTGTAAATAAAGCATCCAGTAATAGTCCAAATTTAATAAAATTTAATCTTTTTAATTCATTTTTCAGAGTTTTGCTAACCAATCCTTTTGCGTTATTTAAAAATTCTTCAAGTTTCAATTTTGTATTGTCAATTTTAAAGTGGGTTACAACATTACCCGGAAGTGCTCGGGCGTGTAGTTCCACATTTATTGATGGTCCAGGCGCATAATGAATGACACTTGGTCTTGAAACTTCTTTTTCTTCTTTTTCTTCATTTTCTTCTTTTTCTTCGTTGTGTTCTTCTACATTTTGTTCTTCTTGATGTTTTGCTAATTGTTGGTCGATTGAATCTAATTCTTCATTATTTTGTTCTTCTGTATTTGTATTGGTGTTATGTTTCAATTCTTTATGAATGGTTAAAAGCCATTCATCTCTGAAAGACGCTTTACAAATATCGCAGCGATTCATAATGTAGGTGTGCTCTTCACAAGGGTCAACGCAATAATGGAAAAACACTGCAAATGCACCTCTATTTATACCCTAGAAAAAGTGGTGGGGGTACGTTTTAGGTTAAGTTTAAGTTTGTAGCTGGAGGCTACAAAATTCTGTATTTGGGTCAAGGACATTGAGCATATTTGCCAAAACGGGGAATAGAGCAGTAAATGATTTCATTTTAAACCATAAACTGATCTATTCCCCTCTTTGTATTTAACAAGGACAATTTTCTCCAACAGGAAAATTTAATATATTTTAAACTGGTAAATATTTTCTGTCTTGTAACTGGGTCAAGGTTATACAACGATATTACCAAAACGGGGAATAGAGCAGTAAGTAGTTCTCACTTTGACTACAAACTGATCTATTCCCCGCTCTGTATTTAAAGTTTGACAGTTGACAATAAAAAAACAACACTTAATCAGACTCATTTGATGAATCGGAACCAGTTGTATCAGAAGCATCGGAAAGAAATAGTCGTCGACGAATACGATATACCCCTCGTGCGCTATCTAAAAATAACCCATCCAAACTACTACTACTAGTGGTTGGAGTTTCATCATGTATTTCTTCAGAACAGAGAAGATGCTGATAGATTCTATAGGTTTCAGATTCCACGTCACTTAACGGTTCAATTTGTTCCATATATCCTGCTTCAAGATCATCACTGTCCATATCACTTAATAATTCAAGATCTTCCATTGCATCCATATTACTTAATAATTCAACATCTCCCAATTCGTCTTCATTTTCATCCTCACTTTCAATCACAATATGTTTTATATTTCCCACGATTGATTTTGCAGAAGGAAATATATTATCCTTTGGTGACATAGCTGCTATATATCCTAGTGCTAACACAAGTAGCAGAATGAGATAAGCACTGATGAAAAACCTCTTTTATACCCCCCGATTTAAGTGGTGGGGGTAATTAGTGATAGGGAAGGGGTATTATTGTAACAATATATGAACGATTTAATACTAACAGAGTATAAAGTTCTGTAAGTGGGTCAAGGTCACCTTAAACTATTACCAGAACGGGGAATAGAGCAGTAAGTGATTCTCACTTTGACCACAAACTGATCTATTCCCCGTTCTGTCTTCCGCTGTTCAGTATTTCCAAAGACTCTTAGTTAGTTGAAGAAAGTTTTTCAATTTCTATTGCTAGCAATTCTTCAGGCAGTTGAAATGAAGTATTTTGTGACAACATTTCCAACATTTCAATGTATTTTATGGCGTGTGTTATAATAGAAAGTCTTGAAGCTTTTGGTTCAAGAAAAGGTACTTTTGTTCGTAATAAATTATAGGCTTCATTCAATATTGCAATCCTTCTTCTCTCTCTAGCACACATTCTTTTCTCTCTATCATTCTCCTCCTTGCCTTTAGCATCTAAGTTAGACGAACCTCCTGGGCTATCCATAGTTGAATAATAACTATACCCTGAAGCCGACTGCCTTATATCTGTTTACCCCCACCCTTTTACAATGAATATAGCTGGTTCGATGTCTTGTTCGGGAAAAAGTCGCTAACTTAACGTGTAGTGTAATAAAGACACAAGACAAACTCCTATTGCAATAATCGGTAAATTTCTCTCTTCAAAAGGATTGGTAATGACCTCTAGCCTATGTGACCCTAGTTTTATTGTAGGAAATAAATATATCTTCCAATATCTTACCAAACAACAATTTTCTAAGTCCCGAAGTGGGTCAAGGTCATCTGAACATGTTGCCAAAACGGGGAATAGAGCAGTAAGTGATTCTCACTTGGACCACAAACTGCTCTATTCCCCGCTCTGTATTAGGAGAAGAGGACTAGTTTAAAGCTCGCAATTATAGGCAATAAACCTGATAACGGAACACTAACCTCTCCCCCGAAAATTATTCACCTAACAAACAAACGATATGGTCAGTTTACAACAGTCGCGCACTCTGAAACCGCAAGGACGTTCATCACTGTTTAGGCGTCTGAGTATTACGAACCGAAGTACAATAATACCTGACCAAGGTCCCCTTAAGTTTATTTCCCCGAAGATGTATCCCCCCAAGATAAGCAAAATGGTCAGTTAACAACAGTCGCGCACTCTGAAACCGCAAGGACGTTCATCACTGTGTAGGCGTCAGAGTTTTACGAACCGAAGTACAATAATACCTGACCAAGGTCCCCTTACGTTTATTTCCCCCAAGTTAAGCAATATGGCCAGTTTACAACAGTCGCGCACTCTGAAACCACAAGGACGTTCATCACTGTGTAGGCGCCAGAGTACTACGAACCGAAGTACAATAATCACCTGACCAAGATCCCCTTAAATTTTACAGATATTTAAACAAGATTCCCTTAAATTTTACAAATATTTAACCAAGATCCCTTTAGATTTAACCAAGATAAGCAAACTAACTGAATCTGTTTCTCGTGAGTGAGGGCTAAGATAGGTAAAAAAAAAGTCATCCGGTTTTCATGCCGTAATGACTCAAGGTCGGTTTTCGTGCCGTACCTTTTTGTAAGGGGTTAGGAAAGGTGTTTATTTGAGAAACATAATCCCCCCTGAGATATTTAAAGACATAAGGTCGGTTTTCGTGCCATACCTTTTTGAATGGGAGCGTGAAAGAAAAGTACATATTTCATTAGTAAATAAAAACACTTCCAAGACACTTTAAAACCAACACCAAACTAACTACAGTTAAACTAACTACATTTACTAGCAGCAAACTACAAGCGTTATTTTAACATGCTTAATAATAAACAGACATGCCTTAAGCTAAGGTAGCATCTCTAATATACAGTGGTACCAACTCTATAGTAGAGATACTATTGCGGACAGCGCAGGCAAACAGCTAGCTAGGCTGTCGGTCTGCGACTGCGAAACCTCTGCGGGCTGCTCCCTTTTTATAGGAATATTCAAGGGGAGGGAAGGGAGGGGGGGCAAGGACTTCGAAAGTAGTTTGTTGCAACGCTGTATCACATACTCTGAATTGCTCCAAGTCCGGTAACTGGGTCAAGGACACTTTAAAATATTTTGTAAAATAGCAAAGGTGTTACCTTTGCTATTTTACTTTGGAAGCAAGCTTTAAGTTCTACTACGTTTAAAAAAGGAAGACTGTTATCCGTTTTACACAATACTCCTTGCACGATCTTTTGATGAAATGGAAAAGTTTAACGCCGGAGGGCGATTCCCATTCCACCAAAACACAATGCATATCGTTTCTATGCAACGGTCTCAGCTCTATCTTTACTTTTAATTTAATGCCTCGGAACTCATAAGTAAGGATGGACAGAAAGGCTTCTGAAATAGCAAGCTCGGAAGGAACAAGCCAAGTGTTTACACCTACAGCTTCCATAGCGATATGATGATTTTTACCACGCTGTTGCAGTATATAAAACATTTCCCCCTCCAGTATAATATTTCTCCTTTTTTCCTTTTAAGTTTTATCTTTGACTTAGTGTAAAATATCTAAGTCCGTTATCTCGGTCAAGGTCGTTGTAACATTGTAAAAAAAAGTGTGGACAACCTATTTACACTCTGCAGCATATGCTACAAATTGTAAATAGGTTGTCCACACTTTTTTTTTTATTTGGAAAAACTTTATTTAATTTGGAAAGAATTTTTTTTTTTTTACAATTTTCTCCACACAGTGGTTCCTGAATCGCCTCGGATTAGATAGTGATTTTTTGTAGGGTTTTTGGGATGGCGCATGCCTTTAGGTAATCTTAAAATGTAAAGGCGGTCTCCACATTTTAACATGACCTTCAGGAATCCCATTATTTTTACAAAGACGTATTGTTTGTTTTTAGCAAGCCTATTAATCCGAGTCTTAGCTGGGTTTACTGTTGGATGTGGTGAAGAAGGAGAAGCGGTATTTTTTAAATGAAGATTGCACAGTTCTTCATTTAAAGTACACTGTTTTGCACAGCGTTCGCTTTTCTTTGCACCTTTTTTGAACACATAATTACATAGTTGTGCAGGACGTATGCACCTCCTATGCAATGACTTTAATTGATTGAATTTCTCTGAAGGAGATTGAGTATTTGTGCAAATTACTGAAGGTCTGGTTGAACTAGTGGAAGGTGGAATTTCAATTGGGGGTCTTGTAAATATTTTAGAGCTCGAGGTGGAGCTTGATCTCGAGGTGGAGCTTGATCTTGAGGTGGATGATAAGGAGGAGCTCGAAGAAGACCTTGATCTCGAGGTGGATGATGAGGAGGAGCTCGACGAAGGCCTTGATCTCGAGGTGGATGACGAGGAGGAGCTCGACGAAGACCTTGATCTCGAGGATGATGGTGAAGGAGAAGTTGGACGTGAGCGAGATGTAGTTGGACGATCTATAATAGGTGGTGAATTTGGACGATCCATGATGGGTGGTGAAGTTGTCTTCTCAGGGATGATCAGGGACATTAAAAGAGCCTGACGAAGAATTGAACCAGCAGCCGAAGTCGAGGGTGATGCAGAAGTCGAGGGTGATGCAGAAGTCGGTAGTGGGATGTGTGACTCCATAGTTCTGAGTGTGAGCAAGCACAAGCAGCAGAATGATCTTACCAGTGATGGGAAACCTCTTTTATACCCAATATAAGTGGAAGGGGGGGGGGGGTTGGAAGGGTAAAGGAAAGTTGGGGATAGGCTATGGTTTAAAATATTCATCTTCCTATATGTGACCAGACGAAAGTTTTATAAGTCCTGTCAGTGGGTCAAGGTCATCTGAACTTGTTGCCAAAGCGGGGAATAGAGCACAAATTGGTGCTCTATTCCCCGCTCTGTATTAGGGGACAGGGAATTACAAGCAATGATTTTAATAACAAAAAATAAAGAAAAAACCCAAAAAAAAGAATCACAACAGTTTCTCAGGCTAAGAAAGGTAATGTCAACCGGTTTACATGGCCGTATTGACAAGTCCGGTTTTCAGGGCCGAACCTACTTGTCAGGGGTTAGGAAAGGGATGAGAAACACATTACATTACTTTGAAAAAATAAAGACTTTACCCACAAATATTTAAACAAATTGAACAGTTAAAGTTAAAGTTAATTTTTCAAAGATCAACCAAGGTCGGTTGTACAAAGGTCAACAGCAAACTGGAACCCAGTCGGACGTGGGTCAGTAACGGGCGCCAATCTACTGCGAACCCAAGTTTTGACCAAGGTAGAATTACAAGGACCGATTTTATATTTACAAGTTATTTTTCAAAGATCAACCAAGGTCGGTTGTACAAAGGTCAACAGCATACTGGAACCCAGTCGGACGTGGGTCAGTAACGGGCGCCAATCTACTGCGAACCCAAGTTTTGACCAAGGTAGGATTACAAGGACCGATTTTATATTTACAAGTTAAACCCCACGGATAAAAATAGGGGACACTTTACCCAGTTTGGATCAATGTCCATAAGAAAAGGGAGCTGTAGGGAAGGTACATATTAGTAAATAAAACACTTCAAAAACCAACACCAAAACATTAATTACAAACACTAACTACATTTACTAGCAAACTACAAGCGTTAATCTAACAATCTACCATGCATAACAAACTAACAAACACATGCAAGGGCGCGGATCTGTTAATTGCGCGTCGGGCCCAACGTACACTTAACAGACCTACGCTGCAGCAGAATGCAACCCAGTCGGACGTTGGTCCGTAAAGGGCGGCAAGCTACTGCGAAGAGACCGCGGACTGCTCCGCTTATAAAGGCGGCGGTCAGTGGTGGGAGGTGACTCCGCCCCGTGACGTCAAGGGGGGGGACTCTGCCCCGTGACCTCGGGGGGGGGGGTCCGCCCCGTGACGTCGGGGGGGGGGTTGTGTCGTCATGGGGGGAAGGGGAACCGGATGTAGACCGGTCCTTAGCTTTCTACCCGTTTAAGGAAATGTCACGGTTACACTTCGCGACCCGCTTTCCTCCGTCTGGTACCTCATTCCAGCTTCAACCTTTACCTGGAACGGTCAACTCGCTCTCTGTTTTAATATGTCTTCTCCATTGACTGTTGAAAAACTTAGAAGGATTAAGGATTCTATGAAGAAGTCGCCTCCAAAGACAAGTGGATTTAAAAGACCGTCGTCGTTCAAGTCAAGAATACAGAAAAGTTTTCAAAATCACCCGCTTTATTTCAAACAAGTTTCATCAGCTGCAAGACATCCGTCCGTCCAAGGTTCTTCAACGCCATCTTCAAATTCATCAACTGCACGACATCCTCCAGTCCAAGGTTCTTCAAGAACAATTTCACCATCACCATTACCAGAAATATCACACAAGTCAGTATTGAGGAAGATAGAAAAAATGAAGACCTTGAAGGAAGACAAACTAATCACCCCAATTGACATTGTTAAAACAAAATTTAAATTTTTAAGGAAAAACTTCTCCTACACAGTGGTTTTTCAAAAGAACAAATCAACGTATTATTTATCATCCGGCGACGTCCTATTCGAGGTCGATTTGGCGCAATCGATTCCAGCACCACCAGAAGTAGGCTACCGTCAGACTTTGACTTTGGTCAAAGAAGAAGGCAAAGTAAAGTGGATTGTTCAATAAAGCCCTTGTCCCACCCCCTCCCACAAAAGGTCCTTTTTAACAAAAGGACCGCCTAAGCATATCAAGTTAGGGACTTGGCCTGTACATAGGCAGGAGACTGTTAGTCTTATGTTTGTGTGCAGCCCACTTTGTGAAAATTTCTAAGTCCCAAGGTCCTTGACCTTGACCTTGACCTTGAACATGACCCAAAAAAGGGGGGGTATAAAGTTTGTGCAAAGTATGTCATGTGGGTACTCAAATTACGCGTATTGATCAGAGAACAAGTTGGTGCAAACAGAATTCAGATCCGACCAAGGGTATAGCGGTAATAGCTAAAAACAACTATTTCGAGGGTCTAACCTAAATAACTTCTTTATTTACGGTTTAAAATATATTAAGTGGGTACTCAAATTACGCGGATTGATCAGACGAACAAGTTGGTGCAAACAGAATTCAGATCCGACAAAGGGTATAGCAGCAACAGCGAAAAAACAACTATTTTCAAGGACAAACCTAAATAACTTCTTTGTTTTTGGTTCAAAGTATAACATGTGGGTACTTCAATTACGCGGCTTGACAAGACAAACAAGAAGGTGCAATCTAAATTTAAATCTAACCAACAGTATTGCATCCGTAGCGTAAAAACGATGGTTTGAAGGACAAGGTAACGTTGTGGTGGGGGTTAGGTGTCTATCATACACGATAACGCTACATCATTATTCTTCCAGCTCTTGACGGATGAACATCTACCTAGAGGGTCTGAAAAATGTCGCAGTTTTACAGGAACATGAGGAAGGTGACCTTCAGTAGTCCCCTTGACACTACTTTTTACTTCCCTGACAATGAAGACAGAAGGTCTACACTTTTAGTGGACAATGAGCGGTTTCGTCGAAGAATAATTGAGGTTGAAACACTTTTAGCCAGTTGTTTGCTACGCAAAAAGAACCATATGAATACATGCACCGGTTTAGATCATAGTAGCTGTTATACTTATACAGCGTTGAAGCGCAAACATTATTGAAGTTTTTAGTTACGGAGGTAAGGTCTTGACAGTCTAAGAGCTAAACCCTAACTAACACATGTAAACTAGTTATTGTGCGATGTAAAACTTGGTGGGGAGACTGGTGTAGTGGGGGGACTGGTGTAGTGGGGGGACTACCATCTGCCTCACACTTGCCACCTGCCGCCTGCCACCTGCCGACAGCCATCTGCCGTCCGCCATCTGCTTCGTTCTACTACACTTTTACCCCCACCATTTTGTTTGATACCAGAACGCTAGCTAGCGAATAGTCAGTACACCTCCGGCTCTCGACCGGTGAACATCGAGCTCTCCAAGACGCTCTTCACAAAATAACAATATCATTTTACTCAAGATCTGATAGATGTTTCTATTTCATTGCCGTCAGGTATTATTTCCACCTGACAGCAATGAAATGCAAACACCTAACAGAACAGATAGGTGTCAAAAACACAACATGGACTCTGCGCAGGAATCGAAGTATCTACCGTCATGAATTATTGTAAATAAAATAAAGTAATATTTGTAATATGAATTATTGTAAATAAAATAAAGTAATATTTGTAATAGTACTACCTCGCACTCGTATCATTCGATTGCTTCATTCGATTGTTTCATTCGATATTTATTATCGATTAACTATCGAATCACAATCGGATTTTACGCGTGCGAGGTAGTACTTTTTTAAAATTACCTCCCCGTGGCCTTGAACTTTAACCTTTCACTCATTACGTCACAAAACCGCCTACGTCACTGGCTCAGCCTCAGATGACGTATTTATTCACTCAGCACTTCCGGTGACGTAACCGGAAGCTGTCAATCACTTGGCCCAGAAGTCCCCATCCCACACTACTTATATGTGTGTGTGTGTGTGTGTGTGTGTGTGTGTGTGTGTGTGTGTGTGTGTGTGTGTGTGTGTGTGGTGTCCGTGAGCACGATAACTCTCGTAAAAATTATCCGATTTTGATTAAATTTGGTATAAACGTGTAAAGCAACATTTATGACTTTAAGTTCGAAAACCAGCCAGATCGCTCTATCCAAAAGGGTATTTTGGGGGGGTTTTGTACCCCAAAAATGTTTTTTTTTGAATTTTTTACATATAATTTTGGAAATAGTGAAATTTTAGTTTTACCCATTGGATTAAGCTTAAAAAAACACACAATTTTGTATTTTTATCATTTATCTACGTCAATTGGTTACCGAGATATTGAATGTGCTAAACACAGTACGTTGTCTAATGTTATTCTTATGGAGGAAAAAAAAATTTATATCTCGCTTATTTATGAACATATACTGACGAAACTTGGTATACGGCTTCATCTGGTTGTGAACCATTGATATTTGCTCAAAAAAACAATTTTTTGCCAATGGCTCCCGTAGCAGCATACCTGCGCACTCAGCCCCATGTTATTCTTATGGAGAATAAGTAACGTGTTATCTCCTTTAATTATGACAATAAATTAATGAAATTTGGTATGTGACTTCACCTAGTTGAGTCATATTGATATTAGCATAAAATCCCATTTTTTGTGTTCCTTGCTTCAGCAAACCTGCATACTCTGCCGTCATGTTATTCTTATGGAGAATAATTAAAATGTCATAAATTGTTTATTTATGAATGTATATTGATGAAATTTGGTATGTAGCTTTATGTGGTATTAAGATAAATATATATGCATTGGAAATTCGCTAAGTACGCAGGTTTGCTGCTACGGGGGTATTTTTAATTTTTTACATATAATTTTAAAAAAAGTCAAATATTAGCGAATTTCCCCTTAGGGAAGAAGCTATTACCGTAGTCGGCATGGTAAGACCTAGGCCGGGGACCATGATAACTTTTCGTTTTGAGGTCCCCAGACCCCAAAAATACCATTCGTTTGAAACTGTAGATATATATATATATATCTACACACACACACATATATATATGTGTGTGTGTTTGTCCGTGAGCACGATAACTCTTGTAAAAATTATCAGATTTTGATGAAATTTGGTATAAACGTGTAAAGCAACATTTCTGACTTTAAGTTCGAAAACCAGCCAGATCGCTTTATTCGAAGGGGTATTTTTGGGGGGTTTTGTCCCCTAAAAATGGGTTTTTTGAATTTTTTACATATAATTTTGGAAATAGTCAAATTTTAGTTTTTACCATTGTATTTAGCTTAAAAAAACACACAATTTGGTAATTTGATCATTCCTCTACGTCAATTGGTTACCGAGATATTGAAAGTACTAAACACAGTACGTTGTCTAATGTTATTCTTATGGAGGAAAGGAATACCCCCGTCGCAGCAAACCTGCGGAATCAGCGAATTTCCAATGCATAATATTTGTCTGAATTCCACATAAAGCCGCAAACTAAGTTTCATACAAATATATTCACATATAAGCGATTTTAATTATTCTCCATAAGAATAACATTGGTAATGAGTATGTAGGTTTGCTGAAACAAGGAACACAAACAATTGGTTTTCATGCAAATATAAATAGAATTTAACTAGGCGAAGCCACATACTAAGTTTCATCGATATTCAATCATAAACGAGTTTGCACGCAGCACGCTGACGTGAGGGAAGTGAATTTCCACATAAAAACTTTTAAAACTCAAAATCAGTGCAAAAACATACATTTGTCCAATTTTTATTGAAATCTGAAAACATTGATATTTTGGCTGTTCTGATGCTCCTAGTTTCATTTACCTGCAATGCTGGGAATAAAATTTTGTGCATTATAAGGTTAGGAGAAGGTCCAGTCAGGCATTAAAGTAGGCCTGAGGTTGCTGGAGATGTTAAAATTACACCAACAAATGAATAACAGGATTTTCTAATGTAAAACCCCCATAAGACAACGTACTGTGTTTGGTCAATACACATTTTCTTTAATAACTCGGTAAATATGTATGCTAGAATGACGATAGAGGACTTAAAACTTTCGCCTCACTAATTCCCATCTTTTTACATGCATTAATTTTACATTTGGGGCTTTTCTGACCCTTTTTGGGCCCAAAAACTCAAAATTTGAAAGATTAATCCCCAAAAAATGGGTTTTGAGTTTTCCGATTGTTTTGCCCAACGAACTTATCCAACAGATTATAGAAAGGAACGTCCCTACCAAATTTGAAGTAAATCGGACAAAAAATGCAACCGCTAGAGAGCATACACACATATATATATATATATATATATATATATATATATATATATATATATATATATATATATATGTCTATATATATATATATATATATATATAAAACATTTTGAACGACCCCCCAAAACGTTTTCAGGGGGTCACGTTTGGAACTTCTATGGTGGTCCCGGGCATAAGTTTCACCGTGCAGGTCATGCTAATAGTTCACTTTCCAAAGGAAATTCACTAATAAGCGATATATGTCATTCTAGTTATTTTCCATAAGAATAACATGGGGGCTGAGAAAGCAGGTTTGCTGAAACAAGGAACAGAAAAATGGGTTTTTATATAATTATCAATATAACTCAACCAAGTGAAGCTACATACCAAGTTTTATTAATTTATGTTCATAATTAAGGGAGTCAGTACATTTTACTTATTCTCCATAAGAATAACATGGGGGCTGAGTACGCAGGTTTGCTGCTACGGGAATAATCAACAAAAAATTAATTTTTTGTACAAATATCAATATACCAGTACTACTTGAAGCCACATACCAAGTTTCATCAACATACATTCATAAATAATCGAGATATCAAATTTTATTTATTCTCCATAATGATAACATTGGACAACGTACTGTGTTTAGCACTTTGAATATCTCTGCAACGGTTGGACGTAGAATCACAATTTAAACAACAAAATGATTGTTTTGTGGAACTGAACAGATTGGTAAAAGCAAATGTGAAGTTTACATTAAAATAAACTGAGGAAAAGCCAAAAACCTTTTTCCCATAAGATTAACATGGGAGATTTTATGAGCAGGTTTTTTTGGATTTTCTCCGCAACCACTTAACCTAGGTTAATAATTCAAAACACTAAATTATTTGTTTTTTTAAGCTCTATAACATGGTCAAAACCAAAATTAAGTTTTTTAAAAATTTTAGGGTGAAAAATGCAAAAAACCAATTTTTGGAAAATTTAAAACCCCCATAAACCCCCCTTCCTATGGTCCGATTTTTCTGGTTTTCGAACTTAGTCATGAATGTCATTTTACACATTTGAGCCAAATTTCATCAAAATCGGACATTTTTTACTCAAGTTATCGTGTTAACGGACACACACACACACACACATATATATATATATATATATATATATATATATATATATATATATATATACATATATATAAATTTGAACGAATAGTGTTTTTGGCATCTGGGGACCTCAAAACAAAAAGTTATCAAGGTCTCGGGCTTAAGTCTTACCATGCCGACTACGGTAATAGCTTCTTCCCTATAGGGGAAATTCGCTAAAAATTTTATATCTCACTTATTTATGAACGTACACTGATGAAACTTGGTATACGGTTTCATCTAGTTGTGGTGCAATGGTATTTGCTAAAAAAAAAAACAATCTTTTGTCAAAGACTCTTGTAGCAGCAAACCTGCCTACTCAGCCCCATGTTATTCTTATGGATAATAATTAAATGCTATGCCTCCCTTCAAAATAACCCAGTGTGCATTATAGTCCACACAACATCAAAATTCATATATTCCTCATATATTTCTGTATATTTTGTTAATATTATTCTGTAGGACAATATTCAGTTTCCTTTATTAGGAAACTGAATATTAGGTGAATATTGTATTGAATTATGAACACAAATGAATAAAAACTGGTATATGACTTCACCTAGTTGAGTTATATTGATATTAGCATAAAAATACTTTTATTGTATTCCTTGATGCAGCAAACCTGCGTACTCAGCCCCAATGTTATTCTTATGGGGAATAATTAAAATTATAGCTTATTTGTGAATATATTTTTATGAAACTTGGTAAGTGACTTAATGTAGTATTAAGACATTTATATCTCCATTGGAAATTCGCTGAGTATGCAGGTTTGCTGTGACGGGGGTATTTTAGTTTTAACCATTCGATTTAGCTTAAAAAAACACACAATTTGGTATTTCGATCATTCCTCTACGTCAATTGGTTACCGAGATATTGAAAGTGCTAAACACAGTACGTTGTCTAATGTTATTCTTATGGAGGAAAAGAAATTTTTTTATCTCGCTTATTTATGAACGTATACTGACGAAACTTGGTATACAGCTTTATCTCGTTGAGGTCTATTGAGATTTGCTCCAAAAAATCTTTTTTGCATAAATCTGCCGTAGCAGCAAACCTGCGTACTCAGCCCAATGTTATTCTTATGGAGAATAATTAAACTTGTATATGTCGCTTATTTGTGAATATATTTTTATGAAAATTTGTAAGTGGCTTTATGTAGTATTAAGACATTTATATCTCCATTGGAAATTCGCTGTGTATGCAGGTTTGCTGCGACGGGGGTATTTTTAGCTAATTTACCCTATAGGGAAGAAGCTATTACCGTAGTCGGCATGGTAAGACCTAGGCCCGGGACCATGATAACTTCTCGTTTTGAGGTCCCGAGACCCCAAAAACACCATTTGTTCGAAACTATATATATATATATATATATATATATATATATATGTGTGTGTGTGTGTGTGTGTGTGTGTGTGTGTGTGTGTCCGTGAGCACGATAACTGATAACTCTCGTAAAAATGATCCGATTTTGATGAAATTTGGTATAAACGTGTAAAGCAACATTTATGACTTTAAGTTCGAAAAACAGCCAGATCGCTTTATCCGAAGGGGTATTTTGGGGGGTTTTGTACCCCAAAAATGGGCTTTTTGAATTTTTTACATATAATTTTTGAAATAGCCAAATATTAGTTTTTACCATTGGATTCAGCTTAAAAAACACACAATTTGGTATTTTGATCATTCCTCTACGTCAATTGGTTACCGAGATATTGAAAGTGCTAAACACAGTATGTTGTCTAATGTTATTCTTATGGAGGAAAAGACAAATTTTATATTTTCCTTATTTATGAACGTATACTGACGAAACTTGGTATATGGCTTCATCTGGTTGTGGTCTATTGATATTTGCTAAAAAAAATTATTTTTTGCCAAAGGCACCCGTAGCAGCAAACCTACGTACTCAGCCCCATGTTATTCTTATGGATAATAATTAAATGCTATGTCTCCCTTAATTATGAACATAAATTAATAAAATCTGGTATATGACTTCACCTAGTTGTGTTATATTGATATTAGCATAAAAACAAATTTTGTTGTGTTCCTTGTTGCAGCAAACCTGCGTACTCAGCCCCAATGTTATTCTTATGGAGAATAATTAAAATTGTATATATCGCTTATTTGTGAATATATTTTTATGAAACTTGGTAAGTGGCTTTATGTAGTATTAAGACATTTATATATATATTGGAAATTCGCTGAGTACGCAGGTTTGCTGCTACGGGGGTATTTTATCTTTCTCGTTGCAGCAAACCTGCGTTCTCAGCCCTAATGTTATTTTTATGGAGAATAAATAAAATGCTATATAATATCATTTATTTATGTATTTTTATGAAACATGGGAAGTGGCTTTATGTGGTTGTAAGAAATATATTCATGTATAGGAAATTCGCTGAGTACGCAGGTTTGTTGCAACGGGGGTATTTAAAATTGGGTGTTGTGAAAAGTTCTGTATTTATGTCACAATTTATCACATCAAAATGGCCTAAGTGCCCTTTGAACTGTAGGTTTCGTACTTCCAGATCCATAATCATGGATGTTATTACCAATATAAGCTCTGAATAGATAATCTGGGAATAAATGACTAAAATACATGTCAGTTCATTATGCCCAGCATATTCACCTTCAATCGGGGGCAACGAAACATAGTCACTTGGTAATAAGACCGACAGTCTGTATTATAGCTTCTATAACCAATAATATAATCCTTAAAAAACTCCCAACTTTCAGAAATCTTTCTAACAACAGCTAGCCAAATTTCCCTGTATTTATCTACGGTATTGTAAACACACCACGAAATAGCTTTGAACAGACATCTCCAATTATTTTAACAATATTACTTTAATTTATTATCAGGGATGAAAAAATTAAAAAGCCTAAACAAAACTTCATATAGTTCAATTACGCACCAACATACACAGCAACAAATAAGACCTAAATTACATCAACAATAACATAACCTAAATCAACTGTTGACAGTTGAGTAAAGTAAATTTTTTTGTTATAACTTTATTTGTAATATACAATCTGTTCAAAAAGGATGGAACAATCAGCAAAAAAGATAAAATAAATTTCATAACATGGGCAAGTTGCTGTCCAATAACAGATCTTGCGTCAAAATTCTTCCAATTTAAAATATTAAGTAAATCTGTAAGGCAGTTCAAGCACTTAGTTAGCAGTAGTTAATTTTTTTAGAATCAACTTTTCAAACAATTTGCCATGGGTAGCAGACTAATAGGCCTATATGATGAAGCTTCATTTGGTGGCTTGCCTGGTTTGGGAATAACAATTATTTGTGCTACTTTAAAATGTATTGGAAAGTATTGTGGACGTAATATTGCATTTAATATAAATGTTAATAATAATATACCCTTTCTGGTAACTCCTTAAGAATCTTCCCAGTAATGAGATCGTAACCCGAAGCTTTATTTAAGTTTATTTCTTTAGTTATTAGTAGTGGGGGTTTGCCGGTGCTGGCTCACTTGATTAATTGCTTCCGGAAGCGCTGCGTCATTAAATACGTCATCTGAGGCTGAGCCAGTGACGTAGGCGGTTTTGTGACGTAATGAGTGAAAGGTTAAAGTTCAAGGTCACGGGGAGGTAATTTTAAAAAAGTACTACCTCGCACGCGTAAAATCCGATTGTGATTCGATAGTTAATCGATAATAAATATCGAATAAATATCGAATGAAACAATCGAATGATACGAGTGCGAGGTAGTACTATTACAAATATTACTTTATTTACAATAATTCATGTTTACAATAGTTCCCCGTTGTTCGTTGTCATCGATGTTGTTGATCCGGACGAGTTGCGGCCATCACTTCGCTTTCTGAAGAAAGACGGTAGATACTTCGATCCCTGCGCAGAGTCCATGTTGTTTTTTGATGCGTAAAGTTCCAAAGATAAATCGTAACCGGACGCAATAAGAAGTCTTAACTCTTCACTAAACACCTCGAGGTCTTGGTAAGTCGCAAGATGAATAGAGTCATAATGAATACACCTAATTTTAATGGACATTTTAATATAATGTTTTACGTTTGTGAAGAGCACTCGATGTTCACCAGTCGAGAGCCGGAGGTGTACTGACTATTCGCTAGCTAGCGTTTTGGTATCAAACAAAATGGTGGGGGTAAAAGTGTGGTGGGGCGGAGCAGATGGCGGGCGGCAGATGGCAGGCGGCAGGTGGCAGCTGGTGCGAGGCAGATGGTTGCTACTACATTCGCCGCCACAGTAATGCAATCCTTCGGCGTAATTCTTGTATTTTATCTTGTCGGTTCATTTGATACGTTTTACATCTACATATGCAATAGCTAAAACACTTGCACTTACGACAAGCTTTCCCGTCAACTTGATCGCCTGGTATTTTAAAACATTGTAACTCGCAACAATATGTCTTCAAATTGTTATCGAAAAATAAATTGTTCATAGGTGGCACCGACATGTTAGCTGCAGCGTGTGTTAGACAAGACTGAGACTAACTTCACTGCTCCCTCTCTTTTATACCTCTTCATAAGTTAACCCTGAATGAAAGTTCAAGGTCACCCATTCGAATTTAAAAAAAAAGCAACACAGCAGTATATAAAATAATATACTGCTGTGTTGCTGTTTTCTTTATTTTTTTTCATATTTTTTATTTTTTTTTTATTTTTCTTTTCTTTATTAAACAAACATTTTACAATACAATAAACTTAAGTTTAACATTGATGACTAGAAATACAAACAATAAAATACAAACAGAGAAATACAAACAGAGACATTATGTACAAGGATGCATGATGTGCAGAGTGAGTTCCGTTGAGTTGTTGCCGCTTACACCGTGTGATACCAAATACAACGTCCCCGGTTGAATATCTCGCAAATCTTCATTCTGTAGCAGTTGAACAAATCGTTTTGGAAGAAATACTTGAAACTTCGGCTCATCTCCTGAAGTTAAAGGTGCTTCGCTCAATGAAACTAGAATTGCTTCTCCATGTGTGGTTTCCACTTTCTTGATGTTATGAATAATGTAGTGTTTTTGTTCTTTTAATTCTGAACACTTTTTAGTTAGCAGAAGGTCGGATTTTGAATGAGTGTTGAATTGATCAACCAGTGTTTGTAGAAACTGTTGTGATGCCATCTTCGTCAGTGGTGGTTGCGATGTCTTCTGTGATGTTGCCTCTTCGGAGTCTCGAATAATACTCGTGCCGGAGCGGTGTTGGATCCTCGTATTTATAGGCCCCGCTACCCCCACCACATTCCGGTTCTTTGCTACCCCCACCACATTTCTGCGTTTGTTCCAAGTAAGCAGCCAAACGATATGCGTTGTGCAATGCGCAGTTTGATTGTCCGTGTTTAGGATCTTTTGCAGCAACACAAATATTACCGAGATTAATGTTAAAGTCCTTACCGATAGTTATATCGAAAACATCACCGTGCGTGTACTTTTGTATCCAGTTCCTTTTTTCTAATCCTCTTGTGTATATATGTGAATATTGTTTGCAAAAGTTAAACATAATACTGTGCAGATTACTGTAGCTTATAAATCCTTCATACCAATGTATGTGATGAAAGTAGTTTGTTATCCATTTGTTTGTACTTTTTGCTTTGGCGTTAAGGTTGTTAAAAGAAAAAGGAGCTTCAAACGTGAATGGGTAAACTACAAATGTAAGCAAGTCTAAAATTACTAATTCCTTGATAATAAACCTATCATCATTATTTCGAAATGCTTGAAATTCTATTACACAAGGCTTTACACTCACTTCTTCATCCCCTCCGCTCATCATGACACCTAACGATCAACTAAACTGTTTTCCACACCACGGTAGGTTAAATACCAGGCCGTACAGTTGCAGGCGCGTTGGTGTATATTTAACGTGGGCACCGTCCCCAATAGGCCTACCCCACGTGTGTTCTTCTTTACTAAGTTAAACTTTAGTCTTTTTTAACTTCCTCTTCTCGTGTTTCGTTTTCTTCATCTTCTTTTTTCTCCGTTTCTTCTTCCTCTGTTGTTTCTTCTGTAGCTTCTGTAGCGATTTCTACAAGTGGTTCAAAATCCTTTAACTTTCTCCACATGCAAACTTCATGAGGTATTCTATTAAAAATAGATGTATCCACAGGTCCGTACACGATGGTGCTATCAGGTTGTTTTTCCAAAGTATCGACCAAATATTCTTTAATAATAGCGCTTGCAAATACCAACTGTCTCATGTACCTTGTAATAGGTTCTGTTGCGTAGTTTAAAACGTAGAATTCTTCACGTGACAGTAGAATCTTATTTTCATGTTGAGTCAAGTCTCTAATTCGCACTTGTAGTTGTCCGCGATGTTTAACAATATCGATTTCATTGTCACAATCCAAAAGTCGAATATGTGTTTTTCTTCCACACAAACTGTTAGTTAAATAACATTCTATTAAATGTACATGTTTCAAAAATGACTCCCAAGCATTTTGCGAAAATAAAACCTTTTTTGTTCCATGGTGTAGAATTACTGTAGGGGAATAATCCAATGACTTTATCAATCCAACTGATACACTTTTACTGATGCATGCTGTGATGGGGTAAAAGATTCGCAAAAACACTTCAGTTAAAATGTGAGGAGGAATATTTTCTTCAACTTTCTTCTTCCTTTTTGGTACTACCTTTGATGGGTCTGCATTACTTTCCTCCTCTCTATCTCTTTTACCAAACTTTAAAAATGCAGTTATTTCCTTGATAATTTCTGCTTCGCTGGTATTATCACGTTCCAATAACGGTGCTATTTCTGCATCACCTTGTACAACAGATGGAGAACTCATTTTGTAGAAGATGTTGCCCATGCGACGATAGACGATCAACTGAAGACCTGCATTGTTGCTCCGCTATTTATAGGTTAGCGACAGTGGCGGTGCCGGTGGTGGTACAACGTTTTACAATACCGTCTTTACGATACCAGTCAACGGTGTGTATGTAACAATTTTATCGTGCAAAATTAAACAATACGCAGATGTATTTGCAGGTACGTTTTCTTGAAATTCCATTTCTATCTTTATATCAACACTAGACGATTTTACAGATTCGTTTTGTTTGGAGCAATCAATTACAACAATCGGAGCTTTCGATTCAAACTGTACGGGAGATAGTAGAGGTGTGTTTGTTTTGCCGTAATATGAATTTTGGAACCTAGCGTACATATCGTATAAAACACTGTACCTTTTTTTATCAAAAGAGATATTAAAGTTGTCGTAGGGAAAGAATTGTGAATTCAGGAACACTTTACAGTTTGTTAATTTACAATGGTCAAATTCACCAGCATTTTCAGTTAATATACTTTTTTTCTTTGTTTGTAATCCAAAGATTACATATCTCGCTTTTTCCAAATGAGTAGAAGTTTTTACAGTCCATGTATGCCGTTGTGTTGAAGGTAAAACGGGGTATTCATGAAACTCCCAGCTTCTGAATGGCATTACAATGTCTCGATCTGATTTTAACGTTCTTAATAATGTAATCCTGTGTTCATCATTTAGTCGCACATGTGGTACTCTCCAAACAATCTTGTCTAATGTTAGTTTCCAGTCTAAATTGGCTTCAGTTGTTCCAGCAGATGCTTTAATAATATCATTATCGTTTGATGACCTTAATAAAACTAGTTCTTGTTTTACATTTATTATTATTCTTCTGTAATCTTCAGCAAATCCTAAAAGTAATCTTAAAGGTACGTAAAAATCAAAGTTTCCCGAAGCGTCAGGAGTAATTATACTTTTGTCTGGTGCAACCCATCCTGCAACAGCTAACAGATTCTTCTCATTTGGTGTTAAAGACGCTAATCCTTTTAATGTACTGGAAATTCCAAACTTTTTTGTTGAATCGACTGTAACTCCTGAAATTTCATATCTAATCTCGTCAAACAAAAATGCCATAGGATTATTTATGAACGGAACAGTGGTTCCAACAGTACCGTCAGCTTTTGTTACTTTTCCTTCAATATATAAATAACTTTCGCATGGAAGAGTATAAATGACTTGTTGTTGTATAGGAATCCCAATTTCATCGTTATTGTTTAATTTGGACGAAGCGTAAGGGTTGTGCGTGTGATATTCCTTTTCCCATAAGGTCTCGTCGAATGTTGGGCCCTGCGCTATATCCAGTATATCCATTGTTAATGACCTTTAATCCAATTTCTTCTAGAAAACGAATGTTGTCACTTGTTAATCCTTCTACAGCTGATGAGCTACTGACCTCTTTGCTGGTTGGCTCTCTCTTTTTAAATGATAACCCCATTATCTAAGCGGATGATTTTATATGTATTCTTACAGTAATAGCTTCTCCTCGAAAGTCAATAAGGTTTCCGTCTTGATCCACTATGTTCAGCACGATGTCTGAAATGAAACTGGTGTTTAACGGTAGGTACACAAGGTTTTGAGGCTTTTCTACTATCTTGAAACCCGGTGCGACTGATGGGTAGAATGTGTGTAATATATGCCGATTTTCTCCATCTCTGTAGGATCCTTGTATAATGTTACATGTAATGTCTATGCTGTTTACTTTGATGATCGTCACAGTTCTATTCCCAGAATGAGTTGTATTAGGTTCTAATACCTTTGTTTCCTTAGAAAACCCCAATAAACTACCAATTGAACGTTCTTGGCCAAAATCAATATAATACTTAGAAGTAATTTCGGCTTTCATTGTATTGTTATTGCCTTTTATCGTTATATTTTCTTTTCCCATATGTTTTTGTATAACTTCATTTATATTATCAATTTCATAAGCTCCTGTTGGTAAACTGAATTCTTCCAAAGCTGAATATTTTCCTTTATTATCTTTTGTCTTGTAATAATGTATTTTGTTATTAATTCCTTCACTAACGTTTGGAATAGAGTTATATGTTGTTAAATCCAATAATGCGGCTTCCCATAGTCTTCCTTTTTGCAAACGTAGCGCTGGAAACAGAATACTGCGCAAAGTACATGAGTTACCGGTTAATGACACTGTATACGAAGACATCTTAAAGTTGACTAACACTTTTAGCTAAAAAGTCTAAACATAAATGACCGCAAATGGATGTATCATCAGGTTGTTTTCTTGTATAATTGTAAAAAACATTTTCTGCCGCACGAAAGTATTGTTGAAGTTCTTTCGGTGGTGGAAGGTTTCCAAAACTGTCGAAATAATAAATCGTTTCACCAAGTTTCTTGTAACACACCCAATGAGTGCCTAATCCTTCACTATTATCCAAATTTACTATACCAGTCTCATTTTTCCACATTTTAACCGGTAATTCATCTTTCATAAATACTCCTCTAAAAAATGGGATTTTCAAACAAGAAGCATATGTAATCAGTTCTTCATTGGTTAATTCTTTGTTTTTAATTATTAATTGCTCTTTCTTATTTAATACACACGATACGGTCTTAGGTATAGTCCTCCTCCCTTTTTTATCATTGACCATATTGTTGGTTTCTTTTTACCTTTACCACTAGTAGATCGACGTTTTCTTCTGATATTACCTCCTTGTTTCTTAGCGGGTCTTTTCCCACGCCTTCTTCTCTTTCCTCCTCCAAACGTAGTTTTTGCTTTCATTGCTGCTGTTACTGCTAAAGACGCTGCTTTTTCACCAATACTCGCGTCACTAGATTTTACTCTTTGCCAAGCTTTCTCAGAAAGTGCTCTATCCGCTATTGATCTATTTTTTGTATCACCAAATTTGGAATACGCTATATCGTGCTGTTTACAGGCCTGATCAAGCTTATTTATTCCAGGATCTCCTCTAGCAAGCCGTTTCTCTAATTTGGTTCCAGGACCACAATATTGATATCCTCCAGGTAAATGTAATTCCACAGGTAATAAATCAATCGCCTTGTTAACTATAGCTCCAACCGGTTTACTTAATAGAGAAAATGCTGTTGATGCTATTCCCCTTCCTCTCTGTAATCTCTCTCGATTATGACTGATGCGTTTAGCCCTCGGCATGACTATTTATAGCCAAACTTACAATCAGTAGGTGCACTCTATAAATGTTTTACAATGAATGTAATATTAGTCTTGGCTTCTTGTATTATATATATACTTTCAATTCTTAAACTTAAGTAAGCCATTGTTATAATTACTAATAATAACGCTTTTGGCAGTTTCATTCTTACTTATGTTTTTTATTTTTTATTTTTACCTAGACGTTTCGATGCCACTTTGGACATCTTCATCGGTAGGAAGGTTATGTAAAAAAAAAAATTTTTTTTACATAACCTTCCTACCGATGAAGATGTCCAAAGTGGCATCGAAACGTCTAGGTAAAAATAAAAAATAAAAAACATAAGTAAGAATGAAACTGCCAAAAGCGTTATTATTAGTAATTATATATATACTGTTTAAAATCCATTTATTATATAGAAATGGATTAATTAATTAAATGTAGACATAATAAATAAAAGTAGTAAAAATAGAAATAAGGTGTAATTGAAGATGTTTTAAATGTTTCTCCGCTGGTGATGGTATCGTTGTTTTCGGTAAAATGAATAAAATCTAAATAGTTGTCATGTTCCCTTAGAAACTTGCCACTTAATCGTTGGTAATTAAATAACACATTCCAGTCTAGTTTATCTTTAAAATTGTCAATGTAATTTTCAGAGAGATTTTGATATTTACTTATTACTTCCCAACAGTTATTAAAATTTGATGTCATCTCTACAAGGAAGTCTTCTGAAAACTGTTGTCTTTGTAAAATATGAATCCAGTTAACTCTGTGAAAATAAATTCTTAACATAGTCATTGTGAAGAGGTAGTGTATGGAAAGTTGTTCCCAATCCATATATCTATCAAACCGTTGAACAAAACCATCTGTCAGCACTCCTTGGGGAAATCTCGGCTCTTGAGATATTAAACTCCACGCAGTAATATTGGATTCCATCATCCTCTCTGTATCGTCTCTCGAATATGACTGATGCTTTATCCCTTATTATGGGTATTTAAATTCTTTTTTCTCTTATGTAATCTTCATTGTTTTCTGTTGGTTCATTAATCACATTCACTTTATCCCCCTTTCCTAATGTCTTGACTTTAGAAGGCTCAGACGGTTTATCTAATTGATTAGGTTTTTCTGGATTGTGTATCTTTTTCCAGTCTAAATAATTGTGGCTGTCAACATCTGAAGCTACAGCTCTTCCTGAAGCCCGATGGATATAATTAAATAAAGCTGCACCAAACCTTTCCATATGTTTTTCATATTCTGTAGTCCATTTCTTGTGTACTATATCAAATATTTTCTTATTTACAGCGTCTCCATCCTGCTCACAATCACCTACATTTGACAATTTTAATTTTTTTACATCATAGCTTGTATCAGTTTCATTCTTTTTGTAAATCGTTAACAATTTTAAAGTCGCTAAATTTACTGCTTCACCATCATAAATGGGATGTTTTATATTGCTTAACCTTTTACCGGAAAATCCCCAATGGTCTTCGTGTACAATCGGGGTTCTTTTATCCATATATTGTACCGTAACCGCATCAGAAGACAAAAGCGGATCACCAACATTTTGAATTACTTTTCCTTCAAAATTATAATTACCATCAGGTGTTAACGGAAACCCAGCTCTTTTTTCACTATATCCAGATTTTACTCCAAACTCGGAATACCGTCCAAACTTGTCCACACTCATGATGTAACTGAATCGCTATCGTTTAGGTTCTTACTATATATATATATATATATATATATATATATATATATATATATATATATATACGTCTACTGAACAATTATTTCTCGTTTTCGCAGTTCATCAACCAAAGCTACCCATTCGTTTTCTAAACCAGTGTGCCCGGCTTCCATAGCTTCATGTAATAACCTCATTCGATCAACTAACTTATTTATATCGTTGTAATATATTATATTGGTTTTATACAAATTTTTTAATAATCCCCTTCCAGATGTAGTAGGATCAGTTGTTTTTCTTTTTTTATGCAAAACATTTAATTCAGCAGAAGATAAAGCTCTTCTTTTAATTGGAGCTTTATTTGATTTCGAGGGGAAAAGACTAGATATAATGTTTGTGTATTTTATTGACCTGTTTCTATGAATAGATAGGTCTTTGGAATATTTTTTTCTATGTGCATTTGTATACTCTAGTATATTTTTAAACAATTGTAAATCCTTTTTAGTATATTTACCAGGATTATTTTTAAAGATGAGTTCAAACAAACCTGTTGTACCTTTATATTTCTTATCACCAATAACTATATCATCATTTTCGTTTATATCTAACTTTCTATCTCCAATCATTAATCCTTTATCCTCTATTCTAGCTCCATATGTATGATAATTTCGATTAGCATGTGTGCCATGTAACATTTTTAATGTATATTTTCTTCCAAGTGTTCCTTTAAACATAATATCTGTGCCTAATTTGCTTAAGTTGGATGGGTTGATATCCTCTTCTTCTGCTCTTGTATCTTCCGCACTTGTATCTTCTGTACTTGTATCTCCTGCAATGTTCTTTTCCCTTAAATCTCCTATATCTCCGCTTTCTTCATACTCGTCGCTTTCTTCAGATGTTTGTAACTGGTCAGAACTTTCATCATTCTGAAATTCTTCTTCATATTTGGAAATTGGTAGCATTTTGTCTCCTTCGAAGCGAATTGAAGGTTTTTCCATATTTTGTGCTAATCGCTTTAAAGGTTCAGTAACAGGTTTGAATGTTGTTTCTAAAAATTGCTCTCTTTCATTTATACCTGATTTTAAAGCTCGGTTTTTTTGTCTAATAGAATCACTAAGTGATTTTATTTCCTTTAATAGCTTTTCCTGGTTAACCATCTTCACACCTTGACGACTTGTACAGTAATACCGCTAATCAGTGTATTAAAACGAATTTATCAAAACCTATTCTATAACGACCATCTTTTATAGCTTGATCTTTCATAATAACCAAAAATCCATAATTTTCCGCCCATGCTTTTCCGCAAAGCTCTTTAAACTTTTCAAATGGCATATCCGCATTCACATGGTCGTTATATATATGTTTTAGGTTAGTATCATCTTGTTTAAATACAATTAGAATATTTGCATTATCTCTGATAAGTTGTTTTGGGATTTTGCTATAAGTTTGTCCTATATATATGCTGTCGATGTTATTATGTCTTCCCATGGCAAAGTAGTTTCTAATAGTATCCTGATTTTCACAAGATACATCGTCAAATATAAATACAGAATACGGTTTCGCTTCGTTTGGTTGCATAATGCTATCACTAGCGTTAAATTTGTAAAAATTAACATCAGACACATCAGATAGGATTTTATCCAGCAATTGATACTTTGGTTGATGTAGAGACTTTGAAAAAATATATAGGTTATTAAACCTTAATCCCTGCGGATTAGTGATCAAATTAAAGACAACATTGGTCTTTCCGCAGTTTGAGGGGCCACTTACTATACATCGAACAGTGTTTGGAAGTAAACTGCCGTGTTTACCATTGTTGATTTTAACGTTATCCACAGTTAAATCATCTATGTTATTAATATTGAATCGATCTTTATGGTGAATAATCTCCATCCTGCTCAAAGGTTAACGATGAAATGAGTTGCTTGCATTAAACCAAGTCCTTTATAGGTATCCATGAATCCTCAGTTTTGTTAAACCCTAACCACCGCACTTTAACTGCGTCCTTTTTTCTTTGTAACACTTTTTCAACAAGATATACATCACCTACTGTTGACTTTAACATTTCATGTCCATAAAATGCACCTTGCAACAAATCTCCTTTGTTATCTTTTAGAATATACGTTTCAGGTACAGTCGGTTGCACTTTATACACTGTAAAAACTTCATTCGTCCAATTGGGAAGGTATTTCTTGGTAAACACTCCCTTATATTTACTAATCCGTACTTTATCACTTACATTAAATTTTCTTGGCTGCATTTTTTCTACTTTAGGCTTTGTATTTTTCTTTATGCGTTTTAATACATCTTTTGCATTTCTTCTATTTACTTTGTTAGGTTTCATACCAATAGTTCTATGAAACCTGTTGTTATAATCATTTATTAATTGTGGTAAAACATCATACCATACGTAAGAACCTCTTTTTGAAAATTGTTTATACAGTGCTCCTTTCAAGGTTCTATTGAATCTTTCTACAATAGCTGCTTTTTTCTCTGAATTTGTAGAATAATGATTTATTTTATATTTATTCATTAACTGTGCAAAGTTTGTATTAAAGTATTCTGTTCCATCATCAGTTTGTAAATGTTTAATTTTGTTTTTATCTCTTTTTATGGCTATTTCCATGGCTTCTGTTACACTTTTACCAGTCTTGTCCTTTAGAGGCAAAGCGTCTGCAACTTTTGTAAAACAATTAATAATTGTGAGTATATATTTAAATCCTTTGTTTATTCTGCTATGTGGTCGCATTTCAATTAGATCCGCTTGATATAGATCATTTATCCCTTTTATAACAGTATTTCTTCTTGGAAACTTTATTCTTGCAGGTTTGTGTAGTTCATTAATAATCTTCTCCTTCAGGTCTGACATGATGGTTTCACGAAGGCAGCTGATATGGTATTAAATATTCTTTTGTATAAATCTGCTTATATATACATATAGTTCAAGGTCATTCAAAACTTGTGTAAAAAAGGGGAAACACAGCTTAGCATTGCTGTGTTTCCCCTTTTTTACGGAAAGGAAAAGGATAAAGGATCTAGGACGATGAAAAGGTTACTCGTCAATAGGGTTGAGGGAGTAGTGGCCGAATGGTAAAGTGTGGATGTTGTCTGGAAGAATGAGTCGTTTATCATCATTGGAAGAAAGTGCTTTTTTAACTTCTGTTAGGCTGTATATCTGATGGTTAAAACTTCTAATTGTATTGAATTTAGCTGTAATGACTTTATCTTCAAATAAACATTGCTTGTATTGATCAAAAATAACTTTCTTTTCTAAATATAATTTCTTTACACCTTTAGCTTTCTTAATATAGCTATTCTTCTCGTCTTCTTTTTCATCATATAGTTTTAAGGAATACAGTTTTGACATAAGTGCAACAATCTCTTCAAGTAGAACTCCATTTGCTTCATCTTTAAATTTGCCCAGTACTTTTTTGTTTTTGTCTTGGTCGTAGTTAGGATGGGTCTTTGGGTAGTCAGAAAAATCGAATTCATTTTTGTAAACAAATGTACGAAGATCTTGATACATATCATTTGTAATAATCCAATACACAAAAGCGTCTGTATCCATGTAGCTAATGCCAATGTTCTCTCTTCCATAGAAGGCAACCATTTTGTTATAATGAAAATCGTACATGTGTGTTTTTGAGATGTCCAAGATTGACATGCCTATATATAAAGGACGATCCATCTTCACACTCGTCTTTTTCATAGACACTGCTACAAGTCTTTCATTAATAATTATAGATGTTCCAAAGTTTGGCTGCTGTACGAGTTTCTGTAGCTTTTTTGCGTCAGTAACAAGTTTAACATTTTTGTGTCTTCTTTTGTTTTCCAATGTTTTTCCAAATATCGCATTATTCATTAATTTAAAAAAGTCTTTTTGAAATTCTGATGTAGCGGCTGCTCTTCTGGTGGTGTTTGAATCAATGTAAGGTTTTAACCAACATGACTGAGAAAATTCCAAAACTCTATTAATTTTTGTAATACGTAGTCCTAATTCGATGGCTTGTTGGACTACCCAAAAGTGAGCCACGTAGCGCTGTTTATTATTTAGAGTCATCATTAATTTAGGGTGTTTTCCAGTTGGAGAAACTTCTGTTTTAGCGAGGAGTGGGAGGTCGTAATGGAGATCGTGTAAATGTTCCGGGTATTCAAAATCGCAATCTAAAATATATCCAGTGTCACCATGTTTTGGAATTTGTGAAATATCACCAATAGAGTCGGGGTTAACCCATTTGAAATTATCATATGGAAGTGGGTTTGACATAGCCCATCCGTATAAGTTGTTTGCATCGAAATATCCCAAATAGGTTGTTGGTTTAGTTTCGTCGTAATTAGGAAGGTATTTGTTGTTGGCCTTAACATGTCTGGTAACACTTTGAACCAATCCACCTCTTACACCTGCTTCAATCATTAAAACCATGTCAATATCTGTTAAAAGTTGGAGTTTGCATTTTGTTTCTTTTAACATAGCTTGCCAAGCTAATCCTGGAGAAGTATACGAATGTAAAGGTTCCAATCCATATGCGGCAAAACAGGTGTTTCGAAATTCTTCAATCACATCACAAAGAAGGGTCACATCTAGTTTGACATAAAAGTCTGAGTAATCCCCTAAGGTCTCCATATTCATCTCGTTCCATACTCGAAGTGCATGTTGATAATCTTCAGGTTCTATTTCTTCATCATTAAGTTTGTTTTTGAATTTATCTGGTGTAGGAAGTGATGTTTCATCAAATCTATTCAGTCCGTCAATGTAATCATAGGGGAAGAATCCTTTTCGAAGAGCTAAATCCATTTTATCATGAGGCACAATTTTACTTGTTTCAATCAAATCTTGTCTTCTTAAATTTTTAGTTAATTTTGGAAGGCTAAAAGGCATAAATCTGAATGAATCAACAAATCTTAGTTTTATTTTACCAACTTTTTTAGAGAAGCTTATAAATTTTTCCATGGTTGTTGCCAAGACATCTATTTCTCCATTATCTCTGCCCAATTCTGGGATTATAAAGTGGGAGTCGTATCCACTAAGATTATGTAAAACAACGGGGATAAAGTTTGGAAGTTTATAGTTTAAATTGCAAGAGTTACAGGCTGCACCTCTGTAAGCTCCTGTTAGATGGTCATGGTCTCGCACTTTACTGTTGGTCAGTGTAAAAGTGTTAATACACAAATAACATGTTGTTGCTGAGTCGTGTCGTTGAATTTCATTTTCATTCATAGGAATCATCGGTACCACATTTCTGTACATTTCTTCAACTTTCCCAGCTATGATATATAAGTCATCGACGAAGTTTCGAGCTGCTTCTTCACCGCGATATATCTTCGGTGTTGTTGTTAATTCATATCTTCGCAAATGTTCTTCAGACAGTGTTGATTTTATCATCAAACAGTAGCTGTTTGGTGTGTGCTGCTGGTATTTGCTTCTTCTTGTTACGTTTTCTTCTTGATGTTCGAGCGGAAGTAAAGACGCCTCAAAATCAGCATACACAACAACAGGTAAACGGTATTGTTGGATTACTTTGTCAAATTTTATCTGAGCTCTGCTAGGATGCGGCAATTTAATTCTTACTTCATAGTTTTCATTACAAAGCCGTTGGTGTTCTACAAGCCAATCTGATCCTCCCCTTCTTAGTTCTTTGTTTACGTGACAAAAACATCTTTTGCAAATTGTCATCTTTTTTTCATGTTTGGATAATTGTTTAGAAACAAGACTTTCAAATTGTTTGATATACACAAAGTGTGAAATATCACCTTTAGTTATCAATAACAAATCGGTATGATCTCTGCGCTCATTTGGTGTTATACGCAAGGGGTACACATTGTTTGACGAATCCAATCCAAATAGGTTGATAGAAGCTGAAGGATTTTGTTTTTCAAATTTTAAAACGTCTGTTATAGCAACAGGGTAAGTCATCCCTTGAAAATTATATCTATGTTGTACTTCTTCATATTTGTGACTTGGTCTTATCGGATTGTCTGTTACATATTTGACCAACATGGCATATTTAAAACATTCAGTATCTTGATTTTGTACATTGATGCAGGATTTGGTATCACTAATCTTTTTTGGTAAAGGGATATAGCTACTGCCACGAATTCCATAACCGTGTTTGTGTACTCTTAAGTCTAGCCCTGTGATGCTTAACAAACTCCATCCTGAGCCTCTTCCTTCATGTTCTTGTATTTTTGTCATTAGCTCTTCAAAACATTCAGATACGATTGAATCAATATCTGACGAAAACATAATAGTTCGGTTTTTTGTTAAAAACCCTCTCGGTGAAGTTTCATTTTGAATGTTTGTAAATAAAGCATCCATTAATAGTCCAAATTTGATAAAATTTAATCTTTTTAATTCATTTTGCAAAGTGTTGATTACCAATCCTTTTGCGTTATTTAAAAATTCTTCGAGTTGTAATTTTGCGTTGTCAATTTTGAAGTGGGTTACTACATTACCCGGAAGTGCTCGGGCATGTAGTTTTACATTTACTGCTGTTGATGCTGAAGGACGGTGAAGTGTAGACAGAGCATGCGTAGAAGTCGATGCAGCTGATGATGTTGAAGGACGATGTAGTGTAGACAGAGCAGGCGTAGAAGTCGATGCAGATGATGATGTTGAAGGACGGTGAAGTGTAGACATAGCAGGCGTAGAAGTCGATGATGATGATGCATATTGAATAACACTTGGTCTGGAATGTTGGTGTTGAGCTAACATTCGATCTATTTCTTTCAATTCTTCTTCTTCATACTTTTCATCTTGGTTGTTGTTATGTTTTAATTCTTTATGAATCATTAAAATAAATTCATCCTTAAATGAAGACTTGCAAATATCGCAGCGATGCATAATGTAGGTGCGATCTCCACAAGGGTCAAGGCAATAATGAACAACACTGCAAATGCCCTTCTATTTATACCCTAGCAAAAGTGGTGGGGGTACGTTAAGTTTACTATTTGTTTTTGTTTTTGCATTTTATATTTACTATTGTAGCTGGAGGCTACAAATTTCTGTATTTAGGTCAAGGTCATTGAACAAATTTGCCAAAACGGGGAATAGAGCAGTAAATGATTTCATATTAAACCATAAACTGATCTATTCCCCGCTCTGTATTTAACTAAGACAATTTTCTCCAACAGGAACATTTGATAAATTTTAAACTCGGATGTGAAGTTGGATTGTACATATTGCATCTCGATCAACTAAAAATTTCATAAAACAATAGGGATCTTCAGTTGTAGATTCATCTTTAACATATTCAATAGTCAACATTGCCGAACGAAGATCTTGTGGAATTACGTCGACTTTTATGAGTCGCCTTTCGAGTTCAAACCGTTTTGTTATTGATGTAAGTTTTATCACATCATCGATATCGATGAGGGGAAAGCTGTAGCAAACGGAGTTTCCTGGTGGGTTCATCATGCCGATATGATAAATATACACTGTTGCATCGTCTTTAAATAGACGTTCCCCCACCATTAAATGTATAAGTTACCCCACTTTTTCAATCATGTAAATGGGTCAAGGTCATACAACGATATTACCAAAACGGGGAATAGAGCAGTAAGTGATTCTCACTATAACCACAAACTGATCTATTCCCCGCTTTGTATTTAAAGTAAACTATTTGAAGACAACAAAAATTTATTCAGATTCTTCCGATGAGCTCATATCACTAAATAACCGACGACGAACACAAAAGTTCCCTGTGACCGGATCTAAAACTACGTCATCGATATTAATACTGCTTGGAGGGGTTCCACTATCAACAAGGTCCATTTCCTCCAAACAGAGCAACTGATGATGACATTCTGGTTCATTATCATCATCGTCGTCGTCGTCAGTCAACAACTCCAACAGCTCCATCTCTCCAGCATATGGTTCACTGCTAGCAAACTCACTTAGTAGTTCAAGATCACTAAACAGTTCATCTTCCATCTCTGAATCGTCTTCGTCTTCATCTTCGTTTATATTTACTGGAATATTTTTAATCATTTCCAGTATAGTCTTCTTAGAAGGGAAAATGTTATCTCTGGGCGACATGATTCCAAGTAGCAGACTGATGTTACCACTAATACAAAACCACCTTTTATACCCCGATTCCGGTGGTGGTGGGGGTAAGTGATGAAAGTGCAAGTGGTAGGAAAAAGTAATAGGGAAGAGGTATTATTGTAACACAAATGATTAAGTCCTGTAAGTAGGTCAAGGTCGCCTTAACCTATTACCAGAACGGGGAATAGAGCAGTAAGTGATTCTTACTTTAACCACAAACTGATCTATTCCCCGTTCTGTCTTCCGCTGTTCAGTTTCCAAAGTCTCTTAGTTAGTTGAAGAAAGTTGATCAATTTCCATCGTTAGCAATTCTTCAGGCAGTTGAAACGATGTATTTTGTGATAACATTTCCAACATATCAATATATTTTATGGCGTGTTTTATAGTAGAAAGTCTTGAAGCGTTCGGTTCGAGAAAAGGTAATTTTGTTCGTAATAAATTATAGGCTTCATTCAATATTGCAATCCTTTTTCTCTCTCTAGCACACCTTCTTTTCTCTCTATCATTCTCCTCCTTTCCTTTAACATCGAAGTTAGACGATCCTCCTGGGCTATCCATAGCTGAACAATAACTATACTCCGAAGCCGACTGCCTTATATATATATGTTTACCCCCACCCTTTTACAATGAATGTAGCTGGTTCAATGTCTTGTTTGGGAAAAAGTCGCTAACCTAACGTGTAGTGTAATAAAGACACAAAACAAACCCCTCTTGTAATAATCGGTCTCTGCAACATCGCGCTTTAATACCCATCATGTAAGTGGGTCAAGGCCGTCTGATTATATTACCAAAACGGGGAATAGAGCAGTAGGCGATTCTCACTTTAACCGCAAACTGATCTATTCCCCGCTCTGTATTTAAATTTTTTCCTTTTTTTTGATTCAGTTAAAGGTTTGGTTTGATATAGAACGTTATGTTGATTATCCATCCCTTTTCGATTAACCTAACCATATTAGCAAAAATTTTAAATAACTTCTTACTATCGTTTGTTTTGTATGCTTCATTTTCATTACTATACACTTCACCTGTTGGCCTCCACATGTACAGTTCACAACCAACCTCTATGACAAGATACTTGTGCAGTAATCTTCTTACAGCAAGCAGCTGATCGATGTTTTCAACTCTTCTGCTAACTACTAGAGTTGCTACAGAGATAGAAGGAGCCGATGCAGTCATTTTCAGCAGAATGATCTTTACCGGCAATGGAGACCCCCTTTATACTCGCTGTAGGTGGTGGGAGTAATAGGGTTAGGGAAGGGATTTTGTTGTAAAGAAATAATAATGATTTTTAATATTTTGCTTTTTGTACCAATTGATTATTTTCTAAGTCCTCAAGGTCGTTTGATCCTGTTGCCAAAACGGGGAATAGAGCAGTAAGCAGATCTCACTTTGTCCGCAAACTGATCTATTCCCCGCTTTGTATTTTAAAAGTCTTTAATTTGTTAAGCTTACGCATCCTGATCTTCATCCATGAGGAAGATTTGTTTGTAGGCTGAAGGGTTTTCAGCGAAGAAATGTTCATCCGCCAACTCATCCTCTTTAAGGAAAACTGCTTCAAAAGGTAGAGGGGTATTCGAGATTTCTTCGCGAATTGAAAGCGGATCTTGGAGCTGCGATTGAAGGTTTGCAATGTACTTTATTGTATTTTTTTATAGTGGATAATTTAGAATCATACGGATTGGAGGATGGTAATATGGTTTTTAATATTTTATATCGGTCAGCGATTCTCGCTCTCAATTTCCGAGAACTAGCATTGCTTCTTTTGGCTTTGAGAGATCTCGAGTTGGAGTTTGGTGACGTACTACCTGTTTCTGGAAGAATGTGAGATAAAATCATAGCCTGGACAAGTATCGATGGGACAGCAGAGGATGAAACAGTACAAGAAGAGGTGGCAGAAGTTGGTTTTCTGATGTGCTCCATGGTGTCTGAGGTGAACGAACACAAGCAGCAGACTGATTTTATCATCGATAAGGTGTCTCTTTTATACCCAATGGAAGTGGTGGGGAGTGCAAGTTTTAGGGAGGAGATATATATATATATATTTTAATGTTGTTTTTTACCAAACAAAAATTTTCTAAGTCCCAAGGTCATCTGAACAAATTACCAAAACGGGGAATAGAGCAGTAAGTGGTTCTCACTTGGACCGCAAACTGATCTATTCCCCGCTCTGTATTCTAAAGTAAACAATAAATCTTCTCACTATTGAGCAACCTTTGCTCTTTGAAGCTCAAGTTCGAAGTCTCCAACCAGGCGAAAGTCTGCATCGTGCTCCTCCCATTGTTCAGGAGAACGCGGTTGTGCACACCACTTTGTAAAGGCGTACCTCATTGCCTTATTATACTCCTCCAGGATAACATGATAGGGTCTTGGTTGCTGCGTTGTAGACTGCATCGATGATGTAGTTTGTTGCGGATGTGACTGAGCATCATTCTCCGCAACCTTATTAATCTTAAAAACTTCAGTCATTTCTGCAGCCTCAGCAATTGCGTACAACTCCTCTTCGTTAATTTCCTTTCCCCATGTGTTGCTGTTGACGCTCATGATGATACAACTAATAATTATATTCCGAATCGCTCGCTTAAATACCCGCTTACCCCCTCTCCTCTTTACTGTTGAATAATGACTTTAGTATAATATTTCTCCTTTTTCCTTTTAAGTTTATCTTTGACTTAGTGTAAATTATCCAAGTCCGTTATCTAGGTCAAGGTCGTTGTAACATTGCAAAAAAAAGTGTGGACAACTTATTTACACTCTGCAGCATATGCTACAAATTGTAAATAGGTTGTCCACACTTTTTTTTTAATTTGGAAAAAATGCTTTATTTAATTTGGAATAAACTTTTGGTCTTTTTATTTATATTATTATTTTAATGATTTCCACACAGTGATACCTGTATCATTTCGAATTAAATAGTCCTTGTGGGTAGGTTTTTTGACGTGGAGGTCCATGGCTCTAGGTAACTCTACATAGTACAGTTTAACTTCACATTGAACCAACACCTTTGCAAAGTCCTTTATTTTAACAAAGAAGTAGCGTTTGTTTTTACAAAGCCTGTTAATTCGAATTTTAATTGGCACCACTGTTGCACGTGGTGAAGAAGGAGATGCGCCATGGTTTAATTTTAAATGAAGACTGCACGTTTCTTCATTTAAAATACAACGTTTAACACAGCGTTCACCTTTCTTAGCACCTTTTTTGAATATATAATTACATTGTTGTGCAGGAAGCATGCACATCCTTTGTACAGATTTAAGTTGTTTAAATTTCTCTGAAGGAGATGAAGTATATGTGCAGATTACTGAAGGTCTGGTTGGAGAAGATGATTGGGTGGCTGGTTGGCTTGGTCTCGAACTTGATGTTGATGAGGATGAAGAAGCAGACGATTTGGAAGACTTTGATGAACATGTAGAACAACTTGAAGATGTAGAAGGACTTGGAGAAACAGCACGAGACGTTGACAAAGGACTTGGAGAAACAGCACGAGAAGTTGACGGAAGAGGTGAAGGACTTGGAGAAACAGCACGAGAAGTTGACGGAAGAGGTGAAGGACTTGTGTAAGTCGTTGACGCAGCAGGTAGTGGTGGACAGTTCTCCGGGACGATGTTAGCTAACATCAGGGCTGTCCGAAGGATGGATGGAACCGCAGAAGACGGAGTGGTAGAGGCGGGCGAAGACGAAGCAGAAGGTTTCAATTTGAGAGGTTGTGTCTGCTTCCTAATGTGTGCCATGGTGTGAGGTATAACAGCACAAGAGGAAGAATGATTTTACTAGTGCTGGGGGACCCTCTTTTATACATACTGATAGTGGTGGGGAGTGCAAGTGTTATACGGTGGGGGTAATAATGTTGTAACGAGTAAATATATATTACAATACGGGGATTTTCTAAGTCCCGAAGTGGGTCAAGGTCGTTTGATCATATTATTAAAACGGGAAATAGAGCAGTAAGTGATTCTCATTTGGACCACAAACCGATCTATTCCCCGCTTTGTACGTGAATTTTCTAAGTCCCAAGGTCATCTGAACATGAAGCCAAAGCGGGGAATAGAGCATAACATACTGCTCTATTCCCCGCTCTGTATTTGGGAAGGGGACAAAAGACAACAAACAAGAGACTGATTTTAAACAAGAGACTGACTTTATATTTTACAAGGTTTTCTCAGGCTAAGATGGGTAATGTCAACCGGTTTACGCGCCGTATTGACACAAGGTCGGTTTGCGCGCCATACCTTAGAGGGGTTAGGAAAAGGATGAGAAGCAAGATACATTACTTTGAAAATAAAGACTTTGCCAGCAACTATGTAAACAAAAATTAATCAGTTAACGTTACTTTTACAAGAACAGCCAAGGTCGGTTTTGCAAAGGTCAACAGTATCACTGAAACCCGGTGGGACGTAGACCCAAACACCCGGCGTCAGGCTGCTGCGAACCCAAGTTTTGACCAAGGTTGTTGAGGGACCTGTAGGGCCGGGAGTACATATTTCATTAGTAAATAAGACACTTCAAACCGATACCAAACATTAACATATATTAGACTAACTACATTACCTAGCAGCAAACTACAAGCGTTATCTAACATGCTTAACAAACTAACTAAACATGCAAGGGCGCGGATCTCTTAATTGCGCGTCGGGCCCAACGCACACTTAACAGACCTACGCTGCAGCAGAGTGCAACCCACTGGGACGTATACCCAAACAGCGGGCGGCAAGCTACTGCGACGAGACTGCGGACTGCTCCCGCTTATAAAGGCAAAGTGACGTCACCAAAGCGGAAGGGGGGATGTTACGTCAGGGGGGGGGATATATTACAATACGAGGATTTTCTAAGTCCCGAAGTGGGTCAAGGTCGTTTGGTCATATTATTGAAACGGGGAATAGAGCAGTAATTGATTCTCACTTGGACCACAAACCGATCTATTCCCCGCTTTGTACGTGAATTTTCTAAGTCCCAAGGTCACCTGAACATGAAGCCAAAGCGGGGAATAGAGCATAACATACTGCTCTATTCCCCGCTCTGTATTTGGGAAGGGGACAAAAGACAACAAACAAGAGACTGATTTTAAACAAGAGACTGACTTTATATTTTACACAGTTTTCTCAGGCTAAGATGGGAAATGTCAACCGGTTTACGCGCCGTATTGACACAAGGTCGGTTTGCGCGCCATACCTTAGAGGGGTTAGGAAAAGGATGAGAAGCAAGATACATTACTTTGAAAATAAAGACTTTACCATCAACTATGTAAACAAAATTAATCAGTTAACGTTACTTTTACAAGAACAACCAAGGTCGGTTTTGCAAAGGTCAACAGTATCACTGAAACCCGGTGGGACGTAGACCCAAACACCCGGCGTCAGGCTGCTGCGAACCCAAGTTTTGACCAAGGTTGTTGAGGGACCTGTAGGGCCGGGAGTACATATTTCATTAGTAAATAAGACACTTCAAACCGATACCAAACACTAACATATATTAGACTAACTACATTACCTAGCAGCAAACTACAAGCGTTATCTAACATGCTTAACAAACTAACTAAACATGCAAGGGCGCGGATCTCTTAATTGCGCGTCGGGCCCAACGCACACTTAACAGACCTACGCTGCAGCAGAGTGCAACCCACTGGGACGTATACCCAAACAGCGGGCGGCAAGCTACTGCGACGAGACTGCGGACTGCTCCCGCTTATAAAGGCAAAGTGACGTCACCGAAGCGGAAGGGGGATGTTACGTCACGGGGGGGGTGACCTTGAACATGACCCAAAAAAGGGGGGGGGTGACCTTGAACATGACCCAAAGGGGGGGGGGAGGTTGTGTCGTCACGGGGGAAGGGGAACCGGATGTAGACCGGTTTTTAGCTTTCTACCCGTATATGGAAATGTCACGGTTACACTTGGCGACCCGCTTTGCTCCGTCTGGTACCTCATTCCAGCTTTGCCTTGCGAACTGAATACACCTCTGCGCTATGTCTTCTCCCATTACACCCGAGAAACTGCAACGTTTGAAGGAGACTTTGAAGAAGTCTTCGGAAAAAAGGAGCGGATTCAAAAGACCTAGTTCTTTTAAATCTTGCATACGGAAGAATTTTCGAAACCACCCACTTTACTTCGACCAACGGCCTTCGACGTCCACTGCATCTTCACCATCGCTATCACCTCGCCCTTCATCGCCGCCACCAACTGTTGAGGAGATAATGAAGAGGACGGCTACGGTGAAACTTACCGAGTTGGTAACGCCGCTGGAGTCTGTCGCCGTCAAGTTTGCGCAGTTGAAATTAAACGTGGAGTATCTACTTGTGGGGAAGATCAGCGATGATGAGTACCTACTCCAACACCTCTTTGGCGGCGGCCGTTACGTCAAGGTCCACCTTCCAAGGTCCACTCTGCCACCTCCTGAGACCAAGTGCGACTTGATTTTAGTACGGCAGAAGGGACAAGTAAAGTGGGTTACAAAGGAAAAATAAACACTGACTACCGCTCACCGCTCCTTATCCACCATCTCCTTCAAACACAAACGGTCCTTTTCAGGACCACCCTAAGCATTTCAAGTTAGGGACTTGGCCTGTACATAGGCAGGAGACTATTAGTCTTATGTTTGTGTGCAGCCCACTTTGTGAAAATTTCTAAGTCCCAAGGTCCTTGACCTTGACCTTGACCTTGAACATGACCCAAAAAAGGGGGGGGGTACACAGTTTGTGCAAAGTATGTCATGTGGGTACTCAAATTACGCGGATTGATCAGACGAACAAGTTGGCGCAAACAGAATTCAGATCCGACAAAGGGTATAGCAGCAACAGCGAAAAACAACTATTTTCAAGGGCAAGCCTAAATAACTTCTTTATTCACGGTTTAAAATATATTAAGTGGGTACTCAAATTACGCGGATTGATCAGACGAACAAGTTGGTGCAAACAGAATTCAGATCCAACAAAGGGTATAGCAGCAACAGCGAAAAAACAACTATTTTCAAGGATAGACCTAAATAACTTCTTTGTTTTTGGTTCAAGGTCTAACATGTGGGTACTTCAATTACGCAGCTTGACAAGGCGAACAAGTAGGTGCAATTTAAATTTAAATCTAACCAACAGTATAGCATCCGTGGCGTAAAAACGATGGTTTGAAGGACAAGGTAACGTTGTGGTGGGGGTAGATGCCTATTATACACGATAACGCTACATCATTATTCTTCCAGCTCTTGTCGTATAAACATCTACCTAGACGGTCTGAAAAATGTCGCAGTTTTACAGGAACATGAGGAAGGTGACCTTCAGTAGTCCCTTTGACACTACTTTCTACTTCCCTGACGATGAAGACAGAAGGTCTACACTTTTAGTGGACAATGAGCGGTTTCGTCGAAGAATAATTGAGGTTGAAACACTTTTAACCAGTTGTTTGCTACGCAAAAAGAACCATATGAATACATGCACCGGTTTAGATCATAGTAGCTGTTATACTTATACAGCGTTGAAGCACAAACATTATTGAGGTTTTTAGTTACGGAGGTAAGGTCTTGACAGTCTAAGAGCTAAACCCTAACTAACACATGTAAACTAGTTATTGTGCGATGTAAAACTTGGTGGGGAGACTGGTGTAGTGGGGGACTGGTGTAGTGGGGGACTACCATCTGCCGCACACTTGCCACCTGCCGCCTGCCACCTGCCGCCGCCCATCTGCTGTCCACCATCTGCTTCGTTCTACTACACTTTTACCCCCACCATTTTGTTTGATACCAAAAACGCTAGCTAGCGAATAGTCAGTACACCTCCGGCTCTCGACCGGTGAACATCGAGCTCTCCGAGACGCTCTTCACAAAATAACAATATCATTTCACTCAAGGTCTGATAGATGTTTCTATTTCATTGCCGTCACGTATTCTTTCATCCTGACAGCAATGAAATGCAAACACCTAACAGAACAGATAGGTGTCAAAAACACAACATGGACTCTGCGCAGGGATCGAAGTATCTACCGTCTTTCTTCAGAAAGCGAAGTGATGGCCGCAACTCGTCCGGGTCAACAACATCGATGACAACGAACAACGGGGAACTATTGTAAACATGAATTATTGTAAATAAAGTAATATTTGTAATAGTACTACCTCGCACTCGTATCATTCGATTGTTTCATTCGATATTTATTCGATATTTATTATCGATTAACTATCGAATCACAATCGGATTTTACGCGTGCGAGGTAGTACTTTTTTAAAATTACCTCCCCGTGACCTTGAACTTTAACCTTTCACTCATTACGTCACAAAACCGCCTACGTCACTGGCTCAGCCTCAGATGACGTATTTAATGACGCAGCGCTTCCGGAAGCAATTAATCAAGTGAGCCAGCACCGGCAAACCCCCACTACTGTTATTGTATTTGAAATTTCAGTAGGGCTAAATGATACAATTGGTAGAGATAATTGAAGAGGTGAGTCCAAAAACTCATGAATTTCACTATCATCATTTTGGGGATTTTGGCGTTAAAGGCTGAAATACTTCAGAGAAATAATCTGAAAAGATTGATGCCTTTTCAGTGTTTGTCTTAGCCCAAGCACCATTTCCTGCTTGTAAAGGTGGAATATGTTGTATAGGGCGTTTAAAGTACTTTGTAGACTTTCACAATCAAGTGGCAATCAGTGGCTTCGGTAGGAGACAGGTTTTTGGTATAATAATCAAACCATTCGTTTTTTAGCTTCATCAAACTCCTTTTTAATGTTTGAGCCGCATTGTTAAATCTATTCTTGTCGATTGGACTTCTGGTATTTTGCCAAATCCTCCGTAGTCTTCGCTTTTCTGCAATTTTCTTTTTTATGAAGATAGGATAGTTGAAACATTTTGTCTTGAAAGCCTCCGATTTCGGAGTTGCCTCCGAATCTGCTGTCTGAATAGTAGTGTTAAAGTAGTTAATTAATTACTCCAAGTCATTTGAGGATTTGAGTGGTATTTTTAAGTCAGTGTTGTTGCTAATTGTTCTCCTAAAGCATTCCCAATCAGTGAATTTGTTATAAAGAGATGGGGTCTTTTAAGCAAACTGAACTACTGAATGTCATAAGTACAGGAGAGTGATCAGAAGATGTTGAGGAGAGGTCAAGGGAAGATTCAACATGAACATAGTTTTGTGAAATACATTTTAAAACGAAAAAGTCCAATAAATCTGGAATCTTGTTTCGATCCGTTGGCCAATATGTAGGTTGTCCTGATGAAATACAATCGAGTCCATCTTCTGATACGGCTCTTAAAAGCGTCCTTCCTCTAGGATTTATTAGCCTTGAGCCCCAATACGTATGTTTGGCATTGTAATCACCCCCTGCGATAAAATTTGAGCCGAGAGACGAAAAATAATCGTTGAATTGATCTTTATCAATGATATGTGGTGGAGGACAGTAGACCGCCGACAATGTCAGAGAACTGTTATTTTCATCTTCTAAAACAACGGAGCTAGCTTGCAAAAAGTTATTTTGGGTTTTAGGAAGTTCATATTGTTTGATTTTTTTTTGTGAACAAACACAGCTGTACCTCCATGCCCCCTATTACCCGGGTGGTTAGAACAGTAAATATTAAAAACTGAAATATTAAAAAAACTTCTGTCAGTGAAATGAGTCTCGTAAATCAGGCATACATATATTTCCTGTTGAGCAATAAATAATTTAAGTTCTTGGCAATGATTTACCAAGCCGTTGGCATTCCAAAGAGCTATTCTTAGAAAAGAGTTCATGTTAATTTATTTATAACATTGGTTAGTAGGTTCATCAGAGTACCTATTTGTTGAGTCTGTTGTAGCAACAATTTTTCAAATTTATCGGTGAAACATTGTATTGTTTGTTCTAGGTTGCTTGGATTACAATTGTCCGTCGTTTGTGTGTGATTTTTGCGAGTTGTAGCTTGAGCGTATGTTTGAGGTCTGTCATTTTGATCACAAGGGGTACGTATGGTCATACGTTCACTTTGGACACATTCAGAAGGAGCTGACTTGTTAAGTGATTTCTGATACAAAGGAGGGTACATTGAGTTGTTTCCTTCCTTAGGGCCATCGGGATAGCGAGAGCCAGGTATAGATGGACATCTATCTCGGACATTCTCAGTAAGACTTGATTCTGGATTGTCAAAAGATTTTTGACGCAAGGGAGGGTACGATTTGATTTTTATTTCTTTATATACGACACATCCCTTATAGTTTGCGGGGTGATTTCCCTCACATAAGACACATTTTGGCGGTTCCGAAGGTGATTTTTTACAGGCCAGCGTGTCGTGATTCTGGCCGCATTTTACACATCGAAACTGATACCAGCAATAAGATTTCGTGTGCCCATACTTTTGACATTTTTTGCACTGGACGATTTCAGATTTTTTCCTAGGGGGTTCAAAGACAATCTTGGCATTTAATAAGTATTGGGTTTTATATATCTCGTTGTTGTTGTCACTAGGTTCAAGATCCACAAAAAAACATTGACAGAGGGGATTTGGTTTTAAAGTGCTTAATGTTTGCAATGTTACGCACTTTATGACCATTTTCCTCTACAGACAGTTTTAAGTCATTCAAGTCAGTCGAAAAATGCATATTTTTAAGAACAACTCTATAAACTCTGTCTTGTTTGACTTGGAAAGTATGAAAACTAACTTTATGTTCAGTAAGTTTGTGAAATAAAAGTCGGTATGAGTAGGACAGATTTTTACTTTATTTTCACTAAGGCATTTATATGTGTACTCGTTCTTTGAAATTACAGATTCGATTGATGAGATAATTTGTTTAATATTTGTAATATTAGGTATAAATATCGGTGGAGGCTTAACCTTCTTTTTATCCGATAGATCAGGATTAAATTCATCCATGTTTTGTGTCTCATTGAGGGGTTGGAACATATTTTGTGTTTCAACTGTGTTACAGAAGATAATTGACGGGCTTTCTTTGAAATTGGAGGGTTGACATTTAGTTGATTTCTTTTAGTACCAGGCACAGTCTGCCAGACACCATCAAGTAGTTTATCCGCGCCACAATCAAAGTTAGGCATTATCTTTAATTGACTCTGATTGTCAACGCTTTCGCTAAAATTCTTTTGTTGTTAAGGATTAGAAAACGAACAATAGTCATGGTCAGACATATTACTGGAACAGCCAGTCATAGTAAATTCCTTTTTAACAAATATTAGGGATTGTAAACAAAAAGATAAACAAACAGAAGAATAAAACCGTAGTAAGGTTATGTAACTTAAAAACAGAAAAAAAAAAACAATTAAAACACAACAAAACTGAGTATTAATGTGGATATTTAAAATAAGCAAAAATATAAGTACTTAGTAACAGAATTATATAGTTCCTTTAGATTTAAACCAAAGATAATTCTCCTAAAAACTCACATAATTAATTCTGCATTCACACTCGACACTGAACATATGGCACACAATTAAATTAAATAAGTTATTTATTTGAAACTCAAGTAGGTTATGTAATTTGCGGATATAATCCTTATAACAGCTGTTTATTGAATTAAGAAAAAACGAAAAAAAACACATGTGACATAAACCAAATAAAACTCCCCTCCATATAAATAACATGGGAACTTGGAAGTCCCGTGGGGTAGAGCCCTGGGGCATAAATTGAAATTCTGGCTCGACAGTGACTTAGAACTTGAAATGATCTTGTAAATAAAAAAGAATCATCAAAATCGGTTAAGTATTAACTTCAGGAAGCGAGTGAACAAAAAGCAGGAGTTTTTTTTTAATATGTAGACTCCATAAGCCAAATGTTAATTTGTTTCACTTTTAATTTTCGTATTTTTACATTATTTGATTTTTACGAATTTTTATGTCTAACATTTGAAGAAATCGCTGGAGCCGTTTTAGAGATCTGAGTTGCAAGCAAGCCAGCACGCACGGACGGAAGCAAGCAAACCTTACTCATATTAGAGTATAGGATAGAATAGGATTATCTTCACGGTAATCAGTTTTTTACAAACGACTGTAATTTAATAAAACATCAACAAAAGTTCCTCTTCTGGTTTTGCGGCGATGTCTTCACTTATATCAATTCAACACTTTCCCGCCTAATTCCGTTGACAATTTTTTAATATTCTGTCTGAAATGTGAAAACGCTTCTCCTAACTTAAAATTCATCAATCCAATCCACAAACCGAACTAAACAGATTGACATTACAACGACCGCATCTCCCAAGAGCATTAGACAACTGGCCGGGTCATTTGTTGAGGCTTAAAACGCTTGTAGACATCGATAAATTCCGTGTCAAAATACGGGCGCGGGCTGAGTGCTCTTCGTAATCTACGTCGTTAATTTTAACCTTGGCAGCAGCGCCATCGCCTTTTTATTGGCCAGAAACGAAAATAATTTGCCGAGATTGTCGCTCCTCACGAAGGCTAATTAACCGAACCGTATAACGAACTGAGGGTAATCTACAGTTAGGAGTGTAAAAATTAAAAATTGGAACCCTACAATGGTTTTGTAAAAATTTATATTAAAACAGCTAATTTTGGAGATTTTTTAGAGTAAGTTCATCATTGCAGTTCATAATCCCATGTAAACAAATCAATGGACTTCCATTTATAGTTGAACCCCTGCTTGATCTCAAGAGTGGGCTCCTGCCACGAAACATTCAAAACCGCTTTCTACCACGAAGCGTTTCTACCTGCTTCCCCAAAAATTCCTATGTTAACTTTCAAAGATCACCCCTCCTCAACTGATTATAAGATGTCGTCCATTTATTTGGTTTAGCATACTAATTCTGTGATAGAAATTTTGAAACTGAAATTGTAAAGTTTCTATTATTTTAGTAAACTTTAGGGTGGTGGAAGTTGTCTCAATTAAAGGTATTGGCTCAAGGGCCTAAAGAAAAATATAAGTTTTTTTTTAGAATTGTTTGTCAGCCAAAAATAAGGACAAATAATCCCCGTAAGAAAAGCATGGAAAATGTACATCGTCTTCTTTGAATATACGTTTAATACAACTGTTAAATATTAACTAAACGAATTATTAGTAAATTCCCTATGGAAAATTTAACTATTAGCATGACCCGCATGGTGAAACTTAAGCCCAGGACCACCATAGAAGTTCCTAACGTAACCCCCTAAACACGTTTTGAGGGGTCGCTAACAACTTTATTCATATAAAAGTGTATTTTAATAATTTGTGATATTTTAAATCAAGTATTTCATTGTTGTTCCTACAGCGTATACCGTCGGTCAAACTTAGTATTCTATCCGTCGAATTTCGACGGGCACCTACTAGTATTTATAAATTGTTTTAATCGTGAAATCGAAATATCACAAATCACAAATATTTGTTATTTGTGAAATCGAAATTCTGCTCACCATATTTTTTTGTTCTTTAAAATGAACCATAGATCAACGATTTTGGATAACCCGTTGAGGAGAAACGGGCTTACAAAGTTAACATTGGCCTTATAAGAGAATCAGGTAGAAGTCGGTGACTGGAGACGTCCAAAAGAAGCAGACACATTTTCAGTTTTCATAAGCTCGCATCATTATGCATAATAAAACACTGAATAGTCTTGCTAATAACCTTGCAGAAATTTGGGTATATATACATTAAAAATTACTTCGTTTCAACAAAACCTAAATAAAATAATTATAATTTTAACCCTTTTTAACCTTTGTAAATCAAGGGAAGGCAACCACATCGTGGAATACTTTCTAACAGGTAAAATTTTCGGCTGGTAATATTTGTTGTTGGTAATATTACCACTCACAAAACTTACCTGCCAGAAGGGATCCCCACGATCGTTCCTATAAAAGATATGCGCCAGCATTCGGGTCCACCCCTCTAAGGTGCTGAACATTTCAATTTAGGCTAAGACTTTTAAAATTTACTATCTATGTAAATGTTACTTATTAAATGCCACAATAATAAAACTAAGAATAGATTACGTGATTTAGAGGTCGTTAGTATATTTTGCTTTTTTATCTTTTACATTATCGGACGCTGTGATGAGCGAGGTCTCCTTCGGATTTCATTTGGGCTGTTTTGAAAACCAGCTCGTAAACCGTAGTGAAAGTTTCTCAAATTTGGACGGAAGAGAAGGTCCAAAGGGAAGGTCCGTGAGGAAAGGTAGGGTCTAGATTGACGCTGTAACGTTTATTGCTTTATTCGGGTAATTAGTTGCGAGGCTGGCGTCAGCATCTGGTAGGAAACAGTTAGTGACGAATCAATACTCTCCGGGAGATGTAACCTGGTCGCTTTCCGTGTGCGGGTCCAGTATGACTTTAGTAGATCTATATCGTAATGCCCCTGAGTCAGGTAATCTATAACCTGCCCTCCCCGATGAATGTATGGCCTGTCAAATCATATATGGAAGGTGGTAGAATCCGTAAATGATGACTATTTGTTGAACGGGATACTAAAGCCGACGATCCAATAAACCGGGATACTGCGTAAACCAATTAATTCTTCTCATATTTTTACTCTCCAATGCATATCTTACCAACTTCCTATATTCTGGTAAAATGAATTGGCAATATACAGTATTTATTTATCTTTAATTTATTTTCGCCGCTTTAATACTAAATCAATATTCTGTCGAAGCTTGTCTTAAAATCTACCCAACACTCGAAATGGATTTGAAAATGGTCAAACTGTATTACGTTTATTTACATTGATTATGAAAAAGGCGTAATTGTCTTCACGATTACATGTATAAATACCCCCGTAGCAACAAACCTGCGTACTCAGCGAATTTCCAATGCATATATATATGTATCTTAATACCACATAAAGCCACATACCAAGCTTCATCAATATACATTCATAAATAAACTATTTATGACATTTTAATTATTCTCCATAAGAATAACATGGCGGCTGAGTATGCAGGTTTGCTGAAGCAAGGAGCACAAAAAATGGGGTTTTATACCAATATCAATATAACTCATGTAGGTAAAGCCACATACCAAATTTCATTAATTTATTTTCATAATGAAGGGAGATAACACGTTACTTATTCTCCATAAGAATAACATGGGGCTGAGTACGCAGGTTTGCTGCTACAGGAGCCATTGGTAAAAATTTTTCGTTTGAGCAAATATCAATGGTCCACAACCAGATGAAGTCGTATAACAAGTTTCGTCAGTATACGTTCATAAATAACCGAGATATAAAATTTTTATTTTCCTCCATAAGAATAACATTAGACAACGTACTGTGTTTAGCACTTTCAATATCTCGGTAACCAATTGACGTAGAGAAATGATCAAAATACCAAATTGTGTGTTTTTTTAAGCTGAATCGAATATATGTAAAAAATTCGAAAACCCCATTTTTGGGGTACAAAACCCCCCCAAAATACCCCTTCGGATAGAGCGATCTGGCTGGTTTTCGAACTTAAAGTCATAAATGTTGCTTTACACGTTTATACCAAATTTCATCAAAATCGGATAATTTTTACGAGAGTTATCGTGCTCACGGACATATATATATATATATATATATATATATATATATATATATATTATATGTATTATATATATATATATTATATATATATATACAGTTTCGAACGAATGGTGTTTTTGGGGTCTGGGGACCTCAAAACGAAAAGTTATCATGGTCCCGGGCCTGGGTCTTACCATGCCGACTACGGTAATAGCTTCTTCCCTATAGGGGAAATTCGCTAAAACATAAAATAAATCACATCAAAGATCAAAAAACTAACAAATAAACTAACAAACAAAACTAACAGATAAACTAACAAAAGAATCGTTTATTGTTATCTATAAATACGAAATTCCAATCAACGCCCAGGCCAAACCATTGCACCTACACTGAGAAAAATAACAGCCCTAGATTGCAAGTAATTACTGACATAGCAGGATTCTTGTTGTTACCACATGCTAATGCGGTAAACACTAGTATTCTAGGGGTATATGCACACAAGACATGCTGGCTTGGCCCCTCCTCTAGTGGTATAATGTAAAACTGTTAAAGCTATATTCCGGGCGTTATCCACACTGGACATGTTGGCACCACAAGACAAGCTAGTGTTTGTAGATCAACGACGTAATAGTTAGCCCCAGATCATATTAGTGACGGTTGAATATTCATGAAATCTGGAGTTTTTCACTTCCCCAGTTTTTCCTGCAACAACACCACTGGATATAGCATTACGCAGACTAGCTGGGAATCCTCAACACCTAGCCAAGGCAAGGATATGCAACGAACCCCAGCCAAACTCGTGGTTTGATAAAAATTCCTGCATTTGAAAAAGCGCAGTTTTATAATTTGTTCTAGGTGCTCTTGATCTTCGTCACTCGACCATCAGTGTCTTGTTTCTAGACCTGGGGTGCACAAGCCATTGTTGTGGTTCTTATTTAAGTTTTAAGTTATCTTGTTGGTTGAGGACATCGTCGAAGAAACGTGCCGCCTACTGGACGAGTGAGGATTATCCATGATAGGCCTATCGGTTTTAAATGTTTTTCGTGATTCGTCTCAGTCTCGTGTACGTGTATTTGTTTATTTATTTGACGTTTTAACTGCTTTGACAATGTTGTAGTTACAACGAAACATGTCAGCGTAAGGATTCATTTTATTCATTGGATTATTGACGGAGGTAAAGTACTTGTTTAGTCAGGATTATCCTGTTCACAGGTGAATTAGTTTCAGATTAAATGTAAAAGATCAGTGCGCTATAAAGTGGATAAAGTTGACAGGTCATAGAATAGGAATATCGTCTATTCTCACAGTAGACCTTTTGACAGAGACTTATCATATTATCCACTTTTTGGGAAAGTCTTGAACATTTATGTCATTGAAAATAAGATTTTGGTTTTATGGTTCCTTAGTTGAGAGAGTAGGAAGGAATACATATTTTTTTGCTTGAAGATTAAACACTGGTGTCAAGTTCAAGTTCATCAGTTCAAACTATCTTCTCTCTGTTGTACCTGACACATTCGCTGTAATCCCTGACTGGTTGGAGGCGACTTTTTCCACTAGCTACAAGGTAATGACCGGTCCTTTGCCCTGTGAAGAGGGTCTGCGGGAGGACTACATAGGTACGAGGTAAGAGGTACACATTAACCATGATGAGAGATTCAAATATTTACATCACTTTGAGAATGCCAATAGATTAAGCTATTGGTATTAGCTACTTGACATACATCAGTATTAGAGTTTTATATTAATGAATACAGTAGCTAAAACTGTCAGTAAGAGCTAATGTCAACATAACTTAAACAAGAGAAAACGAAGTAAAGTATTTGTCAACTTTACAAAGTTACCATAAAAAATTAAATGATTTATAAACACATTTAACGAATATTTAGTGAAAAGAATGTTTCCAAAATCTTGTAAAATGAAATGATCGGTTTAACGATGAATTAAGAAGTAACATATTTTACTCAAACTATTTTTAAATTGTTTATGACTTAGTCGGGGTTATTGTGTTCAGTTGATAATTTGGACTTAACAATATCTTCATTTTTTACTAAGCTTTCAAAACAATTCATCTTATTTTGTACATTTTAAATAAAATTTCAATAACCAAGGTTTATTGCTTCTCTCATTTAAACGTGAGCTGTATTTTTCAAGTCTAATATTAAAAGTCTAATTTCTTATGATACTTTTGAGTGAGTTGGAAGAAAAATGTATTATTTGTTTAATTTAGTATATTGGTTAAACAATGAATAATGTTTATTATTATAAATGTTATAATTTATGTTAATTGTGTATAGATGTTGTTTGTTATTTGTAGTTTTTTAATGACCCATTAAGATCACATGTGTATAACTATAAATAATAACTTTTTAACTGTGTAACTTTTTAATAAGAAAATGTTACATGTTCTTTTTTTAATGTGTGCCATCTAAATGATTTGATTTAATTATATAAACAATATAAACCTTTTTATTTGATTTTTTAATGAAATCGTGTATTTTAAATTAAATGTTTTAAACAAAGGTCTATTGTTTATTGCTTCCCTCAATAAAAAGTGAGCTATAATGTTTTAAATAAAATAAAATTAGTCTAACTCCGTAAGATGCTTTGGTGTGAGGTGGAATGAAAATGTATTTGTTTAGTATAGATGCCAAACAATGAATGAAGTTTTTATTAATGTAATAACTTGGGTCAATTGTTTGTAGTTGTTGATTTATATTTGTAGTTTTCTTAATAACTCATTACGATTACATGAATGGTTTTTGTAAACAATACCTTTCCAATACGAAAAAACGAACCCAAGATCTGTTATTTACTTTGTATAACCTAACTTATTTAGTTAGATTACAAACAATTTGTAGTTTACTTTTTTGTCGTTATTAAATTTGATACAATTAAGTGTCTTGCGTATTTTATTTACATCCACATCAACAAGTTATTTAAAATGTATTAATTTTGACTTTTAAAATTTGATGACAATTTACAGTTTTTATATTTACGTTTTCATTATTTAAAAAGAACCTTTTATTGCTCTTGTATATTGGGTTATGTAGGACCATTTACAGGGAGAATAGCCCTCACAAGAAAAGGTTTGAAGGTAGTTTGAAATGTCATTTACAAAATTGTCCCCATATTTCCCCAAAATGTAAGTTTTCAACTGACATTACCTTACAGTGTATATTTTCAGGTTTTTGTTGAGTAGTTTAAAAAAGTTGACCCTTTGCATATGTCGACATGCACTTCACCTTAACAAAACAAATAGAAATTAGTTTGATACCAAACAGAGCCAGATATAGAACTATATAAGTCTCAAACCTTCAAATAAATCACCAGGTGATATCATTCTATTCTTTTTTAAATGTATATTAATTTTACAAGCCTTGTTGCAGCCACAGTACTGCCTATAGTTCCAGACCCCATCAGCTAAGGCCACTTTTATCCGCCCCTACAGATTGTGTCAAGTAAAATTGATTCAACCCACAAATGCCCGCAAATATAAGTCTTCTGACCGCGTTCCCTCCAAGGACCCTTTCGTGCGCGCCAAAGTTCTACTTTATATTTTATCATTAAACCTCTAAGTTATTTGTAACCATAGACTATATTTGATGAATTTTTAGTAAAACTTACTTATGACTTTGTAGTTTGATAATAACAAATAAGGTAGAAATTAAGCGTGCACTGAAGGGTAAATAACGGAGCCACGGGAGAGACTCGATCCAAAGACTTGTATCTGCGGTCCTTTTGTGGGCTGAATCAATTTTACTTGATACAACCTACTGGCACGGAGAGAGGTGACAGCTTTCTGACTGGGGTCTGGCACTAGACAGTACTGTGGTTGTGACTAGCCAGGGTGGATACTTTAACACTTGTTGCATAAAAAGCTTCACGGTGAAGTTTCCCAATGTTATCGCACCTTGCGACCATCACTACTTATGACCTTATGTTTTCGCACTACTGCCATTTATTGCATTCAAGCAGTGTAACATTCACACTCAACACTCAAGCAGTGTTGACGACACTGTTCTGCGTCCATTGGATTTCTTGGTAGTTCCGCTTGCTGCCGCTCGGAGCGCTGGTGTCACAGGAATGCCGCCGGCACGCCGCCGCCGCGCCGGCCGCTGAGCTAGAGCTCGCATATCATTGCCGTCGCCTTGACCCTAGCTTTGAGCCGCCTCGCCGCGCCGTACCTTTATGGCCTTCTAAAATCGCGGCCTCGGCGCCCGGCGCAACTTTTTACAGCTTCTGTCCGTATTTTGCGACGCCGTTCATCGAGGAAATGACGACCCGAGGGGAAAGATCCTGACAGTTTGTTTCCTGGATGACTCTTGTGGAATCGTGGACTTTCTACGTCATCAGTTTTGTTTGAGGTTTTGTATGTTTTACGTCTAAAACGGAAACATCCCTAATTATGTAAGGATTAACGCAAATTCTAATTCTATCCCTTTAAAAGAGTGGTAAATAAAGAGTATTATGGGTACCCGTTCAATCTAAGGATCCCCGACAAACTGGTTTGTTGATCATCAATATTTTGGGATGAACAAAATACTTGCTAGTATTCCTAAATATTTTAAATTACTATATATAATGAACAGAGACGTTTTTAACTGACTGGAGTAAGTTCTTACAACAGTTGACCTTAGTTACAAAAGTAGTTCCTTACATAGCTCTACAGTACATGAAAAGTAAATTGGCTGTCTTAAATAATAGTTAAAAGCTAACAAACACTACATGACCAAGACTCTGGCAACACATACTATATTATTAGCGAATTTCCCCCTTAGGGAAGAAGCTATTACCGTAGGTGGCATGGCAAGACTTAAGCCCGAGACCATGATAACTTTTTGTTTTGAGGTCCCCAGATGCCAAAAACACTATTCGTTCAAATTTATATATATGTATATATATATATATATATATATATATATATATATATATATATATATATATATATATATATTTATATATGTGTGTGTGTCCGTTACCGCGATAAATTTTAAAAGAAGCGCCCGATTTTGATGAAATTTGGCACAAATGTGGAGAGTAACATTTATGACTTTAAGTTCGAAAACCAGATCGATTGGTCTATGGGAAGGGGGTTTTATGGGGGTTTAAAATTTTCCAAAAATCAGTTTTTTAAACATTTTACCCTAAAATGTTAAAAACACTAGATTTTTGTTATAGCCATTTTATAGAGCTTAAAAAAACAAACAGTTTAGTATTTTGAATCATTAAGCTAGGTTTAGTGGTTCTGTAGAAAAGTCAAAAAATGTGTGTATAAAATTTCCCATGTTAATGTTATGGGAATACGGTTTTTAGGTTTTCCTCTGATAATTTCACTAAAAACTCCACATTTCTTTCTACCAATCAGTATAGCTCTACAAAACAATCATTTTGGCGTTCTAATTGTTGTTTTAGGTCCACCCGTTGCAGTGATATTCAAAGTGCTAAACACAGTACGTTGTCCAATGTTATCCTTATGGAGAATAAATAAAATGTTATATTTTGATTATTTATGTATGTATATTGATGAAACTTGGTATGTGGCTTCAACTAGTTGTGGTATAGTGATATTAGCACAAAAAATGTTTTTTGTTGATTTTTCCCGGTAGAAGCAAACCTGCATACTAGGCCCCCATGTTATTCATATGGATAATAAGTAAAGTTTTATATCTCCCTTAGTTATGGACCCAAATTAATAAAACTTGGTATGTAGCTTCACCTGGTTGAGTTATATTGATAATTGCAAAAAAATACATGTATTATCTTCCTTGTTGCAGCAAACCTGCGTACTCAGCCCTAATGTTATTCTTATGGAGAATAAATAAAATGCTATGTATCACTTATTTATTAATGTATTTTTTTGAAACTTGGTAAGTGGCTCTAGCTAGTAGTATTACCCATATATATGCACTGGAAATTCGCTGAGTACGCAGGTTTGCTGCGACGGGGGTATGTTTAATTAAAACTGGAAATTGTAGTCAGCGTTAGAAGATATTACATCCACATGTTAGATACAAATCAATACAAATAATGAATGTAATACAAATCTGAATAACACTTTCTTACATTTATATGCCAGTGTTATTAGATAGCATAATAAGGAAGCTCATAAAGTAATTTGGTACTGTATCCATAGAGAGGAGGCTGAGCAGCAAATGTATCGACAGTAGAGTATAAGGACCGTTGCTAGGCAACCGAGCAAATACACAACCACTGCCACTGGTAGAGGAAGTCAATATGCTCACTTCCGCCACCGAGCTGCCAATGCCTTCGTAATTGCGAATTACACTATGGCTAACCTGTCATTGTCTTATACTCTTTAGGACTGTGACAATCACATTTGAAGTGGCCTATGTAAATAAAAACGAATAAAGAAAATACGTAACTGAATATAAAATTCCCCTGTCGCAGTAAACCTGCGGACTCAACGAATTTCTAATGCATGTATATGTTTCTTACTACCACATAACGACACTTGCCAAGTTTCATAAAAATACATAAATAAATAAGTGATCTATAGCATTTTAATTATTATCCATAAGAACAACATTAGGGCTGAGTACGCAGGTTTGCTGCAAAAATAAAGAGAATAAATATGTTTTTGTGCAATTATCAATATAACTCAACCAGGTGAAAATACATACTGAGTTTTATTATTTTATGTTTATAATTAAGGGAGATATAAAACTTTACTTATTCTCCATAAGAATAACATCAGGGCTTGCAGGTTTGCTACTACCCTGCACCAGGGCATGCAGGTTTGTGGCTACGGGGATAATCAACAAAAAATATTTTTTTGTGAAAATATCAATATAACAGTACTACGTGAAGCCACATACCAAGTTTCATCGATATAATTTATAAATAATCGAGATTTAAAATTTTATTTACTCTCCATCAGGATAACATTGGACAACGTACTTTGTTTAGCACTTTGAATATCTCTGCAACGGTTTGACGTAGAATCACAATCTAAACACCAAAATGATTGTTTTGTAGAACTAAACTGATTGGCATAAGCAAATGTGAAGTTTACAATACAATGAAATGAGGAAAAGCCAAAAACCTTTTTCCCATAAGATTAACATGGAAGATTTTATGATCACGTTTTTTGGATTTTCTCTGCAAGCACTTAACCTATGTTAATGACTCAAAATACTATATAATATTTGTTTTTTAAGCTCTATAAAATGGTCAAAACCAAAATTAAGTGTTTTATTACAAATTTTAGGGTGAAAAATGCAAAAAACAGATTTTTGGAAAATTTAACAAAACCCATAACCCCCCCCCCTTCTTATGGTCCGATTTATCTGGTTTTCGAACTTAAAAACTTTACACATTTCATCGCAATCGGACGTTTTTTACTCAAGTTAATGCATTCACGGACATACACACACACTCACACACGCACACACACACACACACACACATACATACATGTATTATATATAATTTACATATACATGTATATAAATTTGAACGAATAGTGTTTTTGGCATCTGGGGACCTCAAAACAAAATGTGATCATTATCTCGGGCTTAAGTCCTACCATGAGACCTACGGTAATATTTCATTCCCGATAGGGGAATTTCGCTAAAACTGGACACTAAAAAACAAACGAGTTCGCACGCAGCACGCTGACGTGAGGGAAGTGAATTTCCAAATAACAAACATTTAAAACTCAAAATCAGTGTAAAAACATATATTTATTTCAGTTTTTATTGAAATTGGAAAACATTGATTTTTTGGCTGTTCTGATGTTCCTGGTCAAATTTACCAACACCAACAAGTGAATAACAGGTTTTTCCAATGTAAAACCCCCATAAGACAACACACTGTGTTTAGTCGATAAACGTTTTCTTTAATAACTCGGTAAATAGTTATGCTAGAATTACAAGAGAGGGCTTAAAAGTTTCGCCTGACTAATTTCCATCTTTTTACATTCATTAATGTTACATCTAGGGCTTTTCTGACCCTTTTTGGGCCCAAAAACCCAGAATTTGAAAGATGAACCAACGAAAAAGGTGTTTAGAGTTTTCCGGTTGTTTTGCCCATCGAACTTGTCCAACTGATTATAGAAAGGAACGTCCCTACCAAATTTGAAGTAAATCGGACAAAAAGATGCGACCGACAGAGTGCAAACACACACACACACACACACACACACACACACACACACACACACACACACACACACTTATATACAGTGTATAAAAAAATTCCGTCCCTCCCTTTAATTTTTTTGTTTGTTAAAACAAGCAAATCACCTTTGGGGAACGATACTAACTTAACCCAAAGTATCTTTTGACGTTATCGAAAATTTTGAGTGTCCCCCAGAAATGGGGGATTTTGGGGACAACTCAAAATTATCGAATGTAAACCCCTTTTGGGTGACCCCTCATTTTAAAGAGCTTTAAAAAATAGGCGATTGGTGGAGGTTGGAGGTCTGTAACGTATTTCTATCCAAAATGGCAGCTTGTCAAAGTTTTGAATACAACTCATTCTTGAAACCTGGCCTCTTAAGACTTTTGGAGTTTTAATTTCACCTTTGGTGATTTAAAACTGGATCGACCCTTGTTGAAATGCTATTAAATGAAGAAGTGGTCTCTTTTGGTGATATTTAAAATTTTGAGTGTCCCGCAAAAATGGGGGATTTTGGGGGCAACTCGAAATTTTCTGATGTAGACCGCTTTTGAGTGACCCCTCATTTTAAAGAGCTTCTTAAACCTAGGCGAAGGGTGACAGTTAAAATTAAATTTAACCCCTTGAAAAGGGATTTACATTAGGCAATTTTGAGTTGCCCCCAAAATCCCCCATTTTTGCGGGTTCTCAAAATTTTAAATATTACTAAAAGAGACCAGTTCTTCATTTAATAGCTTATCTTCAAGAGTTGTTTCAATTATAAGTCACCTCAGGTGAAATTAAAACTCCAAAAGTCTTAGACGCCAGGTTTTAAGAATGAGTTGTATTCAAAACTTTGACAAGCTGCCATTTTGGATAGAAACACATTACAAACCTCCAACCTCCACCATTCGCCTATCTTTTAAAGCTCTTTAAAATGAAGGTTTTGAGTTGCCCCCAAAATCCCCCATTTTTATGTTGTCTTATGGGGTTTTTACATTAGAAAAGCATGTTATTCATTTGTTTGTGAATTTGTATCATCCCCAGCAACCTCGCACCTACTTTCAAGCCTGACTGGACCTTCTCCTAACCTTATAATGCGCAAAATTGTATTCCTAGCAATGCAGGTAAATGAAACCAGGAGCATCAGAACAGCCAAAAAAAAAAATGTTTTCATATTTCAATAAAATGTATGTTTTTACACTGGTTTTGAGTTTTAAAAGTTTTGTATCTGTTTACCCTAAAAATGCTGCATTCGCATCAGTAACTAATAGAGAAAGTAACGAGTTCGCACGCAGCACGCTGACGTGAGGGAAGTGAATTTCCACATAAAAATCTTATAAAACTCAAAATCAGTGTAAAACATACATTTATTCCAATTTTTATTGAAATCTGAAAACATTGATTTTTTGCCTGTTCTGATGCTCCTGGTTTAATTTACCTGCGATGCTGGGAATACAATTTTGCGCATTATAAGGTTAGGAGAAGGTCCAGTCGGGCTTGAAAGTAGGCGTGAGGTTGCTGGGGAGGATAAAAGTACACCAACAAATGAATAACAGGCTTTTCTAATGTAAAACCCCCATAAGACAACGTACTGTGTTTGGTCAATACACATTTCCTTTAATAACTCAGTAAATATATATGCTAGAATGACGAGAGAGGGCTTAAAAGTTTCGCCACACTAAGTCCCATCTTTTTAAATCCGTTAATTTCACATCCGGCGCTTTTCTGACCCTTGTTGGGCCCAAAAACTCGAAATTTGAAAGAATAATCCCCAAAAAAGGAGTTTAGAGTTTTCAGATTGTGTTGCCCAACGAACTTGTCCAACTGATTATAGAAAGGAACGTCCCTACCAAATTTGAAGTAAATCGGACAAAAAATGCGACCGCTAGAGTGCATACACACATATATATATATAAAATTTTGAACGAACCCCCAAAACGTGTTCAGGGGGTCACGTTAGGAACTTCTATGGTGGTCCCGGGCTTAAGTTTCACCGTGCGGGTCATGCTAATAGTTCACTTTCCATAGGAAATTCACTAATAATAGGTTTGAAAGTTTAAATACAAACAAATTTTATCTTTTCTGAACCAGTCACCGACAATAAGTCTATATTGTATGTGGACTGATGCTTATAGGTGTTCAGCCCGCTTGTTTATGACACCGCCTTCTAGAAGCAAAAACAAAATAACGATAATACGTGATATGCGTGAGATACTCGTTTGAAAATAAATCAAATTAATTGTTAATACATGTATTTATGAGGAAATCTCAAGATTTACAAACCTTTTCCCAATCAATAGTAACTCTTCCAAAACCTTATGGTAATAAAGATTTATTTTTTGTTATCTTACGATACATTGATGCGTGCAAATTAAAATTATAGGAAATAATTGAGTTATTGAAATCGTCCAGGCTGTACATTTCTAGACCAGAAAATTAAGTTTAATTATTTTAATAAGTTATTTCCACTCTCAGAGAAAAAGAAATGAAACTCTTTTGTACATCATTCTCCCAGACTCTTCAGTTGAAATTTCCCAGTGAATCGGAAAGGGCCTTAGGCTCTGTGGTTCTGCCTTCTGTATTCCACGATTGTCCCTTAAATATTTTTGGGTTTAAACGTTAGGCTAATGAAATCCCAACTTTTTAAATGCATCTAACCAAATGTGAACCCGCCGTGTCAAATATGAAGGTAAAACCCCCCAAACATATTGCATATCAATATGTTCGTTAGAAATCCTACTTGTGTCAAAACCCACACATGCATAATTAACGCATTTACAATAAGCACAGAATAAAAAAGTGTAATCTTGTTGCTGCCAAAAATCTACACGACATTTGAGATGAGAAAATCTTTAACAATTATTTCCATCATACGTGTAACATTATGATATCCTGTATAATTAAGAAGTCTGTCCCCTACTCCCAAAACTGTTGCTTAACAATATCCAAAATGTGTCAACCAAGAATGGTGGTTAATTAAACATAATAACTCATCCATGTACATGAATCATCCCTTAGGTCAATTTTGACCAAATAATTAATAGTATAAAATATCTGTTATGAACTTATATTTAAATATAACATTTAATCCCCAATCAGGCCAAAGATACTTGAGCTATATGCTTAAATACAAAAGTACAAATTAAACTAGATTATACCTACATTTAGATACGAGACTTTTTAAGTCAGCTTTAAAAGAAGAAGACTCAATCAACAATCGAATCCGAAACTTTCATTATCGCAAGTAAAAAGCAAAGTAAAGTAGAGATAATCACATTTGCTTCGCACTCCTCCCCCTTTCTTTCAAACCCCCCTTCCATCAGATTCCAACTTCGTCCTTATTACTTCTGCTATTCCGATCGCATATAAAATGTCCGATTTAACTTAATACATAGACTATGCGTTCACATCGTATTCTTCCCAGTAACTTTAATAGTGAATTTTTATCATACAACTTATATCTATCTAGTGTAGCCTACTGATTCTGTGATAGAAATTTTGAAACTAAAATTGTAAAGTTTCAATTGTGAATTGTGAATTTTTATAAATTTCAGGGTGGTGGAAGTTGGCTCAATTAAAGATTGGCCCAAGGGACTCAAGAAAAATATGAGTTTTTTTTAGAATTGTTTGTCAGCCAAAAATAAGGTCAAAAGCTCCACATAAGAAAAGCATGGGAAATGTAAATCGTCTCCTTTGAATCTACATAATATTTTTAAAAAATCCTACATTTTGTTCACCCGCTTCCTGAAGTTAATTCTTAACCGATTTTGATGATCCTTTTTTATTTAAAAGATAATTTCAAGTTCTCAGTCACAGTTGAGCCAGAATTTCGATTTAGGCCCCAGGGCTTTCCCCACGGGACTTCCAAGTTCCCATGTTATTCATATGGAGAAGAGTTTTATTTTCTGTTTATCACAATTGTTTTTTCTTGATTCAATAAACAGCTGTTATAAGGATTGTTGTATACGAAAAATATTGCGGGGGAGCAGCTCGTATATGTTTAGTATAACTGTTAAATATTAATTTAACTCCGTTGAAAAATCAACGGAAAGTTGTAAACAATTAAAATTTGTGTAACAGCTGTTTTTCTTTTGTTTTAGTGTATTTCCTATGGAAAGTGAAATATTAGCATGACCCGCACGGTGAAACTCAAGCCCGGGACCACCATAAAAGTTCCTAACGTGACCCCCTGAACACGTTTTGGGGGTCATTCAACATTTTATATATATATATATATATATATATAAATATTTATGCAGTGTGTAAAAAAGTCCGTCCCCCTTTAATTTTTTTGTTTGTTAAAACAAACAAATCACCTTTGGGGAACGATAGTAAATTAACCACAAGTATCTTTTGACGTTATCGGAAATTTTGCTAGAAATTTAAGCTAGAATGACGAGAGAGGCCTTCACTAATTCCCATTTTAATATAAGCATTAATTTTACATCGAGGGCTTTTCTGACCCTTTTTGTGCCCAAAAACTCGACATTTGAAAGAATAATCCCCCAAAAAGGGGATTAGAGTTTTTCGATTATTTTACCCAACGAACTTGTCTAACTATAGAAAGGAACATCCGTACCAAATTTGAAGTAAATCGGAAAAAATGCGACCGCTAGAATGCATATACACACACACACACACACACACACACACACACACACACACACACACACACACACACACACACACACACACACACACACACACACACACACACACACACACACACACACACACACACACACACATACGCACATATATATATATAATTTTGAACGACCCCCCAAAACGTGTTCAGGGGGTCACGTTAGGAACTTCTATGGTGGTCCCGGGCTTAAGTTTCACCATGCGGGTCATGCTAATAGTTCACTTTTCCATAGGATATTCACTAAAAATAAGAATATTTCGCTTGTTGATGGTACTAAAAACCGTGTGTTATATGAAACTAATACTTCTTAAAATTAACCTTGCAGTCGGAACTGATAGTTTCAGTGTGAGCATGAATAAAATACTTTATAAAGACATAAATATATGTACACTTACGACGAGATCACAAACAACACAGTTTGGTTTCGTGTGTATTTACGCCATTGCAGTTTTAATGTTTTGTAAGGGAAAAGTCTATACCCCGGTATCTAAGGTCATCATTTTCTTGGAAAGTATCAATTAACTGGATCAAGTATAGAACCTTCACATTTTCAGATTTGTTTCAGGAGCAATCCGTCAAATCTCGGGTTACATGGCGAGAACTCTAACCACTACGCTACCCATTCAGTTGAATCCACTCAATGCACACGACACGGTCAGTAACAATTGATTTCGATCGGTCACAAGAGAGGATGAAGGTTTATTGCCTTTCTACAATATGTATGTACAGTGTAAGTCTTATGTAGTTACAGTGTAAGTCTTATGTAGTTACAGTGTAAGCACATACACTGTAACATACATATTGAAATGTTCAAATGTGTTGACTTAGTAACCAGCCAGTTTAAGGACAGTGAAACGTTTGCGGTTCCCAATCTTCTTTAACTCGATAACGAGATTAAGATGACGTTAAAGTTAACGATACTGGCTGCGAGCCGCAGTAAGCGATTGTAAAAAAGGAAGCAGCCCCCCCGCACGAAGGGTACGCTACAGTGTATGGTGGTGTTATGTGTCAAGTGCGCCCCCCTCTGACACCCCATCCCCTTTCTCTCTCGCCCCTTTGCTAATGGATATCGATCGCCGACCCTCTGTCCCCTCAGCTTGTGTCTGCTACGTCGTCTGTCGTCAAATTTGGAAATTCCGATATTTACATATTTTTTTGTTGTAAATTTTTGATAAATAGTTAGTAGTTAGTAGTTAGTAGGCCGATTTTAACGATTGAGGTACCAAAATATTTGTCTTGATTTGTAGTTGTGCGTAAAGGTTTTAATTTTTCAATATTTTTAATCTGAAGGGCACGGGCCGCCCTCAAATTTAGTTTTTTGTCCCTAAGATTAACATGGGCAATTATTTGATTGGAATTGATTGAGCAAATATTTTGTAGAAAGACAGCAGACAATGCACTATAATCAGAAACAGGCCTATTCTTTCCATCCCGTATGTCCTTTGGGACTTATCTGCTCCATCGGACTTTACAATCTTAATTTAATCATCACTGCCGTTAGTAGCATTGATCAATATCAGTAGTTAACTGGACGATTGAGCATACATTTTTTAAGAGGATAGTTAATGCATCAGAATTAAACCTTCACCTACTCCTAAACCAAAAATGCTTTACTTTAGGGCTCTCCAAATGTTGGAATATTGGTGAATAAATGTGATCTAATCAGGCGTCATTCATGCAAAAATATACTATTGTGTAGAAAGATATTTAAAAAACTAGCATTGGGGTTATAATTAATATTTGTAAATAAAGACAAAAGAATCATTATAGATGTTCAAAAGCAACCATTAAAATGTAAAACTAACACTCACTTGGTAAAGTATTATATGATTTTTTATAGAATAGTGATTAGAATCAATATATACTTAACTTTAAATATACATCATTAGCAGGTTATGTATACATTGTGAGAACCATTCAAACTTAAGATTGGATATAAAACGGACATGCCCAAAATGAAAAGAAACGAGCAAATAAGCAAAGCAAATACCTGAATATAAGTACTCTAGGCATTTTTAACAAACTGGCTGATTTTCGAGCAAAGTTCAGTCCCCCAAGGTGCTTTAACCCCAAATATAACATAACATTGTACTGTGATCGCGAGCGAAGCCACGACGGGCCACTAGTTTAATAATATAACTCTAAATCGATGTCTATTTTATAAATTTATTTATATATAAAGACAAACCGTAGCAGGAACTTTTGGGAAAAGAATCTGACTCCCACGAACCTTATACTTCAATGTAATGCTTCAGATCAAAATTGGCCTTAAATTATTATAATTTGTAGTTATTTTTTACAATCTGTTCTAAGGTCGTAAATTAAATTAGTGTGTCAAGTTAAAATATATTTTTAAGTATTAGAATTTGATTCGCTATTTGATTTGGACTTGAAAATATAAATCAGGTGAACAAGTGAAGCTGTTGGGCAAAGTTAGTTTGGTCATATCACCGTTACGCTTAATATTAATTACCGTGAAAAAAATAAACTTTAATTGATTATTATTTCTGAACTCGTTCTCATTCACTGGGTATTGGGTCATACTAGGAAAACTTCATGGAACAGAAATCTTTCCACTCATCTTCTAACGTTATTTTCCTATTCTGTCCACGCCAACTCTACCTCGATTCACTGTGCATATAATGGTGATACTTAATTACCCCTACAAAAAATCAGAAAAAAACCCAAGTTGGACTTCATGGTAAAGTGCTTCCTCGCGAAAACTAGACGTGTTATCAATCAATTGTCCAGCGGTCGGCTGCTAATCAAGGAAGCAGTGGTGCAAGCTTCCTTTCCCAAGGCTGGCGCGGAAGTGACAGTTTGGTCTGCGATGGCTGCGGTTTCTGCTGCATATCTGTTCATCAGTTTCCGCGAAGCTTTACGACTTCTCTCTTCATATCGTCTTAGTAAGATTTATATTTAAATTATTAGAGGAGCTCCAGTTCTCTGTTTATACCTGCTTCTCCCATAAGACCAATGTTAACTTTCAAAACTCATCCGACCTCAAGGGATTATCCGAAATCGTTCATTTATGTTTCATTTTATAGAGCAAAAATTTGCCTAGCGATTTCAGTGAGCAGAAAATCGATATCGCAAAGAGTTCGCCCATACAAATCGAAAATGTTGGATTTGGTTTTATATCTCGTTGAACGATTATTATTTGTGATATCAACATTTTGCTTAACGAACGTCGCTAGGTTTTTTTTTGCTCTTAAAAATGCTCTCATAACTCAACGATATCGGATAATCCGTGGAGGAGGGACGGGATTTGAACGTTAAAATTGGCCTTATGGGGGAATCAGGTATTTGATTCGTGACTTTAGTGCCCTCTTAAGGTGTAAATAAACGACTATTTATCTATTGGACAACAAGTATATACACCAGCTCAAAAATATTCGGAAACATTTTTATGTTAGTTCCATAACGTTAAGGAGAAGTCATTTAATGTCTTTGAAATCTTAGAGGTTTCTTGGCCGGAAGGGTCCTAAATATAAAAATATGTTAAAAATGTATTTAAATTTAACGAAGCTCTCTTCCTCGTCAACGTATATGTCAAAGGTCCTCCTCTTGAGGTCCTTGTCTTGAGGTGGACCTCTTGACTAAAGTTAAATAGTTGAGGTCTTGTTTAGCTGATTTAATAAGACGGTATTTCAAGATTTATATTAAATATACTATGAATTTCGAGTATTAAATATAATTTCGTGGAAAAATCAAACTGCAATATCATAAACATTCGAGGTTATAGACGCTTTACCATGCATTTGAATAAAAATTAATTTGCGCAAAAATGTGACAATTGAACTTTTGCTCTTGTCAATTCTGAAAAAGGATTCGAACACCATTACTCATTGTAATCTAATTTCCATAGGGTAAGCAAGTGTGTATTAATTTGTAGTATTTGACGTAATTACACTCAAATATCTACATCGAATTGTTGGTTTTAGGTTTAAAAAAGGTGTATATTTCTGAATAAACGTCAGGTAAAGGTGGATTAAAAAGTTGTAACTTATTTATTCGAGTATTGAGCATGATTTAATGGCAGAACCCAATGAAAAATTCAAAACCTAACTCATAAGAAAATGTTATATTTTATTATTTAAACACTTTAATAGTTATTTACATACATTGTCATTACAGGTAAAAGCCGATGTACATTTTTTAAATACAAGCTTTTACATATTCTAAAAGCCTTGCACAGTTATTGGCACATCCTCTATCTGTCGTATAGACATCACTGATTATAAAACACACTGTTTGACTAGTATTGATCACATTAAACTGAAATACCCCCGTCGCAGCAAACCTGCGTATTCAGCGAATTTCCAATGGAGATATAAATGCCTTAATACTACATAAAGCCACTTACCAAGTTTCATAAAAATATATTCACAAATAATCAATATATACAATTTTAATTATTCCCCATAAGAATAAAATTGGGGCTGAGTACGCAGGTTTGCTGCATCAAGGAACACAAAAAATTGATTTTTATGCTACTATCAATATAACTCAACTAGGTGAAGTCATATACTAGTTTTTATTCATTTATGTTCATAATTAAGGTAGACAGCATTTAATTATTATCCATAAGAATAACATGGGGCTGAGTATGCAGGTTTGCTTCTACAAGAGCCTTTGACAAAAAATTGTTATTTTGAGCAAATACCAATGCACCACAACTAGATGAAGCCGTATACCAAGTTTCATCAGTGTACGTTCATAAATAAGCGAGATATAAAATTTTTCTTTTCCTCCATAAGAATAACATTGGACAACGTACTGTGTTTAGCACTATCAATATCTCGGTAACCAATTGACGTAGAGGAATGATCAAAATACCAAATTGTGTGTGTTTTTTTTTAAGCTGAATACAATGGTAAAAACTAAAATTTGACTATTTCCAAAATTACATGTAAAAAATTTTAAAAACCCATTTTTGGGGTACAAAATACTCAAAAATACCCCTTCGGATAAAGCGATCTGGCTGGTTTTCGAACTTAAAGTCATAAATGTTGCTTTACACGTTTATACCAAATTTCATCAAAATCGGATGATTTTTACGAGAGTTATCGTGCTCACGGACACACACACACACACACACACACACACACACACACACACACACACACACACACACACATATATACAGTTTCGAACGAATGGTGTTTTTGGGGTCTGGGGACCTCAAAACGAAAAGTAATCATGGTCCCGGGCCTAGGTCTTACCATGCCGACTACGGTAATAGCTTCTTCCCTATAGGGGAAATTCGCTAAAACGTACAATTTCCGTCAAACATAACCACCACAGCCCTGACGCAACACAATGTTTGGCCGAAGATAGCGATGGCGCTAGCGTCGTTGATAAGAACGGAGAGGCTTTTAGCCACCGTAATCAGGACTAAAAGCCGGAGTTAGGTTCGGTCCCGATATTGACGAGCATTATGTATGAAAATACCAAACGTTTTGCAAAGAAATATGATAAAGTGAGTGTGATGTGAGTGGTGAATGTAGGCGTGGCCTGAACACGTCGAAGGTGACATTGTGAAAAAAGGTTTCAATTGATCGACTTCATGCTTAAGAGACATTCTAAAATAAGCTATATTTTAGAACCATTTCTAACGCCAATCAGTCCAATACCTTGATTGATTTCCTAATTTAGAACAAATATAAAGGTAAATCTATTTGATTTTTAAATTATTGTAATTTATTAGTCTTGTCGTATTTTTTTAAGTAATCTGTTTCAATCGTTATATGTTATTTGCAGAATAATTCAAGAGACACATAGTTTGATCAAATAAGTTCTCTATTTGTTAACAAAGTTTGTACAAAAATAGAATGTTGTGTGACTTTAAAGTCGAGTTGAGGTAATCTCTAGTTAATTTTAACTAGTTATTTAACTTGATCAGTTTTTATAACACACAATGTCATAGGTGAATTAACTAGTAATAGGGGTTGTAGTTATTGCATGTAAAGAGTATTTTTAAAAAAAACCTCAACTGTCCGTCACCATAGGCTATTGACCTGTGCGGTGAACTGAAGATAGCGAGGTACCGTAACGACATTTATATAGTCACATGGGCAAGCCAGAGGTGACCGCTCATGATCTTACAGGAGTCGGCCGGGACCGGAATCGAGTCGACCACGTCTGACTTGCTGTAATAGTAAGGGCTACTATAGTCAGGCACTTTACCTCTGAGCTACCGCGTTCGGTAATTATTATAAATATGCAATTCTCTCCCCCAAAAAAGATTATGTTCCAAGCTGTAACTAATATGATAAAATAACAATCTAAAGTATTATTAATATATGTATATATGTATAAATAAGTAACTGAGTACCTTTTTCTAAACATTTTGGCGAATTTGCCCTATAGAGAAAAAGCTATTACCGCAGTCGGCATGGTAACATCTAGGCCCAGGACCATGATAACTTTTCGTTTTGAGGTCCCCAAACCCCAAAAACACCATTCGTTCGAAACTGTATATATATGTGTCCGTGGGTTCGATAACTCTAGTAAAAACGGTCCGATTTTGATGAAATTTGGTATAAACATAAAAAGCAACATTTATGACTTAAGTTCGAAAACCAGCCATATCGCTCTATCTAAAGGGTTATTTTTTTTGGGGGGGGGGGTTTGTACCCCAAAAATGGGGGTTTTGAACTTTTTACATACAATTTTTGAAATAGTCAAATTTTAGTTTTTACTGTTGGATTCAGCTTAAACAAAACACAATTTGGTATTTTGATCATTCCTCTACGTCAATCGGTTAGCGAGATATTGAAAGTGCTACGATGTCTAATGTTATTCTTATGGAGAATAAGAAACAAAATTATATCTCGCTTCTTTATGAACGTATACTGTCAAAACTTGGTATACGGCTTCATCTGGTTGTGATATATTGATATTTGCTAAACAAAATTTTTTTGCTAAAGATTCCCGTAGCAGCAAACTGCGTACTCAGCCCCCATGTTGTTCTTATGGGGAACAATAAAAATGCTTTGCTTTCCTTAATTATGAACATAAATTAATAGAACCTTGTATATGGCTTCACCTAGTTGAGTTATACTGATATATTGAAAAAACACCCATTTTTTCGTTCCTAGTTGCAGCAAACCTGCGTACTCATCCTCCATATTATTCTTATGGAGATTAATCAAAATGGGATATATCACTTATATATGAATGTATATTGATGAAACTAGGTATGGGGCTTCACCTAGTTGATTTATATTGATTTTTACATAGAAATCAATTGTTTATGTTGCTTATTTCAGCAAACCTATGTACTCAACTCCAATGTTATTCTTATGGAGAATAATTAAAATTGTATATATCGCTTATTTTTATGAAACTTGGTATGGGGATTTATGTGCTATTAAGACAAATATTATGAATTGGAAATTCGCTGAGTACGCAGGTTTGCTGCGACGGGGGTATTATTATCACCGACATGTTTCAACCTAAGACTATTTTCAAGCTAAAATGACCTAACGTATAATATTTTTGTATTTTGTAAATCAAATACGCAAAAGTTATTTCATACAAATATATTTATTCCACCACCGGCTCGCTCAAAATGAAGAAAATAACCATAAATAATTTAGATTTATTTGGAAACATAACAGAATGATAACATTTTAAATGTTGTTTACCTTAGTAATTTTATCTTGAAGGTCTTAGATTGAAACATGTAGCTGATAATAAAATGTTAAAAAAGTTACTAGTAACCCTTATCTGTGAACCAATCCATATTTTAATATAAGAATAATATTTAACTGTACTTCTTATATCGTAAATTAGTAAATGATCAAAGGTTAATAACAGACCAATAGAATGTTTTGATTAGTTGAGTAACCAATCTCAATCAGTTGCCTTGTACATTATTATGTATATATACTGCCTTGTATGTGGTTTATTAGAAGTGGATTTATAAATCTTAAATCGATGCAAGACATTACTGTGTTCAGAGTGTATCCCGCAGACTAAACTGTATTCTTTTTCGCACAGATTATTAATCCTGGTCTTCACAACGACGGTCCCAATATTAAAATCCTGTTATTATTTTTAGTGCAATATTAAAACTGTCAGAAAGTACATGCAATCACCTTTTAGCGAATTTCCCCTATTACCGTAGTCGGTAAGACCTTGGCCTGAGACCATGATAACTTTTCGTTTTGAGGTCCCCAGATGCCAAAAACACCATTCGTTCAAAACTGTATATTTATATGTCCGTGAGCACGATAACTCTCGTAAAAATAATCCGATTTTGACGAAATTCGGTATAAACGTGTAAATCAGCATTTATGACTTTAAGTTCGAAAAACAGACAGATCGACCTATCCAAAGGGGTTTTGGGGGGGTTTGTACCCCAAAAATGGGTTTTTTGAGTTTTTTAGATATACTTTTTGAAAAAGTCAAACTTTAGTTTTTCCATTGGAATAAGCTTAAAAAGACGCACAATTTGGTGTTTTGATCATTGCTCTACGTCAAATGGTTACAGAGATATTGAAAGTGCTAAACACAGTACGTTGTCCAATGTTATTCTTATGGAGAATAAGAAAACATGTATATCTTGTTTATTTATCAACTTATCCTGATGAAACTTGGTATATTGCTTCATATCATTGTGGTCTATTGATATTTGCACTAAATAGAATTTTTTGGGCGTTAGTTCCCGTAGCAGCAAACCTGCCTACTCAGCCCCCATGTTATTCTTATGGAGAATAAGTAACGTGTTATCTCCATTAATTATGAACATAAATTAATAAAATTTGGTATGTGGCTTTATCTAGTTGAGTTGTATTGATATTTGTATAAACCCCCATTTTTTGTTTTCCTTGCTTCAGCAAACCTGCATACTCTCAGCCGCCATGTTATTCTTATGGAGAATAATTAAAATTTCATAAATCGTTTATCTATGAATGTAAACTGATGAAACTTGGTATGTGACTTTATGTCGTATTAAGTACATATATATGTATTGTAAATTCGCTGAGTATTCAGGTTTGCTGCTACGGGGGTATTTTATATGATAATTTCGTTAATTTAAAAAATAAACTGATTAAATTTAAAAAACGTTTAATTGGAAAAATGTACAACTACCGATTATTATCTAATAATTCATTGTGGACATTTTCTATCACTAATTGGAGAAAAATAATTCACAACGTATTGGATTTTGGAACCTGATCCATTTTTCAGGTTCCAAATCCAGAAACACATTGAGACTTCTTATCCTCTAATCAATTATGGAAAATGCCCGCAAAAATGTCTATAAACTCACTATCGCCAACCATGAATTTAGCTGCCTATGCAGTGAGGTACAATGGAAATTAGCTGAGTAACCAGGTTTGCTGTGACGGGGGTATTTAATATCATAAACTGACAAAAGAACACAGCTGGCAGAAATAAATACGAAATAAATGGCTGCTGCAATCTAGCGGATAAACTATTAATTCACTCACATTATAGGAGAACGTTATCTTTATTTCTAAAAACTGGTATCATTTTTTAAAATCTAAACATTTTAAAACCCTCTGATAAATTGAATTAAATCATGTTAAACGGAGAGTACTTTATTTATTTAATCATAAAAAATATGAATAAAACCATTTGTTAGTAGTTTATTGTGATTACGAAACAATATTGCATTAGTATCTCGTACTTTAAAACCAGTAATTTTTATACAATGCTTTACCTTATGGAAATCTTACAACTTTTAAATGTTAATTAATGAAAAAATATTTAACGTATGTGTTCCATTTTTGAACTGGAAGCGTGAAGTGTACTGGAAAACATTTGTGTAACATCTGAAAACGATCCGTGAAGACGTTTTCATGTTATTGCATTACGAACACGAGGACCCAAGGACACAGGGACACAATGACGGTCACCGAATCATCGTCTCTGCTAATACATAGATTCCTTCACTTCGTTCCGTCATAATTATGTGCACGTTGTTGGGCAATATGTTAGAAAATGCAATTAATGCTATTTAAATTATGTTACATATCATTGTAACAAGGTTTGTATTTACAAAAATTTGTAAGCTGAAATATATTTCTTTCCGTCTAAATATTAATTTTATTTATATTCAATCCAAATTACAGGTTTGATTTCGGCGCCTCCTTTCAAATATACCTATATATGTTTGAAATATAATCAAAACATTCTCATTGAGTAAACAAAATTGTGTTGTTAAGCACGCGACCGGTTGGTTGTTTCCTTCTAAATCGGTCAGAAAACTTTTACTGTTTTATATAACTACGTGCGATATTGACATTTTTTACATTCTTAAAACTAACAAAAACCACCACATTCAAACTAAAAGAGCAAGGATCGAAAATTCACTTATGGTTCTTGTGATGAACTAGATATTTCGCCATACTGCAAACAATATTGATAACTGTTTCACAAAACTAAAATCGTATTACCTGTTTACCTTCAAAAGTTTGCTTCCATCTTGATCTTGCCAATGTAAACAAACTCTGTTACACAAGTTTACAGCTGTTACAGCGGTTTAGTTTGTGTTAGTGTTTACTAACGATTGGCAGATACACTAATTCGGGTTATAGATTGAGAAATCGATTGCAGATCGATACTTCGGAATACAACTAACCAAAATCTATAGTAACAGTTGTTTTATCGATTATTTATAATCGCTAATATCAATTGTTTTTATCCGTTATTAACAATTAATTGTTAAATAATTCGTTCAATTCATAATCGGAAGTAAAAGCTGATGACCTCGAGCAAAAAGTGTCATCAAATAATGTTTTATTTTCCTAAGACAAAAGAAAAAAGATCATAAAAACAATATTTGTTATCCAAGGAATAAAAAGAACGACTGAAGCATTTCAGTTAGCTTAATTTACCCCCAGAGCTCTCATCTGAGGTAAAAATGTGAAGCCTCACCTGGTGGATATATTAAAAAAAAACATAACGAACAACGGATTCCAGAAAAAATGTGAACAAAAATATGTTTGCCTTAAAAGTTGTATTTTTAAAAGGAAAGAAACTTAAAAGAAAATATTTATTCTTTCTCCTTGTGTTAAATTTTTACCAACGATTTAAGTTATATCTTCTTAAAACACATTAAATTTAAAATATGTGTTGTTAGAGAAAACCTTTTATCGTTTTTCGTATTGAAAACTGTTAAGACATACATTTCAGATTCCATCATTTTATAGTCCGTGGTTGGTTGTGTTTCTATTGGAACAGTGATGACACAGCGGAAAATTGCGGCCACCATACAGGCTTCACTTTTTCTATGTATTAAGCTTGTTGATCTCAATTTGTTTAAAACAGCTGTTTGTGAAGCAGTAACGAGCTTAATGAATATATGTAGGTGGTGAAAAAGTGAATCCTACATGGTGGTCGCCATTTCCCCCCTGCATAAACACAACATATGGTCAAAGAAAGAAGTAGAATTGGTTACCATGGACACGGAGGGTTTAATATATGAATAGAAGGATGATTGCAGCCACCATGTAGGCTTCACATTTCTTGAAGATTAACGCGTACTATAGATGTATTAAGCTCATTGAGTATGACGAATAAATATATCACGACTAAGAAAAGAAAGAGAAGGAACGGTTTTTAAAGAATACTATATGCTGGACTATAATTTTAACTCTCATGACTCAGTAATTGATACTTTTCACCTACAAGCCCCCGCCCCCCGGCCGTTAGTGCGCCATGGAGGCCAGATAGCATCTCAGCGCGGCATTGGCGGCCGCCCCTCGGCGCTGGGCCCAGCTCCACTTTTTACCCTCACCCTTTGCGCTGCCCCTAAGGAAAATGTAGATTTTTCACACGAGCTCCTAAGACGTGATTGATGTCGGGGGGAGGGGGAGGGGCGGGTCGATACCTCCCGTCTGAGCGTCACTGTGATGTAACAGTCGAATACCTAAGGGTAGAAAAGAAGGGAAATATTGGAGAATGTAAGTGAGGTGGTGAATTTGAAATTTCATTTGGAAAACTCGCAAAAAATAAATTATTTTTTCATGCTATGAATAATTGATTAGACTGAACAATTGTTAGAAATATTGTGTAAAACGAGTTTTTTGGCTGCTAAGTAATTTACATGTGTACATAAGGTTGTGTTAGTTTGTAAGGTAAGGCTGAAACCGTAGGAAGCCACGGGTGATATCCTTTATATTTAACACATAAGCAGCATTTTTAAAAGAACATAACATACCAATGGGATTCAAAACCGAGTTCGCACGCAGCACGCTGACGTGAGGGAAGTGAATTTCTACATACAAAACTTTTAAAACTCAAACACAGTGTAAAAACATACATTTATGCCAATTTTATTGAAATCTGAAAACATTGATTTTTTGGCTGTTCTCATGCTCCTGGTTTAATTTATCTGCAATGTTAGGAATACAATTTTGCGCATTATAAGGTTAGGAGAAGGTCCAGTTAGGCTTAAATGTAGGCGCGAGGTTGCTGGGGATGAAACAAATACACCAAATAATGAATGCTTTTCTAATGTAAAAACCCCATAACACAACGTACTGTGTTTAGTCGATATACATTTTCATTAATAACTCGGTAAATATTTATGCTAGAATGACGAGAGAGGGCTTGAAACTTTTGCTTCACTATAATTCCCATCTTAATACATGCATTAATTGTACGTCCGGGGCTTTTCTGACCCTTTTTGGGCCCAAAAACTCGAAACTTGAAAGAATAATCCCCCAAAAAAGGGGTTTAGAGTTTCACGATTGTTTTTCCGAAATTGTCCAACTGATTATAGAAAGGAGCGTCCCTACCAAATTTTAAGTAAATCGGACAAAAAATGTGACCGCTAGAGTGAATACACACACACACACACACACACACATATATATAATTTTGAACGACCCCCCAAAACGTGTTCAGGGGGTCATGTTAGGAACTTCTATGGTGGTACCGTGCGTGTGTGAAAACAATATTTGTTATCCAAGGAATAAAAAGAACGGCTATAGCATCTCAGTTAGCTTAATTTACCCCCAGAGCTCTCATCTGGGGTAAAAAGGTGAAGCCTCACCTGGTGGATATATTAAAAAAAACCCAACGAACAACGGATTCCAGAAAAAATGTGAACAAAAATATGTTTGCCCTAAAAGTTGTATTTTTAAAAGAAAAGAAACTTAAAGAAAATATTTATTCTTTCTCCTTTTGTTACATTTTTACCAACGATTTAAATTATATCTTCTTAAAACACTTTAAATTTAAAATAAGACTGTACATGAGCCTGTAAATTAAAAAGCCTGTACATATAAGTGGTTTGTGGAAACAACCTTGAACTAAGTACATTTATTCAATTCTTTAACATTTTATATTACTTGTTTTGTATTATATCAACAAAATAATCTGTTTGTTTTGTATAAAATATTGTATCAAATATTTGCAGCAAATTGTATCGTTAAAACTAAGTTTGAATAGGAGTATTTTAAACTACGAAATAGAATATATTGTAGTGTCTTTACACTTCTCTTGACAACTGTAACACATTAGTTTGAAAATATTCTAATAATTCTAGTAAAAACCTGATACAGCTTTTCAATCTGTATTTAAGGGGAGGTTTTATATCATTAGTGAACTAGCTGCATTTTTTCTCGTAGATACTGACTGAATGACTTGAATTTAATAACAAATAAAGCAATATTTTAATAACTTTTGTACATTTAAAACCTTTAAACTAACATTTTTTTAAAGTAATATGAAAAGTCCACCCTACCTTCCATGTCGGAAAACAGAACAGAAATGGAAGCTGCAATATTCCCTTGGATAGATTGAACACGGTCTCCGAGCAAACAAAAATAAGAGAAAAACTAAACGAACAAGCACTCGGACAGTAAGGTAATGGAATAAACATGGCGGTAGTGAATCAACTAATATTGTTTTATTGATGTTGACAACACAGACACTCGTCACTGTGCGCAACAACTCAAATACAGTACAAATCAGTATGTACAGGCATGTACACCCGGTATCTACATGTCGGAGTGGTCGAATCATCGGGTAAAATGATTGGACACAATGGGAATCATCGGTTGAAACAATCGGAAACAATGGGAATCATCGGTTGAAACAATAGGAAACAATGGGAATCATCGGGTAAAGTTATTGGAGGAATAGGAATAATGAGGTAAAATTATCGGAAACATTGGGTCAAATAAGGATAACTGGTATCAGCAAATTATACGACCCATACATAATTTTTAAACTGACAATAATATATAACAATGATAACAATTATAAATACATTAATGGAAAAGTCACCACAATTTACTAAAATTAGGTTTGACAAATTAGGATTTAAATAAGTCGAATGTTAGCAGCACGTTCATATTGTGAACTCTGTTAAACATCATCACTGATCATACTTCTGATCACTATTTAAAAATCTTTTGATGTGGTTAAGTTAGCTTTTTGACTATCAATAATTTATAAATTAAATGTTTTCTTAACATTCTTTCATAAGTTTTTTAAACTTTGTATTTAAATTATTTAAGTCCTAGCACTCATATTAAACACAATTTGTCTGAATAAATTACAATTCAAATAAAACAGTTTATTTTTCACACCAGCTTGTGACACATTTATTTGCCTGTTTTTTATAAACAACAAATTTTTATCTCAAACTAAAATGTTATTAAATTTATTGTCATCAACGACCATGAGCACAGCATGATAAAGACGAGAGACATCAACCTTTACACAAGCGCTCATCTTGCAAAGTAGTGACTTTGAAGTAATCTAAATATTAAAATGTTTTCAAAATTTAAAATGTATATAGTGAACATGTATGAAAAAAAGACTATTTTTATTGTTTTTCGTATTTAAAAATAACCAAACTATAATTAATCAACAAGCAAAACCTACAAAGTCTACAAAGAATAAATTGTTAGAATTTCACAGTTTCGCTTCAACAATTACTAAACAGATCCCAAGATCGGATATAACAACATTTAAATGACAAATCTATATCAAATCCTTATCCTAAGTTAAGTTAAAAAATTTGAAAAAGTCGGAGTACAATGATGTCCTACGTAACATTTGAAACAAACTCGGTCGACGGTGATACGGATTTAACACTGACCCATTAAATTGTTTAATGTGAAATGTCTCTTTTTATGATTTACTTTAAATTTTAATATACATTGTTTCGTCAAATAGGTTTGGCCTTAAAATTTGAATCGACTTTGGTATACAAGTTATAACATAGAAACTGTACGTTGAGTTATTACAGTTTTTAAACGTGTATAAAAAATAAAGAATACCAAAGTTTACGTAGTTTTGGGACATGGGATTCGATCCCATCTTTGATGTCTAGAACATTGTAAAGTTAGGAACAACCCAGAAAAAGCTGAATGGAATTCAAAAAAGAGTTAAAACGGTGAGCTAAACCAAAGTTGAGAACATTACAATCTCCCAAAACGAATCACACTAAGATACTGCCCAGCGCAACACCAAAGCAAAAATTTGGTTTGAGTATTGTATTTTTCTGAACTCTTAATAGCTGTCTATTTTAGCTACTTTGTGATTTCCTTTCACACAGATTTATCTGGAGTACTGCTACAAGCTTTGAGATGTTCTACATTTTACTTGAACCTGACTTCATAAGACTCTAGAACCCAAAACGTAGTAAAACTTCTTTTAATTAGTGTTGGGAAATATAAAAATAAACTCACTATAACCAACAACAAATTTCAAACAAAACTGATTAATTTGCCAACGAATAAAGTAAACTGAGCCGAAAGATCGCTAAAGTTAAAGCCAAACGTAGACGACGAGACAGTACATACATCGGTTAACCTAGCTGACACTTATATACAAGACTATGTACAATCGGGACGTATGTACAGACGGCTTTGTACATGCGCGCTACGTCACGGCTCTGACCTGAAAAATAAAAAAAATAAACGGATTATTTTCCAGTAAAATAACATTATAGCCGCAAAAATAATACATTACGTGAAATAATGCCCTCAAACTTTGTATACAACTAAAAAAAGAAGGACGTAACTTATTTTTCACCACACTAAGCTGTAATCACCTGTTTTCGGAACGTCACTTGATTACCGAAAGTAGAGTTTTTCCGCCCAAGGGCCGAAAGTCAGCTGATCTATTTAGCCAGTGTTGCCAACTTGTTTTCAAGCGTACACGACGTTACCTGGTTAATACGTGCATACTATTTTGTGTTCTTTGGTTGAAACACTGGAACAAATAACAATATATTTCAAAACATTGTACTATCGATGATTTGTTAATTGGTTAACTGATTTTAGTCCGAGATTGCATAAGGCCGCTCGTGTTTTATGACCGATCACATTTAACCCGTTAATAATTGTAGTATGATGAAAAATAGCGTTCACACCTCTGCCGAAAGGGTTTTGCATGGCCCCTCGAACGATTTATGGATCTCGGGCCAGCAAAACCCCACTTTTGGCCCTTGGTGCGAAATATACTATTACAAATTTAGAAATATTTTGTCTACCTAAATGGTAACTTTTCTCCTGATGTACAGTTTTTGATCATACAGTTTTCAAGAGTCAATAAAAATGCCCTTATATAGAGGTTACAATTTTTAACCTCTGTTTAACATCAAATGCAATACCCGTAACATATTCCTAAACATATTCCGTATAATTCCCGTGTTGAAGATATGATAGATTTATTACAAAAACACATGCAGACCCAGACGGAAAACACAGTGGATAGACCCTGCTAAATAACACTGTTTTGTTTATTTTCCCCCGGGACCTAGTTCTGAAGTTTCCGTAGAAACACTCTATACAGAGTGTTAATACAACCTGTATACAGATTATGAATAAGATTTCTTGTTTATACCTGTTTCACCCTTACGATAAATACCTCTGTCGTACAGGGGAATCGGGTAGAAATAAAAATTTGTCATGACTGGAGCTTTCCTAAGGCATTGACCCACTGACTGAGTTCTATAGTCCAATTCTTCTATGTGTGTGTCCATTGAACGCTATACTATCAGCTGACGCAGGCACCGAGTTGTACAATGCTACTATATGGGGCTGGACTGTCCACTGGCCACCCATAGGACCTACCCTTAGCAAACAAAGCGTGATTACCGTTATGGGCTCGAGCCGTCGTGGTGTAGGCTGTCGTCGCTCTCCAGGTAGGTGACGTAGGAGTCGGCGGAGTCCGGGTGGACCATGTCGGGCGGGGGCCCCAGGCCCTGGTCGTGGGCCGGGGGTGGTGGGGGGTGGGGCCCGCCGGGGCCTCCGTGGACGTCGAACCCGTGCATCTGCAACATCCACATCTGCCTATACATTAACCTGTCCCATCGCTCCCTCTCCCCCACCGAGCAAACATGACTATATGTGAGATTAAGAGGGGGCTCCGGTCACGTAATATTTTGCGTAACAAATCGCAAATATTGAGTATTTTTAGAAGCATCCCATAAGGAAATGATTAACTTCAGAATACCGTCCATACTCAAGGAATTATTTGAAATTATTGTTTCCTGGCTCATTTTAAAGAGAAAATAGTACCAAGCGATTTTAATGAGCAGAATTTTGACATCGCAAATAATAATCGTTCAGTAAAATTACAATATTAAACTTTTACGATTTTTGTTGTGGATTAACTATTTGTGGCATCAAAATTCTACTCAATGAAATCGCTAGGTGTACTTTTTCTCTATAAAATGAGCCATACATCACCCATTTCAGATAATCCATTGGTGAGGGGTGGGATTTGAAAGTTAATGGTGTTATGGGAGAAACAGGTAAGAACAAGTGACTTGAGCCCTCTTTTAAGACACAACCTACAGTACTTAGTGCTACACCCAATGTGAATTGAAAGAGAGGTTTTTAATTTTTAATTCCTAAAACATTAGAATCTTTAGTTTACCTTTATCGACTGAGGTACTTTATTTATTAGATAAACGTAGATGAAAAGGCAGTGGCTGAAAGTTCCCCGACATTAATAAAGAGTGTGATAATTAGCATTGAGCACATTCACGTTGTCTAGTCTGGTTTTGTAACGAATTCTTAGTGAATTTCCTACGGAATAGTGAACTATTAGCATGACCCCACGGTGAAACTTAAGCCCGGGACCACCACAGAAGTTCCTAACGTGACGTAACGTGTTCGCTAACAGCTTTATATATATATATATATATATACCTCTCTCTCTCTATGTGTGTGTGTGTGTGTGTGTGTGTGTGTTCACGAATTTTTTGTACGATTTACTTGAAATTTGGTGGGAACCTTCCCTTCTGTAGACAGTTGAACAAGTTCGTTGGGCAAAACAATCGGACAACTTTTGGGCCCAAAAAGGGTCAGAAAAGCCCCGAATGTAAAATTAATGCAACTAAGAAGATGGAGCTTAGTAAGGCGAAAGTTTTAAACCCTCTCTCATCATTCTAGTATAAATATTTACCGAGTTATTAAAGAAAATGTTAATTGTCTTTACACAGTACGTTATCTTATGGTGATTTTACATTGGACAAGGCTGTTTTTCATATCTTTATGTTGTTTATCATACCCAATTTCACTATAACAACTTTTTATCCTGACTATACCTTCTCCTAACCTTACAATGTACAAAATTGCCCTCATAATAGTGAATTTAAGTATAACAATAATAATATTTATTTGCCGAAAACAATTATAAATTGTGTAGGCTTTTACAAAAAATTTCTTAAGCCTAAAAAATACTGCAGCTTAAATTTTCTACTTTTTCATGTTATCTTATTTTTTAAATTTTTTGGTTCTTCTTTAAAAAATTCATCCAATGAAAATAAAGGATTATAACCAGGAGCACCAGAACAGCCAACAAATTAAATGTTTAAATTTTCCAAAAAAATTTTACCAGTGTTGTTTTAAATCCTTTATTCGATTTTTTAAAGATGTTAATGCGGAAATTCACTTCCCTCACGTCAGCGCGCTGCTTGCGAACTCGTTAAAGTTTAAAAGAGTGGGGAGATTTGATGTACGAAAGTCAAAAATAACTACAATCTGAAGTATAAATTTGCTAAAAATGTTTTTCCTCTTTAAAATTAGTCAGAAATCAACGATATTCCGTTAAGAAAGAGCGACCATTGGAAGTTAACATTAGCCTTATGGGGGAAGCATTAGGTAGAAACGCCAAATGTTTCATGTCTGGAACCCACTCCTAATTAATCATCCTGTCTAAAGACAGGACCATTTGAGAGTCGGTACTGCGACTGCAATATGCGCCTCACTCATAATACTCCCATAGTTCATTCGTATTTTTGTTGAATAAGCCCGACAGAGGTCTTATTGAATTAGATAAGTTGAATGTAGGCCGAATTCAGTTTACGTTAACACAATCGGGATAAGCGGATAGTAGAACTGCACTGTCAAATCATTATTAACTTTTGACTATAAAGAAGTTGATTCCACTTATATAATAAATGTTGTATTTTTAGTTGGTGATATCTCAAATTGATGGAACAACGGAAAACCCGATGGATGAGCACAGTGAAGTGCAAAACAAGAATGAAATTGAAAAAGTGGAATCAACAGCTACATCTGTGGTGTCGCTTTTACAAGTCACTAGTAGCCTGTCACGGCTTCACTCGCGATCACAAAGTAATATTATACTGACATTCCCGTATAAATATTGTGTTACCGTTCCAAAGCCAACATGGCCTGCTGATTAACTGTGTTTACTCTATCCAGCTGATTGCTTAAAACTTAGTTATTTCCAAATGTTAAGCTTATGGGAAAAACTCAACTTTAAGGGGCCTCAGGGCCTCACTAACCAATTTGGACTTATGGTATACAACTGTGGGGAACGACCAGCATCTCCAACATAAACATCATTCAGCGATTTCAATCTAAAGTGATACGAGCCCCTTGGTACGTCAGCAACCTCACTCTTCATAAAGACACTTGTATACCTTTTGTAGTGGAAGAAATAGAACGCTTCACTGTGAAATATCTTTCAAAATTAGACAGTCATCCTAATCACCTTGCAGTGAACCTTCTAGACAACAGTGACCACATCTACAGACTAAAACGCCATTGTGTCCTGGATTTGACATCACGGTTCAAAACATAGTTTAAATATATTTTTATTTTGTTAGATTTGTCGCTGGACAAATACTAACTCATGCCTTTGTAAATTTATCACATTTGCTTATTGTTTTGTAACTAAACAGATTGTAAATAAAGTATATATGTTAAAAAAACAAAAAACAAACTTCACGTTAGGTTCTTTCCAATGACACCAAAAACATCAAAATCGGTTCAGTAGTTTAGGACGAGTGATTGTCATAAAAAACCTGCTTGCCTATTAAATAAGTATAGATTTAGTGGTTAATCTTATTAAGTAAATAACAAATAATATTAATACAGAATACAACAAAATATTACAGGAGATATCTGAGCAGCTGTTGGAAAGGAATGTTCCACTCCTAACGACTGAAGTGTTATTTGAAATCTAAATCGGCACCAAAACCGCGACGAATGACAAGGACACGAGTTGCAGCAAAGGTCTGACGTTCGATTTTCCTCGGCCCTCAAAGTGACGACGCCGACGCCAGGATCTGATGTCCTTCACGGCCTCGGCGTCGCGGCGCCCTTGATCTGGCTTATCTTCTGCTGCTGTCTGTCTGCTGCAACGGTCTTTTTAAGACTAGGCTCCAGTCACGAAACATGTGGCGTTTCTATCCAAGGTCTGTACATACTTTGTAAAGGTCTGTGCAGTCAGTATATTTAAGGTTTTCAAGCTAACCGGAAGAGACTTCGTAAAAACATCTGTAAGGTCACGTGATCACTAATCCAATCTGCAGTGTTGCTGAAAGTACGATATTTATGGTACGCGTACCATATTTTCCGTATGTATTTAAAATAAACATTGTTTAACTGCTTACATATTTTGATCAGCTATTATTTTATGAAACTAACTAATATATTGCTTTGATTTATTTATTAGATTAATGGATTAAGGGTTTAAATTTTCTTTCTGCTTGTCCAGTGACAATTTAAAAATAGCTTTTTCGTCATACTACGCGGGAACATATGACTTTCAATACTAAAATGCTGCTGGAAACTTGCTGTTTTCATTTCAAATAACATATGTTCCTTTGTTGTCTTTTCCGATCACTAAAATTAGCTACATACTAATCTTATGGTGAAAGCCTATTTTTGCCGGATAATTATTTTCCGATCAGTTTTAGAAGTTACAAACGTGACGCAACAGCTGACTTTCATTATTTTCAAATCATTGGCCAAAGTTAACCTCTCATTGATGTTACACGTGTGAAGCATATTGTGGCATTGTGTTTTTGTAATTACATGACTTTTTTGTAGTATGACGTAAAGTATCGTTCAATACTCGTCCGGAAAGCTCTTTGCCAGTGCTTGATCTAAATTCCGTGCTCGACTTCATCTCACACCTATACACGATCTCGGGCAAAGAGCGCTTTTCCGGACTAGTAACGAAATATAATATTCCATTATTATTCCCTGTAAGGCGACACTTCTAGTATGTTGTGGATTTATGCATCAGCTGGACGACCTCGCAAGAAATATTTGCTGAGAACATTACTCATAAGGAAACAATCATACCCGGGCCATGAGGTCTACGAACCTTGGTTTATACCTGCTTCCCCCGTAGCACCAAAGCCCGTCCTCCCTCGACGGATTATCCGATAACGTTTGATTATGGCTTATTCTATAATATGAGTAAGGTTTGCTTGCTTGCTTGCTTGCGACACTGATCTCAAAAACGGCTCCAACGATTTCCTTCAAATGTTGGAAATAACTAATTTCTGGGATAAAAATAAGTTCTAGACAGGCCTCATCCCCAGGAAAAATCAAATAATGTAAAAAAACTAAAATTAAAAGTTAAAAAAATTAACATTGGGCTTATGGAGTTTCAAATCAAAATAAAAGAATTGTAACAGCGGTTCATAATCAACCAGGGAACTGTCAAAGGGACTCATGTTGTTTATGATTATTAACATGTTATTATTATTAACATTATTATAGAAGATGAGAGTGCCTAAAAGTCAACTAAGAATACAATTACCATCTTCAACAACAACAGAAGGATTCAGAAGAAAAATATTAACATGTGGTTTCCTGAGAGTAGAGATTAAAAGATTTGAGTGAAGATTAAATATATATAGAGTAGTAAAATAAATCAAAGGGACATTGAGCCATAAATAACAACTGGAGTGACCTTAAAAATGTAGAAAAGAGGCAAATGAGTTATACAAATCTGATTATCAATAGGGGGAAGTGGTGAAATATTACTCCAAGTCATCTAAACAAAATGATTGGCCTTCCCCCGAGCAAAGCTTGGCCCCCCAGGTACTTTAACAAAACAAACAAATTTAGCAATTTCAGTGAGCTAAATTTCGATATATACGAGTAATAATCGACCAGTAAAACTCCAAATTATTTAGGATTTACAAGATTTTTTACTGGTGAACTGTTTGTGACATCGAAACTTTAATCTCCGACCAGATACGAAAATCAAACGAAGAAAATGAATTTGTTCCAACTTTAATTAGTTTTATTCCAGTGATTTGAATGAGTAGAAAATTACTTAGAAAATTTGAAAAACCAATTATTGCACTTCAAAGAACGAGAAATTTGTTTCGCCAACGTACCAACCTGACAAAATCACATTTTTCGACGAAAATCCTTAAGCAGTGTTGTCTCCAGTATTTACCAATAGATCTCCTTGGCTTAAACGTTACTAGAATTTAGAATACCCGTGTAAAATACAGCACCACCCCTTGAAATAAATTTTAATCATCTATTGTAAGTTAAACATTAATTTTTAAACATAAGATTTTTTACTTAAACCTTGAACCTAAGGTTTGTAATGTCTTTATGCCTCTTTCATAAACTTCCCTTTCCACTCGAAAAGCGCCGGCCACTGCATTTTGCTATGTTGTCGCATGCCGGGCCTGATCCACACATGCGTTTTTTAATTTTTTGTTTTTTTGGTCCCCATGAACTGTATCAAAATAAACACACAAAAGTCAACTTTTTTTAACAAACAATAAATAAATAAATAATTAAGTGACCAGCTGTGATTTTAAATGCAGCTGGATAGGAATAGACAAGTAAAGAAATGAGAGTGGAAAGGATTAAACCTACCGAAAGGCACAATTTCACTGTCCTTTGTAAACAAAGCAGCACATGGATGATTAGCAAACTCCTAATAATCTCTTCTATAGCCACTCCAGAAAAAATAGTATTCTGATAACAAGAAACGTGCATTACGCTCTCCATTACTAGTGAGACAGATTGATTCCTCTCAGTGGTTTTCTAAGGGGTTTATTTATTGGCCATAAAGACGTAACCGTCTCTAAGTGAGCTGTTCGGTGCCGTTTAATTATTATGAGTTCGGGTTTATCCCACACAATGGAGGCGGATTGCTCACTGATAGTGGGTTGCAATAAGAGAATCTTATCGGGTTTAGTAGCTCTAAGCAAAATAGCCGGCTGCTAACATTTACTGAGTAGAGATTTGTACTATTAAGATCACTTAGAGTTCAATGCATAGTTTACTAGAGGGCTTTACGGAAGGTGACGGTTAGGGGAGATAAGGTAGGATCGCAAAACTATTCGTGATTGACGTTCTTTCTTTAAATTACGGGGTGTAATTAAAACACCCTTACAATACTTCAAAACTAGCAACTCGCTAGCCTAACGGTTAGCGTCTTGGACTTCGGTTCAAGGGATCACGGGTTCAAATCGCGGGGTGTCCACAACGATTTGAAGGGTTTGGACCGCTTTCCCTAAAAAGCGTTTGTGTACTCTATTAACAAAAATGTCGTTGGCGTTGAAATAAGAAAATAAAATAAAATCTTACACTTTACCAACTTATAAAACGTTAAATATAAGTAAGATATGGTACAAATAGTTTTCTGTGGCACAAGGCTATCATTTTGAAGGTTCACGCTGATCACTATCAGGCCCAATAAGTGAATGGCATTAATTTCCCAATGAATCATTTTATTAATTGGCCTTGCGATGATCACTGTGGCCGGTCGAAATGTGTTATCTTGTAAGTAAGTACAGTGTAAGAGTAAACATATGTTAAGTGTTGTAAGACGGGTTTTAATAAATCCCATAATAACAGTACGTAACATGCTAATAACAAAGAGTTTTCAATAAAACTAGCTGATGTACCCGTTCTTCGCACAGGTGTTTTCTTTACCCATTCTTTAGTCAATGCAATTTGAATTTTAGTTAGCTTTAAACAGCTGTTCTTGCTTCTGCTCTTTAAGCTGTAAAATGGAAGTATCCACAGCTGTTCGCATTACAGTTTCTGAATGTTTACTTTCTTCTGAAATGTAATCATTGAAACATAGGACACTCATGGGGCGTAGCCCGAGGGGATTTTGAGGAAGTGAGTAGGCCTATGTGTTGCATGGGTTCAAGATCTACCTTTGTGTAAAGTTTCAGCCCAGTCGGTTCAGTAGTTTTTGCGTTCACCCGGAACATCAGACAGACAGACAGACAGACAGAAACCACCTCTTCTTTATAATATTATAGATAGATGGATTAGCCTAAAATACGTCGGGTTTATCTTACTTCCCTCATTACTTCTTCCTCGGGTGTTTCTGTGTCAGGGAAATATTATAACGTTACAGGAATGGTAACACTATTTTTGGTCTATTTCATTGTAGACCCAACAATAATACTAATAATACTGATTAATAATAATAATTGATCATAGCATCATAAGTTATTGTTAACTTTTAAAAACAAGTAGAAAGTGAATTATTTGTAAAGTATATAACGTAAACAATATGGTTTTATCGCTTCCATAAACAGCGTAAGCACCCCCTCGCTCCTACCCCGGGGATGCGACGTAATGCCCAACAAGCCTCTTACTCCGGCTTACACACGCGTCTGCGCACACCACCCCTCGTGCATTTCTGATTCTGGTGCATGTTTATACCTTCCTACATAGGTCGTCTTTGTCAGTACCATCACATAGGGCCGTTGAATGGGGCGTCTCAACGCTAGGGCGTCGGAAAGTGTTTATTTTTGCTGGAAAGATTACACAAGCTAAATTCCAGTGATAAAATTAAAAGGTAAAACATTTAGTTTCTTAGATTACATTTAAAAAATAGGGTGCATTCCATTTAATTTTAACCCGGATCTCTATTTGCCAGGTACATAATAAAGTCCCGGTTTATGCTGTGCTAAAGGTATTAGCACAACATTAAATTTGTAAATTGCGGGAAAGGTTGCGTGGTATCGTTTAAAAAATGTGGTTTACTTACAAGTAATGGAAATAACGCATTATGTAGGCCTACTGAAATTAAATATATTAAGGTTGTAAGATTCCGCCGAAACTGTAAAAGACATGTTTTATTAAACTTTTACAAAGAAGAAGCAAGGCAGACTTTGACGATCGATCATGGACTGATTGTTTAATTTCAAAGTTGTTAGAAAATTATAAAACACCTGATGTTTAATATTATGATTAAACTATGTTAAACGATTTATTCGAATTGTTTCTTCACATATTGTTGACCCACTTTTTGTTTGTTTCCCACTTTGTTGTTATATTGTGATCGTGGTTACTTGCCTTCGCAATGCAATAGTTCAACTCAATACCTTTGACCTTGCAACTGCCCACTTCTTGTCGCTTCAGACACGAAACATTTCACGTTTCTTCCTACTATGACCAAGGTTAACTTGCAAATTCCAATCCTCCTCAACGGATTATTTGATATCGTTGTTTTTCGGCTTATGTTTATTTGCAAAAAAAATACCTGGCGATTTCAGTGAGCAGAATTTTGATATCACAAATAATTGACCAATAGAAAAAATTGCAAATGTTAAATATTTTGGAATTTTCCTGAACGATTATATCAAGGTTCTGCTCGCTGAAATGTTGTTCATTAAAATAAATCAGCAATATCGAATAATCCGTTGAGGCTTTGAAAGTTAACATTTTTCTTCCAGGAGAAGCAGGTAGACGATAACGACCGGAGCCCCCCTTAACTCTCAACTTTACTTCAATCAACATTCCTCCCAAATTATGTAACAAACAATGTAATCAAAACCTTAATTTTGAGAAATGTTAAAACTTTTCAGTTTGTATATTTGATGAATCAATAAATATAGTAATACCGTACATTAAAGAACCAAACATTGTAAAGCTTGCCGATTCTTGCTCCCACACTCACAATGCCGCCCTAACAACATTATCAGCCACCCCGATATGCGCAGCGGGAGATGTTTGTTGACGTAAGCTAATCCCCCGCTGCGGTCTCGGGGCGCTTTTTGCGGCGGACCGACACCGGGGAGGGAATTGCAGAGTTTTAGAGAATCAGTTAAACTAAATTGAATAAAGATCAAAGTTGAAGTTACATTCGGTTAGCTAGCATTACAGCAACACTTTCTAACGTGTGTTCGGAAGAGAGGAATCGTCTTGGATACATGTTAGTAAGGGGAATATCATGTAAGGGAATGATACGACTGCATGACCATGATACCAGAAACTGTAACTTAATAAATAGGCCCTACAAAAGACTTTCTAAAGTGTTGTCTTCTCATGAGACTGTTGGCATTAGTTTCCTTAATAAGTTGCATGTGAGAGCTCAGCTTGACTCTATCATTAGATTTAAGAAAATCTTGTTCTCGTGGCTAGTTGAAAGACCTTTTTACAAGTTTTACTGTGCGGATCCTAGTAATCTATATTTTGATTGATTTTAGACTGCACTTTGATATTTACTTGCATTTCCAGCTATGTAAATATGTATGTTTTTGAATTGAGCTTGAATTCAATTATCACAATATATTATGCTATTATCATGTTATTTATTAAACTCGTCTGCTTTGCATCCTTTAGCTAAAGAGCATGCACTTTAGTTTTTTGGAGTGAGCTTAAATGCAATATTGAATTCATGATAATGATATTTTAGTTAATTTTACTGCTGTGCATCCTTGAAGCATTCTAGTTAGTCTTGTTTTGGTATTGTAATGTAGGCTATTACTTCAATGAGTGTAATGAGTGTGACAAGACTTATTGCACGTATTTGTTTGATGGTTGATCAAATCTTGAGTCTTTAATCTTTGATTTAGAAAAAAAAATAATACAAGAAAGTAATAGAGGACTAATAATAAGAGACAATCACTTGATCACTGGATAACACGCCGGCGAAACTTGGGCGTATTTTAAGAATGAACGTTAGTTTTACAGTAGGTAGTTTTGCTTTTGTAGGGCCTACGAGCTATATAGATAGACCCTACGGAAGTGATACACTATGAGCGCTGAACATCCTGCAACGCTCTCCTCCCGCTTCATCATGGCCGTATTCCGTGAACATCGGGGTTTCCTCTGGTAATTAGTTTTAAGTAGGTTTTTCATGGTGTACTTTTTTGTGAAAACCGGAATGTTGTTTCGCGTCTCAAATTTGAAATGTCTTGAATTCGAAGTAGTTTTAAAATTCAAAAGTAACTATGAAAGAATGTTGTTAACACTGTGGTGACAGAAACTGTTCTTGAGGAGCAGTACCACACGCTTGGTCCTAATCCTCTCCAGATCAGAATTCTAAATCACGAATATTTAGGTCTGTGAATTCTACAAGGTTCTCTAAGGGAAGAGTTTTTTATACAACCGTATCCGCTAAGAAATTCTAAACTAACCCTGCTAACGTATTTCGTCGGTAGCTAATCTTATTGTACAACATTTAGCAAAAAAGAAGTTGCTTATCTAATTCCTTTATAATAAACATTAGCGAAAGTTCAAAGTTGCTTGACAGTACAAATTTTAGCGTCACGTGGTATAAAGGGTAAGGTCGTCGGTTGCACCTACCAGCGCCAATTACCCAATAATTGGAGAGTCGGCGGTGTTCGGGAGAGATGAGGAGGAGAGAGAGAGAGGGAGAGAGAGAGAGGGAGAGAGGTGGCGCCGTCCGCCGCCATTAGCAGGTAATGGGCGCGATAACAGGTAAACCTGTCAACCCTTTATCCAGCACATCCATCACAGATAACCCTTCAGGAAGTCGCCCCGAGGAATCTTACCTTGAAGGTGAGATTTCAAATTTTATTTCGATTGTTCGGCACCCTTGGGCACTTGGGAACGCTTCGATAGGGCTTTGAAAAGAACACATACGTCAACATAAGCATCACGGCAAGCTTCCAGGAATATAAAGCTATTAACAATTAATTGATATTCAACCTAAAGTATTTCCTTATTAATTTGAGGTTATATCTTATTTCAATTTCTTTCGTAAAGCAGTAAGTCGTATTCTGAGAAAAAAATAAACCTAAATTATGGGTATGTCTTTTTTGGTGGTATGTAACTCCAGCAGTAAAGTTTAAAAAATTGCGTTTAACTTTTCAAAAGAGTGTCTTGACTATTTATTATACTTGATTGGCATAATAATGGCAAATTGTGCATACAGGGAATTAAATAAAGTAAAAATTAAGTTTTCATTAACTAATAAAGTTGTATGCTATTATGTTGAGAATTCGTCGTGAAACTTGTTTTTCCCAATGAGCGATAGGAAAGTCCGCAATAATTTATAAAATAACATAAATTCGCCTCACTGAAATAAATTTTTAACAAAGAATAACAGAGATGATTACATTTGTGTACTTAAAAATAAAATGTTTCGTAGTTTTTCTGAAGTAAATTTGAACATCAAGAGAATTTGAAATTAATATAATGCTGGCTTATGACGGGAGTTTCAATCGAGCTACAGCTTGACCAATGAATACACAAACACTACCGTATGAGGAGGAATAGATCAACATAAACAAAAAATAGACAAGATTTTATTTTCAAAATCCTCAAGGTGCAAGTGGTAGGTAGGCATGGTAGGTATATTCGTACTTAATGAAAGGAGCTGAATGATACAAATAAAAATATATCTGTGAGTTGAAGTTACTTTAGTTTATCTCAGTGGGATCAAGTCTTGTGCAAACTTTGAAATCGCATCATGCAGTAACGGGAGAACACACCTCAACCGGTTATTAACACGGTTATTAGGACAGTGGGGCTAAATAAATTTAAATTCCGATGCACATTTAGGATAAAACTGTCAATAAAATGTGCACTTATTACAATTTAAAATATATTGGAGAATCAAATATGGAATATCGAGACGAAAATATGGGTTTGTTAATGTTATATTTTAACAAAAACTGTAAGTGTGTACTTACATTTCGCATTATTTACTTGTGAACATCACAAACTCGCTCCACACAATTGGAGGGCCAGAGACAGCCTTCGGTTCCAAAGTGTGTCTAGGATTAAATTTTATTTTAATTCAAGTTCCTAATCAACCAGGGGGTAAAATTAATATAATAGAGGAGGTACAAAATACTAATACTTTAAAAAATCATACAAGATCCAACCAAACTGTGCGCATTCTTGAAAATACGGGGAAACATCTCAAAAAAACAAAACCGTAGACAATGGACACCCGGCGCCAGTGGGTTTAGCCCGTCTGACACCTTTTTGGATTATGGGGACCTGATCCCAGCTGGGCTTTTAGGGCTATTTAGATAAAAAGTTGAACCCTCAATAAAATACCCTTGCATTCGAATCCACCATTGGTTTATTGCCTCGCTGTATCGAAGTGTTTATAATTATAAATAGAAAAGCCGTGATTTATTCAGTGGTCACTTCAAAATAAGATTGTTTTCAATTGTATGCATTACATAGCCTGCAATATATTTTAGCCAGTCGATATATTTATTCAACTTAAACAATGGAGGCTTAAACAATGCATTATACAGGATAATGATAGAAGTAAGGTAAACAACTGTTGATAAGTGGCTGGCCCTTGTTGTTGGCATCGAAACGCGAATCCTTTTAAAATGTGATATGCCTTCACCGAGGCCATTGATCTTGGAAATATTCAAATTAATACAAATACTTCAGAATTCCTATCTAATAATACCAAACAATAATCATTTAAATTCAAGCAATTAAACATACTGTGCTTTATTATTTCGTACCCATCCAAAAATCAGGACCAGTTGATATTGTCTTTTACCACGTGCCCATTCGATCCTTTCTGTATTCTCCAAAATATTATCTATTCGAAGTTACAGGTCAGCTTTCTACTATGTCAAACTTTATACTTTTTTAGACTCGAATTCAGGAAGCCTTTGCCTCAAACGGTCAACTAGATGCCGTCTATTTCGATTTTTAAAAGGAATTTGACACAGTAGATCATGCACTTCTCCTGAAGAAACTGGATAAACAGGGATTCGACAGCAATTCCGTGTGACGGCTGTCAAGTAACCGATGAATTTGGGTGTATGTCAAATTTGCAACTGCACTGAATTCACCTTCTATTCTGAAGTGCTACAAGTTTCACTACTTGGAACCTTTCTCTTCTTAATTGTTTTTGGAAGATTTACTAGAATATTTTCGCAATAATTCCTTTTTGATTGCGAATGATGTTGTCATGTTCGAAATCGTCACGGGTGAGGAAGATCGTTTAAAGATTCAAAGTTGCGTGATGGCTTGGACTGCTGGTGTTTGACTAACAGGACAACACCTAATACACTAAGAAGTGTCAAACTGTAACATTTCATCGATGAATCTCGCCTTCAGTCTTTGACTGTAATGAATGGAGTGAAGATATTGTCCGAGTTTGCGAAATAAAGGACCTCGGAATCATTCTGGTACCTTCACTGAATCATCAGGCTCATCCTGAGAAACGTCTATGGCAGGGAAAACAGAATACTCGGGTTAATTTGTACGTTTCAAACACCTCAGCAACGTGTCAGCTTCGAAGTTATGAATTGTGCTTTGGTGCTTTAGCAAATCATCGAATGGATCAGCAGTTTAAAACCTCACCAGAAGTATATCAGTGATTATCTAAAGAAAATTCAATGTAGGTTTGTTCGCATGGTATCAATAAGGAATTTATGTACCACTAAATGTCAATCGAAGACCTATCTTGTGATCTTGGTCTCAAGCCTCTTAAAACTTGCAGAAAATTAACATTTTCGCTAGGCAGCACCACCGAACCGACTTCGCCGTTAACAACACTGAGGTTCGGCTTCAACGAGTTGGCAATAACATATCTGAGAATGTAGAGGAAATTGGAAGTCAATTGCCTTTACCTTAGCGTTCACAAAATGTGTATGTTAAATTATAATCTACCATTATTCACTTGTATCATACTATTTATCCATGAAATTTCTTATTTATTGTTATGACTGTTATGAGTATCTTGTTGTTTCTGTTAGACTTATTTATTGCATGCTTCTTCTTTTTATATTGTATTTTGCTGTTTTTGTATTTTATTATTACATCAGCCATCAAGCATAAAACTAAATCAAGTTTATATTGAAAGATTTTTAAAAATCCAACCTTTAATTTAATTTTATATTAACCGAGATTGTTTACGATAATTACTTTCCAAAATAATTCTAATATAATTTCCCGTGATGCATCTTGAAGAAAATTCATTTTCTCGTTTCCAAAGTTGGTATTACCGGCATTGCATTGCATTGTCGAACAGCTGACACGATAAACAAGCTTGTCGGTTGACGTTTTGTTTACGCCTATGGAAGTGACAGCGCTAATGCACCCGCGTCAATCATTGGCCGGAAGCTGGCTCCAGTGTTGCCAACGTAAACACAACACTGCAGCCAACCTAACAAACCGAAACCATTGTCCAACCTGGCGCTGACACTCGGCAAATACCCGGGAATTTCTGTCAAAGTTTGCCGAACACTCGAGAGCGCCGGAAAATGTCATTGAGATCGTTTCGATGTCACCGACAGAGACTGGAGACTGGAGAATCGTTAATCAGGTGTGAGGGGTTGCGATATTGTCACAGGGATTGAAAAGCATCTACAACTGTTTAGGAGTAGCGTTCCATAAATTAAAATTACTGATTTCCTTTGCTGTTCTGTTCATATTGGGAAATTAATTCATTCCCGATAATTAGATTAACTAATCATATTGTTATGTTGAAATCATTCGCACGGTTAAAACCTACACATAAATTGCTTATTCAATTATGATATAACTTGAACATAAATGAATCTATACGTTTACACTATATATAATTTTTTTATTTTACACTTTTTTAAGTGGATCCAAAGTATATAATTGTTTAAAAATATTTAACAAGACATTTTGGTATTAATTTGCCAAATTTAATACCCTTACATGGCAGGTACACGGAACAGTTACTATTGGAAAATAATACTTGGAAATCTAAGAAATGAAAGTCTGAGGAAGTAAATTATTTATTGTTTATTATGTTGGATGGTCTTTATATCATAATGGGCATCCCCTCAGCAGAGCATTATTGAAACAATTTAATATTATAAATAAAATTTAATCAGACACAGCAATAACAAATAGTACTTAATTTCAGCATCGTAATGAGACAGTGTCGAGAGTCACTCATCAATAACCAATCATGGGATCGCGCGTGGGCGTGTGCGCGCATGAAGTAGCCACCCTGCCGCCAGGGGCGCGGTGCGGCTCTGTACCCGGATATATTTGCATAATGCCGCACATGTACCGGAGATTGGCCGCCGCTGTATACGTTTGCATTATTAGCCCCGATAATCCGGCGATTTAGAGGCCCGCCATTAGCCATTTCACGTAACAGTAACATCCGTGCGGACGGGTGAGGTGTGCGCTGGCTTTTCACCGGGGGATTAGGATATTACCCGCGCAAACGCGCCCCCTCCCGCCAAAACCGCCCATCGCTAAAACACTTCATCTCCACGTCCATTTCATCATTTCGACCACCTAAGCCGTCTAATACCATCCTGCATAAGCGCGCGGGATTAACTGTGTTGATTTAGAATAAAGGTAAACACGAGAAGATTGAATTGGTAATTTTTCTCAGGCGTTGTAAGTCAATTCAGAAACATGGCTGTAGTTAAGATTTCACCCTATGATTGATTATTTTCCGACTTAAAATTCAACGAATTATATCTGCATCTTAGTACATTGCTTGGTGATCAAAATAAGACTGATATGCTATCTTATGCAAAGGCATATTGTGGATCTAATATACTTGTTGATAGATGTTGCTGCATAACTTGTTGATAACGAGAAAACATTGTTAATAATAAACCTCTTGGCTAGCCGTGGTTGGTAATAATCGAAATTAATAATGACCCAATAATAAATAGTGCCTGGGTTTTTGTTTCAATCGGACTATAAATTGAAAACACTGCTCGAAATCGAACAGCCAGTTTATGATACTAATACTGTATTCCCTAAATTTGTATCTGACAATTAAAACATATTTTGGGACAGACGTGAGATGTTTGTGATAATTTTCAATACTTTCTCAATTTATTGACCAATATTTGCCGTGATTAAGTCGAATGAAAAATAATAATAAATTTAAGAGTTCCAAGGACACTTATTTCGTAAATATCAGTCTTCCAACTGATGAACTAACGGGATGTATTTTGTATGCTCTCATAAAGGTTTTGTACTTTCAAACATTTGAATGTAACGCCCATTTTAACTGAATAACAAACGTATACACGAACTTAACTATAGAATGGGTCAGCTGATAACAAATTAAATTATTTAGATTCCGTATGAAACTATGTATATACCGCTTGAAACTGTGTATATAGATGTAAACCGCACTCCGATATCGAGAGCAGATCGAAAAACAAACAGACGAGGGACGAGTGGACAAACAGTGTAAATATTAAATGGCCAAATAATGGTCGCTATTGAAAAGGAGTTGCAATTCAAATTGTGTTTCCTATCAAACAGGAGGTCGTGTTTGAGGAGCAGTCCCAAAGGCTCCAGGTGGGGGGAGGGGGGTAACCACAAACAAATCTGATCTGATCCCAAATTCACTTTGATCTTCGGTCTACTCAGGGCCGACTTATTGGCCATGATTGGTTGTATTGGATAATCGGGTGGGCACTTTTTACTGATTGGATGTCACGCTGTTGACATTTTAAAATAAATTAATAACATACTGCACAAGATAACTACTGTATGTGCGTTCATCTGATAGATTAACATTAAACATAGCGGTTTCATGGCAATACGCACATTTAGACTTGCACTGCGATATTTTCTTATGCAAATTTGAACTTCAAGTAGTTTAAGCGATTAAAGTTATAGTTCCCAATTTACCACTCATTATCTCCCTTACCGTTCTAATAAGTTTTAATGTTTGTATCAATTACCAATGTTCAAATTTCCATATGGAAATAAATTCGCTGTGCTCATTTTAAAGAAGAAAGACATTTCAGGTGCATTTAGGATGGCATTCTACCGTCCACTGGTCACTACAAAATGCTATTCGGGTTCACTCAACAATTAATATTTTCAATGGGCAAATTCGACTTCTGGAGTTTTCTCGTTAAGGCAGCCACTATTAAAACTATTTCTGAACTTTAGTTCTATACAACCCGATCTTTATATTTACAGGAACCCCCCTCTAAATCTAGTAGTGATAAAAGGTGGTACAAACTCACCTGACTTACCAGGTGTTGGAAGGGCGGAGCCCCGGGGTCCATGCGGTCCAGGTCCGTGTGGAGGGCGAAGTCCGAGAGCGCCTTCCATGGGGGCTGGTAGGAGGTGACCTCTATGGGGTTCATGCCGAGGGGGCTCTCGTGGCGGACCGGGGAACTGGCGACCATCGGGATACCCTGCATGCTGCCGTAGCCCATCTGAGGCACCTGGACACCGTGACAGCGTTACACGGTAGAGGACGAGAGGGAGTCCTCAACTGGGGGAGAGTTTAAGGTATTGTGATGAGGTGAAGAGGGTAATGGAGGGGGGAAATAAGGAGCAAGTGAAAAGAAAGGAAGCTTGAGCCAGGGTATAATAAGGTAAAATAAAATGTTTTGGAAAAGAAAATATATAAAAAGAATAACTGGAAGACATGATATGAATGCGAATATATTGAGATGAAGAGAATTGGTGAGAAAAATATTTGTAGAACAGAGGATTAGAAAATAAGCATAATGATGGAAGATGACTAAGGAGTAACTGGGAAAAAGAAACAAGATAATGAGGCGAAAATTGGGAAATGAAAATCCTACATTGAAGGAAGTTTGTAGAGGTAAGTAAATTATAAAGAATCAAAACAAATTATGTGATTGGAAAAGTATGTGTTATATGTTATTATGGAAAAGTAAGTTAAAGATGTAAAGATAAATCAAAATTAAAAGAATCACGCGATTGAAAAGGTCTGTGTACTTTGAAACATTATTTTGGAGAAATAAGTTAAATACGTAAAGAAAAATCAACAGTAACGACATTAAAGTAAGCAAAAAAGAGATATAAACGTATTAACACTATATAAATTTAAAAGATATTTAAAAAAATCAGTTATTTAAAGAAAAAATAGGAAATGGAGAGGTGTTATTCGGAGAACTCCCAAATTATATTGTATTAAAATAACTTTAAAACTAAATATCGTACTAACATGCTAGAAGTATAAGTATGTGTTTTTACGTTTTATAAGTTTGTTGTACCTCTATAGCTAAAGATCTGTGGTTCTCGCTCTTTCCTGAGGATCCCTCCAGAAGTCTCTATGAAACTAGTGATATTGCATTGTAAACCAATCAAATGTTTATGGGCAACCAGATGAAATGAAATGTTCTTAGTAGCTAGTAACTAAACAGCTGAGCACTTGTAACTATGGCTACAGGATAATCAAACCAATATTAATAATAATACATCACAAACACGGGGTTCTAACCCCTAATCTGGAGTGAAAAGGTTAAGGATTTAAAATATTACATTTCAAAGTAAACAATTTAACTTTCTGGTATATCTAAAATAAATTCTAAAGAATATCATATTTGAAACAAAATTGATGTTTTGCATTCAAATATTATTAAATAATATTTCGTAGTGGCTCAGAAACAATAAATAACAATAAATAAACAATAAATGACAATGATACACTTTAATTAAATCAGTGATGTTTGATTTGAGGTTTTCAACTCAAAAATTAATCTAATACGGTCATAATCAATGGACGTTCGGCACAATCGGATCATAGAGCTCGTACGGTTATAACACAGTCAGCATGATTGGAAAATGTGAACAAATTTTAACTGAAAATAGTTTCACAGGTCGCAGATCCCGGCTTTGCGTCGCTCACAAATTAGTTTGCGGTCGAATAAGCGAAATAAATTTACCTTTCATTATGTTGGCTTTTTAAAAGTCTTTGAACCTCGGAATATTAAAAATACTAATTATAACTAGAGTTTGTAAACCTTTATTAATTATTTACATAACCGCAACAATATTTGGAGTATAAATAGCAACAGCAATATTCAGTTTTGCAATTTTATTTGTTGTATTATTCCAATACTTTTTCTGTCAAAGTGAAGTTTTCCACAGTTATAGTAATGTAACATAAAAACAGTCTCTTATTGAACTTTTTATAAATACTACATGTGCTCTAAAATTCCCTTATTCACAGTATTTAAGTTTTAAATGAAATAAAACAACTGGTCTACATTTAATATGTTTAAATGTATTTGGTATTGCTCTTTTTATATTATCTATACATTTAATTCCGTAAGCGAATCGATCCCCACGAAATATCTCGAGCTAGGAAGAAGTTAAGTAATAGGTTATGACAATTAATTTTAAAGCTTGAAGGCCAAGGACGGTGGGAAAAATATCAGAAATGTAAAAAATTACGTGGGCTACACCCCACTGGACTTCAAGGATCCAATGAGTTTCGTATGGAAAGATCACTACAGTGTTTTTATAAATAAGCAAAATGAACTAATGATCAGCTGTGATTATCCACTTACACAAAAACCATAATATGTTAGGGGCTATAGCCTCTAAAAAGGCGGTCCCACACTTCTCGCGAACACGCCTGAACATTCGGCCGAACATTCTCTCGAATGTTCACTGAACATTCGGTCCCATATGTTCCTGCATGTATTCAAAAGTTCATGCAGCTCCCACACTTCTCGCGAATACTCTGAACATTCGAAGTTCGGCCGAAAGTTCGGGCGTGTTCGCGAGAAGTGTGGGGGACCGCCTTAAGCCACTAGTTTTATTTATATCCTTAGGAAAGATTTAATACAAATTTAAATTTTTATTCAGATTTTCTTACTAAGACCTTTTATTTATTTATTTAATATGAACGTAATACATCATTGTACCAAAGAAGGAACAAAATTTATAATACTATTTGCTATTCTAGAATAATATAAAGTTAGTATAATTAACATTGGCAGGATAAACTAATAAATTGCAACAATGTCATTCAAAGCGACCTTACGACCTTTCATTCGATTAGAGGGGTGAAGTGTGTCAGGTTTACAGTATCCTCAGTGGTCAAGTTTACATTTAATGTATCTGGTACTGGTTGACGTTACATATAGATTTCACGAAAAAACTGAAAACTTGTTATCATCAAATTAATTTTTTCACTTTGTTTTTAGCTAGTACGGCCTTTGCTCAGAGTCAACAAATGTTCCTGTCATGATCCTGGATTTATTATAACTCCCATCATAACTTATTATTGTGCATATACTGCGTTGTCTTTCCAGTAACAGTTGTATTCATATAAAGTTTGTATTATCTATTTTTCGAGTTGTGTTTCGATAATGTACCAACAGCTGTTAGATATAAAATGTAATTGATTGCTTTTCTTAATTTAAGCCTAGACAACCTGGAGTACAGTCCTGAGGATTTAATTATGAGAGGATTCACAGAATCTCTGCATTGACTTTTAGCGAATTGGGGTCTGGGGTTGAGGTCCCCAGACCCCAAAAACACCATTCGTTCGAAACCGTATATATATATGTGTGTGTGTGTGTGTGTGTGTGTGTGTGTGTGTGTGTGTGTGTGTGTGTGAGAGAGCACGATGACTCTCGTAAAAATGATCCGATTTTGATGAAATTTGGTATAAACGTGTAAAGCAACGTTTATGACTTTAAGTTCGAAAACCAGCCATATCGCTCCATCCGAAGGAGTATTTTGGGAGGGGTTTTGTACCCCAAAAATGGGTTTTTTGAATGTTTTACATGTAATTTTTGAAAAAGTCAAATATTGGGGTTTACCATTGCATTTAGCTTAAAAAACACACACAATTTGGTATTTTAATCATTCCTCTACGTCAATTGGTTACCGAGATATTGAAAGTGCTAAACACAGCACGTTGTCTAATGTTCTAATGTTCTAATATTCTTATGGAGGAAAGGAAAAATTTTATATCTCGCTTATTTATGAACGTATACTGGCGAAACTTGGTATAAGGCTTCATCTGGTTGTGGTCCATTGATATTAGCTCCAAAAAATTTGTTGCAAGACGCTCCTGTAGCAGCAAACCTACGTACTCAGCCCCCATGTTATTCTTATGGAGAATAATTAAATTCTATGTCTCCCTTGATTTTGAACATAAATTAATAAAAACTGGTATATGACTTCACCTAGTTGAGTTATATTGATATTAGCATAAAAGCCAATTTTTTGTGTTCCTTGTTGCAGCAAACCTGCGTACTCAGCCCCAATGTTATTCTTATGGAGAATAATTAAAATTGTATATACCGCTTATTTGTGAATATATTTTTATGGAACTTGGTAAGTGGCTTTATGAAGTATTAAGACATTTATATCTCCATTGGAAATTCGCTGAGTAAGCAGGTTTACTGCGACGGGGGTATTTCATTAAGACTCTGTTGGGTCGTTAGCTCTCACCTTTATACAAAAATTTAATGCAGATTAAATATTAAGATTACGTCACTTAAACAAATAGGTATTTCATTTTAAACCTGGCATCATTAAAGACAAAAATAAGGAGATTTTTGAACAGACATCCAAAATTTAACCCTCCTACAAAGCCCTACGATTTGTATTCCTCGAGTCAAAATATTATTTATCGGCTTATAAAAGTCATGGAGCCGCTTTTTGTCCTCGCAACCAGCGAGAGCCTGTACAACGCCGTCGGAACCAACCGTCCGTGTAATTCTTACAAGCACATAATAGCCTCTTCAATTCCTCCCCACTCCGGATTGCCCAGTGAAATGAGTGAAGATGACACAAATTGGGAGGTGTTGCCGCGCGGGGGGGGGGCGCCTGATGCGACAATAAGGGCTGCTGTTGGACCCTTCTCACCGTAATTGGCTCAAGTAGGCTTGTGCGCAATCAAGTGGCAGATATCACGTGATTTAGCCCCCGGAATACCGCAGGGTGCTCGACTCGATCCGATGGTTTTACTACAGTTTTTACGGGGTTGAAATCTTATGTTTTTAGTTCTATAACGTAATTTTCGTTAAAAGGGGATTTCCACTTATATTACGGCTGACTTCATTAGAGCGTAGAGTGCTTGACTAGAGTGGGAAAATGAGTCAGGGGCCAGAAAAGATTGAGCCAAAGTATGAAACATCTGCATTTTTGTTTAATAGCAATAAAGCTAAAATACTATCATACTAAAAGTCTTTGGTAAATACATATCTTCTCCTATTAGCCCTTTATTAACATCCATAAAGAAGGTGGCAGATAGTTCCGTCAGCTCAACATGGCAACTTTCGTAGTTTCAACCTAAAACCCTTTTTACAAGCATCTGACGAACTCCTATCATTCCGGATGCCTGCTAATAGTAAGGTAATTTCATGAAAACAACATATCATATAGATTTTCAAGTGAAAGTTAATTTCGTTACAAACAACGAGGTTGATAAGAACCAACGCCTGTTGGGTCCAATTAAAAATTTATATTTATGTATTATTTCTTAAGAGTGATTTTTTGTCGGTGAGCAATATCTCTCTTACTTCATCAAAACCAATTTTTGAGCAATCATTATGAAGAATTCCTTCGCTTCGCTACTAACTGCCTTAAATAAAAAAAAAACAAAAAAAACATAAAATGATCATTTGGTGGGCGATTCTCGCTTATTAACTTGTCGAAGTACTGATGGCACTATCTTACAGTGATAAGTTCAAGTAACTCAAAATAGGCGTTTCAATGCGCAAGCTGCCCTAGGAAAAATGTTCTCTTTTTCATATTATTTGTCTTTTATCAAATGAATTTAACGCAAGTGAATGGTTTATGATAATCTTGAGATCGAGAAGTTACTTTCTCAGTGCAGGTAAATAGTCTATGCTGCAAAACTTGACGTCAGTTTTATCAAAATGAATTTACACACAAATTTAGCAAATAGTTTTAGGAATATAGAGCACTTGGAACGAACCATCCAAACCAATCTCTTATCTTGTTATCATATTCTGATATCACAGCTCTTATCGCGCTTTGTCATAACAAGGTGGTTGAACGGTGTCAAAGATAAACTCCAGTTTGTTTACAAAGTAATCAACAACCTGATGCGGTATCGAAACGGTTCCTTTGATTTATATCACATATCTCGTAGATACTTAAGTTTGGCAACGGTTTAATTAAAAATATGTTCTCCAATTTCACTGTAAAGGTAAAATCTCAGTAAAGTGTCTAGATAGCTGCACTGAGTTCTTAAAAGGGAAATCGTTAATCTTTTTTCTTGATTGTAATATAAGTTGTAAGGAAATTATATTTAATATGAACGCACTTCTAACACGAAACCTTCTTTTAACATGTGATCGCCTTTTAAAAAATAAAAACATTTTAAGATAACCCATATTTTTTATTATTGAGAACCCGAGTAACTGAATAATGAAAGAAAGGTGAGATTACCTTTTTTTCTGTAACAATGATTGAATGGCAATCCTACTACTAACACTGGTTTCAAAAAATTAAGAGGCGCTCCAGACTCCTGCGTCTTCCTGCTTTATTGGTCTTATGGGAACAAGACCAAAAGTTAACTTTCAAAGTCTATCCCTCCTCAACGGATTATCAGATATTGTTGATGTATAGCTCATTGTAAAAAGGAAACAAAAACCTAGCGATTTCAGTGAGCAAAATTTCGCTATCAAAAATAGTTCAGAAATAATTAAATCGTAAATAAAGAATATTTTGGAATTTATTTGAACGAATACTATTTGTGATATCGACATTTTGTTTCATAAATAGCTAAGAATGTTTTATCCTTAAAATAAACCATAAATAACCGATATCGGATAAAACGTCAAATTAAATAATTACACCGCACACAGAAACATAAAACACGTACAAAACACATTTAGATCGACGAAAAACTGATTCTAGTAAGCGAACAACGCGACGCGGCAATGGCGAAATGCTAGTCTTGATATTGACTCACACCAATAATAATAAACGACCGGTCCAAAGTAAAGAAACAGAAAACCTAAAGCGAGACCCTAACTCTTACAACCACCTAGAGATTTGTTACTGAAATCGAACCAAATAAATAAAGTTGAACGTAAATAACAACCCCCGCCCCGGCCATTGGGCCTCATTAGCAAGTCCAATGCTGCGGTCCTCAGCGTGCCATCTTCGCGACTCGTATCTCTTTGACATCTGTCCTTTCTTAGCTTTCCTTTATATTTTAAAAAGTGAGCTATGTGTAAACATAATTGTTCAACCCTTTTGGACATTGGTAAAAAGTATATACTAATGTGGTATTTGATAAAATTACAGTATTACAGTATATAGTTGTTACAGAAAATCTTTCACCGATTATAGGTTGTTTTTATCTGTTTGTATATATATGTATGTATGTATGTATGTATATATATATATATATATATATATATATATATATATATATATATATATATATATATATATATTCCTGATTTGAGGTAGTGATTTTCCCATAAAATTATGTATGCAAAGGGTAGACCGACTGCAAAATCTGTTTTCCTCTAATATTGTCTTTGAACTTAAAAAGTAACAGTTGTTGAAATTAATAAATGCGTGGCACATCATAAGAAATATATTAATTAAATGTGCTTTCAAGAGAGGTAAACCTTAAATTTAAGCTCTTTAAATTTAAAACTCACTATTAAAACGTATAAAATCTCACTTTGTGAACATCGTATGTCTTTTCTTAGATTCTTTATTCTACATGCTAACAATTGGGTTTTTAGGATAGTTAATTCGCTTGCCAATTATCAATAGACTATTAAATCAAAAGGGTAGCGAGGAGGGGGGTCACCAAAGAGGGGAGGGGGTCGGGTGTGTATGAGGAGAAGAAAGAAGAGTTACAATCGCAGTTCAAGTCAATCCGATATGAAAAAAGATTAGAAAAGGCAGTAAGCTTTTTTAAGGGGGGAGGTAAAAGTATGACGGCGCGAGGGTAGGCAATCGAGGTACACTGTCTTGCGGGTGGTGGCGGCGTTGCCTCAGGCGTGGCCCGGCACAGGGCAACATGAGCGAACATTTGTGACCGCGCTAAAATTAAGAGGGGGCTCCAGTCACGTAACATTTCGCCTTTCTACCTGTTTCCCCATAGACCAATGTTAACTTTCAAAGTCCGTTCCTTCTCACCTGATTATCCGATGTCGTTGATTCATGGGTTATTTAAACAAATATTTAGCGATATCAGTCAGCAGAATTTTGATATTACAAATCATACAGTAAAATTACAAAGTATTGAATATTTGCAGTTTTTGCTATGTGTTAACTATTTACAGTATCATAATTCTGCTTACTGTAATCACAGGTATTTTTAGCGAATCTCCCCTATAGGGAAGAAGCATGGTAAGACCCAGGCCCGGGACCATGATACATTTTTATTTTGAGATCTCCAGATGCTAAGAACACCATCCGTTCAAAACTGTATATATATATATATATGTGTGTGTGTGTGTGTGTGTGTGTGTGTGTGTGTGTGTGTCTGTGGGTGCGATAACTCTCGTAAAATGGTCCGATTTTGATGAAATTTGGTAAAAACCTGTAAAGCAACATTTATGACTTTAAATTAGAAATCCAGCCAGATCGCTTCATCCAAAGGGGTATGTATTTTGGAGGGTTTTATACCCCAAACATTTTTTTAGTTTTTTACATATCATATTTTGGTAAATCAAATTTTCCTATTTACCACATTGAATTCAGCTTAAAAAAACAATTTGGTGTTTTGATCATTTCTCTACGTTAATTGGTTCCAGAGATATTGAAAGTGCTAAAACACAGTACATCGTCCAATGTTATTCTTATGGAGAATAAGAAAAATGTTATATCTCGCTTATTTATCAACTTATCCTGACGAAACTTGGTATATCGTTCCATATAGTTGTTGCCTATTGATATTTGCACAAAAACAACGTTTTTGCCGATAGTTCTCGTAGCAGAAAACATGCGTAATCAGCCCCCATGTCATTCTTATGGAGAATAAGTAAAATGTTGTCTCCGTTAATTATAAACATAAATTAATACAACTTGCTATGTGGCTTTACCTAGTTGAGTTATATTGATATTTGTGTAAAAACATATGTTTTGTGTTCCTTGTTTCAGCAAACCTGCATACTCAGCCGCCTGTTATTCTTATGGAGAATAATTAAAATGTCATAAATCGTTTATGATAATCCAATGGAAGTTTATGGAGGATGGGATTTTAAAGTTAAAATTGGTCTTGTGGGAGAAACAGGAAGGAGAAAGTGACTGGAACCCTCGTAGTTAAATATGTACTTGTTCACAGATATAAAAGACAACGTTAACTGTTATTTTAATGGACATGGTGATGATGAACAAAAGATTATATCAACGCAATGCATTTTTAAATTCAAATTAGTAATAGTAGAAAACAAACAAATGTGATAGTAACACAGTTAGTTATTACAATCCATTAAAAGAAGGGCATTGTAATTAATAAACTAAACATTGTCAAGTACCAGCTCAAATATATCCTACTTTATTACAAAACCTTGACAAAATTATTTAGCAAAAATATACCTCTGGTCTTGATGGTTTTGATTTGTATTAAATTGATTTTGTTTACATTATTACACTGAATTGGGATTTCAACAGCTGCTCTTTATAACACCTAACTGGTCGCTGATAATCGAAAATCTTATGTTAATATAACAAAATAGCTTTAAAAAACATATGGTTTGAAACCGTATTTAAATTTTTTTTAAAGTTAACATTCTAGGCAATGATAAATCTTTTCGCACAGTACTATAGTAATGTATAACAACATATTTTATTAATTAAGCGTGCTAATGTGGTTAAACCCTAATTGTTAAATTATTTTATATGATTATTTCCTAGGATAGCAAGAACGACATTTAGCATGCTGAACAAAGCTGACATGTTACAGATTACCTAAACCTTACATTTTTTTCGACTGTGGGCCATTACAAAAAAGCTGCTTTGAAATTCCGGGTTTATCACTTGAATTCCCCATAAAACTGTTCACATAACCACAACAAAGGGTTAACCCAAAAATCAACAGTTCGTCAGTCCAGCGCCAGAAACAACACCGAAGCTAAATATAACCGGGGCGAGTTGCGGTAACGGCTGAACAAAGGAAAAGAACAACGGAGACGGCGTCTTGGACAAACAGAGGCGTCCCGGTGTTTGCAAATGGTCCCGAGGGACCTCGGCACGGCCCGCATGATAAGCAGGCACTGGAGGCTCAGCATGTATTGACAAACACGAAACTTGGGCAAACCGTCCTCACCTCGGCGTGTTGTGTTCCCTGTACCCGACTGGGCCGCGCCGACAACGGGATCACCTTACCTGACACCCGGGCGAGGGTGCCGATAGTGGTGCTTTTGTAAAATTGGAACAGCGACGAACTAAGGGGGGAGGGAGGGGCTAATTGGAACGTGATGAGGACAGAATGAACGCGTTTGTGTTTTGTTTTAGGAAATACCGCAGTTTTTGAAATTTTTTAAGATAATAACACATAAAATGTGGATTAGTATTTGCAAATAACAAAATTTTCGGTTTAAATCTACGTTAAACGATTTATTATATATACTAGCTGCTAAGCCCATGCTTCGCAACGGGGTGAAAATTCAGAGAAGACAAATTGTAAAAACGAGTTTGCCCGCAGCACGCTGACGTGAGGGAAGTGAATTTCCGCATAAAAACTTTTAAAACTCAAAATCAGTGTAAAAACATACATTTGTCCAATTTTTATTGAAATCTGAAAACATCAATTTTTTGGCTGTTCTGATACTCCTGGTTTCATTTACTTGCAAAACTGGGAATACACTTTTGCGCATTATAAGGTTAGGAGATGGTCCAGACAGGCTTGAAAGTAGGCGTGGGGTTGCTGGGGATGATAAAAGTACTCTAACAAAGGAATAACAGGTTTTTCTAGTGTAAAACCCCCATAAGACAACGTACTGTGTTTAGCCGATACACATTTTCTTTAATAACTCGGTAAATATTTATGCTAGAATGACGAGAGAGGGCTTAAAAGGGCTTTCGCCTCTCTAATTCCCATATTTGTACATGCATTAATTTTACACCTGGGGCTTTTTTGACCCTTTTTGGGCCCAAAAACTCGAAATTTGAAAGATTAATCCCCAAAAAATGGGTTTAGAGTTTTCCGATAGTTTTGCCCAACGAACTTGTCCAACTGATTATAGAAAGGAACGTCCCTACCAAATTTGAAGTAAATCGGACAAAAAATGCGACCGCTAGAGTGCATACACACATATATATATATATACATATATATGTATACAATTTTGAACGACCCCCCAAAACGTGTTCAGGGGGTCACGTTAGGAACTTCTATGATGGTCCCGGGCTTAAGTTTCACCGTGCGGGTCATGCTAATAGTTCACTTTCCAAAGGAAATTCACTAAAAACAATTATAACAGCTGTTTATTTAAATGAATTGATTGAATTCACAAAAAAAAGTGACATAAACCAAATAAAACTCTCCTCCATATGAATAACTTGGGGACTTGGCAGTCCCGTGGGGCAGAGCCCTGAGGACTTTTCTAAACGGCAATAGGCCTATGACACTCCTGGGTACATAGACTATATTTGTGCAAAATTTCAGCAGAATTGGACCAGTGGTTTTGTTGGCGTGATAGAACTATAGACAGACAGACAGACAGACACCACCTCATTTTTATAAGAGTAGTGATAAACGTATATTCTATAACATTTCTAGTATTGAATTTGTTTAATGTACAAATTTTGATTTCATGCATAGATAGTAATTTATACTTTTTGTTAAGTACCACCAACGAGATGGAGTACACCAACGAATAGTCTTAGTAGTGATTTCTAACTCATATATTCGATTATACTACCTCCAATCGAAATCGCAATCAAATACTATAATTTCTTAAATGCCTAACTCAACTCCCGCTTTAGCTACATTTGGTATCTCTGCTTTAAAAATACTGACTATTGAAAACAATTATCTCTTATGTTTCAAAAGGGGAAACAAATACTCATGTTTTGATCAAACCTATGAACCCGAAGGCGTTACAGACACGGAGGCTGTGCAGCTAAGATGGCGGCTGATCCCCTCCGGTCCCTCGCCCCGCCTCCTCTTATCAGCCAAGGTCAAGTTATCTCCCCCCCAGACACCTGAGTGACGACGGGTCCACCAGGCGGCGCCACCGCCTCAGACATGCCGCAGTCCGGGCCATTAGCATGCCTACGCGTCCCCCGCCACCGCACCGCCGCCGTGTCGTTAGTGGCTACGTTTATGGGGTTTTTAATAGGAAGTAAGAATTTAATTTTCCTTCGCCTTGTACCAATTGGGCTGTAAGAGTGTACCTTCACCGGCTACGAGTACCTACATGTGAAATGGTGAAGTGGGCTTCTGTTACGGAACATTTTGTGTTATTAATTGATTCCCCTATTTGGTTAATACAAACTCCTCCCTCCTCAACAGGTTATGCGATATAGTTGACTTATGGTTAATTTTATAGCGATTTTAGTGAGCAAAATCCCGATATAACAAAGAATAATCGTTCGATAAAACTCCAAAATATTCAATATTTGCACAATTTCTTATGTATTAACAATTTGTGTTATCAAAGTTCTGCCCACTGAAATCGCTAGGTATCTATTTGCTCTATAGAATGAGTCATAAATCAACAATTTCGGAAAACCCGCCGTTGCAGAGGGATGGGATTTTAAACATTGGTCTTATGGGAGAAGCAGAAAGAAGCCGGTAACTGGAGCCCCAAGAGAGAGGGCTAAATACTCAGGCCCAACTATGGTACAATTTTTAAATTATTGAACATTTCTGAAAATTACGAAAATCGATTATTAGCTATACCATCACATGTTAGCTCATTCGGGTTTCTTGTTATTTCGTTAGTCCTTAAAAATATAAAATTATATCTCTATTTAAAGGGGGCATGGTTAAAAAACTATCGCATTGTTAGTTGAAAAAGAATGAAGCATAACAAATATGTGGCATCTTAAGCAACATATCTTAGTTTATCGTAAGAAAATTGTCTAATGTTGATAATATTCTTTGTTTAAAATTAATTTTTGGTGATGGTGAGCTTATGTTATTTAAGAAGCTATTGCGGAAATTGCCATCTCTGATTGACAAAAAAGTTGAAAATGTCCGCATTAATTGCTTAACAAGATGTTTTTGAAATAACTCAACACTTATTGGTTACGTAACATTTTGTAACAAAATGGACGAACTGGCGCGACTGCTGATAATGATTTCAAACGTTAAAAAAATAACAAATGGGCAAATATTACTATGCGAGAAAAATTATATATTAGTTAAACCCTCAGAAAAATTATATAAAACTACTAATACCTAGTAAAACAAAATAGTGCGAAATCAAATTTATCACTTTGCACCTAATCGCACGCTAAGAAGGCGGATTCAAATTTGAATAGTTAAACTTCTGGTCTAATTCGGCACACAAGCCGTCTGTTTTGAACTCCACGTCAGTGCCATATATAGCTGGCCGGTGGAGTGCGCTGTTTTTCATGGGAGGCGCCACGTTTTGATTAACCGCCGTCGCTCTAGACGCCGCGCCGCGCCGCGCCGTAGCGCCCGGCGACGCTTTTTGCCACGAGTTGTGACTATTTGCTGAGTTATTTGCGAGCAGTTTGCAGCCATCCCGACATCAACTTGTTTCAAAGACGTGGGCAAAGTGGTTGGATGGAGGTCAGATTTATGAGTTGAACACGTTTAGTGCGTGTACATCAGTTATGGTTTACGACGAGTAAAACGGGAAACGAAGAGATTTAGAGGCTCAGTTATTATTTAGCTGGTACACTTAACTAAGCTTTGTCAAAAATAATTGCTTGGGAAAGCTCAAAAAACCTAAGGCCAGTTAAAGTATAGACTATGATGATGAATTTAAACCAAATTACTCACTCAAAAAAGTAAGAAAATGGCGATTTTTCAAAAGTACAACAAAAAATATTCTAATTTTATTATTTACAGTTAGTTTATTTCATGTCTGAAACCCAAAGAACCTTTTAGCGAATTTTCTATGGGGAAGAAATTCTACCGTATGTTTTATGGTAAAAATGGGTAGAACATTCATTCAAACACTACTTATTTCTAACCCAATGAACCACTTACTCCTAAATTATAAGTAAAAGAAGTTCTAATCTAATGATAATGCCATTAGCTCTACCCTTATATACCTATCCAGACTTACCCTACCCTCTTCTCCTACGTAACTTTTCTATTAGTATTGTATATTGCACTACTTTTGAAATATACACTGTATCCCTTATATCCTTCGATTCCCTATACCCGTGCTTACCGATCTCTCTTTCCTATTTACTGTAATCATCTAACGACTTTAGTCTTTACTCATTATTTATCCATACTTTCTTGACAACTCCATTATATTGTGTATTCCTTCTGCAATCTCTCCGAAACTCCCACCCTCTCTCTGATACACACTCTACCGGACTCCCACCCTCCCCCCGATACACACCGTCTACACTCTCGCAAATTCCCACCCTCTCCCTGATACACACTCTACCGGACTCCCACCCTCCCCCCGATACACACCGTCTACACTCTCGCAAATTCCCACCCTCTCCCTGATACACACTCTACCGGACTCCCACCCTCCCCCCGATACACACCTTCTACACTCTCGCAAATTCCCACCCTCTCCCTGATACACACTCCCCCCTCCCCCCTATACACACCTTCTACACTCTCGCAAATTCCCATCCTACCCCCGATACACACCTTCTCCTGCTGCAGCTGCTGTTTCATCGCGATCGCCCTCTTCTTGTCCTTACACCTCTTGTTTTGGAACCACACCCGGATCACTCTGGGGCTCAGCCCCGTCATCTCCACGAGTTGTTCCTTCATAAGGGCGTCGGGCCGGGGGTTGGCGTTGTAGCAGGTGCGGAGGGTGTGGAGCTGCTTCTCGTTGAGGACCGTGCGGACCCTGGTGGGCTTGCCGTCCGAGGACACCTTGGCCGCGCCCCCTCGGCTGCTGTCCCGGCCGCTCTTGGACCCCGACTCCGAGGAATCTGGAATAGGAAGGCGATCAGTTAGTGGAGTGTGTAGGCAAGTGTGGTAGTTCGAACTAGACGTGGAGGGAAATCCCGCCCAGCATAGAGGAGGAGTTCGAGTAAAAGTAAACATTACAGTGTTTTAGACGCACATTGGCCATGAGGTTAGTAAGACGAAGAACGAGGGAGATGAATTACTGTTCTGTAAAATGAAAAACAAAACATGTTGACCAAATCGAAGGTGCAGAGAAGAAAGGTTGACATAATTACATCATTCATAACGATAGACTAAAAAAGTTAAAAAAATTGAAATTAACTGAAATAACTAATTTTTCCTGAATTACTATGACAAAACTGATACCTTTAGTCTTTATAACATAAACTATAGGATTTTTCGAGGATAGTCTAGCTATCAAGAGATGACTACCAATCAGTATTGTTACGAATATTGAGTAACAATTTTGTAAAATGTTGTATTATAATTCATTTGACAGCACTAAAATGGTAGGTTTCCAATGACAATTCTGTATATGAACACATTGGCCAGAACATATGTTTAAATTACTTTCGTTTCAGCCTTGATACTGTTTAAATTAATAATTAAACTGTGGCTGAGGATGCATCGTCAGTTATGAGAAACGCGTCCCACAAGTATACAATTTGACACTACGGGAAGTAAATATTACTCTTCAGGTACTGATATCTGTTTAAATAACTGACAAAAATCATCATCGAATTCTCTTAAATGTGTAGTCGTTCCCAAACACAATCTATTAAAAATAACCTGATGCTACGGTTAAATACTGGTACAAAGTTAACCATATGTGGTAAATACAAATTATCCTACAGGACACACACACGTCACCATTCATCATAACTCGGTATGGATATACAGTCTGCTGGATTGTTGACACTTGAACCAGTTTTGTGATAGTTTATTTATTTGTTCACCCAAAACTAGGTCAACCGCACAGAATAGATCTTATCGTGTCACACAACTTATGCTTCAACCTAAAATAATCTGTCAGCAAATCAAAGTAATAAGCTCATTGCAACAGTTAATCCGAGCCGTCGGGGGTAGGTGTCGGGGTGTATGGTGTAGGGGGTGTACACTTAATAAAACAGCTGATTAAGCAGCAGTTGACGCGGGAGCGACACTTGCGCGAGTCCCAGGCTCTAATCCTGGGAACCTCCACGTGGGGCTGTGATTGTTTAAAGGGGCGTCACTCGCCACGTGACGTCACCGTCGTAGGGAGTGCGATAAGTTGATGAAAGATCAACACCGAGATTTAGTCTACGAGCGCGAAACAGATGTTTCGGATTTTTTAAGTTGACGTGTGAGATGGGTAATGTTTGAAAATATCCAAGGAAGCAGATTTAAACTAGATTGGGCGTTGACAGGCTGTGGATGAAAAACATTTTGAACTTGTATCAACTCGGAAGTAGTTCAGTCCTATAAGGGCAGTTCGGTATGTGTACGCAGGGTCAATTTATCTGAAGTTTACCCGTGATCCTCTCTATACAAGATCTAGAGTCCAACCGGTAGGCTACTAAGGAAACACACTTAAGAAAACGCACAACACTTTGTTAAAAAAATAGTAAAATTAAAGATTGAAAATAAAAAAATCTACTGCTAAACATTCAGCATTCAATTTTGATTATGACATACAGATAATACAAACTAAATACATACATACATTTAGATAAGTTTTGTATTATAAAGAAATCATTACAAGACAATCTGTGGAAGTTTAGCATGAGCTAGGTCCAAAAGTGTTACAAAAATATCAAACCCTGTTCACCTTCTGCAATTTCAAAATAGGCTACTTAAAAATCAAATGGTAAAACGGATATTTTTATTAGTTAGTATGTTGCCAGCCTCTAGTATTGAATCGATTGGAGGTAAAGTGATATTCTATAGATTTATAATAGATAACGAATACAAGCCAGAAAGTTAAGAGTCTTCATCACCGGAATTTGCTAGACAACATCTTAGAGTTTTGTTCCATAAGGCCAATGTTAATTTGTGCCTCCATTACTCCTCACCTGATCGTCACATACAATTCATTTTGGTGTTAAGTTAAAGGTTTTGTCGTCCTCTGGGGAAATACAATGTCGAATTCCTTAATTCGGGAATCATAGTTTCATAATAAATAGTTTAATTTTGAACTGAAACACTGCATAGGTTCTCATTAATTTGTAACAAAATCCAAATTCGACTATTGTACTTCCCCAGAAGTAACTTAAATTTGAAACCTTTAATTTGCACAAAAATTAATCGTTTGTGATGATCAGGTGAGGAGTGACGGAGGCACAAAGTTAACATTGGTCTTATGGAACAAAACACCAAGATGGCGTCCGGAAACTTCCGGTGATGAAGACTCTTAAAATAGGAAGGAAGAGCGGTAAACTATACTACCGTACATTCCTAGAAAGTTCTTTAGTCTGTGCCTGTGAAACAAAAGCCTCATAAATACCCTAGAACGACTAAGGGACAGAATGAGCTTTCAGACTTATTTTAGGTCGATGAGAAGAGAAGATAACATAGTATTGCAGACCATTCGTCTGCACTTCTTAACGCCTGAGAACAAATGTAGCTGATTATCAGCTTTTCACAGTGTCTGCAACGCTCTAATACATGTTGCTTTGGATCAGTATGCTTCTTTATAATGCACTGTTTTAAATTCTCTATTTTTTCTAAAGTAACAGTATATTAAGGGCAAACATTTAACAGTATCATTATTGAAAATATATCTAAAACAGTCGTTATAAATGTGTTTATGTGAAGGTAAGACAGCTCAAACCTATAAACATGATTCATTTTGATCAGTCATAATTCTAAAAATTCTTTTAATTAACCATGAGAATTATTGTTCTTAAATATAAATGCATTTACATTTGACAACAAAGATATTTAGTTGCGGAGATTACACTTTGAAGTAATGACTAAAATGGAATAAAGAAAGTAAAAATTCCATGTCAGTTTAATTTGAATGTTACTGCTTGTTTATTTGTTTGTATCTACGCCAGTGGAACTTTTAACGTGTTGATAGGGAACGGTCCAAATCCTGGTCTTGTTACAATCCAAGGTCGTCCTAATCTTAAAAATCGTAATTAACTAATTAATTGATCAATGAAAAATAGCAGCTAGGTCCAATTTCGAGCATTATAAAAATGTTCTGATTTTAATCAGGATCGACCTGGCGAACCTCACATTATTAGGCTAGCACTACACCCACCCCGCTACCCAGCCAGTTACAGTAAATATATGTTAATGGTTTGATGGTGGATTGTAGAAGATACATATCCATCAACAAGCAGAACTTTGTGAGTAGTATCAGAATCAGACCCAGTTCTCATAATAGGATTTTTATTTTTTTAATAATAGTTGCAATGGACCAAAATCGCTGAGTTAACAAAATAAAAGGTATCAGGAAACTGACACATACTTTCTCCCTTTTAGCCCAACTTTAATGAATAAATTAGTTTTTATTTGCTAAATATAGAATACAAAGCACGGTCGAATGTACAGAAAATCTTGTAAACAAGTTGTTTTCAAAAATATCCACCCAAATCCCTGTTTAGGAGGCACTATAGAATCCATCGTTACACACGTGGTTTTAAGAGGGGAAAAGCCCCCTATTCCCCCCCTCAGGGATTTTAAGGGGCAACATATTTTGAATTTCCTCTGTTGGTCAATGCTATTTTGACAAGCATATCAAGTGTGAACGAAATTTATCACCAAATAAGAGAGAAATAGTCATTTTTATATTCCCCATAAGAATAACATTGGACAACGTACTGCATTTACTGCAAAATGAACATTTAAATTTTCTCCGCAACCAGTAATCGTAGAATAGTAATTCAAGATACTAAATTATTTAGTTTTTTTAGCTCTTTTTAATGGTCAATAGCAATATTTTTATGTTTATGTATTTTTATGAAAAATCCAAATAACTGAATTTTTGGTGTCATTTTGTTGGAAAACTAAAATTATACAAACGATTTAAGTTTAATCAAAATTAATAGAGCCGTTTTTGAGAAATCTTGATTTTTTTATGTTTTTTGGAGGTTTTTGGGGGATAATTAGGCCTACCCTTAAAAATCAAAAATTCCAAAAACTGTAAAAAAGCCTGGAGGTATCGTGGATTAGTACCTACATACTAAATTTCATAAAAGTCGGACTATTGGTTAGGGCTCTAGCTCCGTACATATCCATACAGACAGACAGACAGACAGACAGACACACAGACATCACGTAAAAATCACTTTTTGGGTTCAGGGAGCACCAAAACGAATATTTCCACTAACAATTCAAATTCGAAAATTTTGACGGAAACAATACTTTCTCCATATACTATATATAAGGGGAGAAAGTAAAATGCGATTTTTTGAAACTCAATTTTCTTCTATTGCATGATATTGGTTTTTATCACCCGCTGATAATTCGTTTAAAGTGCTGAATTGCTAAGAAGTGCTTTCAAAGTGGTGAACGTGTCCCATCACTACAATTCGTCTAGAATCCTAACAACTTTAACATTTCCAGGCTTTACTAACTACTTTAACTGACTTCAATAACACTTATAATGATACTCTTTATAATCTTTAAGCGTACATGCAATCGTTCACTTCAATGGTTATTTAACACAAAAGTATTATTTCAAAAGTGGTGATCCTTTACATAATTCTTCATGCAACAGTAATTTACTCTCACTGGTACACTTCATGCACATACAGGCACATACTTCATGCATCATTGCTTTTAAACTAATTAATAGAAGTATGGAATGGACAGACAACCCAAAGAGAAAATTCAACACTTCACGCCAGGGGGATAAAACACAGTTATAAAAGGCAAAACCGTTTACATTGGCTTATGTTTTACATATTTTTAAAATTTTATTCAGTATTAATCAGTACCAATTTACAGGTGTGCGTGGTTTAGGGTGCAACTCTTTCTCGACGCCTAACAAATGCGAAGCCAGTAACTAATCTTCAGAGACAACCTAAAATTAAATCTACAAACTCCTATATTTCTCTCGACCTTCTCGAGATCCTTTGAAGACGATAATTTACAACAGGGCGAAACATTACCGCTACAAAAGAGAAACATCGAGCGCTACGAGACAATAAACGGTTAAAAATAGTCGGTAGTCGGTAAACCGTGAAAATATGGGCTTATAAACCGGGACAAACAGGCCCGTACGAGGCCCCGGGGACCGCGAGTTATGGGTGACACGGGTGTCGGCGTTAACAATAATTATGGCCGGCGCCTAGAGGTTGGCCAAGTTCCCACGGAGAGACAGAGGTTTGACAAACTTTTGATGTAAGAAGGGTAAACGTACCCACCGTAGGCCGTGTACTTTGGTAATGCACCAAGAAACGCACGGTGAAATCTGTATCTATATAATCCAGGCTATACAATATAAAGGTCGTGTTGAAGTAGTTTATGAGGAAATTTCCGCTTCCAATAACACCGACTAAATAATTTTAAAATCTTCTAAGCATCAGTTAGATTTATTAGTAATTTACAAGCGGAAATACAAAATGTATAAACAAAACCTCATCTTTTAAAGGATCAGGTGTCATTGACAATGGCTTTAGTAGTGTTGATAACTTATCTATCAGTCTCAAAATTTAAATAGCCACGTTGTAATGTAATAACTTTATTGACTAATTCCCGTGCTTCGCAACGGCCAGGGTGAAAACTCAGAGTAGAAAATTTGTAAACAAAACAATGACAGTCTGCAGATATAATCCTTAAAACACTATTTATTTAAGTTTATTGAATTAATTTTATAACACATGTGACCTAAACAAAATAAAACCCTCCTCAATATGGATAACAAGGGTAGGCCTACTTGGAATTCCTGAGGACTTTTCTAAACGGCGATAGGCCTATGCTATGAAACTCCTATGGGTACATGGATTATATTTGTGCAAAACTTATTATAATTGGTCATTGATTTGGTGGTCATAATTGGTTATTAATCATTGACTATAGGTGATTGGGAATTGAACTAACAACTTTAATTTGAAATGAGATTAAACCAGGTTGTGCAGATTTATTTTACTAAATAGGCCTATCATAAGATAAGCTTTTGAAATTATTGTGGTTACTTCAAAATGATTTGTCTACTTTAATATTGCTAAACAACATATCATGTTTAATGACAGTATAGATATTTTTATTTTTATAAGTTTAAAAGCATTAGAAATAGTTGGTTTGGTCAATGATTATATTAAACTGTTTAACCAAGGTATGTAAATTCGCACATAGGTTGCAAGTTTACTTCTAATTTTCCTCTCTTTGCAATTCACTTCCCAAATAAATCTGTCGGGCCAGATTGCGAAATCAATATGCACTCAATTGTAGGCGCTTATGGATATAGGATTTATTAAATTAGGGCATTTAAGTTGAAGTAATTTATTAGGAGTGAGCCAGTGCACAAATTTAGAGAGTTTGATCTTGAAAAACTGCATAGAATATAAATATAGCATAGCATAGAATATAAATATAGCTGTCAGACGAGAAATAAAACAACAGGGTCAGCAAACTTATTTATTTTAGGAGGTAATTCTTACTCAGCCTATATAAGAAAAATCCCATTATTGTAATTATCAAGTAGTTATTAGTTTAAACACTTTTCCAACGAATAAGTAAATATTGCCAGATTTTGAAACATTTAACTAGAGTGAAAATTTTAAAAATGTAGATAAATAAATGCTATAATTTTTACTTTTATTTCCACTTAAAATTTGTCATGTTTAATACTGATCAACAGTTTTCTTTTCGTTAGTTATAGTGACACTATACTGTAACTGTAACTGTAACTGTACTGTGTGTATTCACTAAGCAGGGCTACCAACATGAATATTGTAACTATAGTACAATAATTATACTGAGTACAGTTTATTTTTTTACATTTTCAGATATATAAGTTAAATAAGTTAAAACGCTAAAGGGTACTCAGAACAATTACCTACTTTACTTACAATAATTGCACGCTACAGTTTTATGTAAATTTACAACAAATTATCCAATGCCAATTAATTTGCGATTATTGAATAGCCATAAGAAGTTAGTTAAACTAAACTTATGGAATGAAAAAATAAATTTTACAATTCGAGTAATTATCTAAATCCGCAGCGTTTCGGGAAAACAAACGTCGTCCGGCGAGCAGCGAGACAAGAATGGCGGAAGAGTCGGGGATCTTTGAAGTTAAACAGAGCCCTTTTCATTACTGCAAGAATTTTTAAAACGAGAAATGAGTCTTATAAAAGCGACTCCGTCGGGGGAGGGAAGGGGCGAGCAGCAAAGAAGACTCAAAAAAGATTTCATCGAAAGAAAGTAAATTATTTCGCTGCGAAGCCAGCGGGCCACTATTTGCTCTCGCGATAGAAGAAGAATGATATTTCTTTCAATTTCCAACTCGATTATCTTTCGCAACGTCGGTTTAAAAAAATATAATTACAGTAGGAAAGAGTGCGCCTCTGTTTGTACGCGCCGCCCCCGCCCCTGCCACCCCCCCCCCGGGCCGCCCACCCCCGGCGCGCCGCGGCGCCCTCCCAATCAATAGTCTGTGTTATAATGTATTTAACAGAGAAATGAGGATGACTTTCGGGTTCCCTGGAATATAAAAATACCTCTTCCTTTACTCGTTTGTCGTTTTCTTCCCGCCGAGTGTTTTTATTAATCACTTTTCTACCGAGCGAGTATTTTAATTAATCGCCTTCTTTGTCGAGTCCGAGGGCATTTTTCTTGTACAACCTGTTTGCGTCGGTGTCTGCGCGCCGGAAACTCGCGTTCGCGCGACCGCGCACTCGCCGCCGTCCTTGCATATGCGAGTTGTACGTCTCGTGTGACTCCAGCGTCTCGGTAGGGCGATGATACCAGCTGACTGATGATACCAGCTTCCAGCTGACTGTTGGCTCGGTCTGCTGCTGGAGGAATCTCCCCGAGACACGCTATGAAAGAGAACCGGCTGAGGAAGCATGGATTTTTTATATTGAAGAAATAATTGGGAAGATTCTTCAGTATTTAAGTTTGGAAGGGGCTTCAGTCACTAAAATTTCTAAAGTGTGGAAATAAATGTAATTTAATTAATACAGACAAAATTCAAAACCAATAAACCTATAGAACACCTTGGTATCAAAATACACGTATTAGGCAGTAAAATACTGCCAACGTTCGACATGAATGCAAACAGACAAGTTAACTTTATCAGACAACTTGTGTTACCATGTCGTACAGTACACACTTAACACTGTGGCCCTTAACACTATATGATGGATTAATTCTTCACTTATTGATCAAATGACATTTCACGTAACACATATCCAACTAGAGACAAGCTAGATATATTATCAATATGACACGAATAGAGGTTTTCTTGTTGTCATTAGAAAAATGAAAAAGTATGTAATGTAATTAAACCAAAAGTAATCATACCATTTGCATTTGGTTTTTTATTGAGGGTGTTACAGCAGATTTTACGATATTGATTTTTTCAAAGTCATTTTACTTAATCATCACTTTAAGAAATTAAACATACTTATACTATTTTTCATGTGGTGAAGCAACTGTAAACGGGATGTTAATTGACAAGCCTTTTTAATTTAAAAATAAAAATAAAATAGCATCAAATAAGAATGTTATACTGATTGTTTTAGCTCAATCTATAAGATTAAGAAATAAAAATTACACATATTTGATGCAACTTAATTATGTTACAATGCTTTGGCGAACGCTGATTTATATTTACAAATATAAATAATATATATTTGTATGATTTAAAAAATAATATCTGTAATTTTAATGTAATCATTTCAGAATAACAGCAAATAAAATAAACAACATTCCAACAACGCAAAGCATCAAATTGACAATGAAGTGACAGAAGTAGGGTTGCCAAATGCCAACTATTGAATTGATGGTTTGGTTAAACAAATACTACCTGTATTATTTTCTTATTTATTCTCATTATAATTTTCTATTTCTTTGTAATTAAAATTCAATTTTGGAGCTCTTATACTACAATATTTAAATAAAAATAGAAAAGTGCAAGGTTAAGTGAAAACATACTTGTTGTTTCGTACTAATTAATTTCAATAAAGCATTAATTTTAGTCAAACCCGTTACTAAAAGTAATTACAAAATTACTTTGCCAAACGGAATAAATATTTATAAAGTTTAAAAATAAAACTGGTATACGATTAAGTTACTTAATTAACGTTACTAATTACTAACTGGCTGGTTTACCGATTGACTGAATAAATTATCCAGCACTTTTAAAGTAATATACTAGTATTCAATCCCAAGTTACTTTGCCAAAAGGAGTAGATATTTTTAGAGTGTCCTTTCCACATCGTGTCGGCTAGACCCCGAACCGACCATTAGTTGTTGTAAATTATAGAGCCTTAGGCCGAAGTCCTATTCCAGATTTAGAAGCGTTAATCGTGGCCTAACCTACGACCGGCTCGATATATTTACAAGGAGCCGAACTTGCGATCAATAGCTTTGGACCATTAGGAGACGACTCTTTGTTGAACTAGAAATTTGGCTTCCCGCTCAATTGGGAAAACTAATTGTAAATTCGTCCTTTCCCTGCTATTTTGTTTCAAAGTACTTTTGTTTTGGTTGTGATTTAGTTAGGATTCTTTTAACTTTCATACCTATAATACGCTAAGGCGTATTCTTCTAGAATCCTTTGTTATTTCTGTACCAATTTTGTTGATTGAGCAGATATTCATTAAGTGGTCTCGATCCGAAGTTGAGCAAAGTGGTCAATGTTTGAAATGCTAAAAAGGGCTCACGCCGCTCTCAAAATTCGGTTTTTACCCATAAGGATAACATGAAGATACATTTAACTTAAAAAGTATTTTTTAAAGTTGCATATACACGAAAAAACAGTTTTTGAGCTGAGAACACAAACTCCTGAAATGGCAAGACATACTCTTTTAATCAGACAAAAGATGGGAGAACTTTGCTGGATTTCGAGCAACAGACCCATATCATTTCTAGTCTTATTTAATCAATTAACTGCTTCATTGACTATAAATACTGAAGTAGACTTCTTATTGTCATTGTAAAATCTGTCGCTAGTTTTGTGTGTGCCAGAATTTAAAGATGACGTAGTTACACTAATCAACAACAGAGTATACTTCTGTCAACTATTTATTATCCTGTCAAGGAGGAGATAATACAACAGTTGGTGTGTCAGGAAGCTAACATAAGTTGAATATAACTTGCTTTCTGGGGTGGAGATATTTTACAAGATAACATAAATAACTAAAATAAATATTTTACAGTAGCAAAATCTGTCGGTGACCTAATCAAACTACGTCCATTTCAAATTCTGGCTAACACTAAAAGTGGGACAGCTGGGCCATATGGATGGGATGTCTCCTTCAGCGCATAGTCATTGCTGATATTTTACTATTTATAAATACCTTTCAGGAAAGTAAAAAACCACGACATCTTCTGTATCAAATATAATACGAATTGCTCAAGAAGGGGCATAATATTTGAATATTAAATATGCAACAGGCTAATGGATGTGCGTTGGTTTCGTCCCTGTGGGCCCCAGATTGGTGCAGGAAGCGGACCGTGTACGATCTCCCACTGGGCTGACGTTTCCATAATTTAAACATTGAAAAGTAAATGTGGTGAAATCCCTGATGAACTTTTGTTAAAACTGATACACAATAGCATATACCAGCATTGTATTGTAATAAAAAATTGAAAAGGATGGTTTTAAAATCAGGCGTAATATATACTATTTAAAAAATTGATGTTTGCGTTAGTTTAACAAGGCAGGATGTAGTTCAATATGCGTTTCGGCATGTTCCGATATTAGTCTATAAGAGTATAACATTTTACTGACCATTTTTTTGCAGACGTTTAAGCAACTAGTTTTTGAAAAAGTGGTATTTAATCATCACTATCAAAACAGCTTGTATTTAACAATAAAAACACGGTATTTTTTATAAGCATTGCAATTTTGTGTAGTTTTAACAAATATTAACCAAGATGATCGTAATAACCAACTAAAACTCACTATACATTTTAACGGAACATTATAGTTTTATAATCGCGTCTTAAAACACAGCATCGTACAATTTCAAAATAAATGCAACACATTTGTCTGAACTTAAATTGATTTAAGAAAATAAGTGCTGATGGACATGATATACAAAATTTTAACTGGTTGAGTATTTATATTAATAACCACTTTAGCAAGAACATATATCTTAGTATCGTCGTGTCAAAAGTATAATAACAACTTATTAAACCTTTAAAATAAAGCATGTTCCATGCGTACAAAGTTATAAACCGCTCGGTTTCAAGTGGGATACAACTTCCACCCGAAATCATAACCTAAAAATCACCGCAAGTGGGAGCCCCTCCCCCCCAGTAAGTGGTGCACTTGAAGCTCCACTTGCCGGTTGAATTAATTTCGCGCCCAAGGCAGATTGCAACCCTCTTCGCGCGCCCACTCTTAACCGATACAATGCGGTAATTAAAATCGAATCGGAATCGTAACCGCCAGATATAATTGCGACATGAATAGATAATTGGTGGTAGCAATGCCACGAGAGGGTGTTGTGGGGGGGATAGCACCCGCCTGAGGGGGATGCTGGGTGGGGGATGAAAGGGGGCACGACCGTGACGATGTCGCTCCAGCTGTCATGCAACTGTTGTCTCTATTGTCCGGCCGTCCTGGTCGTCCACTGCATATGGCTTTAATTTTGAAAATTGTTCTGCTACTTAAAGCGTAGCTTGTTAAAACACCTTTGTGAGCACGCTTCATCGATGGGTTGAAAATAAAAGGGGTGTGTTCTAATGTTTCTTACTCGACTCACTTTGACGAACTAGTTCATATTTTTATACGCGAATATAAAGTTTAGGGGTAAATTTAATGAAGTAAAAGCACAGACAAAATTTCTCCATCTCAATTACGGTAGTATTTTATGCAAACAGGACTAGAAATATCCGAATTAAAATATAGGTGCCCTACAGTTAAGTTGAAAGTGTATTTTAAATATACAACAATACATAAATCAATTACCAACACCAAAGAGATAAAATAATCGGAGGTAGCTTATTTTGATTAGGGCTTCGATGCACTTCCTATGCAGCAATTCCATTCGAAGTTCCGTGGAATAATCACAATCGAAATGAGCAGATAAAATGTAATTAAATACCCGCAGTAGTGGACTTCATAATCACTTGTTTCGATTCATATTTATGTTAATCATGATCAAATTTACCATACCACATGATTTTTAAATTTTGTAAACAAATTTATAAATTCGTGTTCTTAATACATAATATATATCTTTGTAATGGAATTCTTAAATTAAAAATGTAAAACTTAAATTAATCAATTAGGTTAAATTTTAATATTGCTGTAAGGATGATGAAAACAATGTGTATGAAAGACCTTGCCGAAATTAACATTTATAGGATTAATCGAAGATTTTTAAAAATTTAAGTTAATGTTTCTAATAGTTTTAAAACCCAAACATAGGGTACCGTACTAATCTATGTGGACGGTGTTTGTTTACTTGTTCAACAAACAATTCAAATACTTCTTTCTTCAGTAATTAAGGGCCCAACCAATCGTAACCCACCCGCAACAAAGCCTGACCACCTTTGCGGGAAATTCCACCGTAAAATTCGCCCCGCAGCAGCGCCACAGAGGGTAATTGGAGTGGCGGCTACAAAGTGTGAACGGCCCGGCTAAGCCCGTCATCAACTAATGTACTTCTTGACCCATGTAATAACCCTTTGTTTACCCCTGATCCCTTTATCCCCGTGACGCTGAGCCCTGCATTACATGATTATTGCCCCGGGCCGGACACCGGTCCTACAGGTCTGCCTTTGAGCGCCAAGCATTTATTAATTGGAAACGCAGATGTAAGCAAAGACCGTCAAAGGGCGTTAATTATTACTGGAGTAAAGTGGACTATGCCCGTCCATTTGTGACGCGAAAGATTTTCTCTTGGGAGCTTGTAGTTAGGGGGATCCGCCAATATCTATACTACTCATTTTAGCGAATTTCCCCTATAGGGAAGAAGCTATTACCGTAGGTCTCATGGTAAGACTTAAGCCTGAGACCATGATAACTTTTCGTTTTGAAGTCCCCAGATGCCAAAAACACCATTCGTTCAAATTTTTATATATGTATGGATATATATATTTATATATACATATATATGTGTCCGTAAGCACGATAACTCTCGTAAAAAAAGGTCCGATCTTAATAAAATTTGGTACAAATATGTAAAGTACTATTTATTTGAACGAGTTCAAAAACCAGACAAATCGCACCATCCGAAGGGGGGTTTTGTACCCCAAAAATGGGTTTTTGGAGTTTTTACATGTAATTATCATTTAAATCAAATTTTAATTTATACCATTGAATTCAGCTTAAAAAAACAGTTTGGTATTTCGATCATTGCTCTACGTCAATTGGTTACTGAGATATTGAAAGTGCTAAACACAGTACGTGGTCCAATGTTATTCTTATGGAGAAAAAGAACAATTTTATATCTCGGTTATTTATGAACATAAACTGACGAAACTTGGTATATCGCTTCATCTGGTTGTGGTTTGTTGTTGTTTGAACAAAAAACTAATTTTTCGCCTATGGTTCCCGTAGCAGCAAACCTAGGTACTCGGTCCCCATGTTATTCTTATGGAGAATAATAAAGATGTTATATATTGCTTATTTATGAATGTATATGGATGAAACTTGGTATGTGACTTCAGTTAGATGAGTTCTATTGATATTTGCATAAAAACCCATTATTTTGTGTTCCTTGTTGCAGCAAACCTGCGTACTCATCCCTAATGTTGTTCTAATGGAGAATAATGAATATTTTAAATATCGCTTATTTATGAATATATTTCTAATGAATTCTGGTAAGAGGCTTAATGAATTAAGACATATATATTCATTGGAAATTCGCTGAGTACGCAGGTTTGCTGCGACGGGGTATTTAATTTATTCAATGACTTGTACGTATAACAAATACGATAAAAACTCAATTCTGAGGAAACAGCAATTAAAGACTCATAAGTATGTTCAAATTTGTAATTAAAAATTATGCAAAACTGTTAGATAAGCATAACATTTTAAACACTGTTCATATTTAGATGTCTAATCAACAAAATGGCATGGGAAAAATTAAAAGATGACTTGGATTGTGCGACAATATTAAACGAGTTCGCACGCAGCACGCTGACGTGGGGAAAGTGAATTTCAACATAAAAACTTGTAAAACTCAAAATAAGTGTAAAAACATACATTTGTCCAATTGTTATTGAAATCTGAAAACATTGATTTTTTGGCTGTTCTGATACTCCTGCTTTCTTTAGACCTACTTGCAAAGCTGGGAATACAATTTTGCGCATTATAAGGTTAGGAGAAGGTCCAGACAGGCTTGAAAGTAGGCGTGAGGTTGCTGGGGATGATAAAAGTACTCTAACATAGGAATAACAGGTTTTTCTAGTGTAAAACCCCCGTAAGACAACGTACTGTGTTCAGTCGATACACATTTTCTTTAATAACTCGGTAAATATTTATGGTAGAATGACGAGAGAGGGCTTAAAACTTTCGCCTCACTAATTCCCATCTTTGTAAATGCATTGGGTTTACATCTGGGGCTTTTATGACCCTTTTTGGGTCGAAAAACCCGAAATTTTAAAGATTAATCCCCAAAAAAAGGGGTTTAGAGTTTTCCGATTGTTTTGCCCAACGAACTTGTCCAACTGATTACAGAAAGGAACGTCCCTACCAAATTTGAAGTAAATCGGACAACAAATGTGACCGCTAGAGTGCAAAAACATATATATATATATATATATATATATATATATATATACAATTTTGAACGACCCCCCAAAACGTGTTCAGGGGGTCACGTTAGGAACTTCTATGGTGGTCCCGGGCTTAAGTTTCACCGTGCGGGTCATGCTAATAGTTCACTTTCCAAAGGAAATTCACTAAAAAAGATTGGCGGATTCCATTGATAACTGAGTATCAACAAATCACTTATTTGTATTCTTGGTTGTACTAAATAATTTAGTTCCAAAAATAACTCTGATATAAATACAAATAAATTAGTATAAATTAAAATGCAATCATAGCTGAATGAGATAGGCAACTACAAGTTTTAAATGTGTAATTTTAAAAGGAAAAAGTGTTTTATACACTAAAACACTAGTGATTGATCCCACCCACCTTAGCACTTCTTCACCAATCCTCCAACTCCTACAATTCGCACTACAACAATGTAGAATTAACAACAACAACGGCAATAATTTGATTAATGCAATTTCTGATTTAATTTCAATTTTATTTCCCTGGCGATCCCTTCCCCCATTCTAACTACATATCAGTTGCTATTCTTTAAGGCTGCAGTCTACCCTTGCCGCGAGGCGCATTGCAATGGTTTGCACTTTACAGCATCTACAGATACACACACTCTTTAATTACCCTTACTCTTTAATTACTCTTTACTCTGTAAAGAGCATTACACAAGCCTAATATCTAAGATAAAGACATTTTCCGCTGGTTATTTGTTTAACTTAGTTTAATTTACAAGCCCTTTTCAGTGTACAAAAGTGAGATTTTTCAACCCACAAAAACATAAGGCAGAAACATTATTTTGAAGTTCGAATAACTACCTTTCATCTATCAAATGCCGTTTAGTGTGTGTTGATAACGTTATCATTGTAAGCAAAAACTGATATTCTGCGGACCACTGAAACGCTACTTTTCCCTATCTTAATGTATTTTCACGTGGCGACGCAGATTTTTCCGTAGGGTCCCACGATTTGCCACCTACTTCTCGCCCCCCCCCCCAATACAGTTTCGACAGTCCCCGCCAGAGGTCGGGCCGGCGCCGCTGCGGTGCGGCCTTCCGCCTTTGATCCGCATTCCTGAACGCCGCATCTCAATTAACACGCGTGCGTGGAATACGTAAACGCCGGCCGTGCCTGGACGGACAGTGACTGGTCTATCGTGCCATCGACAGCAAAACAACCGCGACACCGTGTCGACCTGTCCGTGCCCATGTGAGGTGTCGGAGGGGTAGGGGTGGGGGTGGGTATAGAAATGATGGGTCCAAGATTACTAAAGATTAGCGGGCAGCATAGTAGATACGGTACTCTTTTCAAAATTAATTTTTAAAAATAAATGTGAGAATAAAACAAAATTTACACTCGGTTCCCAATAAACAATCTACAAAACCCTGCAATTGACATTTTTAAATATTATTTATGTCACCCGCGAATGCTAGGTTTAAGAATGACCTCTAGTCCCGAAACTTTCGCGTTTATACGTTTATATGGCAATTCTCTTGTTTTCATCAAGTCCTAATAAGTCTAATTATACTTTTCTTGACATTTCTTGAAAACGTTTCTTGGTGTGACTGTATTTGATAAATTTTGATCTTAAGTCTTCTTTTAGCGAATTTCCCCTATAGGGAAGAAGCTATTACCGTAGGTCTCATAGTAAGAGTTAAGCCCGAGACCATGATAATTTTTTGTTTTGAGGTCCCCAGATGACAAAAACACTATTCGTTCAAATTTATATATATGTGTGTGTCCGTGAATGCGATAACTTGAGTAAAAAACGTCCGATTTTGATGAAATTTGGCTCAAATGTGTAAAATGACATTCATGACTTTAAGTTCGAAAACCAGAAAAATCGGGCCATGGGAAGGGGGGTTTATGGGGGTTTTAAATTGTTCAAAAATCAGTTTTTTGCATTTTTCACCCTAAAATTTTTGAACAACTTAATTTTGGTTTTGACCATGTTATAGAGCTTAAAACAACAAATAATATAGTATTTTGAATTATTAACCTAGGTTAATTGGTTGCGGAGAAAATCCAAAAAAACCTGCTCATAAAATCGCCCATGTTAATCTTATGGGAAAAAGGTTTTTGGCTTTTTATCAGTTTATTTTAATGTAAACTTCACATTTGCTTTCACCAAACTGTTCAGTTCCACAAAACGATCATTTTGGTGTTTAAATTGTGATTCTACGCCCAACCGTTGCTGAGATATTCAAAGTGCTAAACACAGTACGTTGTCCAATGTTATCCTTATGGAGAATAAATAAAATTTGATATCTTGATTATTTATGAATGTATGTTGATGAAACTTGGTATGTGGCTTCACGTAGTACTGGTATATTGATATTTGCACAAAATATTGATTTTTTGTTGATTATTCCCATAGCAGCAAACCTGCATACACAGCCCCCATGTTATTCTTATGGAGAATAAGTAAAATGTAATGACTCCCTTAATTATGAACATAAATTAACAAAACTTGGTATGTAGCTTTACTTGGTTGGTTTATATTGATAATTGCATAAAAACCAATTTCTTTGTTCCTCGTTGCAGCAAACCTGCTTACTCATCCCCCATGTTATTCTTATGGAGAATAACTAAAATGTTATATGGCGCTTATTTATGATTGAATATTGATGAAATTTGGTATGTGGCTTCGCCTAGTTAAATTATATTTATATTTGCATAAAAATCAATTGTTTATGTTCCTTGTTTCAGCAAACCTACGTACTCATTACCAATGTTATTCTTATGGATAATAATTAAAATCGCTTACATGAGAATATATTTTTATGAAACTTGGTATGCGGCTTTATGTGGTATTAAGACAAATATTTTGCATTTGAAATTCGCTGAGGACGCAGGTTTGCTGCGACGGGGATATTTTGTGTGTATTATACTTATGAATTTATATTTTTTCTTATATTGCAATACATATTTCTTTCAAAGCCCACCCCTCTCGACGGATAATCCGAAGTCGTTTATTTATAGCCCATTTTAAAGAGTAATAAATCAGCCTAATAAGAAGCCTAGCGATGGCAGAGAACATAGTTTCAATATTAAAAATAATAAATTAATAATCGTTCATAATATTCAATACTTACGATTTTATTATGGATAGACTATATGTGATTTCAAAGTTCTGCTCACAGAAATCCCTAGGTATTTCTTTGCTCTTTACAATGAACCATCAATCACCGATTTCGGATAATCCGTCGAGGAGCGACAGACTGTGGAAGTTAACATTGGCCTTACGGGAGGAGCACGGATAATCCGTCGAGGGCTGTGGAAGTTAACATTGGCCTTATGGGAGGAGCACGGATAATCCGTCGAGGAGCGACAGACTGTGGAAGTTAACATTGGCCTTATGGGAGGAGCACGGATAATCCGTCGAGGAGCGACAGACTGTGGAAGTTAACGTTGGCCTTATGGGAGGAGCACGTAGATTGTAATGTAGAGGATTGGAGTTCCCTCTTAATTTCTTTACCTCTGTAAGTACCAACAGTCCTACATCAGTAAACAAATTATAAAGTGTATATAATTATCTTATTACAATTTTAATGTTGAAAACCCAGTCAATAGTATCAGGTAAGCTTACTTGGTTGATAAACCTATTTACTGTTTTTACCAATTGATTAACAACCCAGTCCTTCGCTATCATCTATTCAATAAAATTTAAATGTTGTTTTATGAGTTACAAAACTCACTTATTGCCGCAATAGGTTTGAATTATTTATGAATTTTCCAGCTCCATACATCCAAAAGTTCAATCAGAAATATACAATTACAATCAGATTAACAACCCTATCGCGGTAATTTACAATATCACAATCAGCATTATTCAATCTTAATTACAAAGAACAAATACGAACACAAAAGCTATTACGGACAGGCCACACATTGTGACACATGTAATTTTAGTTTATTTATAAATAAGAGCCCCTTACACTCGACACCTGGGGACATGTTGTGATAGTTGCTTGTCTAATATTTCTGTCTGTTTGTTCAACTTTTTCAATGCCTGTGGGTGGGCAACACGTGATGGCCATGAGAGGTCTACTTCGTTAGGCCCTAGCTTTTTATAGCAGGGTATGAAAAATATACAATTGTTTTGTACAGTCTGACTGGATTGTAGAGCTTAATAATACAACCAATTTTAATTAATATTTGTTATTTTCACTTGGCGTTTGTTATATTTTTTTCCATCATGCACAAACACCGACCTCAAATCTTGCTAGAAAGGTTTACATAAAATAGTACATAAAATAATCAGATTTGGCCTTCCAACATTGCGTTGTGAAGATTCTTTAGTTTAACAAAAAAATGATCTGTTCATTCCATAATCTCAAATAAAAGACTGTTGCTACAACACAGCCGAGTTATAAATATTTTATTTAGACTTATTGATGTTCCTAAATTATACCCCGTAGAAAATTTCCAAATGCATTACATTAAACCCACAAGTAAAATAGTTGTACATAAATACACACAACAAGTACAAAATCTCTACCTGCAAAGGTAAGCCTTTGCAGTAATCATATGACAAAAATGATCTTTCTACATAAGATTAACAAGGGAAATTGACGGCCAACGGGGCGAAGCCCGAATAACAAATGAAAATTTGATTCTTTATGGCATATCTATGCATAAATATATACAGTTAATAAAAATACAAATCGGTTAGATGGATTGGTTTGACAGAGTATTCCAAGCTTACATACCAGCAAGTTATGTTATTCAATGCATGTGTTATGACATCTTTAACAATTTAACACATTCATTAGCATTTTAATAAATTAAATTTACTTTATTATTCTACAGCCTTTCTTTATTTGGGGAAAATATTGGAATTTCTCAAGATATTTACAAGTCTCTACATATTGTTGATAATGTATATTCTATATTAGTCTTCATAGAATCACAGATTTAAAAGATAGGATTAGCTCAAAACACCCCTGTTTTTTCCAGGCACAAAACACCGCAAACATTACACCCTAAGTAAAACGTTTAGCCAAAAACCGGCCGCATCTTGACAGAAACTAGAGTTGAAAGTGACGCAGATGAAAAACGCAACTTGCAGGGCCATCGGAGGGTGTGCCCCAGTCATCAATAAGTTAAAAATAATATTGTGTGATGGACTGGGGGGAGGGGAGGGTAGGGAGGGGGAAGGGGGCAAGGTGAGGCTTTTAACGCGATTACTCCAGACTAATCGATACGCCGGCACAGCTTGCCAGCAGCCTCACTGCCGCGACTGTGCACTGCCATGAGGCTGTCCCACACTTATCGCGAATACGCCCGAACATTTGGCCAAACTACGAATGTTCGGAGTATTCGCGAGAAGTGTGGGAGCTGCACGAACTTTTGAATATGGGACGGAAAGTCCAGTGAATATTCGGGAGAATGTTCGGGCCTGTTCGCGAGAAGTGTGGGGACAGCCTACTGTGCCGGTTGGGACTTCTGCGGGGGTGCGTCGGTAGGGGTGGGAATACGATAGTGCGACGGACCCGGAGAAGCGAGTAATTGAGAGTAATATCCACACAGAAAACAACATCCTAGACCTAGGGAATGAGATGGTGCGAAGAACCCAGAGAGAGCACAACAGCCTATACTGACAGTCCTTTTTAAGGAGAAGGAAAATAGTTTTGCTTTGATAATGTAAGGTAGTCAGACTCAGATGTTTGGTGTAATCATAGCAAAATGTGCAGCTGGTGGTGGGGATCACGTGTTCTTAAATTTACAGTGATTATTGGGATGTAATTTACGATCAGACGAGGATGTGCTCCAGTCACGAACATTCGACGGTTCCACCTAGAGTTAAGGCTCATTTTGAAGAACAATAAAATTACCTAACGATTCACTGATCAAAATGACGTTATCACAAATATTAATTGTTCAATAAAATTCAAAAATATTCTGTATTCACGATTGTTTCGTGGGGGAACTGTTTGCGATATCGAAATTCTGCTTTCTGGAAACGCTAAGTTTGTATCTGTAAAATGAACTGTAAACCAACAATTTCAAATAATACGTTGGGAAAGAACGAGATTTAAAAGTTAACATTGGTCGTATGAGAGAAACAGGTAGAAGCAGGTGACTGGAGCCCCCTCGTAAATAATCGATACACAGAGCACAACAACCTGGACCTACTGGCAGTCCTTAATTAGTGCAGAGTCTACTTATATCTTTATGTCTATAAAAGGCAAAGCCCTGGCTGACTGACTTACTGACTCACTCATCACTAATTCTCCACCTTCCCAGGTAGGTAGAGAGCTGAAATTTTGTACACTGATTCTTTAGGCGTAAAATAGGAAAACTAAATGGTTTCATCTTGATCTGACCTTAGTGCTCCGCCAGAGATCCCGACAAAGTTCCCATGTACTTCTTATGGACATTCATTTTTGTTTGAGCTAATTAAAATACAAATAGCTGATCTTGATTCGTAGTAGTTCCACGGGCTAACCACAGAATGCAGCACACACAACTGTAATAGTTTTTATGAATTATTTGCGGGGCGAAGCCTGCGGGAACAGCTAGTATAATATAAACGGGATGATCAGACTCAAAGGTGATCGCACGACACTGCGCATTTGTTTGTGGATCGGATCGGCCCCTAAATTGTCTACTGGGCTGAATTTAACGATCTAATTAACTAACGGTCTTAAGTAAGAAGGGTGTCCTATAGGCACATCTTACTAATATTCCATGCAAGTCCGCCCCAAAATACGCGCGTGTGTCTTAAATAGTCGTATTGTAATCAAATAAAAAGTGAACAAACTAAAATGAGATCCTCGTTTTGACTATAGCAAGTCACGTGTTACTCTATACTAGATCACTTCCTGACTCGGCGCTTGTATACAGACCCGCGTTTAAACTCGAACACAATGACTGAAGTATGTGTTACAAATACACTGTTAACTAAACTGCACTACGGAGTGTGGTTATGTTTGATCTATTTGGAAAAACTATGGAATTATTCTCTCTACTTTTGGTCCTATCCTCCCTCAGAATGCAGAGTTTCTTTTAACAGTAGAATTTTAAGAAGATTACACGAAAGTAGTGGTTCTGTTCGAAAACGGATTCAAGGACCTATACGAGCATAATTTTAAGTTTCGATAGTTTAAAGATTTTCGACCTATTAAAGATATATTATACCCGGCAGCAGGGCTAGATGCATTATACTGAGTTACACTCCTACAGTTGCAGATGCTTGTAATAAAAAAATCAAATCAAATTTATGGTAATCGAATATCCCTTGATTACACATCATAGATTGCCATCGAACTAAATCGATGTAGAGTGCTAAGAGTACTACGAGGTCGATCTTTCTAGGTTTACGAACGTTTGATTGGTGGTTTGAGATTCAACCATGTCTGGTTTGTAGAGGACTTGAGCAATGAACAAAATATGTTAGTACGGATTTATTGGTATTTAAATAAAATAAATACGCTGAATACATTAAATGTCAAACTCGATAGCTTTTTGAGCAACTGGTATTAACTGACATGTCTATGATCAAAAGTTGCTGGTGGTAAACTCAGTCCAATAACGATCGACCTTTTTGTCTACAAAGTATTGACAATCCACAGACCTGCTTAAAAAAGCTACTTTATGAATTCTCATAACAATTTTGGAAAACGGTTTAACTTTGCCACTGCTTGCAGACTAAAAACTAATTAGTAAATTTAAAAAAACTCTTTTTCCAGCGTTTCCAACCGAAACACCGACTGTCCGACAAGACATAATTAATCGCTCGTCATATTCAGATTCGCATCGTCTTATGAATATTAATTTCCTGTTTGTTTACTCCACGTTTCGGCAACCCTGAAAGACAAGCGGCGGTTTATCATAATTAAATCGCGTTCCCCGAGCGGACGGTTTGTTACGCTATCTCGCATCGCGGGAGTTTCCCGAGGTGGAAATCGCCTGCGATTCATGGATTAAAACAATTTCACCCTAGGAGATACGCGCTATAAATAGGCTCAAACAGTTCCAAACGTGCTGTTTTAACAAGGCTTGTTCTTTTTCTCCATACGAATCAGTGAAAATAATAACACATATCAAATAATAATTTGATAATTGAAAACCAAGATGTTTTGTGTCCGTGAACCGTATCAACATTTGGGGTGTTGTGGTTGCCTGTCAACTTAACTATGGCAAAACAAATATACTGCATTTTATTGAAAATTTATATTTTAATCGACTATTTATAACTGTTGATTTATTTTAATAATGCATTATGCCTTGTTATATCATTCAGAACCATATATTTGGAAAAATTAGATTTTTTCTTGTTATATTAAAACTTTTGTACAAGTTGTTCATCAGTTTTAGACTTTCAGTTTCCAAAAGTCTCTGATAAGGTTTGTCTTTATTCACTGACCCTTAATATTAATTAATGTAAGAACTTAAGAGATCACGTTGAATGAATATGAATTAGTAGTTTTAGTTCTAAAACAATATAAAACAATAAACAGGGGACTATTGCTCCTACATACCAAATGAGTGGAAATTAGAAGGTGAAATTCGTCGAGGATCACTTTAAACCATACAGCTGCCGGTGCCCCGTTCTCCGTATGGGGATTTCGCAGACATAAAATGCGATTCAGTACAAACTAAAATGCACAACACTCTGTGAAAGTCTGCAGTTTTGATAAAAAATCGTAACAATGGTTTATTCAGATTAAATTACTTAAATAAGAAGCACATGTGGCATTAACACAATAGCATATGTTCCATAGGAATAGCATGAGAACTTGAGCACCAGTAGGGCGGAGGAGTAATATCTGAAAGAAGAAACAATTCCTTTTTAATCGCTAAGAAGAAAATATCTTTAATCTTGACACCTCAATCGCCAAAACCGTTCATAAAATAAAAAGAAGTAGTACTGGGCAAACATATCTAAGGGAATTAATAAGTAAGATTAAAGAGTGTAACATTTCAATTTTGTCCTGAAAGTCTAATTTTTCAACGATAAATCCCGACTCATAGCATACATCTGTTTCTAAACTATGAACTATGAATGTTACTTAGTTTTCTACAACTCTGATCCCCAGGCATCATTGTTGCCATTTTTCATTCAAGGTTTGCACCGTGTGCCAATTCTCAGTGTGTATTTGAAGAAGATTCCCACTGCATTCAACCAGGTCTATCTAGAACTTTTCCCACTCGAAACCTCTCCAGCCAATTGCCCGGATTACGGGACCACAGGGTTTTTCCCATGGCAGACAAGTGCGGGAAGTATTGATAAGAGATAAGGACCGCGTTATCACGGTTATCACCGTGTTGTGACAGCTGGTCGGAGCGGCTTCGGCCCAATCAAAGAAGCGGCCCCGTGTTTGGCCCTCAAATATTTACCGTGATAAAAACCACGGTGTTGGCACTGAGGAGGTCAGATTGGTAAATACCCCCTCCCCCCCACGGTTGGTCTACCGCTCCGTTTGTTCGCCTGTTTGTCGTCGACAGACCATAAATCCTGCCTTTTTTGGGTGACATATATATGGCTTATGGGATTCGACTGCTTGGTTTCTGTAATAGAGGTATTATACAAAAATACCTATTAACGTGTTTTAATTTGACTAAAGGTGTATTTACGGATAGGTTTACGTTTGCGTATACGCCAGATACAGGGTTGATTTGAGTCTACTATCCACTAGTAAAAAGAGATAATTTATATAATTTATAAACTATGCTGCTCTTTTAAAGTGTAAAACGTCGACTAATTTGGCAAATCAGAATGTCATAGAAATGTATTTTAAGTTTGGATTCACTTAGGATTAGTCAGGACCCCTAAGATCTTTAAAAGGAAATCCAACGAATTAAGTGTGTGTGTGTGTGTGTGTGTGTGTGTGTGTGTGTGTGTGTGTGTGTGTGTGTTCGTGAAATTCCAGCGGGCGGGTAAGTCCCTGGCCCACTGTGGCTGTTAAGGGCGCTTGGGCCCTCTTCAGCCGAACGAATTAACAATCTGAGCCAAGGGAAATGTCTGTGGAACATCTTTAGGTTATGACATTAGTTTAACTCTGTTTGACTTGTTTTACAGTAGTCTATCAAGACGCTAAACCGATCCAGGAACTTTTGAGAAGTTGACTTGAATTAAATTCCTATTGAGAATATCTGAGGAAACGTAATATTTTTCCATAAAGCTTTAGTTAAGAGCATTCAAGACGAAAAAGGTAATATTTAAACACTTTATCATTTGCACACTTAATTAAAATTAAAATCCAACGAGCAAGTGATGTTTAAGTGTCCACACAGTTAATGCAACCTCCTCTTTATCAGAAAGAGAAGAGTGAAGACTGAGATCACCGAGTCCTCGTAATTACATGTCAGAACACATGAGGATATTATCCTCTACGTCTCTGAAGATAACTCAGGACTGATCGCTAAATGGTAGTTTGCCGATCAGAAATTTAACCAAAAACAACGTGACCTACCAGAGTTGGAGCCCTCGTTGTGGTGCAGGCTGTTATTGTTGTTGAGGTTGGTGTTGTTGTTGTTGTTCTCACCGTTGGTCGCCTTCTCCAGCACCTCGTGGTCCTCCTTGCAGAACAACCCGTCCTCCCGGAGCGCGAACTCGTCCCCGGGGATCAGCTGTCGCTCGCACGCCGAGCACCGGAAACACTCGATGTGGTAGATCTTCGTCTTGGCGCGCATCACGAAGTCGTTTTTGCTAAACGACTGAGAACACTTGTCGCACTTGGTCCCGAATAACCTGCGGGAAAAATGGAAGTTAGAAATTTGCTTCTGTGTGAAAAGGAAAGGTTAGGAAGGTTAGAATAACCTAGGGGTAAAAACGGAAGTTAGAAGAAGTGAGGATGACTTCTGGGTAAAGTGGAAGGTTAGGAATATTAGGATAAAGTGGGTAAAGTGAAGGGGAGGTTAGAAATGTAAGAATAACCTTTGGGTAAAACGGAAAGGTTAGGAATGTTAGGAAAACGTGTGGGTAAAATGGGGGAGAAGTTAAGAACGTAAGAATAACCTTAGGGTAAAGCGGAAAGGTTAGAAATGTTAGGATAACGTGTGGGTAAAGAGAGGGAGAGGTTAGAAATGTAAGACTAATCTTTGGGTAAAGCGGAAAGGTTACGAAATATAAGATAACGTGTGGGTAAAGTGGGTGAAAGGGTAAGAATGTGAGAATAACCTGACGTTAGAAGAAATGTACATTAGTGAATGAGGAATATGTTAACAACTTATCTAGAGAAAAAGCTAATTTTATAAGATACTAATCAGTCCAGTTTTTGCACGGGTATGAATTAAAAATAAAATCGTTGAACACGTGGTAAAATTATTGAAGCAAAACCAAATTTTGATAATGAGGACTTATACCTTATACGTATTCTACCTACGGTTTTAGAGGAGGATGATCTCTGAGAGGGTACAGTTCTCCTCTCACAGGAGATAACAAATCATACACTGATAGCAAAGAGAAGATACCCTCTAAACCACAATAACACACTGTCCATCTGACTGACCCCAGCCCACCCCTACCACGGCGATGCTGGAGATCTACTACGTAACGACCCTGCTATAAATCCAGGAGTCCTGGGTGTGGGGAGGGGGAAACGTGTCTGTGTTCCCTCCCCTCTCCCGGGTGGTTCTTAAGATGACAAACAACCACATAGACTTGTAAAGCCCTTTTAAGACGCTCATCAATTTCGTACGGTTCTCCCGCATCGTTTCCGAGCCGCACAAACATTGATGTTGTCGAGACAATCAAAACAGGCGGTTGGTTATACAGGGTGGTTGTGCTGCAAGAATCGCAGGAATCATGATAATTATTTAGTAAAACTAGCTGTGCAGATGGTATGTCTTTATAAAGAAGTTTTTCTGTTTATTTTACGATACCTTAAAAATAGTCATGATGAATAAATGGAAAATCGTTGCAATATTTAATGTAGATAAAATGCTGAGAAATATGATTAAACACAGTTTTTGTATTACTTTATAATACATTTTCGTTGTTCTATAATACCTATCACCAACGAACGCACAACGGAAGTTTTTAATTTATTTGAAATATTATATATATATATAATATTATAGAACAACGAAAATGTATTATAAAGTAATACAAAAACTGTGTTTAATCATATTTCTCAGCATTTTATCTACATTAAATATTGCAACGATTTTCCATTTATTCATCATGACTATTTTTAAGGTATCGTTTGTTGCAAATTGTAAAGTATTGAATGAGCAATGTTGTAGGTTTGTAACAACATCGATTAAGTTTAATTTAAATTTGGTAAGTGCGGCTAGTAGTTTCTGAAAGAGCAATTTAAAATGAATTAATAATTTAGTTAAAAATAACTTGAACGGTAGTGTAATGTGATAATACTAGGTCTGTCGATTCCATCATTATACAACGTTAGCTGATTCATGAAGAGCGAAAAGCATTGGCTTGTGCTGCTGCATGCTGCAAAGAAACTGATGAACTTTTTCGGCTAATTAGCATATCACCTAACCAAATAAAATCATATCTACCATAGAAGAACATTGAACCTTTACGGCCAATGGGACGAAGCCCTAAAGAAATTTTGAATATTTTCTGAATATTACCATCTAGAAGTCCTAACGAACATTTCGATATGCAATAAGTCAGTGATTTGTGAGGATAACACCTTTAAATTGGGAACAGCGGATTTTAAATTTGACAAGAAGCATTATAAAATTTGCATTTTAAATATAGATAATGCCAATTCCTTAAACCTAAGTATTGCTTAAATATGTTTAGCAGATTCGTTGGACAATTTATATTTTAGGTGATAAATTGTAGTTAATTCACAATTTGTAACATCTGGTTATTCGGTGGCTCCCACCTCACTTGGAAATCAGTTATTAAATATGACTCTCTTGTTAAACAATCGCCCTTCTTACAGTGTTCCTCACGTACGCGAGTGACCGTGACGACGCATCGCCGTTCAACTCGAAGGGCGATGAAAAAGGCGCAATAAAGGAGCCATCAACTTATTGACTGTGCGCACGCCTGAAAACAAACATTACCATTAGGGCCGTCCATTACACTGCAATTATGCCCTCGTGATTAGGTCCTGATCACCCTCCCCCCGAGGGCGTTAGTCACTGGACCTTGATTCAATAAAAACTGTGACAGGGCGAAGCGGCGCGTGGTGATGCGATTATCACGGGGGCGAACATTGTCGCGATAAAACAGCTGATCACAGGGGCGTCTGCACTCGCGATATTGGGTTATGTCCACTTAGTTTTGCAACGGGTGATGAACGACTAGTGAGTGCCGGACGGCAGTTTCAGGAATTAAGGTTTTGCTTGCAGCAATTCCTGATCTCAGAAACAGCTTGAAAAATGTCCTTCACATACTAAAATAAACTAATTTGTTGGGTTACAAAATTTATAGACAGTCTCGTCCCCAGAAAACATCTAATTAAGTAAAAAACGTATTTGAAATTTTACAAAAAATAAAATTTAGCTAATGAAAAAAATAACAGCTGTTCATAAACAACCAGTAATATGAATTTATTTATACTATTGTATTGTATTGTTGAGTATCACCATACATTTTCATGAGAACTGTGAACACACCATTGAAAGACGGCTGCATATAAAAAGGACATATTATAAATATTTGTAAAACACAGTAAAAATATTACCTGAAGCTACAGGGAGTTACATTAACAACTGGAATGACCTTACACATACAACAAAGAGGCAAATGAGCGAAACATGTCTGCTCGACATGGAGTCATTAGAACCGTGGTGAAACATTACTCTAGGCTTTTTGAACAACCTGGCAGACCTTCTCCAAACAAAGTTCGGTCCCCCAGGTACTTTTATCTAACAACAGCTATCGTTAGGCCTACTAATAACAACAACATTGTTGACTACAGCTATTGACTACAACATTTTTAGACTATCCGAAAATCCACATTTTCACAGTAAAATTAATTTAAATTATTTTATTTTGTGTATAGATGCATTTCGCAGGGATTAATTTGAAAGATTCCCAGTACAGCGTAGTTTTTATACAGATCGTGGAAGAGTTGATGCGCTACAGAGTACATGTTAAAGGCAGCCATTTTGAGCAGATTCTGATAAAAAAATACATTTATGTAATTTTATCAAGTAAGACAAGGAATAAAACTACCACGATTTGTTTTGTTGTAAATATAGCGAAGCGACGAATAAAACATTACGTTTTTATACTGTTTCAACTCGATAAAACATTACAGATATTTTAAATTGAACAATAATTCCTGGTAAAGATATTTCATTTTATTAGCTTTGAAACCTTTCTCTATGCCATATGCCATTAAACTTCCGATAAATAAAACTGCGCTCATTCCTGCTTTTATTGCGCAAGTGACGCAAACAGTTTTAATTACTAGTAAATAACTGTGATAACTAGAATAATCCTCATTTCTTGCTACTCGGTTTAATTGCTGAAAATAATACTGAATCCTTATTTTATATATGGTAAAATAATTAGCAATCAAAACTTGTTGAATTACACATTCTAGTTGTAGATCGTTTACTCCAAAACTAAATTCGGTTGCATTAATACAAATTATAAACAGTTATGAGTGTTTTCCCCTTCACGGGCATTTGTCAAGACAAGGCTCGGAACTAGACAAGTGTGGGAAACAGTCAGATAAAGAGAATCAGGCGGCACTCCATCTACAAGTGAAACAGCTGGTGATTTGAATAAGAAACCATGGAATACGATTCCCTCATTTATCGTAGGATATTTATAGGGCATTTGCAATTACAAATATTCTTGCTTGCACCTACCATGGCAAAATAAGATATTATCATGCACGAATATTATCCAAATGTCCTTTATTCTCCAGTGTAGGAAAATGTTTAATATTTTAATTCTACACCGATGTGTACTGTATACGCTGGAGGAAAATAAACCATTTATTGTTATTAGTGAATTTCCTTTGGAAAGTGAACTATTAGCATGACCTGCACGGGGACAACGATAGAAGTTCATAACGTGACCCCCTGAACACGTTTTGGGGGGTCGATAAGAATTGTATATATATATATATATATATGTGTGTGTATATATACACAGAAAAATTATATATATATAGACATACAGTATATATATATATATATATATATATATATATATATGTGTTTGCACTCTAGCGGTCGCATTTTTTGTCCGATTTACTTCAAATTTGGTAGGAACGTTCCTTTCTGTAATCAGTTGGACAAGTTCGTTGTGCAAAATAATCGGAAAACTCTAAACCCCTTTTTTGGGGATTAATCTTTTAAATTTCGAGTTTTTGGGCCCAAAAAGGGTCATAAAAGCCCCAGATGTAAAATGTATTCATGTAAAAAGATGGAAATTAGTGAGGCAAAAGTTTTAAGCCCTCTCTCGTCATTCTAGCATAAATATTTACAGAGTTATTAAAGAAAATGTGTATCGACTAAACACATTACGTTGTCTTATGGGGGTTTTACATTAGAAAAGCCTGATATTCATTTGTAGGTGTACTTTTCTCATCCCCAGCAACCTCACGTCTACTTTCAAGCCTGACTGGACCCTCTCCTAACTTTATAATGCACAAAATTGTATTCCCAGCATTGCAGGCAAATAAAACCAGCAGCATCAGAACAGCCAAAAAATCAATGTTTTCAAATTTCAATACAAATTTGAATAAATGTTTATTTTTACACTGATTCTGAGTTTTAACATTTTTTCTGTGGAAATTCACTTCCCTCACGTCAGCGTGCTGCGTGCAAACTCGTTTATTACTTAGACCATTCAATTTTACAAAGTTTACCATACATATTTATGTTTTGCTTTATACAATGAGTAGTTTGCAGTTTAAACTATTCGCTAACAGCGTATTGACATATTTCAATAAAACCATAATGTTAAAGCTATAAGAGTATACATACTAAATAATGCTAACAAATATATAGGCTTAGTATAGTCAGCAAAGCAATGCAAGTTTTAACGAACATGTCTCGAATTAATGAGTTTAAGCGTATTTCCTATTAGTGAATTCAAATTTATCGATTATCCACTTAATTAAGTGTTAGCCTTTTAACTGTTTATCCGCATTAAAAATACTAACTATCCGATTTAGCTATTATTATTGAGATTTTATAACAAAACGTTGTTCAATTTGAGATATCACCATTATTATATTTTTATAGTAGATAGCTGATTGACTTTAATGGATACAACCATTTTGAACCGTCATGATTCAACCACAAACTGTCAGGATTACATTGACTATGATTATGACATGTGCATTGTACATACATTACCTTACCACAGGTTTATAAGATATCAGACCTATTAGTTTCTTAGACGGTCCTATGGGTTAGCTTTATACAAAGGATGTGTACGGTGATTTTTTTTATTAACCTATTTAACTTTTTGTCGAAGAAAAAACGTCAATTTGACGTTATAATAACACGAAAACAGCAAATTATTTCATTGAGTATTGCATTATATCTGATTACCTCGCACGATAATATAGCATTTACCTCTATGTCAGCGATCGCTGTGTACACCACCAGACTATACTTTCCTAACCCCCTGTTTCGCTTGCAACCCCTACCGTTCCTCCCTTGTCGAGGGGATGGTAGTGTAGAAGGTCGGCAAACAGTCCACGTCCGGAGGCTCGAGTTACCGGACCTCAAACAAGGGTTGGCGTTCGTCACAAACACGCCAGAAATACGCTTCCTGTCTCGGGGATCAAACCCTCGACCTCCGGGGCCGTCGGGGACCACACAGACCGCGGGTGACATCAGAGACTGCGGCGAGGTGACGACGTCCACCTGGTGACGGCGGGACGCGAGGGTAGCACTGCGAGGAGTACGGACCAGCTAGGTAGCGTGTAGTGGGGCAGAGTGCCAAGTCTCGTCAGGTCGATCCTGAGAAAAATTTGGAAATTTGGCGAAGGTTCAATAGTGGACCCTAATGCCATTTGTCATTGGGCTATTCAATTATGCTTTCAAAGAATATGACGACCTAAGACAGCAACAAGACCAGGGTTTGGACCGTTACCTTTACAAACGCAAAAAAATAACTCTGGTGTAAGTGTAAACACGAAAATTTAATAAATGCCTTGATATGAGGGAGCTACAGTCACAAATTATTTTGTTTTCAGTCCGTTGCGCATTCCGATGTTAACTTTTGTGAATTAAAAACTCTTATCACTGAAATCGCAAGGTATACATTTTGATCTTTATATAAAAAAAAACAGAAAATTAACCAGAAATCAATAATTTTGGCTTATTTATTTGGAGGAGGAAAGGCATTTAAAAGTTAACATATGGGGGAAGCAGGTAGAAACATGAAATGTTAATTGACTGGACGCATTGATTAAACACACATTGATTTTTTTTAACTCTCTTCGTTTCTCCGAGGGAAAGTAACATACCGGACTAAAATTATCAGTTGCAGTGAAAATAAAAGTTATGAACCAAAACTTTCACCGTTTTCGTGAATTTCCCGATTCGGCGGCGGTTAGACAAAGGAGCTGGGGCCGAAGACAATGGCCACTCGAATCGCTCCACTTGTGACAGTTCTTGTTTGTCGTCCGTGTTTGGACAACCCCCCTCAGGCCTACACCCTCTCAACCCCCGGGCCCAAACAAACACGACGACAGTTCTGCTCTTTTTTCGCACCGCGGTTTCCTAAGATTTATAACACAGTCGACACAAATTTGAAGTATACAATTATACCAGACTCTTCAAATCGACATTGTGTATTTATGCTGCGTACAACAGACACGATTAAAAGAGTGCCAAATAGCAAATGTTCGCGTTATTTATGAAATTGTTACTGGCGGTTTTGTATACTTCAAGTGCTGGTAGAACCAGTTGTTGAAGCTTCGTGATCTTTTGGATGAAGTCCAGCTTGTCATTTGACTTGTTTGACGCATGGAATATCGCAAAATTATACAGTATGTAACAGGGGCGGGAATTTGAATTTTAAAGCTAATGAATCAATCTAATTCAACCCCTATTTAGATAAAAAAATGTATGAAAATATCCGATTAACTGCTTAGAGTGGGTTAGACACTGAAAATTTCACGTTTCCACTTTCTTCTCCCATAAAATTAATGTTAAATTTCAACTCTTCTCTCTTCTCAACATATCATTTGATTTTGTTGATTTACGGCTCATTTCAAAGAGCAAAGATTCCTAGCGATTTCAGTGAGCAGAATATTTTAATCACAAGCGATAATAGTTAAATTAAATTAAAAACTATTCAATATTTGCTATTATTTTATAACTTGACGTTTTGTGATATCACGATTCTGTCGGCTGAAACCGCTATGTATTTTTTGCTCTTTAAAACGAGCCATAAATTAAAGATTTTGGATCATCCGTTTAGGAGGAACAGGATATGAATGTTATCATTGGCCTTTTGGCAGGAAAATGTGCTCCCCCTCCAGTTCAAGTAACAGTAACCCTCTGTTCCAAAATGTGGCTCCCACCTAACAACCCCTCTTGAAATAGTATGGGGAGGGGGGGGGGGGGATAAAAGTATGTAGGAAGTATGAAACTACACTGCCAGAGACAGCAATATGAACAATGCTGCGTTTTTTTGTCCTTATAGTGCTCGACATATAACAGTAATCTTAAACATGGAAAGTTTACACCCACCTATCATAACAACTCCTACAGTACATCAGCGAGATTAAAGCAGAGATATGAAAACGTGACAGAATTTATCAAATGTAATATGCAAATTATGGAATTCCACCCGTGTCAAACGATTATTTCGAAAATGGGCAACCCACTTAACATAAACCATCTTGGAGTCGGTCGGAGTAATGAAATCGTATCGGAGGTATGAAAACCTAACTGCCTGCGATATGAAATGTCGGCATTGTGAAAACTATGGAATTTCCCCCATAAAGTGCATATCAAACATACATTTCAAAAATATGGGCAACCCACTTAACATAATCCATCTTGGATTCGGTCGGAGTAATGAAAGCGTTTCGGAGATATGAAAAAATGTCGGCGATTAAGAAATGTTGGACTTATGAAACTTATGGTCTTCTCCCATAAAGTACGTTTCACCTCGGCATCTACCATATACCTAAAATAGCCCCTCTTAATGTAGTTTGAGATATTAAAAAAACTGTTGGCTTTATGAAATTTCAGAATTGTACAACTTATGGACTTGTCCCCATAACATTAGTCACCTCAGCACCCATTTAACATAGTCCCGATTGGAGTCGGTGGGGGGCATACAAAGTGCGTCGGAGATATGAAAACATAACTGTCTACGTTATGAAATGTCGGAGTTGTGAAACTTATGGAACTCGTCCCATATCTTTAGTGACCTCGACACCCACCTAACATAGTCCCTCTTGCCTTGGAGTCGGAGATATGAAAAAACTGTGAAAAACTGTTGACGTTATGAAATGTCGGGGTTGTGAAACTTATTGAATCCCACCCATAAGTTTAGTTTCCTCGGCGACTCGGTACCCACCTAACATAGTCCCGCTTGCAGTAGGTCTTGCCCTCCCGGACGAAGCACGTGCACGTCTCGTCCAGGAACTGGTGGCACTCGGCGCACTTGAGGCAGGCAGCGTGCCACTCCAGGTCGGGCGCCACCCTCAGGATGTACTGGTCGTGGATCTGCGCCCCGCACCCCACGCAAAGGCTCAGTCTTCTCTTCTCTGCAAAACACGTTAGGGCAAATTAGCAAATTAGAGAGTTATTGATATCGGAAGGGTGAACGGATTTTGCTTGCAAATTCGCCGAAGAATTCGGTTTTATAGACTGCAATAAATAGGGGCTATAATAGGGGCTATTATAGATGCGATCGTGTGTGGTTGGTATAGTGGTGCATTTTTAGATTAACGCTTGGTTGATCGAGAAAGTAGAGCAAAACATGTGCTTTAAGGAGAAAAACAGTGGTGGGTCCCAGCGGTTCCTCCATTTCCCAAAGGCTGTACGCCTCACTACTCCACTCCAAAGGAAACAAACATACCGAAAATTGCAATTGTACAACATGCTATGATTAACTTAATAGTGAACACTATGGATACTATTTAAATAACTAAGCCATGACCAAATATACTGTAAGACTATATTTACTATTGGGGATGGTCCGTTGAAATGATAAAATAAATAGAGTGCGATGTTGCGAGGTTGCTTTAACTTTTAACACTTCCGTTTTCGGTTTACATATACAGGGTGTCCCATAAGTAAAGTGCCAAACTCTGGGAAAAGGTGATATGGGTCAAAATAAAGAAAAAATCAAGGATCATGTTTTTCCAAAAACGCTTCCTTTACCAGACATCCGCCATTTTGGATTTTTTACAAAATAATTGTTATCTTCAAAATTTTTCAACCGATCTTTATAAAACTCGGTAAGTATGTTTAAATACAAGAGACCTACTGAAGAAACAAAATTCAACTTGGTCCAATTTAAAATTTCAAAATGGCGGCCATTTTAAACTTTTAATCTAAAGTGGCAGGAAAACGGTAAAAAATTCAAAAATGTACTAAGACCAATTTTTTTAGGAAATTCTATTTCCAATCTGTCAACACCAAAAACATGAGAATCGAACAAAACATAACCGAGATACATTGAAACCATTTATTGAGTGACAACACGTAATGGGATTACAAAATGAGAAAACAAATTAAATACAAAATAAAATCTTAACACAAGATAGCTTTTTTAAAAGTTAACAATTAAAACAAATGTTCCATGTGTCCTCCATTCATTTCTATGACACAATCCATCCTCTTTCTCACTGACTCCCTCATTCTTTCAAATACCCCAGGCTTTTGTCTTATCACTTCACAACCTGCTACAATTCGTTCCCTTAAATCCTCAATATTGCCAACAGGGGTGTGGTAAACCAAAGATTTTAAATAGCCCTATACAAAAAAATCTAGGGTATTAAGGTATAAGGCCCCCACGCCATATCCATTTATTTCCAGACACTTGATTTAAATGTCGCCTTACATCCAATGAAAAGTGTGGTGGCGCACCGTGTCTTGCATAAACCACATATTGTTTCTCAAATAAAGGGGTAAGTTTTCTAGCAATTCGGGAAGATCTCGTGTTAAAAAAATTAGTTAAGACACACCATTAAGTCGGTTGGGTAAAAACAATGGCCCTATGAGATTGTCCCCAACAATGCCTATCCAAACATTGAGAGAAAAGCGCACTTGATGCCTTCTTTGTGATATCTCATGAGGGTTTTCATCGGCCCAGAAGTGATTATGAAAATTAAAAATACCCTCTCTAGAGAACCCAGCCTCATCAGTAAATAAAATGTTGAAGAAAAACAGATGAAGTAATGCGATCTGTTGCAAGAACCAGTGACATAAGTTAATACGGGGTAGAAAGTCCCTATCGGTTAAGGAATTGCACCCTTTGGATATGGTAAGGATACAACTGCTGATTATGTAGAATCCGCCACACTGAACTTTTTGAAATACCATGTTCAAGCTATATTCTTCTAACACTAGTATTTAGGTCTTCTTCAACGGCCGTCAAAACTCTTTCTTGATTATTTATTGTATCTACAGAAACAGCCCGTCCGGTCTTCTCAGTGAATTTTAGTGTTCCTCGTTCCCTCAAATTCCTGTGAACATTTACAAACACTTTCCTACACGGAATTTGTCGGTTGGGGAACCTTTCTGCGTAAAGGCGGCATGCCTCACGCGAATTCCCATTAGCAAAGCCATAAATAATATGAATATCAGTTAGCTCGAGATTAGAATAACTATGTTTCGGCATTTGAACAAACTTAGATAATTTCAACCTAACCTGATCACATTAATGATGTTTGAAGTAAACAAAACAATAATAACAACAATGCAACAATACAACTCAACAACCACTTTTTTTTAATCAGTTGATTTTAATCAGCTGATCAGCTGATTGGGGCTATTTACAACAAATGGATTTTTTGCTGCCTCTTAACACACATTTCAATGTATCTCGGTTATTTTTTTGGTGTTGACAGATTGGAAATACAATTTTCTAAAAAAAATTGGTCTTAGTACATTTTTGCATTTTTTACCGTTTTCCCGCCATTTTAGATTCAAAGTTTAAAATGGCCGCCATTTTAAAATTTTAAATTGGACCAAGTTGAATTTTGTTTCTAAAGTAGGTCTCTTTTATTTAAACATACTTACCGAGTTTTATAAAGATCGGTTGAAAATTTTTGAAGATAACAATTATTTTGTAAAAAATCTAAAATGGCGGATATCTGGTAAACGAAGCGTTTTTGGAAAAAAATATTCTTAATTTGCTCTTTATTTAGACCCATATAACCTTTTCCCAGAGTTTGTAACTTTACTTATGGGACACCCTTATAAATTGCTATTAGTTAATAATTATGGTAATTTAAATATATTTTCAACTCTTTAACCCCAACAGACTACAACTATATAACTGCAATACTGAGCCCCATTTACGCTTCCCCTGCTAGGGCTTCGCAGAGAAAAAATGAATACCAGTACTGTAGCACCAAATACGGGAAATTCTTTCTCCTGTGTAGAGGGCATACAGATAAAAATGGACGGCACGTTAAACAGCCATGTATTTATAATTAATTTTCACGTTATCACCTTCCATACCTATGGTTGGCTCTCCTAAAGTGTATTGCATTCAATTTTTCGTAAACTATTAAAATACCAACTTGCCAACATACAAGCCCGAATCAAGTAAGTATTTTCCACTCTGCTAGATTAAGTTCTGTTAAAAAATTAATAATACAACAATATTTCTCAATTTCTAGTTTCTCTATTTCGTTTCTAGTTTCTCTACTCGGTAAGTGTGTGGTATAGAAAACAGAGACGCTATTTTGATTCTGTCATTCTCTCGTTTGGCCTGAAAATGAACGGCGTGGCTGGTCGAAATCGATTGCAAAAAGTACCATCTTTTATGCATATTTACCGCCTTGTTAGTGAGTACAGCGTAAGAGTAGAAGTTTTGTAAGGCGTTTTTGTTTACATCCCATAATTAAAACAACACGATAACCAATACTTTATAAAATTAATAAATTAATATTTTATAGGTTTAATAAATAGGTTGTATTAAAAGCTAAAGATTAAAACATAAAATATCGGGTAATCAATAGACGAAAGAATAAGTAAAAATAAAAATTGTAGAACAAACTATTGTAATATTTAAAATTAGCATTTACCAGACAGATACCACAATATCAATAATTATGCAGCGCAGAGCAGACGGTGGGAAGCGCGCGCGCCGTCGGTTGTGTCCTATTCACATTCTTCACGCTGTCATTTTCTTATCCAGTGAGTACCCTCGCGCCTTATTGCGCCGACACGTGACAAAAAAAACTAATGAACCGACACCAATCGCGGGGGGGAGCTACCGGCCCGTGGCGCATTACCCTAATTTGGTCTCCTTCACGCATGGGGGGTCATCATGTCAGAGTGATGTTTGTCCACTGTCACCTCGGGCGGAGTCTTGGAGAGGATATATGACGTGGTTAAGAGTGCTCTCGTCATGGAACATTGTAGTTTTTACCTTCTTCCCCCTAAAGTCAATGTTCAAAGTCATACATTCTCAGATTGTGTTTTATATAGCAGTGCGTTATTTTTTGTGTAACTTTGTGCCACATTCCAATGGAAACATTTTTAAACATTGTCACAGTTGCTATAAAATTATGGAGTACTAGCTGGTACCCGGCGCGTTGCTGCCGCAGAAGAGGCATTGAACTTGTTTTATGTCAAATACTCGTTCATTAGTGAATTTCCTATGGAAAAGTGAACTATTAGCATAACCCGCACGGTGAAACTTAAGCCCGGGACCACCATAGAAGTTCCTAACGTGACCCCCTGAACAGGTTTGGGGGGGTCGTTCAAACTTATATATATATAATTATATGTATATGTGTGTGTGTGTGTGTGTGTGTGTGTGTGTGTGTGTGTGTGTGTGTGTGTGTGTGTGTGTGTGTGTGTGCACTCTAGCGGTCGCATTTTTTGTCCGATTTACTTCAAATTTGGTAGGGATGTTCCTTTCTATAATAAGTTGGACAAGTTCGTTGGGCAAAATAATCGGAAAACTCTAACCCCCTTTTTTCGGGATTATTCTTTCAAATATCGAGTTTTTGGGCCCAAAAAGGGTCAGAAAAGCCCCGGACCTAAAATAAATGCTTACATTAAGATGGGAATAGAGAAGCGAAAGTTTTAAGCCCTCTCTCGTCATTCTAGCATAAATATTTACCGAGTTATTAAAGAAAATGTATATCGGCTAAACACATTACGTTGTTTTATGGGGTTTTTACATTACAAAATCATGTCATTCATTTGTTGGTGTATTTTTATCATCCCCAGCAACCTCGCACCTACTTTCAAGCCTGACTGGACCTTCTCCTAACCCTATAATGCGCAAAACTGTAGGGGGTTTATTTCTAGCATTGCAGGTAAATGAAACCAGGAGCATCAGAACAGCCAAAAAATCAATGTTTTCAGATTTCAATAAAATTGGAATAAATGTACGTTTTTAGACTGGTTTTGAGTTTTAAAAGTTTTGTATGTGGAAATTCACTTCCCTCACGTCAGCGTGCTGCGTGCGAACTCGTTTTCAATATGAGCTCGTTCGCGTCGCTCACTCGCCTATCGAAAATATAGTTTGAGTTGTCATTCAAGTAGTTTTTTATTTCCATTATGAGAGTTTCCATTCAAGAAGGTTTTTTATTTCCATAACGATAAACAGCTATTTACAATATTAGTATACAATATTAGTTATAGATATCATCTGATAAAATCAAAAGAAATCTCTCTTCCACAAGATTAACGTTGAAACTTTGAATTCCAGAGGGGCACAGCCCTAATGTCCTAGGACTTTGGTTAATGGCCTATGTAACCTTCCCAGGGTTAACCTGTGTTACTATGCAAAATTTCAAAGCAATCGGATGAACGGTATGGCAGCGCATAAAATACGAACGGACAGACGAACAGACGTACAAACATTGATTTTTATATATTAGATTAACCAACTACACAATAAAAAATAAACTAAACTTCATGCACACTAAAATTGCTGTAAATAAATTCCTTTCTTATACTTCCATAAAAATAACGATAATGTTTTAATCGGGTTTGTTACTATGTAAGAATTATTTAAACTATAGAATCAGTCAAATTTGAAATCGAATTTTAAAGTTTCCTTTACGCTCCACTAAAAATATTTAGAATAATACCAGTGTGCCAAATCAACAATGGTATTTGTAAGGTAACAACGTTTGTTTATGTTACAATAGTAGCTATTCTAAATACTTCAAATACTTGATTTTGACGCATTGCCTTCAGATATCTCCTGTCTATTGTTCTTATGTTCGTTTTGCTGTTTTCGTTTTATGATTGCCATACCTAAAATTCTTTGTGAAATTATGGACATACGGACATCCATGGAGCGTGTACTGCAAAAATAGCTTATTCTAAGAAACATAGTTGTTTGCCAGCTTACACAATAAAATATATGAATATCTTGTGTTGATCATATTATGTGGATTTAACTTCACACGACAATTTAAAATGATTTCCTCTTTTAGATGGTCCCATTTTAAAATCTGATACTTTTCCAGTAGGTTTTTATGAAATAGAACTATGAATCAAAACAAGGTACACGTACAGAGACTTAATTGTCGTTTATTTATTTACGGAATGTAACAAACAACACGTAATATGCTAGTAAAAAAGTTGTTTATTTAATCTAATTCCATCTCACTTCAATGTTGTAAAGTGTGAAGAGGATTTCACCATAATTTTAATACAATTTTCGTCAGTAGATCAACCTTACAACGGACCAGCCTTCAAATATACCGATTTCATAACCTTGGCACTAACATTTTCGACTGTTGTTGTCAACCTCAAGAAAACCTTGTGCGAAAAGGTTAAACTGCTTACTGGGATTGTCATATTCGACAAAATATATAGACCTACGTTAATTCTGAGCTACGAAAAGGAATCGTCAATAAAAAGACTATATAAAATCACAATCGATAATGCATTTGGCTATACCACCCAACAACGTGACACTTATTTAGGGCGCGCACTGCTCCAATCACCAGTATGCAATGGCTGTGCGCACTGCAGTCCATTACTATTCAAGCTTATAGCCGACTATACAGCCGCATCGTGTAGGCGACAATGCACTTAGCCGTTTTACATCTCGTTAAGCCAGAACGATCTATCCGAGATCATTCGTATTATCTACATCTGCCGACCTGTCCTTTTACAGTTTTACTGGTCGCGAAGGCGATTCTGCATTTTAATTACGTCATGGAAGCGACTCAGTGACGTCATCTTCGGCGTCTTCAGACCTTGTGGAATGCCGGGACTATTTATAATATGTGTAGGAATACATTAGGGTGCTGGGCGGGGCGGGGAGTGGACCAATGGGAGGCGGAGACGCTCCCCCTCCATCGTTCCCTCCCCTACCTCTTCTCTCTCGCTCTATCTCGCTTGTCGAGTTTCTGATATCCTGTTGTACTTGTAGCTGAGTAACTCGAACCGGACTAAACACCGAAACTGTAGACGAGATACAAGCGAGTTATTAGACAGTTAGAATATAAATAATAACCGTGATACTTATACTCGTAACTCGTAACTTCATATTATAATACTGTAGTATCATAACTATAATACTCATAATTAATTTTCCACTGGGTTCTTAATTAATGATGCATTAAAACAAAAGGTCAACGGTAGATAAGACCAGGGTTCTGGACCGTTTCCTATCAAAACTTAAAAAGTGCCATCGGCGTTGAAACACAAAAACAAAACTTACAGACAACATTTATAGTACAGTATTTTGAATTATCTTTTTTATGTACACCAGAGACATTTTGTTAGGAGTTACTGAAACGCTTTAGGGAGAGCAATCGAAAACCATAGTTCATTTGTAAAATCGAAGATAAAGTTTGATTTTCAATTATTATATAAGTTGTTATGTAGGTTAAAGTAAAGATGATTATTAAGTAAGGATATACATTTATTTATAATTACTGTACATTAAGGTTTGTATAAATCTCCAATACAAAATAGAGAAACAATTGTTGTTAAAGATTGAATTTTTATAAATTCTGGAGATAATTCATGTCAGATTTATTCCACTATAAAAATTATGTTAAATACGTGGCCGAAATGCCTTCGCTTGATAACATATATATATTTGAGTACATATTTTGAAATAAACTGTCTTTGAGCTCGTCGAAATACGAAATTAAATTAGCGAAATGATTATTTTGGATATAAAAACTTTGAAATACTATAATTTTGTCCTCATTTACTTTTGTTTATTTTATTTTTGCTAATTTATTAATTTAAATAAATCAAGTGCAATCGATTTTTGTTTCCAATTCGAGACACGATTAATAAATAGTTGCCTAACATAAACAAACGAGACATAATACTTTTAGTTTATCATGGTCCTTTTGCGGGAATACACCACAAAGCAATGTTACACACTGACAGCAGCAAGATACAACGTTAAAATAATAATATAATATACGACTAGTGGGATTCAAAATAGGTTACGAGTGCTTCAATTTAACACGCCTCACTCGAGCGTTTTTATAAACTCATTAAAAACTGTTGAACATTTAATCGAATTCGAGCAACAAAACTTCTCCTAGCAAAATTTAATATGGTCATTACGGTTAAAACAAGTGGTATACTATATTACCTTCAAGAAACACATGTCACTGGAACTCAACAGAACTCAACACAGAACTCTACCACACATGTTACTAGGGAATGTTAAAAAATCAGGTGTATTCTTCAATAAGATTAATTGTAAAGAACAAGAGTATCGAGTTGCTCGAATTCGAGCCAGCAAATTTCTTTACTGATTGCTCAGTTCATTTACAGTCATATTACTTTATATTGTTACTAGCTGGCCCGGCAGACGTTGTTCTGTCCTAATGTCATTGAATTTGTTTTATGTCAAATACTCGTTCATTTTCAATACTAGCTCGTTCGCTTCGCTCACTCGCCTCCCGGTTTAGCTCGTTCGCTACGCCCACTCGCCTATCGAAAAATTAGTTTGAGTTGCCATTCAAGTAGTTTTTTATGTCCGTTATGAGATTTGCCATTCAAGTAGGTTTTTTATCTCCATATAATGAACATATATTTATGCCTTTCAAGTATGTTTAGATATACTCCTAATAAACACATGGTCCCATAAGGAATAACATGTAAACTTTAAAAGCCAAAGGGGCAGAGCCCTTCACATTTTCCGGGGTAAAAAGTATCCTACGTGTTAATCCAGGTAATAAACTATCCGTGTGCAAAATTTCATTTAAATCCGTTCAGCCGTTCTTTAGTTATAACATTTGTAACTAACACCACTTTTTTATACAAGGTGTACATAAAGTCCCGCACGGGTTTAATATTTTTTGAATTATAAGAGATAAATCAATAAGATTTGGTACATCAACACTACACCTGAAAATCTCCTTTTTGAAGGAACTATCAGTTTTCTGTCATATCATGGGGACGTCCCGCAAGGAGTCAGAAGGAAATCTTAAATAGGAGCATAGGTCAATATGCACATCACTTTAAAGGGCTTATCTAGCAGAGTTGAATGCCGCAAACCGCACTAAAAAAGGTTGATCCAGTAAAAATTGGCAGCTGTTCAAAGGTTTTACTTGGTTACATGTTATTAGTAGCCACAACCCCATTAAAACAAAACTGCAACTAAATGAATACTGCAGCTAAATACTACATTATGTCTGTCAATACAGAAGTGAATTATGGCGTTAATTATCCTCAAGGGTTACAAATTTGGTCCTAATCTATTGATAACGGGGAAAACCTGGTAGCAGTAACAATTAGAAAGATCTTATCTTTTTTTTAATAAAACCTTTGAACAGCCGCCATTTTGTACTGGATCAACTTTTTTTAGTGCGGTGTGCGGCATTCAACTCTGCTAGATAAGCCCTTTAAAGTGATGTGCATATTGACCTATGCTCCTATTTAAGATTTCGTTCTGACTCCTTGCGGTACGTCCCCATGATGTTACAGAAAACTGATAGTTCCTTCAAAAAGTAGATTTTTAGGTTTAGTGTTGATGTACCAAATCTTATTGATTTATCTGTTATCGTTCATAAAATATTAAAACCGTGCGGGACTTTATGTACACCTTGTATATTAAGATGCCATTAAAGAAGTTAGCTTTGAACAGCTGGTTTTCCTCTGTGTTGTGTTTTATTAGTATCAACAGCTGTTGTTAAATGTTCAATTAAACTGATTTCTATTCCCATAAGATTAACATTGGATCTTCGAAAGCCCTTGGGAGATGTTTTGCAAAACCCCAAAAGGAAAACAGATCTAGATATTAAGGGCTTTCTAATAACACACAAACCATGATTTAAGACTCAATTGGCTCACCGGCAGCCTGCTATAAAAAATCGCCTTATTTATTTAATAAGATGATAACAATAATGACATGAATGTGAAGAAAAATCTAGGCGTAGTGAGAACCGTTGTAAACGAACCAATCTGTTGGAATAGACTCCCAATATTGTGGGGGCGGGGGATATATTCCAACCGCGGCGCACCACCGGACCGCTCTTCCATTATACACCGCGACCGCTCGCAATGTATGGACGCCCACCTCTTTACGCCGGGGCCACAGGACTATCCTGGAACTGCGAAACATTCTGGCAGCAGCAGTGTGGACAATGACGAGAAAGTTTCCTTACTTTTTTATATGGGGCGGGATGAAATAAATTACATTTCAACACTACAAAATATATTTAAACTTAGACTGAAGTTACCAATAAGATGATAAATACGGTACAAGGCAATCGATTTCGATCACTCAACCCGGTGATCATCATGCCCAACCTAATGAATAGTGTCACACCTTCAATAAGATTGGACCTATGCCATTAAACATTTATAAATATAGAAATAGGCACAAGTACATAAGGTGTGACTATTTAGTTGAAATCGATGACTTTGTACCATTTTGTATGTAAATATATAGTCTAGTATATATAAGAACAACATAAATGTAAATATATTTTGCAGTGTTGTAAAAACAAATTTATTTTAGCCTGATGTTGCATTGTTAAAAATCGCATCAAGATACTGACAAACAATTATTTGTTCGTAGGATACCAAATCTATCATCACAGTCATTTAAACATAACTGACTTTACTAGGATTACTGGGATTTAGAACATAGCTGCATATATACGCCACTATTCCATAATTGGATTTGAAAATCACCCTATGAAAGGTATACGCGCAGATTTCTTATAACATTATCATCCCATACAATATGGAAGTTTGTAATATTTATTATACTTAGGTAAAGGTTATAAATATAATAATATTAATAAATAGATTTAATATAAATCATTCACAATAAAACTTATTGTTTTGCTCACACAACTTCTTTACACTCGGGTCAAATAATTCTTTACACTCGGCAAGATAAAACGAAGATAATACTTCTTTCCTCGAGTAAATTATGTGAAGATTTACACATTTCAACAAATGAATTAATCGATCACAAAGTATGAGGGTTGAAAAACTCAGTTCTCTAAAGCAAACACGTAACTCATAGTAGTATACTGTCGTTAATATAAGCCAGTTTGAATATAAATATAATTTCCACCTCAGAAAAAAGAACCTCTAACACAAGGCATAATAATCAAATTTAATATTGCAATATTACTATTTCAGAGTTTTTTATTGTAGTTTTTTATAGTTAGATATATTCCATAGTTTGCGCGGAAATGCATCACAAACAAACGATTCAAAGACGCAACAAGACGCCATTTTGTAAACAAAATACCGAATAACAAATCATCAATACGACGAATCCTGTTACAATATTAGGGGCTTGGAATAGTTAGTAATAGAGACTTATAATTTGTCTTCATTCATCCAGCAGATTCTACTCTGTATACAATTTTACTTGTCCAGGTTTTAAGCAGCTGGTGAAAAATTAAATACTTTATGAAAATAGTGCCAACATTGCATCAAAAAGTGAGGTATTTGTTACCTAACGTAACTTTAAAATTTTCATCTCAATTTCCATTGTACATAAGTATAGTAAATCGAGTAAATTGTCTTATCTTTAGACGTCTAGTCATTTATATTAAAATCACATGGGAGGAAGGCGGATCTATAGCACCAATAACTATGTGGTTTATAAATAAATAAATAAATAAAAATGCCTTTATTAATCCAGCGTTTCTCAGAACACGAACTGCTTTTCAGAACTGTTATGTAGTAATTGCTAGAACGGTTAACTAATGAGTATTCGCTTCACTCGGATTGCCGTGGTTATTTTCACTTTATCATCTCAGAGACCCCTTAACCCTAATCAGACACGAAATAGACTTACGCTAAAGTTTGTAATTTTTGACCAGATTTTGTTCCTAATTCCTAAAATGTATATAAATACCATTTAAAAATAATAGTATCATCTCTTTTTAAAACTAAAAGTAGGCAAGTGTTGATTAGTTCGTTTGCTAAATACGATGTCACATGGATGCAGGAATAGGTTAGTCAAATTTATTCTCTCCATTATAAAGTCCTTATGCAATACACATAAAACTAAATAGGTGAGTTCTACTTTTCTCTACATAAATTGAGGAGAACTAAATTGTTACAAAAATATTAAAAGGAAGTGCGACTTTGTATATAAAATAATAAGTTGAAACTTTGCATTTTTATTATAATTGGACAATGTTTATTTTATTAAAACATTCACTTATGATTCTTTCAGCGGAAACGGTATAACATTACAAGTTTCGTTAATGGGTACATTCATGAGCCATTCCTAACAACTGACGTAACAGTATATCAAAACCAAAAACGTATATTTATAATTAGATAAATTGTGTACAGTATATGTAGTTTGGTAAAAGCTAATAATCAAATAACCATAAATATGGATTAATTAACATATTAGTTGTGTTATTTAAGAAATTAGTACCTGGGGGGCCAAGCTTTGCTCGGGAGAAGGTCAGTTAGTTAGTTTAGATGACTTGGAGTAATATTTTGCCACTTCCCTCTAATGATAATCAGATTTGTATAACTCATTTGCCTCTTTTCTACATTTGTAAGGTCGCTCCAGTTGTTATTTATAGCTCAGTGTCACATTGATTTATTTTACTACTCTATACATGTAATCTTCACTCAACAGCTATAGTCACTGCTCTTAAGAAACCACATGTTAACAATTATAAACAAAAAGGTATTACTTTGACAGTTCCCTGATTAATTATGAACGCTGTACAATTCTTTTGTTTTGATTTTTAACTCCATAAGCCCAATGTTAATTTTTTTAACTTTTCAACTCAGTTTTTTAACATTATTTGATTTTTTACTGGGGATGAGACCTGTCTAAAACATATTTTTATACCAGAACTTAGTTATTTCCAAAATTTGAAGGAAATCCTCGGAGCCGTTTTCGAGATAATTGTGCAACCAACCAACCAATCAAGCAAACATTGGTCATATAAGAGTATAGGATTCCGGTAATTTTCTGCATTTACTGCAATCACTGGTGGAAGTCCGCAATAATTTTTAATAAAATAAATTCACCATCACCAACAATTAATTGTAAACAAAGAACATTAATAGAGGTTGTATTAAACTAGAAATATAATTCAGTTTTGTCTAATTCAATTTTAACCGCATCCCATATAATAATAGCGTGCAGTGGTGACGTGTAACCACCTATTCAAAGCAAACTACTGAACGTAGAGAAACCGGGACGGTGTCAAAAGATTTTCTTTAGGCCCAGGATGATGAAAAAATACGATATCCTACATTTATTTCGTTATAAGTTTGTAATTAACAAAAAACACCATTTTTGGCCATATTTTATTTACAATAATTTTGTTTACAAGCCATGTGTTCCCTACTTTGCATCCAAATTTTATACAATAGCTGAGTAAAGTTAGGGTTGTATTTGTAAACAAAGCAGACAACTATTCCAAACTAAATTTAGATTTTTGGATTGGAATTTACAAGCAGTAAGGAACACAAATTCCATGCTGAATGGGAATATAGTTTATAATACTGAATAAAAGTGTCAGCAAAGTTCAATTCAGATTGATATATTCTATATTTACTATATTTACATTTCAGTTTTTGTTTACTTTTACTCTTGCGGCGAAATTGGGTTTTATCACTGTTAATGGAACCAGAAGTAGATGATTTTCCTTTGATAAATTCTGGGTCTCAGAAAATATGGCAGCAGGGCGGCATTCTAGCGGTTCACTGCTGGTATTGTTGGTTTTTAGGTATAGTTTTGAGGAAATATTTTTTTGTATACATCGTTGATAGCCATTATACTGCCTAAAATAGTATAGAAATTTGTGTGTGAGTATATAAAAAACATGACTATGGCACAAATACACAGACACAAAAAAATAGGGGGTAAAAATGCGAAGGTAAAATTAACCATATAAGGTTTGTCAAGGTTAAGATGATTGATATAATCCATTAAACTATATTTCAGTTACATATTTCAAGTTTAAAATTCTGATTCCGTTTTTCTATCTAAAAATTTAGTTAATGTCATGTATTGGATGAAATTGGGTGAAACTGGATGAAACTCTGGTAAGAAATTTAATGGAATGGATAAGAAAACTAAGGACTATTGACCTATACTATTAGCATTGAATAAAATGTGAAAGATTTTTCCATACAGTTTATAGCTAACTATAATTTCCTGTGCGCAGCATGCGCATCCCGTTTTGAGAAGCGAAAATAGTAAATAGTTAAATAGTAAACAAAACAATGACAGTCTGTATTTATATGTAATCATTATAACAGCTGTTTATTTAATTTAATTCATAAAAAATACATGTGAAATAAACCAAATAAAACTCTCATCCTTATAAACTTGAAAGTCCCATCATGGGGCCGAACCCTGAGTCCTAAATCTGAAGCCAGTTTGCACATCTGCATACCTAGCCGCGCGTTTTAGTGTATAATATGTGGGGATAAATCGTAAAACAAAAAATCCTTATTGTTTACAAAGTTTGCATGTAGCGCATTAATAATGTAAATGGATAAATTATGTATTTTTGTTGGTCTGTCTTTAGATAGTTTGTATGTTAGCAGATGAAATACAATTAAATGTTGGTAAATATGTAGACTGTATTTTTTATCATTTAGTTATAAAAGCAGTGAAAGTAGTTAGGTTAATTTGTATTACAAATTTGAACCCGATAAACAAACCTTTGAACACTTAATAAAATTTAACTGCAGTTTTTAAGAAACAAATTTTTGACTTGAAGTGACACCAAAATGGGTTTGATTCAACATCTAAAACTAAACTAACAACAAAGTTTAAACTAAACCCTTTTGAGTTATTGCATGCAGGAGTAAAACGTCTTTCGTAAAAAGAAACTTTTTGAATTAGACACGTTCTATATAATGAATATTTTAATATACTTTATGTTGGGGCTTTATTCCAATAACACCTTTAAATTTTTCACGGTGGATTCCAATTTTGTTACATGTAATTAAAAATTAGCTTTTTAACACGTTCAGTGCGGCGCGCCGGATTTCCCGCGGTTGCCTAAAAAGGAAACAAATCCTGAATATACGCGATTAACACAGTGAATGCGTTAAAAATAAATTGTTAAGCCATTCAGTTTATGTTATAATTAGTAAACAATACTTATTTAGTTTATTTAAGGCCGTCATTTTTGACGGGATAATAACAGCTAGTGTAGATATAAAAACAGAATATTTTCCCCATTTTGTATCAGAGGGAAATAAATAACCATTTATTTCCAAACGTAATTACATGTCAGCCATAAGAAATTAGGTGTATTTTTAAGCTAAAAGCAGGAAAATAAAATAAAATCGAGTTTTAATTGACCATTTATGACTTAAAGAATACCTAATGAGCAGAATGTTTGTATTACAAATAATAATCGTTGGATGCATGGAATTCCAAAATGTCCAACAAATACGTGTATGGGATTAACTATCCCATACACAAATATATACAAATTCAGCTCCATATTGTTAAAAATAAATGTTTAGTAATTTAAATCTTATGTACGTTGGCGATTTTGGATAAGCCTTCGAGGAACCACGAGAGCCATCAAACAGGAAAGTGGCCAAAAACGCGCGACTGTTCTTGAAGTGCGTCTCCACCGCAGATTATACCACGCATTTGCTATCCTTATGATTCAAGCGTAGACGAAATTAAAATAGTGTTTTGTTATTTCCAATATTAATATTACCGGCACGTCCGGCACCACATTCTCTTATTCGCCGCGCAGCGAGGCCCAACAGATGCAGTTTATTGCCCTGAGGAGCGCCGCTAAACACGGATCGCCTTGCGCGGCCACGTCTGTAGAATTCTCGATCTGCCTCGTGCCTCGTAATATCGTAAGGTCGTAAGCCCATCCTCATACGAAGGTTTTGACGAGGAAATAACCTAGGGTCAAATGATCCCTTGTTTAATTTACATTGCTTTAGTTATTTTGCATTTAGCTTACTAAAACTTACATTAAACTTTGCTTAGCTTACTTAAACTTAAATGCTTGGTAAAATTATAAAATCGAAAGATCTTTTATACTCGGACTACTCTGCTTATTTGCTCTATTCTGTTTTAATTATAGGTAAACATGAGCACATATGTAACCCATACCTGCAAGGTTGGTCTGAGTTCTCAATCTTATTGATTTGTATAGCATAATAGGACCAGCTGCTTGAACGTGAGGAAGAACTTTTAACACCCATAAGAGTGTATTGTACACTGCTTTGTAATTCCAGTAGTCATTAACTATATAATTAAGAAGATAAGAAGCGTCATCAATCCACTAGTTTTATGAGATCAATATTTTCGAATGTGCTAGCAATGCATGTAACCTCATTTTCTCAGTGATATCTCAATCCAGGAGGCAAATAACAAATTTATATGTTTGTAACATCTATTCTTGCTGCTGTGCTTTGTTAATGTATATCAATAGCAAATGTTAAATACACAATTTAATCAGTTAAACTATTCTTCCAAAAGATTTAAATTGTTGCTGTGTAGGCCTGTGAGGAAGATCTCTGAAGATGAACGTAAAGTATAAGGAAACTATTATAACCTACCTCAACCTCTTTTAATTGACACATCAAGCAAGAACATCGGTTCAATGTAGTTTGTTGTAAAATTGTTTGTCTCTTTCTTTTAAAATACTGCTTGTGAATTGAAATGTAAGATATAAACCTGCTTTGCCCGACAGCTTCGTTATTAGTATAAAGAGGAAATACAAATAAAGTGTAAAAATGTAAACTGTCCTAATGTTATTTATTATGGAAGCAACGGTTCAACAGCTTAACATTAAGTGGCACAGATAATTTGTCTTATTTCAAAACAAAGTAATGTTTTGTATTCCAAGCGCGTTTACTGTATTGAGAGTGGTCAGTGGAAAATAGATATTAAAGTACGTATAATTTAACGAACAATGCAGCTACAATTAATTATAACATACTATTTCTGGCAACAGTAACACCTTATGAATAAACCAGCAACGAGGCGATGGAGTAGTAGAGCATATTTCAGAATTGGAACGGATTGGAGACAAAAACAGATTGGATGTGATAACAGTTAGGATAGAAAATTAATATTATATATATATGTCCGTGGGTTCGATAACTGTAGTAAAAAAGGTCCGATTTTGATGAAATTTGGTATAAACATAAAAAGCAAAATTTATGACTTAAGTTCGAAAACCAGCCATATCGCTCTATCTAAAGGGGTATTTTTTTGTACCCCAAAAATGGGGGTTTTGAGCGTTTTACATACAATTTTAGAAATATTCAAATTTTAGTTTTTACCATTGGATTTAGCTTAAAAAAACACAATTTGATATTTTGATCATTCCTCTACGTCAGTTGGTTACCGAGATATTGAACGTGCTAAATACAGTACGTTGTCTAATGTTATTCTTATGGAGGAAAATAAAAAAATAAATCTCGCTTATTTATGAACGTATACTGACGAAACTTGGTATACGGCTTCTTCTGGTTGTGTTCCATTGATATTTGCTGAAAAAATAATTTTTTGCTAAAGGCTCCGGTAGCAGCAAACCTGCGTACTCAGCCCCATGTTATTCTTATTAAATGCTATGTATCCCCTAATTATGAACATAAATTAATCAAAACTTCTATATAACTTCACCTAGATGAGTTATATTGATATTAGCATAAAACCCAATTTTTGTGTTCCTTGATGCAGCAAACCTACGTACTCAGCCCCAATGTTATTCTTATGGTGAATAATTAAAATTGCATATATTGCTTATTTGTGAATATATTTTTATGAAAATTGCTATGTGGCTTTATGAAGTATTAAGACAGTTATATCTCTATTGGAAATTCCCTGAGTATGCAGGTTTGCTGCAACGGGGCTATTTAAACAACCCGTTGTTTTACACAAAAATTCAATTCGGACGGATATTCTGGTTTTCTTCTCACTTTCCTCTCGCTTACACACACAAATTCGCCACCAACGAACGCTGCAGTTTACAATGTCGCGGAGGCTAAGCATAAGTAACCGATAAGACGAAGAGGTCTAGTTTAAGTTAACATTTTTGGGAGGATTACGCCAAGGCGATTATCCACTCAGACCTAACCTTATCTCTAATTATCCCCTCTACCTCCCCTGGGAGACCAAATAAAACAGAATTATCTCCCCGGTCCGAGACAAGGTATTAATGTATGTTTATCCGACCTGTCACAACTCGGAATATGATTAAGATAAAGCCCGGTAATCCGTGGTTTCCGTGGACTGAGACAGTTTAGCGTGACGTTAGCGTGACGTAACGTGACGTGAGTCGCAGCACCTGTGCCAATCTTGACAAGTGACGTTCTCGCTAATCCCCCCTCATCTTTTGTTTATATTTATAGAGCTTTCGAAACAATCCTCTTTTTGTCCGGTGGGTCACGTTTTAAGCCCTTGGAAGACCCTCGTTGCCAGTTCCGACCGATGGGTAGGAAATAGTTGGGCCGGACGGCTAATAACGTGCGGGAACAGGCGGGAGATTTGTCGATAGGCTAGGCTCATTAGCTTTCCGAAATAAGAATTGTTATTGTGGAAAATTCCATGGCATAAACCTTTACGTACGCGGGGTATTCGCGAGAAAACTTAGCTTTCTTTTGGAATTTAACAGAAAGCTTACTAACAATGGGAATGGTTTTTGATAAAACATGATCACTTGAACGTGTTAATTGAATTACGTGATATGTGAGTGAATTACAGAAAAATTAATTATATAATAGTTTGTTTTATATTCTAGCTCCTGGATGAGTTGTAGATTGTTTACAAATTGTAAATACCCCTTAGCAGCAAACCTGCTTACTAAGTGAATTTCCAATGCATATATATGTATCTAATATCAATATAAAATCATAAATAAACGATTTATGACATTTTAATTATTCTGCATAAGAATAACATGGCGGCTGAGTAGGCAGGTTTGCTGAAACAAGGAAAAAAATGGGTTTTATACAAATATGAATATAACCCATCGAGGTGAAGCCACATACCAAGTTTTATTGATTTATGTTCATAATTAAGGGATATAATAAGATTAAGATAATATTAAGATATAATATTTTACTTTTTCTCCCTAAGAATCATATGGGGGCTGAGTACGCAGGTTTGCTGCTATGGGAACCATCGGTAACAATTTTTGTCGTGCTAATGGCAATAGACCACAACCAGATGAAGCCATATACGAAGTTTGGTCGGTATACGTTCATAAATAAATGAGATATAAAATTATTCTTATTCTCCATAAGAATAACATTGGACAACGTACTGTGTTTAGCACTTTTAATATCTCCGCAACCAGCTGACGTAAACCAATAATCAAAACACCAAATTGTGTGTTTTTTAAAGCTAAATCCAATGGTGAAAAATCAAATTTGTCTTTTTCAAAGATTATATGTAAAAAATAAAAAAAAATTTTTTGGGGTACAAACCCCCCCCCAAATACCCCTTCGGATAGATCGATATGTCTGGTTTTCGAACTTAAAGTCATAAATGTTGCTTTACACGTGTGTACCAAATTTCATCAAAATCGGACAATTTTTGCGAGTGTTGTCGTGTTCACACACACACACACACACACACACACACACACACACACACACACACACACATATATAAATACATATATATGTATATGTATAGACTATATATACATATATATGAATTTGAACGAATGGTGTTTTTGGCATCTGGGGGCCTCAAAACGAAAGGTTATCGTTGTCCTGGGCCTAGGTCTTACCATGCCACCTACGGTAATATCTTCTTCCCTATAGGGGAAATTCGCTAAAAAAACGATACAGTAATCATTTTATAAGGATATTATTACTGATAAATGCGATGCCTCATTTATACAGCGCTAAATTAAACGGCAACAACGACAATGACGAATAAATGCAGTGACAAATATTCTACTGTGTTTCGATGAAAAATATACAACATCGATTGAATGCTTGCAATTTAGGTTATATAAACGACGAGTGCGCCCATCACTATGTGCCTGGGATGTCCATGTAATTGATTTTACACCTTTATGGTTCACGTTTCATTCTGCTTTGTATTGAAAAACACTTTTCTGAGCTGATTCGACGAATGGATAACATTATACAAACTAAACATTATCACAACGGATTTTCCAGTTCACCTGATTTCAGTTTTACAGTACAAAAATAGTCACACAGCAGCTGGATAAAATACTAATTTTTCAAAAAGCCTTTCAACTTCAACATTTAATTTACGGTCTTAGGAGAGATAGTGCAACAAATAACTGTGTTTTAGCTTATTGACACATTATTTTGTTATGCGAGACACACTCATATTTTACTTCTACTTTTCTCACTGAGACCCTTCATGCTTTATATTCATGGTTGGCAGACTTAAAGTTTTCTCAAAACGCCCCGGGATAGTTTGGCTTCATAAGATAGTCTTAATCGTTCATAGAAAGTGCTATGTTTAAAAACGACCTCTTTCTCAAACACGATTCTTCCTTAGGCGTAATTTAATTTGATTTCAATGAAACGATGGACTTCCAGTGCATACACGCTGCCCGAGGCGTCGGCGCCGGCATCACTAGACCACCCGGTTTGTTTGTATATTCTCACATTTAGCTCGGTGGCGAGTTTGCTTGTTCAATCACAAACTCGCTACAGTGTTTGTTTCGCTCACCGCGCCCTCGCCGCGCCGTGTTTGTATCCAGAAACGCGCCGAACCGCATAATAAACCGCACTGCCGCGCCAGGCGCCGCGCCGCCAGTACATCCACACATTATAGACTCTGCTTTACGACTTCGCCGACCAAATGTGGGGCAATTAAAGGCGAAATAATAGTCCATGTAGGGAATTGAATTATTTACTGGCGATTTCTGGCCAGTGTTATCGTAAGTATTGCGATTTCAACACTATTAAAAACATTATAAAAAATATTCAAAATAGAAAAAGGCAATGAGATTTATCCGTGGACCCCCAGCAAGAATACACTGCAAGCCACTATCCGTCAAACTAAACATAATCTCACAACTATCCCTTCACATTCATCTATCCCCTGTTACACACATATTCACTGCAATAAAGAAAACAATTTTATTCATGATTGCACAACATGAAATATGAGCTATCTGAAGAGTAATAGATCAACAGATGATACATCCCTAAAACCTGTACTTACATGAATATAAAAATGTAGTGAATCACCAATAGAACAATAGATGAATACATTTTAAACTAAACATTTGATTTATGATACAAAAATTACTTTTTAACTGAAATTCTGAAATGTTTTTATTTATAATTCATTTTGATTGTTACACATTATAATTCATCAAATTGTGCCTTATACAATAAAGCTAATAATATTATTACTAACAATAATAGAATATAAAGCTTTTGAATATATTTGGCAGTACGTGAAAACTCTAGTATATCAGACTGAGTCTTCAAAATAGAATTTTAAAGTTTTTAGAATAATCAAAGATATTTAAAAAGTTACTTATTCAGTCTTAAAAAAGTTACTAAAGGATTAAAACCTAAATCTCAGCCTAACTACGCAGCAAAAGTTGAAATCTAACCGTGGAAATATTTTAGATAGTGAGAGTCAGCCGCTCGGCACATAATTGGGAATCATTTAAGGTCAAATTGAATATCGTTATGAACTTATTCGTACACCAGTTAAGTTCATGGATTTCATAGATATAATGTTATATCTCTTCCGTATATAAATCTCTTCCGTAAAAATACAGTTAACAAAACACTTACACTATAAAGTCTCCAAAAATTCAACGTATATAGTATATTTATTTAAAAAAATTATGCATCCCAATAGCTTTATACGAAACGAGCCAGGAAACCCCAACCCCTCGTCACAGCCCAGTGACCCTAGCTCTGACAGGATGTCTTTGTTATGCGAATTAATTTCATTTATCGGGGGCAGTCGACATGGGGGGGCAAGTTTGTTTGGGGGCCGGTCGGCCAATAATTTCATTACAGGGTTGCCGCTGCTTTTACCGGTATTAGGGGCGGCGCTGGACTCAAAGCCGGAGCGGTTTTGTGTTTTACGTGGGGTACTTACCCCGGGAGGGGAGGAGGGATCTCGGATTTTGTCTTAAAGACGGAGATTACGATATTTTCATTCCGTGGGTACAAACACAACCCCTGGGACTAAGGGTGGAATCAAACCTGGATCTTGTAAGGATGAAAGTCTTTGAGTTTAGGACTTCACTCATCATAGAGTGAAGAATGAACATCCATAAAATGTCATTTAAAAATATTTGTTGTGTAAAAAAAGATTTTCTTAGGAAATGTTTACTTACTCTCTACAAACCCTTCAGGATGTGTTCCTTGTACCAAAAGAAACTAAGTATTTAACACAAACATATTATTGTTTAGCACGTTCTGTTTTCCGACTAAGTGTGTGTATGAGTTTTTTAATGAATAAACTGAATTATTACTAAATGTAATATAACAAATTATATCACAGGAACCACTTCAGATATTTATTTGAAACTTGGCACATGTATTATGATTGTTTAATGCTAACGTAGTAGGGCCTATTGGATTTCATGTTTCCAGCAGCTTCTGTCGGAGCGAGGAAGACCATATGTTTATGTAAAGTGTTGGTTTCTTATACCCCTTGGAACAAAATCCTGAAATTTAGGTAAAGAATTATGTAAACTCTCTGAAAAAAATCGTATTAATACTACATAAATACTGTTTCGTGCATAGTGGCCTTCAAATTTACTTTATATCAGTGAATGTGAAACTAAACTGAACGTTACGTTTTTTAACAATTATTGTTAGTCTGTTTACACTAGATATATCGGGTATAACGTCATAATCTCCCATATTGAAGTTTAAATTAAATTTTAAAATATAATACCGGATATTAATCGTGATCAAAGTTTGCCCTTTAATGAACACAAATTCCAATCGAAATGTGTAATTATGTTTTATCTAGAATTTATTTAGAAATATATTTTTTTTAAATCTACATCTCCGACTTAGGTTTTTATTGTATTCCTGATAAAGTATCGTAGCTTTGTGATTTACAAATATAGCCGCCAAGGGGCTATATTCATTCTTTCTCTTCTTGTTGATGTTTGTGAAATATTTTTAAGTACGCGTGGATGTGCTATTTAGTTAATTTAACGGATGGTAAATAAATATCAATGTTTACTGTTTTTTACCTGTCCCATTTCGTGCTTTACAGCTTATGACGCGCTATGTGAGATGTTTCGTAAACTCACAAACATTAGGTCATTGCACTAAGTTTGACTTTGAGGTCCATAAAAACAATATGATCAGAAGCTCAAACAATTCTATAGCTGGGATGAAGATAGGGAAAACTAGCTTCCTGTAGTTTATCACATAACAATTACCACAAAGTCTAATTATTAAACCTGTGTTTGCGATTCCTATACTCGCCCAATTACCAGGTGATTATTGTAGCTTCTTGTCGAGACATTCGCTATCAACTACACTTATGCTTGCATGCTGGTCATCCCAAGAAACACTACACAAAAAATCACATTAATCTCTGACCTTTTGCTATGCAGCAAAACCTCTTATACTCAAGTGAAAATTATTCCGAATTTCAGACAAGCTATTTTTCTTGCCACAGACCAACGCCATGATAAACGATGAACGTTCCAAAACAAAACGAATTCTTTAACATTACAGCCGACTTTTGTTTCTCAAAAAGACAAATTTTGATCGGCACATTTCAAAAGATGTTCAGAAAGGGGCCGCCTATTAATAGGCGGGTTAGGCTACAGTACAGCGATAGAGTGGGTATAGTTGGCGAGGGGCCAACACCAACACAAGAGACTGGCCGGTCAGATAGTCGGGCCCGGCGCACAATGCATTGGGTTGGAGGGGAAATTAGGATGCCCTGTTCAAGAATAACACATACATGTAATTGTAGCTGAAAAGAGTTAGCCTGTTCGAAATTAAGAGGGGGATTCAGTAATCTGCGTCTACCGGCTTCTCCCATAAGAGCAATGTTATCTTTCAAAGTCCGTCCCTACTCAACGGATTGATTATCCGAAATACACTATTAGTTCATTTTAAAGAGAAAAAATATATTTTGATTTTATTGAGCAGAACTAAGATATCACACAGACTTCACCCATAAAGAAATGCCGGAATGGGAGTATTTTCGCGTGCCTCAGATCTCATTTATTGTATATAGGTTCAAGTTTCATTGACATTCAATAAAAACACTCATTAGGTCACGGCAAAATGATTTACAATGATCTAGATACAGTTTAAAGAGGCGTAAAAAGGATCAGTCATAACTCATAGTTTTTAAAAGAGTCACTGAATAAAACTCAGATTATTCAATATAATCTGTTCTGGGCAGCATTACTCACTTAATGTAAGAAAGCTAAAAGGACACATATTTAACGATAATACTTCTTTCAACACCGAATACAATATTTTAAACCTATAAAGCCGAAAACACCTAAAGAATCTATCCGTCGAGTTCGGGCGTTCTTAGAAGTTCTGTACTCCAAAAAATAAATAAATACATCGTGAGAAGGCCTATAACTAGGGAATGAATTTGCAAACATGACAATTCAGTTAATAAAATATGTTATTTGAGAGTTGTTGTCCTTTTGTTTTCAATTTGCAATCAAGGTAATTAAGGATCGTCGTATTACGTAATAAAGCTATTAACTTTCGTTCAATTTTTTCTAAAAATAAAACATCTTTTGAAAATGCAAAGCCTTATTTTACCTCTCAAACCCCCACTTCCTCCGTTCCCTTATATTTAAAATGTTTTGGATTGGTGACAACAAATGTAGTATCCCTACCAAGAGGTATTTTCGGGAATCTCTTACAACTCACACGCGTTCTTATCCCTCCGTATTACAGTCTTCAAAGTGTTTTTATAAATCCGATTTATATAATTTAATTTTATATTTAGCAGCTGAACCAAACATACACGTCGGAATCAATTTGTGCTCCGTGTTACGTTGACAAAATCACAGCACACCAGATAAGCAGATAGTACTAGGATAACGTAAATAAACGTAAATAACAGCGTAATATAAACCGATCTTAAAAGATATTATTTGAGTTGAGCAATTCCATCTTAAGCAACACAAGGAAAATATTTGTCCGAATTTGAGCGACATGATCCATTCGATTTCCAATTTAACACGCAATTAATTGTGTACTGTATATAGTACTACTGATAAGCTGGAAATAACTCGTGATATTAGTACAGTAATTAAAAATGCATGATCGAGTCCCTTGAAAATATAAATAAAATGTCAACTCTATTACTTTAAATGGGAGATAATCTTTCCAACACACAGTAAAGCCCGCAGACAGTCGAGGGCTGATTCATGGGTTTCCGTCAGATGCGTGGCGTTCCACAAGGAGATAGAATCTTGCCAATTAGCCGACCTCTGACAACAAGGGTGACTTCCAAAATAGCCCAAAATAGCGGGGCTGGCCGACCCGCCCTAATTTGACGGTTTGGGGCCAGATACGCCACAATTTGTCAAAGGCCATAGAGCCACCGGAAATGCCTGGTCCTACCTTGAGATGGGCGATTAATTAGGGCTCGACGGCCACGGGACGGTCCTAAACTATCAAACACTTCTTTGTCGCCTCGGCCGCCGCCGGCGCTAACGTCACACTGCCACTGGCGCTTGGCTATCTTTGGAAGAGGACCTATAGAAATAGGGCGACTGCAGATGAGTTGTACTAACAAACAAATCATCAATGACAAACGTGCAAGGTAAGTCTATAGAGCTTCAGTGGTCAAGCGTCATCTCATCTCATCAACCGGCCCCAATTGGTTAACTACCGGTTAGCTAAATAATTTGTTCGTTTCAATTTACCGCCATACAGCGCTCTGTGGAGATATATTAAGTTAGTTTATAATTTAAAAATAACTATTTACCAGATAGATTTGATTTGTATTTATTTATGATAAACTAAACTATCCTAACACCGCAGATGGTAGGTATGGTATTAAATTACCGTTTTTATTGATGAACTATTCAATTTAATATTCTCGGTAAACTAAAATATCGTTATAACAAAATAATAAGAGGATATATCACTAAAACGGGTTGCAGCTACGGTTGCCTCAACTATGTAAAATGTTTTATTTAACAGTTATTCACTCATAACTGAATTAATTTTTGAGACATCTCCAGGTACCAGGGACTACGCCATAAATTCCATTATAATACTGATAGGATTGTTAATACATCAGTTGCTATCATATACTTTCTCTCTGATTTAATATAATGTAAGCAGTCAAATTTAATTTGTTTTACATATTTCTCAGTTAAATTTCGCCCAGAAAAATGATTAACAGTCAAACAAATAACTCAGATTGATCATCTCGGCAAATGAACAATTCAAAATATATTCAAAACAAACGAAAATTAACATCTTCCGACAATTTCTGGTTTTATTCCAAACAAAACAAACGACACTCCTAACTCATTGACTCACCTGGCCACCTCGCGGCGGCGGGACGACGGCAATAAAGGAATGGGACATAGGTGTCGGGACTGGGGGGGGGGGGGTTGTCCGATATCAAAACCGGACCCTGGCGCCGAGCTTATCAAACAGGCAGCTTCAAAGGGTCCCTCATTACGCCGCGCCGGGCACCGTAGCTTGTCCATTAGTCCGGACATGCCTGTTAATATGGGCAAACAGGGGACCGAGGTGTATAGGAGGATCCGCGGCGGCGCTGGGCGTCGTAGCGTTGGGCGCTGTAGGCGTCATGTCAACGTTGGGCGATGAACGTCACGACTGGGTACCGAAATGGAAAATTAATTACCAAGGAACTCAATTGACAATGCAGCTGAAAACATCACTTAAATAACTTAAGAGGGGGCTCCAGTCTTCGGCTTCTACCTGCTTCACCCCATAATGCATAAGGTTTATGGTTCATTTTAAAGACCAAAAAAATACCAAGTTTCAGTTAGCAGAATTTCGATATCACAAATAGTCCAACCGCATAAATCGTAAATATTGAATACTTTGGAATTTTACTGAACGATTAGTGGACGCGACAAAGTCTACCAGCGACTTTTGAGTGGTAGAGTTTGTCGGGTCCACCACCTAGGAATGCAGAAAGGAATGTGGTAGGGTTTGTCGCTGGTAGACTTTGTCGCCCGTGGGCCAAACTTAAAAGTGGTTGCTTTTGTCGGACCCGGCCGCGACAAACTCTACCACGTTTTGAGTACATAACCCACTTTAAAGCCATTTATAAGTATTTCTTCTGTCAGAATTGTATTGTTTAGTATTACTAACTAGTCTAGTCGCATTAAGGTTTTACCCGAATATCCCTCAATAAAAACCTATACAAATCGGCTATATCAATAATATCCAGGCAAGTGCATATAATAGCGAAATTTCGGCAATGCAGTTAAAAATACGGGAAAATGTTATGTGGTGTTATGGGGAATTAATTTCCTAAACAAAATCTAATGTTAGGTTTTTAACTGTTTAGCAAAATAACAAATCCCTCATCTTTTTCAGTTGTTTCGATAGGTGATGTACCTATATACATTTATGTAATACCCACCCTGCCCCAACAAATCTTCGTATACTAAGCATAACGTTATTCTTGTGGAGAGTATTTCAAACTATATATCATTAAAACAATTACGAAACATTACAAATATAATTTAACAAACTTGATTAAAAAACAAAATAATGGTGGTTATGTTAATTTATGATGTTCACGAAGACAAAATCAATTGTGAAAAACAAAATCTCAAAAAATTGTGCAATGAAAGTCGCGCTGCGCTAGTAATAGCATAAAGAATTATAATTGACTGTAAATAAAAGTATTTCTAGTTGCCCTGTAAAATATTTTTGTTAAAACTAATGTAAGTGCTTTGTACTCTACATACTTACGATGGGGAGTCCATTACTTAAATATCGCATAAGCTTCACGCATAGTTTCAATTTTAAAACATGGCAGTTTGTGATTATTTAACTTATTTGGTCCGATTTTGTACATGGATGTACAAACCATTCCTGATTTCAGTCTTAGTGTTAATAATACCAAAATGATCACTGAATTTTCCCCTACAGTACTAAGTAATCTTTATAACTATTGAATTAATTTAACTCTCTAAATTACACCGCGGCGCGGCGAAAGCTGTGCGTAAAATGTGGTAGGGTTTGTCGCTGGTAGACTTTGTCGCCGGTGGGCCAGTCTGAAAAGTGGTTGCTATAGTCCGGCCCGGCCACGACAACCCCTACCACCTAAGAATGCAGACTGGAATGTGGCAGGGTTTGTCGGTGGTGGACTTTATTGCCACTGGGCCAAATTAAAGTGGTAGGGTTTGTCGGTGGTAGACTTTGGTAGCTTCCCAACGATTATTATTTGCGATACCAACATTATGCTTACTAAATCGCTGGGTATTGTTGCTCGTTAAAATGAGCTAAACCAATGATATTGGTTAATCCATTGAGGTGGGACGGGCTTTGAAAGTTGACATTGCCGTTATAGGAAAAACAGGTATACAAACGCCAAATATTTCGTGACCGGAGCCCACTCCTTTCATTAGTCTTACAACCGATACCTAAACGACCCAGCTGGAATACGCGGTTCCAACGTCCTATTTAACTATTTCATATCAAAATATAACCTCGTAATCTACTTAATATGCAAATTAAATATAGTATAATCCAACGATCTGCGGAGAAATGTGTAATCTCCCTGACACGCTGGTCTATTTCCGCAGGTAGCCGTCAGTGCTGGCGCCACCAGGCATGGGCTACGGTCTAACAGGCTAGACCCACGACTCGGTGCTAACTGCTAGCTACACTACTACCGCCGCGAACACACCCACTGCCCCGTCTTCTTGTTTATTTGGTAGTTTAGGAACCTTAAATGGTACAAATTTTGTTTGGAGACATTAAAACATAATTTTTCTATAATGCAAAATTGTAAATTAATTTACCAAATTCATTAGCCTTCCGTCGAGATTTAAAACACTGCCCTGGACGTAAAATACTGCAATATAATTTTGTAGATAAAGTGTCATGCCAGAAATATACACAAGGTACATGAAACTTACATACATACATAATATATTAGCAATACATTGGTAAGTCTATGGCAAAGCAAACTTCATACATACAGTAATAGCATAGAATAAATAATACGGATAATATATTATTTATTCTATGGTATGGCAGTCCTATTGTATGGATTGCTATAAGTATTCGTACTTAGCAAAATCGAATTACGAGTAATAACTATCGAGTTACTTAGCATAATCGAATTACGAGTAATAACTATCGAGTTACTTAGCATAATCGAATTACGAGTAATAACTATCGAGTTACTTAGCATAATCGAATTATCTAAGGATTCGTACTGTATGGATTGCTAAGTAGACCTACGTTTATATTGTGTCACAGCCTGTGGGTTTTGATCCCGTTTCTAACTGTATAGAAGGAGGTAATTCAACACTGGTCAGTGCAAAAAACTGCACTCGTCGCTGATATAATAACACGTATATATTTTATTGATGTTGCATTAGGAATTGATCCACAGACGAATCTTCACAGCTGTTTATCCTTCCATATCGAAATATCACTTGAACAATTTTGTGGTTTTTGAGCAGATGTATGACTCATTTGCGTAAAGCAAACATCCATGAGCATAAAATCAGATAGTTCAAGATTGAAGCGGGCAACGGTTTCAATATTTCTCTTTAGTAACTGTTACCTGTTTTATAATTATGGCAGTGAATTCAGTTAAGTCAGTCAGGAAAATACTATAAGAATTGAAGTTCATCCATCTATCTCATGTACTTAAAACGCTACTTTTCAAATACATGTAACAAAATGGAAAATCCTCTGTGCAAAATATTAAGATTCTATTGTGGGGAAAATCCCGACAAATTGCATATCAACAATTTTTTAAAATTTAAACATGTGTCAAAATGAAAATATTAAAAATTCATCTAGGGCTTCACCCCATAAGCTTTACAAGTTTTAATGCTTTTCTATGGCAGATGATTAATTATTTGATTTATTTAGACAATTGTAGTGTTTGTGTTAGTGGTAAAATTCCATCAGTTTCTCCACCGAATGCAACACAAATCAATGTTTTTGGATCCTCGTACACATTCCAGCCTTCGTGTGTCTGCGAGATCGTCGGACTAGTAATATTTAATTACGACAGTAATGAGGAATAGGAATAACAATTACTTTTACGACAGTTATTTCCTTGAATGAAAAACATTTGTTTCACAAACGGAATCAGGCTTTCTCAAATAGGAAGTCAGATAAAGCTGAGGTAATTATGAGGTGAACCGACAACGAGTTTCCGCACTTAAAACTCCCATTTGCTAATTAAATACTATCTAGCATAGCATACAACAGCAGTGTAAAAGTCGCGGTAACACATGCAAAATGGCTATCGTTCATTGTAACTCATGACACATGTCGTGTAAAATATTCAGTGAGGTAATTAAAGGTGACCGTGGCACGAAATGGTACTGGTCAGAACATTATTTCGAGGAAATAACAACTTCTTAGACTTAAAGCGCCGTTACTCAAACAATTTCAGTTAAAAATTTTACAGAGAAACCTGCAGCAAAGTGTCACAAACTGGGGTAGTTTTATGATTTGTATGTACAGAAAGAATCATTTATACTTAGTATGAACTTGCAGTTATTGAAAGTCGTGAGCCAAGTTCGTGTGTGAAATGCAGTAGTGTCAGAACCACTAATTCTCCAGCACCATGTAAATTGCCAGTTTAGTTGTGAACAGGTCTCACAACATTACAAAATATATTTACACCTATACCAATGTATACATAACCGAATAAGTAGTTACACGCTTATGGAAAAACGATTTCTAGTGATAACTCCGCCCCCCAAACACAGATAGGGTCACAATTGCATATTTGCCTCGATTTAAGTGTTAACGGATAAAGTTAATTGTTAAAATTCTAACAGCTCCCTGAAATATATTGACAGGAATCTGTCATTTATTGGTTTGTTTACAAACAAACATATTCATTTTGACGTTTTAAGGGTAAACAGCTGCACGCGCGATGGGACCAAGGACAGTCTTGGATTAGCAAGGACAGTCAGCGCTATAATCTCCTCTGAACTTGGGGGGCAAAACTAAAATAAAATAACATGGGGTGTGTCCCTACTTCTATAAGTAGGTTAGCGAGTATGGTTATGTATACACTGCCTACACTGAGCTTGCATACACAACGGTAAACATTCACAAATGGTGGTACAAGGCGATCGATTTGAACCAGTGACAACGGTCATCATCAGGTCAATCAGAGAATCTCTCGCTTGTAAGGACAGTATTAGAGTAAATTATATTTAGTAGTGTTGTGGGACGTAATTTACAGCATCCTGATTGCAACTGTAACGACTCGTATCATGCTACTCAAAGACTACAGCATCCTGTTTAGCAACTGTAACGACACGTATCATGCTACTCAAGATTACAGCATCCTGTTTAGCAACTGTAACGACACGTATCATGCTACTCAAGACTAGAACATCCTATTTAGCAACTGTAACGACACGTATCATGCTACTCAAGACTACAGCATCTGATTTAGCAACTGTAACGACACGTATCATGATACTCAAGACTACAGCATCCTATTTAGCAACTGTAACGACAGGTATCATGTTACTCAACACTACAGAATCCTATTTAGAAACTGTAACGACACGTATCATGCTACTCAAGACCACAGCATCCTATTTAGCAACTGTAACGACACGTATCATGTTACTCCAAGACTACAGAATCCTATTTAGAAACTGTAACGACACGTATCATGCTACTCAAGACTACAGCATCCTATTTAGCAACTGTAACGACACGTATCATGTTACTCAAGACTACAGAATCCTATTTAGAAACTGTAACGACACGTATCATGCTACTCAAGACTACAGCATCTGATTTAGCAACTGTAACGACACGTATCATGCTACTCAAGACTACGGCATCCTATTTAGCAACTGTAACGACACGTATCATGTTACTCAAGACTACAGAATCCTATTTAGAAACTGTAACGACAGGTATCATGTTACTCAACACTACAGAATCCTATTTAGAAACTGTAACGACACGTATCATGCTACTCAAGACCACAGCATCCTATTTAGCAACTGTAACGACACGTATCATGTTACTCCAAGACTACAGAATCCTATTTAGAAACTGTAACGACACGTATCATGCTACTCAAGACTACAGCATCCTATTTAGCAACTGTAACGACACGTATCATGTTACTCAAGACTACAGAATCCTATTTAGAAACTGTAACGACACGTATCATGCTACTCAAGACTACAGCATCTGATTTAGCAACTGTAACGACACGTATCATGCTACTCAAGACTACGGCATCCTATTTAGCAACTGTAACGACACGTATCATGTTACTCAAGACTACAGAATCCTATTTAGAAACTGTAACGACACGTATCATGCTACTCAAGACTACAGCATCCTATTTAGCAACTGTAACGACACGTATCATGCTACTCAAGACTACAGCATCCTGTTTAGCAACTGTAACGACACGTATCATGCTACTCAAGACTATAGCATCCTGTTTAGCAACTGTAACGACACGTATCATGCTACTCAAGACTACAGCATCCTGTTTAGCAACTGTAACGACACGTATCATGCTACTCAAGACTACAGCATCCTTTTTAGCAACTGTAACGACACGTATCAAGCTACTCAAGACTACAGCATCCTATTTAGCAACTCTAACGACACGTATCATGCTACTCAAGACTACAGCATCCTGTTTAGAAACTGTAACGACACGTATCATGCTACTCAAGACTACAGCATCCTATTTAGCAACTGTAACGACACGTATCATGCTACTCAAGACTACAGCATCCTGTTTAGCAACTCTAACGACACGTATCATGATACTCAAGGCATTTGTTTGGTTATGAATGAATAAAATACGTTCTGCCGTTTAAGGATAGGGCTTTTTATTTTTTAAATGTCCATGAATTTATCAATGCAAATAGAAGTGGTAAAAGGTGAGTATTAGACAATTTATTGTGTTGCTATTCATATGTTTAGCATTGGTAAGGATAGTAGAGAGGTTGTGGTAACAAAAATCAAAGTTTTTCTTCTCTTACAATAAGAATGAGCCTGATGGTACCAAACTTGTAATCTCATGAGCTTTGCTAAATTGAAGCAGGAAATAACAGATACCTCCTTTGACCGGTTAAATACCAAAAATCCTTCTTAGCATAAGTTTGCAATTTAAACAAAAACTTTTTTTTAATGTGACATTCTAGCTACTTTAATCTTTGAAATCTGGAATCCTTACATGTGTCAAATTATGACCACCCTCTCAAAAACACTAAGTTATTCGCAGCCAGGAGAACTTCATGTATAGGCTAAATGTTTATTATTTATTAACTATAAATTACTATCTCTAAATTATTTTTCTATGCTTTAAGGAAGTAGTAAATTCTAAGTACTACATTAATAGATTATGATACACCCCAAGGAAGTTGTATACAGTTTTTTTAAATATTTGACCGGCGATAGCAAATTTTGGTTTGAATATGTTTTAACAGTGATGAAAACTATCCGTAATCCGGTCAAATATATTTTACTTAACAAAACAAACACAGAACTTGTAAAATGTATTCTGTGTACAGTAATAATTCTATTATACGATGGGAGAATGTCTTTCGTTAGACTATGCAAAATATTATATACTGTTTACAAGATATATGTTGTCGTGCATATTGGAAATACGTCGACAAATTCCTTAAAATTGTCTAATTTTATTGAACGCTAACGGGTTTTAAATTGGGAAAACAATTTCAACCCATCGAACAATTTAAATTATACAATATCTTTTATTGATTACACGTCATCTTTCACTGTTTCACGCTCTACCGAGAAATCGATGTGATGTAAATAATCGAAGTCACTAATTCCAATCGGTCGATCGGTCTGACGCGGAGCGTGTCCCGATATGACAATATCCGGCAAATCGGCTCTGGCTAAGCGGATTGTCCGGCGCGGCGGTGTAACGCAGCCGCGACATGGACCATCCGATCTGGTCGACCGGAGCGGCGCCAGGGCGACAGAGGTTCCGGGTAGGCCTGGAGGGTGGTGGGCCGTAGGAAACGCTGGTACCGGGGAGGAGTAGCAGGGGATGGAACGTGGCGGAGGGGTAGGGTAGGTTCGTACGTAGAAGAGTGACGAATACGGTTAATTTTTAAACGTTATGAACCAATCAAATAAACGCTGAAGTGATTTAATTTTATACCGACAACGCAAACGTTTTCCCAAAACAAAAAAGTCGTTAGGAACGTATACCTATAACGCTACAAGGTAAATATCACAGTACATAAGTTAATGTAAGTTAAGTTGAGGGAATGCAGGGTTCCAGAAACACCTAGCCGTTGAAGGAGGTACAACATTGCACAGTACAAATAATGACATTAATAGAATTTGCACAACATGCTGCGATTCGATAAAAACTTATTTAATATCAATTTCAGTTCGATAGTTTAAAATTTGTTTCACAATTTCCTACTCCTGAAGTCGGTCGAAATCCATAGGAAAATACGCTCTATAATGTTGGTTAACTGTAAAATAATCCCCCAAAAATTAGATTTCCACGGGTATTTAGGTGCAATGGAGGTTCATAAAAACTATTCGTATGAAAAATGCTTTAACACCCCAATCACACGTCTGTTCAACCCCCATCGAAATACCGAATTCAAGCCGTCAATGAAGCCATAGCCCATGACTTCCACGAACTGACTACACCAACAAGATTACAAGTTCCCAATTAAAGCCGATGGGCTTACAATCTGCTCCAATTAAAGCCAATTAGTGGTTGTACCGTAGCCGGGACTGCGGCCATTCACAACTCGGTCCTGGGGTTCCACGGCCACGGCGACGGGGGCGCTTTCCACCCTGGCGCCGGGTCTGTCCCGTCCTTGGTCCTCGCAGGACATTTACAACCTTCCATTCATCAGTTCGGCGACCCTCTCGCCTCTCGTCTCTGGGTTGTATCCCAGGTCGCGTCTGGTCTGCTGCTTTTTGTAACTGAGCGCGGCAACCTGTTCCTTTTGAGGTCGACGGCGGATTGTCGAGATATAGGATTGATTGGGTATCGAGGAAAACATTAAACAACAACATTTTGAATAGGTCAGATATAAATTCTATAAATCCCTCTCTCTACAAACTTAAAAAGTTTGCGATTTAAACGTTTTAGTTGTCTAACGGTTTCGGATTTGATTATTATTAACAAGATGAGCATCTATAATGTAGTCGTGGTAGGGTTGGCGGAGCCCCTAGCAAGCGATGCGAGTTTAAAAGTATTATTATACAAATATGATTCCTTAAGAGGGGCTCCAATCCTTTGCTTCTATGCTTAACCCCACTAGAAGTTCACTTCTTCTAAATCCGTCCGTCTTCAACCGATTATCCAAAGTCGTTGATTTAGTTCATTTTAAAGAGCAACAAAGTGAGCAAATTTTAAAGAGCGGATTTAGTGAACAGAAATTCGATATCACAAACAGTTCACCCATAGAAAATCGTAAATATTGAATATTTTTAAATTTGATTGAACAATTATTATTTGTGATATCGACATTTTTCTCATTACTTAAGCCTTTTGTTTCTCTTTAAAAATTGAGCCATAAATCTTCCATATGGGCTAATCCGTTAAGGAATTATCGAGTTCTAACTGTGAAGAAAAAACTCCTAGCGTATTAATATATAGGATTTATCTAATATTCATTGATACGTGTTGTGCTAGTTGTCTTAGATACGTGTGGAGGAGGGTCAATGAAAATATATTGAATTTCTTTGTAAAACTATAATGCTTGTAAAACTGAGGTACGATATAGCTTTAGTAAATAATATTTAAGTGTAAAACAGAACAATACAAACAGAAGCAGCTTTAAAAGTTAAAATTTGCCTTATTTTGCAGGTAGAAACGCGAAATGTTTCGTGACTGGAGCCCCCACTTAAGTATTATCAAGCTAATATGAATCCTTAAGCTATTTAACGTACAACAGCCCAATAATTTTTCATTAAATGAATACCCTTTGTTAAAAGCCTCACTTATCCCCCCCCGGCCTCCACGCGGAGCTGATAAGAGCTATCAGGGGCGGTGGCGACACCCCGTAGTGTCGGCGACATCACACGGCTCTCCCGCCTCCTCGCCGTGTCGCAGCGGCTGATAGCGGTTATCAGGGCGGTATTGTGATACTCGCGGTCCGTGGGCAGAACACTCGTCCCGCCTTTTGTTCCTCTTGGATGGACAACATTAATATATATTTTTTGCAAGTTTTATATTTCCGGGGAAAATTAAGTAGGCTTAAATTTTCGCGGCGGTTCCCGAAAACACAGGATTGATTTTGTATTACTTTTTATTTATTAAGACTAGTTGACTTGTAGCTCGAATCCGAGCAAGTTTGTACCCAACGAAAGGTTACTTCAGTTGTAAACAAACATAAAAAACATCTGATATTAACACTGATGATAAATTTGAGAATAATGCAGATAACGTACTCTTAATCAACACTTAGTTTAGACTTCCGCCGTCGGATAGCGCCATTGTTCAAAAAATTCAGACCTTTGCTGCATTTAAGTGACGCCCTTTCTTAAATTCTGAGACGTCTTGGCGAATCTACGTAAAAATACCTTTAATTTGACACCCCAAACGTTAAAATAGGTCCAGCCGTTACCGAGTTTTGACTGCAAAGAAAAATCCCATAGGATTTTTCTAAAATTCATAGGAACTTGTTTTTCTAGTGGTCTATTATACGCGTGGAGTGCCAATGAAAATATGTTTAAATTGTTTGTAAAAACTATAATGCTTATAAAACTGTGGTACGATATATCCTGAGCAAATAATACATAAGGGTAAAGCAAACAAGACAAACAGAATTGCATTATTAATTACAATGAAAACCTTTACATGTATCTCCACATAGTGACAGTCCTTAAAAGTTCATAAATAGTACAGCGTGAATATTTATAATATGAGTTGTATGCAAACTACAGCAAATCTGGTTGTTATTATCCCATAAAAATCGCATTTTAAAGTAACCTATGAGGTAAAGGAAAGGCTATTTTGAGATAACTGTACAAACAAGGGATCACTGATCTTGCATAGTGACGATAAACTTTTGTTTCGTTTTACCAAGAACAATCAGTTCCACGGGGGTGACTTTTCTTTACCACCCTCTTTCTCCCCTAGACGCCTCCAGTACGACGGCGCCAGACCCTAGGCGGGTGCCAAAGCCCAGTCTGGGCCCGGGTTTATGACTAGAGACCTACAGGATGTCCGATACCTTCAGTTATTTACCTGCCGAGTAGATATATATTTTATGCTTCACTTTCGCCCAGACATTCACCGACTGAGATGATTTATCTTTACAATTAAACGTTCACGTCAACGATTAATTGCAGGCTAGTCCGAGCTATTAAGACAACTATTCGCAGCACAACCAAGCCAGAATTTTAATTGGAACTATTCCAGATAACATAATTACCCGGACGGGATGTGGGAAGAATCCCCGTTCCCGGCGGACCGCCGCGGCCGTGGGTCAGTTATTGATGTTGCCGTGTGGCGACTAATCGAAATTTCGGGTATGTTTCGAAATAAAAATAACTTAATAATCTTAGACGATTTATAACTCTAAAAGCCCGAGAGGGCGAGCGAATGTAGCTGCCGCGCCGGAAACTCCAACGCGCGGTTTTACCGATGGCGCAAATAACGGTGGAAAAAATCATTTGGAGGATTTATGAAATTAATTTTTACTTTTGAAAAAGTAGACCGCATCGATTGTGATAACGAATAAGGCCTTTGTTTTCATTTTTACTGCTTTCGCAGTTCACTTTTTTAGCTTATTTGTGATTTTATTCCAGCTTTTCCTGGATTGTACCACGCATTTTTATGTTCTAGCTATTTTTCTAACCTGAAGGCGGGATGAGTTGCTAGATCCCGAAGTGTTATGAAACTTGATTTTCCCAAAAGCCTGACACACACTACTCACGAATGAAGCTCGAATATTCTGCCGAACATTCTCCCGTAAGTGCACTGACCATTCGTCATTGCTTATCAACAATGTAAACAGTCTGTAGCCGGAGTTCGCACCAGCCCCACACTATTCGCGAATACGCCGAATATTCGGGCCGAGTATAGTGTGGGACAGGCTTTATCACAGAGATGGAAAATTACCGCTATAATGTTTTAATAACAAGTAAAGTATTTTTTACTAGTGAAATACACAGTAAAAAAGGTAAATTATCCAAGTAGTAGATGAAAAAATACTTCCAGAGATGTTTATTTAGTTTATTTTTCTAGATGTTTGTACCTGAATAAATTACAAAGATGGAATTTACAACAAATAAAATATTATCTCTTCACCTAATTACTGTAATGTAATGTACTTCGAGTAAAATTCAAATCATAAAATGATGAATCCGAAATTTTCACACATAAAGGACCCAGGTCTATTTTTGTAGCCCCCACATTCGACAGGGTCCTCGTGGCGACAGTCTAGCAGTTTTTATGAGAGGCCTAGTTAGCGGCGGTGGCGGCAGAAGCGACGACAGCGACACCGCTACACGCTACAACTGAGGCCGCTCGTCCATCATTGTAGGACGAGGCCGCGGCGAGGTGATAGCGGAGGACCTCTAGCGACTACTTCTCTACAAGGATGACAGTTAGGAGTAACTAGTGGTGCAGTACTAACATTTTTGGTACATTGAAAAAGGTATTTTGTAAGAAATCATATTAAACGGTTTTCATGAGAAGCGGTCCATACCCATACAGAAGTGAACATTCCGGGGATCGAACCCGTTTTCCCTTAAGGGGGGATCCAGCCTAGACAATTTTCGCCTTTGTACCTACTTCTCCCATAAGTCCAATGTTAAATTTCAAAGCCCGTTCCTCCTCAAGGATTATCCAAAATTGTTGATTTATGACTCATTTGAAAGACCAAAAATAACTAACGATTTTAGTGAGCGAAAAGTCGATTTCATAAATAATAATCATTCAGTAACATTCCAAAATATTCAATACTTACGATTTGTTATGGGCAAACTGCTTGTGATACTGAAATTGTTCTCACTGAAATCGGTGGTTATTTTTTGTTCTTTTAAATGAACCATAATTGAACAATTTCTGATAAGCCGTTGAAAGAAAGGCTTACCAGAAAGTGCATTCGAAGCTAACTTTCGATGTTAGCTTTGAAAATTAACATTGACATTAAGTATTATGGAAGAAGCAGGTAGAACCAAGTGACTCGCGTCCTTTCTTAAGTGAAAGAAAGCATTAATCGATGAATTATGAATTCATATCAATGAAACGAACAACCACCGTGTTTAGTTTACATAAGTTGATTTTATGAAAACTTACCGATACGGTTTACCTTTGGTTCTATAAATCAAGGGCAACAGTTTATTCAACTTAATTGTGAGTCTTTAAACTCAAGATTACAGTAAATATTGAAATTCGAATGGTACATTATCAGGTATCGATCATGCAATATTTGCATCTTCTCCGATTTTAACGCAAACATAAGCCGTTATACACGAGAGGAAGTTTTTAATTTAAAAAATCCTTATTGCTTGTATCGAAATATAAGTTTTAACCTGAGAGGTGTCTTAGATTGTTATATATCCATACCTCCTGTCATTAAATAACTTCACTTAGGTATAGAAAATTGTAAACAAGAGCAGTCTTTAAGATGGAATTCATGCTCGACAAGTAAAACTGCTGGCTGTACACAGTTTGACACTTGATGACTAGATTTTAACGCCAATCTACGGATGTGGAGCAACTCTCTCTGCTTATAAACTGGAAATGTCGGGGATTGCAGCGTCGTCCGGAGCCGAGATGGCGCTTGATAGACAAGTCCGTTAGCCATCCTTGGAGCACTTGACAGCACTGAGACTAAACCGACCTATCGGTATTTTACAATTACAGGGTGTTTATAAGAAAGACTGCACAACTTTAAATTGTCTCCCCTTCTAATTCATTGGAGATGAAAATTTGTTATTGATACTGTATGACTATGAAAGAGAAATTAAAACGGCTTTTATCAGCTGTGAAAATTAGCTTGGTTTAATATTCTTGCATTAGAAACAAAAAACAAATAATAAATCATAAGCAATGGAAGTTAAAGTAACAGTACAGAGCGATGATTAGTTCAAATTGATAAAAACATCTTTATTATAACATATACATAAACTATGTACATGAACGTTTTTTGAGGTTTATTCAAGTCGTTGCTCGTCGTAGATTTAGACGAAGATGCAACAGAATTACTCCTTAAAGGACTACGATTACAGATAGGTTTGGGAAGTCTATGATTAGGGAAGCTTGTTATGAAATGTCATTATATCAAGTCATATTCGGGCTGAATTGAAACAGTCTTGATTATTTACTTGGCAGTAATGAAAAACATTGAGATGAGATAAACAGTTGTATACAACACAAATCTAAAGTCTTTTCTGATATCTAGTTGTAGTTTTTAGTAACTATGTAAAAAATAAACATTTTATTGAAGTTCAAATTAGTACAGTTTTTTGTTTGTTTTTTACACCTTGTACAGATAGAGGCGCATGAAACTACTATATGGATCATGAAACAAATATATAGTAAAAAGTGTATACAATATTAAAATTATAATTTGTTATAGAGCTGAGAATCTTGCCTGTAGTCTACGGTTAATGGTCGCAATCTTAGTGATTTCCAACGTTTCTTTACAATATTCAGAACAAACGGGGAGTTGAGCTACTAAAATATAATGCCACTATACAAAATCAAAAACTGCAACTAATACCATATTAACCATCACCTTGATAGGTTGTATTCAGTAAATTGTGTATGGCTTTAAAAACTATTTAGTTTATTAATTTATTTTTATGCTTGGTAACTGTTTAATTTTATAATACTTTCTTAATAAATTTACAAAGTGAAATAAGTAAATCATAAGTAAAATAGATTGTATTTGCTATGTTTTTAATATGAAGACAATGCAACAGCTTTCCGAATGATAAAAAAACCTTTTTCTCGACGGTAAACACTCTGGAACGTCTATTGTCTTGCGAACGAAATTTAAATAAGACATGGTTAATTATTAGTAATTACAGCTCTTCATAATTCTGATTCTCTGCAAAATAGGGTGTGTTAAAAATTTAGTTGCGTTTTTAATTATTGTATACGCTACGTATAATAAACTGTGAACTACTTAACATTTTTATTTTGAGTTCTTATCTAGTACTTCTTAGCCAATGGATTATAATAGTATATTATGACCAAATAAATTACTCATTGACTTATTTATAATTCAGGATCTATTTAAATCCAATTTAAAGAGATTAACCCCCCGTAATAAATAATGATCAACCGGAGGCTATATCAACGGTGCATTTTCCCCATTACAACTTGAATTGTAAGATCAAACTTATCTTGACTATTGCCAAACATTTATAATATTTATGCAGAGACAACATGAAAACCTAGTTTTGATACATTATTTAAAAATCTAAATAATCAATATTGTATAATTGTAATAGAACTATTTCGGACTCACATACACATTGCAATGTAAACAATAGTTGTCATATTTTAGTTTAGGTTTTAGTTTTAGGTTTTAAAATATTTACTATCTAATTTCAAATCAAACCATTGTTTTGTTCTACATTAACAATAGTGAATATCTGCTCTATATTTTTTCAATAACTGAATTTTTATTTGCTTTAATTTAATCTAAGTTTTTTGGATTATTGTTACTGAAATTGCCTAAAAAACAATGTTTAAAAATGACATAATTTTTAAGTTAACCCCCTAAATTTCATCAACTGACATTTTTTAATCAGACCCAGCCCCTCCCCCAATTTTGAGATAACATGATTCATATACGGCCCCTCAGAGAAGGTACTACGAACTTCTACATAACCAACTACACTGAAGATTCTCAGCCTGAGCGGGGGAGAGGGAATGGCAGGCACATCCTCGACTCGCCAATTCAATCCTTGAGGCTCTATCTGTTCACAACAATCAGCCAATCAACGACCATCCAACCAACTCACACATCAACTTAACCGAAAAAAATTAAAATGGCGGAGATCGAATTAACGTGCAAAAGCCGCGATTTAAACACTCAATGAAGATAAGAGATAAGGGCGGCTAATTGAAATGATTAAGTTGAAGCTAGAGGCGGAACGCCCCCACACAAGTTGAGTCGTTATCTCAACACGGTGTCTCGGTGATAACTAATAAGGTGATAACAGATAACAACAATGAGTGCCACAAGCCTGTTGACGCGCCGGTGGTGACAGGTACAACGGTATCGCTCAAAATAAAATATAAGGACAACACACGATGTATACAGTTCTCAGATAATCTACACGTGTCTAGAATTTTAAAATAATTCAATATATCTCTCGATTTTTAACACTTATTTATTTAAATTTAAACTCTTGGTGTACACGCTCAGTATAAGTATCCCTCCTTCCTTGTTTTTGAAGATGCCCATGTATAAAGCCTTTTTTATGAAAGTAACCCATGTATTAAGTCTGTTGTTTAAGTATTTATAATTTGACGGTTGTATCTGAGTTTATTAAAAATGTCCACGTCAGTAGTAGAACCAGCAGTTTAAAATGTGAATTTTCTCTTTTGGCTTCCTTAGGAAATTAGGTCTAAAGAAAAACCAATGATTTTTTATAAACCTCTCCAAACGTCATTATTTTAGTCTGTTCGTATGAGGGAGGTAATTTATTTTAAGTTTTGGTAGTGAAATGTGCCAGTGAATGCCTCTGACGACGTTATGATAAAATCTGTATGCAATGGAGAAATTTAACTATACAAAAAACAGCGATCCTCTGAACTTACAATAAACCCGAACCAACAATAATGATTCTCTGGTCGTACTTATTTTGGGTGATTCTCATAAAAAATGAAAAAATAGAAAATTTAATAATATAACAAAATTACTGTATAGTAATTTGTTTAATTACATAATTGGCTTAACCTGAATGCTTAGTTAATTGTATTAATCAATATGCAGTTAAAAATGCAATGGTTGAATACAATTTCCTCTATATAGTTCCACAAATAATAATTTATTAGTAGTTCAGTCCAAACAAAAACTTTTCTGTGATATTTTTGTGCTTTAATGCTATAGTTATTCAAAATTAAACACACTAAACTGAAACTCATGACAATCCATTTTGACTTGAAATCAAAATAAATAAAAACGCAAGACAAATCCGAAAAGACCTGAAAAAATATGCAAACCTACTTAAACAATGTATATTTTTTTAGAGAATATTTTACAACAAAAGGAAAAAATACCTTATGAACTTTTATGCAGTAAAAACTAAGAAACTGAACAAAACAACAAAAAAATCTTGTATTTGTATTTAAGACCGTAAATTTGAAATTCAATCAAGTAGGACATCGAACGTACACAATTTGAAGATTTTACCGTCACAAAACTTGTCATTTATTGTATGAAAATGTAAGTTGTGATGCCTAAATTCGTCAAAGTTCAGAAAATATTTTAAAATCTCTTGATGCTTCACTTCAATGGCACTTTAAATTTTCCTTTTTTATGTGCTACAGCCGATAATTGTATTTGGTCAACTAATTATTCATAAACATATGTCAATTACTCGACAACGTTTGCAAGTCTCCCAACAGATTGCAACACCTTCGTGGTTTGCTCTTGATGGATCTACTTGGTGTAACTGAGATTGCCAGGCATCCTAATGATATTTTTTAATCAAGGTAGCTACGAAGCTACCTTTTCCAAAGCAATTACGAAATTGCTTAGACAAAATTAAATTAAAGACAATGAGATATTTCTTCCAGAAAAACTGCCCGAGACCAAATAAATCGTCATAACTTCCTCAAAAACGCAATCACTCATTTATTAACCAAAAGACATGCATTGGTCATGTTAAACAAAAATAGAACAATTCCTTCTTATAAAAAGGTTCAAACTCTCTTCTAGGGAGAATGAATAATGTAAACGTGCTAGTTAAGAATTATTTTTACCATATTTCCTAATAGAGATATGTGTTGGATTTTAAACAGTTGTTGGGTGATCTGAACATTGCAACTATCAAGTTAGCAGTGATTCAAAATATTTAAATACTCCAATGAATAATAACTGGAACAAAATATACAATTACAAAACGACATCGAAAATCCAAATAAATGATTTATGTTGTCCTGAATGCAATTTTATTGCAAGACTCATAACAGAAAAAACTTTCTTGCAAAATATCTCTCTTTGTAAAAGGTTTCTATCTATCACGGCTAAAATAAAATATCTAGGTGGATGGAGGAAATTTAAAAATAAATTTAAATTAGAATGCATAGATAATGTAGGCTACACAATAACGAAAATTGTGTTCATTTGCCATATTATGTTTTAGGTTTCTTCAAATTTGACTGCTACTATTACCAAATATTATAGCTAGTTATGAGTCTCATTACAAAGTTAAATTTTGTGAACATATCACAGAATTTATCCTTAGAGGATATTAAAAACTAAGTCACATGTTAAAAATATTAATTTTAGGCTTTGTTAATTTTAACTTATTAAATATCGATATCTTTAATTATTTTAATTTGTAATCTTAATTTATTAAATGTCGATATCTTGAATTATTTTCTCTTGTAAGATTGTTCCCGCGTCGTTGTAATTTATACATATAATCTTTGGTGAAAATAATGTACGTCTAATGTACAAGGATTATGTGAGATAAGTATGGCGAAGTGCAAAGCTTTTTAATTCTTTGTTGGAAAACGTCTAAAGGAGTTTCTTACTGATAAGACGTATTATAGTATATATAATTTCCTCAACCAGTAAAATATGTTTCGTTTTGATTTATTTGTACTATGTCGTCTTGTTATAAGGATATTGTATTTTTAATTTTTGTACATGTTTGAAACACTGACTCATGCCAATGCTGTTTACACTGTTTGATGGCAATAAAGCCAATTTTATTTGATTTGATTTCAATTTACTAGGAAAATAAGGGTTTGTATTTACAGAGCCTAAGTGAAAATAAAAATTTCATGATCTAATTTCGAGGAAAGTTTACTTCAACAGCCTGTTTGAAGTAAAAAGTAACAAATATCCATGTACTTGTATAAATTGAATCGTGTAAAAATACCAACCGGCTTTTTTAATATATTATTTATCAGCAAAAATTGAATTCTTTAATGTTACAAATGAGGGTTCAAGGGCGAAAAGGAAAGTATAGTGGTTAGGAAGCCGAGATTTCCCAGAATCAAGAAGATTCTACTCTCAAAACAAAACAAAAACAACCACTCATTCGACAGCTAATTGACCGAAGATTACCGAGGTTAGTTAGTTACCTTAAGAGAACTAATCTGATCCTGCTTAAAATGAGTCAAACTTGTTATTGTTTGTTTAGTTAAACTCGGTTCATCGCTCTAAAAATATAAAAAACATGGGATTATTTTTTATGAAAACATTTTTAGGTACTAATGCTAATTTTGTTGGTTATACAATACAGTTTAGGCTTCAATTAATCCCAATGCAATGGCTTTCAGAATAGCAGAAGACATGCATAATTCCACATTCAATCCGACTTACTTGCACATATATGTATCTATAATACGCTAAGGCGAGTTTTGTAAAGATAAATCCTCCGTTATTTCGTAGGCGAGTTTGACGACTGAGGTACCAAATGAATGGCCTCCATCTGTATGTGCAAAGTAGTTTTCGATTCCCTCATTCTGAAGGGCACCGTCAGCTCTCAAAGTTCGTCTTTTTCCCATAAGTATAACATGGAGATAGATTTTAATTCAATTACATTATAAAACCTCTTTAAACACAACAAACACAGTTTTACTGTATCAACGTAAATTTTATGAGCTATGAGCTTAGATCACTAACTAATGCAATTGAAAGACGAACGCTTTTAATCAGACACAACTTTACTTGGTTTCAAGCATAAGGCCTTCAGTGGTTTTGTAAATTTAGATTACTTATTTTTTTAATAAATATTCAAGGCAAAGTTCTATATATAGAGGATAATCATAACGAATGAAAGATTTGTTGCCAGAAGCGATGATGAATTTAATCGCATGATGTAACAATTATGTAGTCCCTCACAGTAAAACTACACTGACGCCGCAGCCTAAGGCTTTTACACACAACATACAAAAACTCACAGATGTAAACATTGTCAGATAATTTTGTATTTTAAAAACGCTTTACAAATATCGGCACCAAATCAGTTAAAGCTGTGTAATAGGTCTAATTTGAACGGATCCCACTTCAATACATTGTTTCTAAAGAATTTCAATTTTCTATTTCCCTGACCCTTCTGTAAAACTCCTATGACTTACTTTCGAAATACGTCTTACCATTTTCGCTGTATAAACAAGCAAGTGTGCACAATTATTTTATATTTAACATGTAAAACATTATTTTCTATATCATATGTATGTCATAAATGTAAGTATCAAATTAAATAAATTAATATAAATACTATCAATCTACAAATCTATAAATACTAATCAATGACTGAGGATTGCAAGATGTTAAGAATAAACTCCTTAGGAATCTTTAGATCATCAGCCAACCACTGGGACTCCACCTGAAAAATAGTGCTACAACAGATTGTATACAACCTGGAGCAAATCACCCCCTCAGTTATTTTACCATCAGATGGAATAATGAAAGCCCCGAATTGTCAATGTAAATTTTATATGATACTTCACAGGAAGTTATGATAGTTGTGATAATGGGCCTCATAACCTATTTTGCATCCATAATTATCCATAAGCTACAAATTTATTTTCATATCTTTAGTGCGTGGGTTCGAGACGTAACAAAATAAGCTTTATCTCTGGGTTCCCTGACTTACCCTGACCCTAGAAACCCTGCACTATTATGCGGACGTATAACATTGCTTAAATATATAATTTATCTTGAATAAAATAATTCACAATTTAATGACTGAAAAGGGATACCATTAATTAATTTCGGAAACGGAAGTTATTAATTTTCTCGAAATTAAAAACAATCAAATAATTTACCATTCGCAACAGCAATTGTTCAACTCAAATGTATTACTGATAGCAAACCATTTTTCGTTTAGTATGAATGAATAATAATATGCCAATATTATATCGGAGAGATTATGCAAAATGCTCATCGGGTGAACAAAATTAATTAGTTTAACCCATAAAACATACCATCAAATTTTGAAGATAAACGAATGTATATAGTATTTTGAGAAGTTAATGCATAACCACCAGTGGTTTTTAGCTTTAATTCTTTAAGTAAATATTAACGTGTATAGGAAAAGTTAAATAAAAAAGTGCATTCAGTGCAAAAACAAGCTTTACCTTATATTTTATTAATTTTTCCAGCGTGTAGCCTTATCCTTATGGTATTGTTTAAACCTTGTTATCATTTTACTATAAATTTTATTTCCGTTAAGATGTTTAAAAGCGAATTTTCTTATTTGAGCTAGTTATTTTCAATCATCGTGATTAACAGACCTAACAGTCAATTCAGTGAAAAACATCTTGACTTGGACTGGTTCAAGGCTTATTGAAGGAAAATGCATTTGTTTTATGATAAGACGATGCGTTGTACCGTATTTTATTTATATTTTTTTGTAATGAGAACAGTAAAACTATAGGTGCAAATGTATTGTTAAGTGTTGTAAGAAGTAGGTATTCTATTAGAATCCGTAGTTTTATAATGCTTTCAAAAATAATTTTCTGATCAACAAATAGGCTAAAATTGCATGAAAACCAGAATATATGCGGGTAGGATAGCCCTTCAGTTTTTTCCAAATAGAATTGATCAACTCATTAGTGTTAGAAACATATTCAAAAGTGAGATGAAATATCTGCTGATCCAAAACTGTTTTCAGTATAGAAAAAATTGTCAGACCAAATTACTTAAATTTTTGCCAAACTGCACTCGCCAGACCTAACCAACGCGAATCCAAACCAACCTATCCTAACCAAACCAACATACTAAAGAGATGTTGGGCCTTCTGTCGCTCCCAAAACTATATATTATAGTTTTACTCTATTTAGTAAAGAGGAAACGTTCCCGTTATAATTGAGATGAAGCACAAGTAAGAACGAGTAATGCAATTACAAACGGGTATTTAAACATTCATAAAACATATGAAGTATTGGATGACTTTTTGAAACCTAGCAAACATTTTAAATCTACTTCTTTCGTCAGAAATATGTAACTAATAACGTTTGTAGATAAACAACGAATTACCCGAAGCCCGTTGATTTATTACATTGACTATTGTATAAAGCAAAAATAATAAAAGTACACCCAGTGGGCATAGAATTGTGATATCATAAACAAATTTGTCATAAAAAAATCAGACAAATTGAATATTTTGTAATTTTTTTAAACAATTGTTGGTCCAAAAAATAACATCCAAGCAGAAATTACTACGCAGACATACCGAAAAGATACAAAAATATACCAACCAAAATGAAATTTGGAAATTCAACAAAATTTGAAAAACAGCATATTGATACTGTAAATATTGAATTTATTGTAACAATTAAATTTCCACTTCATAGTAGTTTGGAATACCTCTTTTTAATGTGTGTAACTTGGTAAAAGTCACTTTTTTCGGAAATGCAAAGATCCAAGATACAAGTTATGTAAAAAAGATAAATTAAATAATAAATTATACTTCAGCTATTAAATTATGTCCTAAGTCTATATAAGGACTTTTAATCCATGATCACCTAGCGATAAATTTGAATTTAGAAGTTTTAAATAACCATATATAGGCTAGCTTATTACACGAGATTACAAAATATTACGATAAATATTCAAATTATGTACAAAACTTGTACACTACCTAAACAACATCCATAATGACAATGCAACTTTGGGGACAACTCAATGTTAACTAGTTCTTCTCTGTGCTAGATGCCATATTCTCAAAAACCACACGCAAATGAGATATTGTCAGAGTTTGTTTCTGCTTGTAGGTACTGTAATCTCTTATATTAGTATCCTACACAGGGATTTTTCATTGTAATATAACTAAGGATTTTTTATAAAAATCACTTTCTTTACATAGAAATCACATTTAGGTTAAATATTTTTTTCTTGAGTATTATTTGGAGTTTTAATCCAATCTCTTGGTACATACTAGATAATAGTGCTATATAAACACCATAACAATTTCATAAAGATATCTACATAATTGTCTGAGAAAAGTGACTTCAATAAATAAAAAATCAAAGTTTCGGAAAATGTAATAAATGGCCTACCCATGGTCGCTGTCACTACTGTCTGGCAGAGCTCTGAAATGTTGCGCAAGTCTTCAGTATTTTTTTTTTCAACCAGTTCCTTTATAATTAATTATACGTTAATGAGTTATATAATTGTAAAGGGGAAATTGTAATAAATAATTTACACAAACAAAATTAAATTTGTTAGGTTTAAAGTCCCCTTGGTAGCATAGCCTAAAAATGTAGATACAAATTTTATGACGATTGAGGGGTCAAATAAAAATGAATGGGTCCAAGTACTTGGGTTCCTAGAATATTTAGCTGGCAGTATGTGACTTGATAATTAAATACATTTTTTGCTTTAATGTTTTCTGTTTGATATTTTTTAGAAAACGATTCATTACAAGTTGAGTTGCAGGAACATAAATTCGTTACCGTTTATATATAACTCATATATATATATATATATATATATATATATATATATATATATATATATATATGAGTCATTTTATATTTTTAAATTATTTCCGTTTTGATGTTTATTTTATTTTAAGATGTTACACAATGTAACAAATTATGACTTTTGTCTATGATATAGTATAATGACAATAACATTATTTTGATTCCATTTAATTTGACTCACTTTGAAAATAATAATAGATTACAACAATTATTTTTTATAATTATTACACATAATTATTTCTTTTAGGAAATAGGCCTGGGCAAAATCCATAGGATACTTACTTAGTTTATGTAGGCTGTTAAATAATATTGTCAACTTAATACAAATTATTTAAGTAACAATCAAATACTGCTAATTTACTTAAATGGCACAAAACACATTATTGACAAGTAAGGAACTAAAGATTTGTTTGATGGAATTAAAGAATTCTTCTAATTTGTCTAAGCTTCTTTGATTAGCCATATAATTAAAAACTAAGTGTACTATAGTACATCATAGGCCTATTTTGTATTTGCTTTGAAATTCGATCACATTTTTAGAACATGGCCTATTGCACTAACTACAACCAACATTACTATGCAAACCTAATTAATTCAGACCTTCATTCAATCATTTTAAGTTTAAGATCTTGACCATGCCAATATTTCTATTTGTATGGGTTTCAGATTTTTTAGGAAAATAACTATTAATAACCAAAATCCTAGTACTTGTTTAAAAATATTGTAGTTGTATTTTGTCAATAAACTCATAACTAGAGACACATTTGAATGCAAGTTGTTTGTTTTGTGACTGAATTAAATCTATAATTTACAATGGGTTATGGGTTTCACTTTTTTGAGGAAAATAAATTTTAACAAACAATATCCTGGTACTTGTTTTAAAATACTGTAGTTCTATTTTGTCAATAAGCTTACAACAAGAGGTACATTTGAATGAAATTTCCTTGTGGCTGAATTAAAAAGGTAATTTCCAATAAATTATCACTTATTGCAAAAAGTAATATGTTGCATTATGTTTTTTGCTTGGAAAACGTTATACTTCTAGGAGGGTTATATAGTTATAAATTCCTCCTCATGGTAGTGAACATTGTATATTTTTCACAACCTTTGCACGACATGATAAAACTTATTGATTGATATTTTGGTATTTTACATATCTGTATCCTCTAGAATGGACGTAACGACTGTGTTCAAGTTGTTTTTATCTTATCAAGGTTCCACATCTCCTGTTTTCACACACGACCTGCTGCTCCTAACACTTCCCTCTGGTCCTACCGTCGCACTCTCCCTGGCCCTACAGCCCTACTCCCTACCGTACTCACTGGTCGGCTGGCTGGGGTCGCCCTCCTGCAGTTCCGCCTTGACCGGGGACATCTTGAGCCCCCGCTGGTTGAGGTTGACCACCAGTGAAGGCACCACCCGGTGGTGGAGGTGGTCGCTCGCCAGGGCGAAGGCCGGGGATGGACAACAGGTACACAGTTCTGACCGGGCCCAGCAATGGCCGAGGCACCTCGCTCTATCCACCATACGCACGCACAGCCACACACGTCCGCACTGTCTCACTGCCGGCGAGTCACTGAGCTTTCGGAGCCGCGTCGCCGCCCGCGCATGCGTTCTCGAGGCCCCGCCCCCTGTCCGCGGATTGGTCCGCGGCACGCCTCATCGACCCGCGAGAAGAGAGGGGAGAAAATGGCTGCCCCCCTCGATCGATTCTCTCCTCTCCCGATGATAATAACTGGTCCGACGGGGAAAATTCTCGCTAGGTGAAAATTTTTGAAATAATATTAAACGAGAGTTTTGTCATTTCGAAAGGGTTCTATGTGCATATTTTTTTATAAGAATGTGTATCATTGTGTCCAAGGATCATTCTGTCCAAAAATAAAATTATGTTCCTTGTGTCCAAAAGAGATGCTTGGTCGTTGTGTCCAAAAGTAAAGACAAAACAGAAAACATATTGATATTTAATACAATTTAGACAGAACGAACTTGGACAGTACTTGAAATATATAAAAATACAACATCGGTTAATTCTGTCCAAGTTCGTCGATCCAAATTATATGAACTATGTTTTTTGTTTTGTCTTTACTTTTGGACACAACTACCAAGCATCTCTTTTTGACACAATGACCATAATTTTATTTTTGGACAGAATGACCATTGGACACAATGGTACTCCACATTTTATAATACATCAATTTAAAATATTGACAGCTAAAATTTAATTCAATGTGCCTGTGAGCTTACGCTATCTAAAAACTATCTATATCTATTATTATAGCTAGCATTTGTAACAAACGGAACAAGAATCTGAAGTCTGAAAAAGGAAGTAGGCATATGTATATGTATATATATATATATATATAAGTATATACTATCGGCATATTTATTTTTAAAATATATTAATTCGTGTTTATTAGTAGAGACGTGATACTAAATTATAATATCAATGTTAATAAAATTAAACCGCATTGTTTCAACATTGAATAGACTACTGTTGATTACCTCTGAAATAGATATTATGATTGTTCACGTTTTGAAAGGTTTGTTATGGTTGTGATTATTGTTATTGTTTTTGTTTTTGGATTATTTCAGTATTTATGTAAAATGCACATGTATAATTGAGAGTTTCACTTTGTTGTTATTTGTACAATTGCCTAGTTGAAATAGAAGTTCTAAACAGAGTTCTACCCGGATGTCCACCTAGAATAAACTAATATTATTATTACGTTTATTGTTATGCAAAAATTGAAACAGTGTGACAAATATTTATTTGTAAAAATGTATTTTTTGCATATTATATTTCGACTAACAATGCATAACTTGGAGGGTAAAGTTTTTGGATGGATAGTTGAAATGGAAATCATAAAACAAAAACCCCTATACATGCACACTATTTTACTGAGTTGTTTTTCATTTTAATTTTATTTATTTAATTTGAATTTTCTGTAGCCTAATTCCATACACTGTTATAGCTTCGTTTTTAACCATGAAAAAGTTACAGTTATGTTGATGTATTACAATTTGATAACAAAATAGTCATTAAAAAAAAACACAGAGTCTGTCAAAAACACGCAGACAAGGCATGACAATGCCCTAGAGGCGACTGTCTTAACTTCACCCAGCGGCTATTTTGACAAGATAAATCATTTTTGGTAGAATAAACAAAACAAGCCATTAGGAAACTTTTCCATGATAAACTGTTACGAATTTGGACCTGGAAATTTTTTTAATTAAAAAAAATTGTTACAGGAAATTTGAGAGCATACAGCAACAAAATTGTACACAGTTTCACAAGATATCTTCTAATAAGATACGTCTTAGGAGTATGTTTATTAAATCTAATATTGATAAAAACTTTCAAGAAAATGAGTGAATTTAAAATCAATATTTGTAACATTATACACGATTCCTAATCAAGGCTAAGTGATGGTAGGATAAAACCTAACAAATAATTTACCAAATAATTTATTTTAAATCACTATTTTCAAAATCTATTTACATTATATAATATTATCATGGAAACATGTTTTGTGAATTTAATAATACACTCATACATTTAAGAAAGGTAGGTACCTATCTGATCCAACAAAATATAAGGAAAATAATTACTGCTAAGATGTGGAGTATTAGGTCATTTAGGAAAGATGAAACACATATACTGTGGGTTACAATGATGAAATACTGCATTAAACATCAATAGATAAGAAGTTTTGCTCAATATTCTATAACAAATAATATGGTAATCTAATCTAGAAATTATTTTTGTACGTAAGTGATATAAATGAGAATTACTTTTATAATAGCTACGATAAACAATAACAGTCTCAAAATTTAAACACCTGTCTTTTAAATTTAAAATATATCACTAGTGGCTTGAAGGGTCCATAGCCCCTAACCTTGCTCCAATACTCTCTCATATGATATTGTTTACCCTTTACATGCTGAGGAAATTAAAACAATAGTACCTGGGGGCCGAGCTTTGCTCGGGGAAGGCCAGTCAGTTTGTTTAGATGACTGGGAGTAATATTTCACCACTTCCCCCAACTGATTACCATATTTTTATTGCTCATTTCCCTCTTTCCTGCGTTTTTAAGGTCACTCCAGTTGTTATTTATAAGTCAATGTCCCTTTGATTTATATTACTACCCGTATATGTGTAATCTTCACTCAAATCTTTTAATCTCTGCTCTCAGGAAACCACATGGTAATAATCATAAACAACATGAGTATTACTTTGACAGTTCCCTGGTTGATTATGAACAGCTGTTACAATTCTTTTGTTTGGATTTGAAACTCCATAAGCCCAATGTTAATTTGTTTAACTTTTCATTTTAGTTTTGTTTACATTATTTGATTTTTCCTGGGGATGAGGCCTGTCTAGAACTTATTTTTATCCCAGGAATTAGTTATTTCGAACATTTGAGGGAAATCGTTGGAGCCGTTTGTGAGATCCGTGTCACAAGCAAGCAAGCAAACCTTACTCATATTAGAGTATAGGATAAATAGGATCACATGACAGTTCACAAACCAAAGTAGACACTTAATCATATGTTTTAATGCAAGCTAAGCAGACGTTTTTAAATTCCCCATGCTATTTAAACGAGGGTTATTTGATTTCGTAACAAATCTTCGGTACATAATTAAGAAAATCGAATAATTTCCCCCAAAATTGCATGCCCAGACCTTTAAAATGAGTCCTCTCCCAGATTTTTACGAATTCCCGTTCGCTCACAATTCATTGTCATATTTTAGCTTACGGAATTAGATATATATAGATTAAGCCCTATTCTTCTGTGGAGTCTTTCATTGGGTTCACCAATGTAATGCTAATATTGTGCTTAAGTTTAAATCTAATATAATATAATGGAGTATAAAACCTAATCTAATAAAGAAGTAGTGCATGTGTGTGTCTTGCTGATGTTGAAATTGGCTACTTAACACTCCAATTTGTTAGGGACCAAACAATGTTGGATACTTCCCACCCCAACTTCGGGAATCCGCCCCACTTGCCACCAAAGTTGACGTCTTATGGAGAAATAATGTTTCTTGAAGCGACGAAAGTCGCTCCGTCTAGGTACTCTGATTATAAAAGAGTTAGCCTTTTACCTGACACATGTTGAGAATGCCCTAACGTTACGATCAGGTTTTATGTTGTCTGTAGAGTTTTTTAGTCCCAATCCATCGTAAATTATTGTTAGAATATCACAAGCAACAGAGAGAAACAGTGCGATCGAACAATAAAACTGTAACCTGTCATCGGGTGATGATAAATACGTAATATATTAAAGCCATCAATAAACAATTAGATACAGTTGCTCGAATTCGAGCAAATATTCTTCTTATAGGATTAAAACTCGAAGAAGGTCCTATACATTTATATTGTGTTGCCGAAAAAATCGTTTAATCAAGTAGGGTTTTTATGTTATATGTAAAACATTATCAGAGAGGATAAAATTAGGGTATCTATTTTTAATTGAACTTATTAATTTATAAACGGATATAGTGCAGTCGAAAACAGTTTTAAAACATGTGGAATTATTACAAAAAGAAATTATTTTTTGTGCAACAAACCATTGGGATAACATTATGGAAATGTGTATTTGCTCTTAATGTAACACTCTCGGAACGGTATTTAGGCTTAAAAATCAGTAATTACAATAACAAAAATATCTTAAAATATGTTTACAAATTTTGGTTTACTTTACATATTAGAACTCTAATTTTAACATTTGATGAACTTGTGTTTTTCGTTGGTGAAAAGATCCTATAACATTCAAATTGGTTTTGATAAGTTGCTAATTTAGTTTTGTTTTACTACTTCAAATTTTACAAAATGTAAATAATCCAGAAAGTAAATATACATGTTTTTTTCAGTCAGTTACCAAAATTGGTGATAGTGAAAAGTGGAAATTTTACATACTTTTGTAATGATCGTAATAATAACTGTCCTTTAGGCACAAAAGAAAACTTAAAACTAAAATGTTCAGGTGCTTGTACTTGTATATTTTATATATATATATGGGTTGAGTATTGTATTATTTGGTTGTATAAACCACAATAACCCATACTTTAAAAATATTCGAAATATACATAAACTAAAACAAGCATTATTTTATAAACATAATATAATAAATAAGCATAAATTTATTTTATCACAATATTTTATTGACATTTGTAGTTATATTATTCTTTTAAACACGACGACTCAATAATAATTATTACTCTTGGTATGTAAAGTACGAAACGCCACCGTCAGCAAGCGCATGCAGGGGATGGTCGTCCAGTCGAGTTTTGAGCTACCCCTAGCGGCCAGTCGATGATGTTTAGGTCATGCGCCGCGCCGCGACGCCACCCCCTCCAACCCCTAACACCCCCGACACCCAGAGGCGCGCGCAGCTGATAAAACACCACTGATAACACATCGCTGAAGTCGTCAGCTGGGAGGTACAGTACTTAGGGACTGCATGTACAAAACTCGTGTAAAAAAAGGGAAATCTACGTTTTCAGCGTTCCACAGTTATATCACTGTACATTCAAAGTGTAAAAGCGGTTGGAGTAGATAACTATACTAATTTTACTGTGTTAGAAGTTGAGTTAAACGAAGAATAGTTGGTGCACTTGGGTTATATATAAGACCTAAATATAAAAAATCCTCATCATTGTTTAAGCTTCTTAAATGAACCCATCTCGTCTAAAGATAGGAAAAACACCGTGGATTAAACTTAATGATTAAAAGAGAAAATATATTTAAAGTTCTCTCAGTGTCGCGTAAATCAGACTTCAATGCCGTTTATTTGGAAATATTTATTTGAGCTATCCCCAGTAGTAATACATTTATATATAATATACAAATAAATAATGTAACAGTTGGTGTAACTGATATATTCTGGTAAAACATAATATTATAGTTATTGGTTTTACATTATATAATTGATTCTGCGAATTTTGAAAAGAAAGCTATTAAAACAAAATTAAACTTCAAATTTCAACGTTAAGCGGAATTTACAGTTATAAAAAATCAACGGTGTTTTACAACATATGGTTTCTTATCTTTTTAGCGAATTTCCCCTATAGGGAAGAAGATATTACCGGAGGTCTCATGGTAAGACTTAAGCCCGAGACCATGATAATTTTTTGTTTTGAGGTCCCCAGATGACAAAAACACTATTCATTCAAATTTATATATATATATAAATATATTTATCAATCTATCTATCTATCTATCCATCTATCTATCTATATATATATGTGTGTGTCCGTGAATGCGATAAATTGAGTAAAAAACGTCTGATTTAGATGAAATTTGGCTCAAATGTGTAAAATGACATTCATGACTTTAAGTTCGAAAACCAGAAAAATCGGACCATGGGTATGTGGCTTTATGTGGTATTAAGACAAATGTTATGCATTGGAAATTCGCTGAGTACGCAGGTTTGCTGCGACGGGGGTATTTAACTATTGAACTTTAATTCTACATATTTTACATTGTAATGTTGATAACTGAGGTTTGAAGAAGTTCGCACATTGATAACAAAAAATCCTAGTAAACGATGTTTGAAGACGTTTGAGTTTTCGCCATCACACAAGTTCCAATCTTGTCTTCAAACATCGTTTACTTGGATTTTTTTTTTTTTTTTTTTTATCAATGTGCGAACTTCTTCAAACCTCGATTACTTGGAATTTTTATCGGTATACAAAAATATTACAAGTCAGGAATTGTTGAAGACTAGAACAAGAATGAGACCTTTAAAAACTTTTCAACTGGTTAAGTACGATTTTTAATGACACATATTTAACAAGATTTAATATTTCTAAGTAATTCTAATAATAAAACATGTTTCGTCCGGTATGTGTACCACAAAACGCTAAAACGTCAACACTGTCTTTTATATTGCTTTAGTTAAAATTCCGTATTGTCTATTAATCCGTAATATGAAGAACTGAAATCATTAAAATATATAATAGGTCATTAAATATACCTTACTTTTATCATTGAGGATTATCAAAATTAAGAGTAACTATAACGTACGAAATGTCGTATCATGAAATTCATTTCAAGTTACCATAGCTGACAAAAAACAAGGTTTACGTTAGCAATTCAATACCATCAAGTCCATTTATACCCAGCTTTTAGAGACCCCATATTTTAGATACCCAGAAAAGATTTCAATAATTCACACATTTCTCCCGCCATCATGACCGACGCCGCGCGCCGCTGCAATCAACACCTCAGTGCAAGACAACGTACGGTGTTTACAACAGATACAGATTTATATTTTCTCAAGGTAATTTTCGTAAGATAATGGTTAAATTTGTTTAACTTTAAAACTCTTCATAGGAGTTAAATTCCTCCTGCTATCAAATTAATATTGGATTTACCTTCTGACGTTCCTATTGCATTAATTTGATTCCGTGACTCGTATTGTCAATAAAATGACATTATCTGGCAGTGAAAAAAACACAATACACGATTTACCATCCAAACAAATAAATTTAAAACACTGCAAAAAACATGAATTGCCTTGTTTTTATGTAAATGGTGTATCGTGTACTGGTTTTTTTCCAATTTAACCATGACGAAACGCTGATGCGCGGATGCAGTGTCAGATGATGTTGCCGAAACGAGTTGCATCAACTTCAACAGGAACATCAGACACAAAATCCAATAATTTAAAACGTTTTAATGACTGACACAACTGTAAACATCAGTTTATGACCTTTGGAAAATCCTAAAAATCTGAATTTCACTTGAGTCTATCTGTTTAGGTTCCTAAGGACTGCAGTCCTTATGTTGGAAGGCAACATGTTGCCCTGACATTTGTCCAGCAAAAGTATAAATTCTCCTGATGTCTTCAGGAGTTTTATTAATTCGTGAATCGTCTGTTCCTTTATTATGTGTGCCTCTCTAACTGTCTACTTTCAGCCTGAAGAGCTAATGAAGTTATTGTTATGCGGATTCATTTAAACTGTTCTACACGTACACACAAAACAAAATGAAGAACGCGCATTTTCAAACATTATACAGTAATTTTAAATTCCCCCATTAAATCATTGAAACAGGTAACAGGTACATTTTCCAAGTTGTACCGAACCTCCTCGTACAACGATCCTCGCCGATAACCACAAGGACCTCCGAGCCGCAGGACGCAGGATCAGGACTTGGCGCCTCGTCCTTCGCCCTTATCACAACCGCCTCGTGCCGATAACAGAGCCCAATTAAACCTACACGTCCCCATTAGGCCTCATTGTCGGGTCTGTCCACCTCCCAGGTCTATTTGTAATCCCTTTATCTCCAGTCATCGGCGAGGCGCCGCCGTCGCGTCGCAACCCTTTCATTCGTCCGGGTTAAAATGCGAGGCGGTTCCAGGTAAAACGGATTTGGCTTTCAGTTATTCTCAGTAAGCGGCAGAGGTTTAATGGTCTTTAACGGGGTGAAGTCAAGAATGTGTATTCTCGTCAGTAAAGTAGTCCAGGGAACAGTACTGAGCACTCGCTTCCCTCGGACGTGATTCTGGCATGTCCAGTGTTAATAACAAACTGAAATGTATAAAAACAATAATATAACCCTAGTTACTTTTATATTACATTACTATTACTATGTCACTTCACCTAATTTTCTTTCATGGACTTCTTAGAAAAAAAAACAAAAACAACTTAATACGTCTCTATAATTTTCATTCCATATCATATCCCATATTATGAGGAAGATCACCTTATCATTAAGATAAATATCATCACACAACTATGTTACTTTTAACTTTGCAGCACTTTAAGTGGTTTCCTAACTTCCTCAAAATAATTTGTTTAAAAAATGCAATTATTTGTTTGAAAGCTACACTTATAGCTAGAACTTTAAAAAATTATCAATTTACCAACTTAAATTAAGAATAAGAGATACGTTTTCTTTGATTTCTATAATCTTATTTTGGATTGGCTAGAAAACAATTCGTGTTTCTGAAAATAACTTTGTAAATATTAAATTAATAGAATTTTCACGGCGTTAACACGTATATTATATCTCGTATTCTTCAGAGCAATTTATTCACTTTATAGACACACTTGTCTAAGTTTACTTCTTTTACTATCATTGAGCATATTATAACGATCGTTCTTAGAGCCAGTGCTGACACATTCGTCTTTTGATTAACTATATAGAAACTGTATTTGTGTAAGTGATAATTGTATTAATCTAGGAATATTAATGACAGTATAGACTACATATAAAATTCAAAAATATTCATATCCATGCGTTATTTAAGAAATGAGTCAATCGGTTATGTTTATTTCATGTGTCGGTTTAAGTTATGTTTGATCTCTATTATTTAAAATGTGTATTAATTTAAATTAAAGAGTATAATTTTACTACATGCCACGGGTATTAGATTACTCTTATCTTTATCGATAAGGGTAGCTTTTATAGTCGGCTAAACTATCATTCTACTAATCGCTAGTCACACATGTCGCCGGTTTGTAGTCGGCTAAACTATCATTCTACTAATCGCTAGTCACACATGTCGCCGGTTTGTAGTCGGCTAAACTATCATTCTACTAATCGCTAGTCACACATGTCGCCGGTTTGTAGTCGGCTAAACTATCATTCTACTAATCGCTAGTCACACATGTCGCCGGTTTGTAGTCGGCTAAACTATCATTCTACTAATCGCTAGTCACACATGTCGCCGGTTTGTAGTCGGCTAAACTATCATTCTACTAATCGCTAGTCACACATGTCGCCGGTTTGTAGTCGGCTAAACTATCATTCTACTAATCGCTAGTCACACATGTCGCCGGTTTGTAGTCGGCTAAACTATCATTCTACTAATCGCTAGTCACACATGTCGCCGGTTTGTAGTCGGCTAAACTATCATTCTACTAATCGCTAGTCACACATGTCGCCGGTTTGTAGTCGGCTAAACTATCATTCTACTAATCGCTAGTCACACATGTCGCCGGTTTGTAGTCGGCTAAACTATCATTCTACTAATCGCTAGTCACACATGTCGCCGGTTTGTAGTCGGCTAAACTATCATTCTACTAATCGCTAGTCACACATGTCGCCGGTTTGTAGTCGGCTAAACTATCATTCTACTAATCGCTAGTCACACATGTCGCCGGTTTGTAGTCGGCTAAACTATCATTCTACTAATCGCTAGTCACACATGTCGCCGGTTTGTAGTCGGCTAAACTATCATTCTACTAATCGCTAGTCACACATGTCGCCGGTTTGCGGAACGACTTAGACCCGAATTTTACCGGATTTTAAAGTTTTTGCCGCCCGGGTCCGGATAAGGGAGGGGTGGATTAGCGAACGTCAGGACTTAGCGAGCCGGGGTTGACGGGGTGGAACGGAGCCCATGGTAGCCGACCTCTGGAGCTCTGGCTGGGGGGAGGGTAGCGGAGGGTGAAGGGTGGAGGGTGCGAGGAGTGCTGGGGTATCGGATGTACGGGGGTGAAATGTCCTCCAACAGTGCGATTGAGAATGCCACCGATGGGATGAATAGTGAGTGGGCTCCAGACACGAAACATTTAGCATTTCTTCCTGCTTCCTCTATAAGGTTAATGTGTAAAATTCCATCACTTCTCAACGGATTATTCGAAATGGTTGCGTTATGGGTCATTTTAAAGATAAAAATAATATGAAACTGTGACTTTCATTGAGCAAAATATCAAAATCACAAATAATAATCGTTCAATAAGATTCCAAAGTATACAGTATTTAAGAGTTTTGAAGTGTGAATTATTTGTAACATCAAAATTCTGCACACTGAAATCACTAGGTAGTTTTCTTCTCTTTAAAATTAACCACAAAACCAACAATTTTGGATAATCCTTTGAGGCTTTGAAAGTTTATATTGACCTTATGGTAGGTAGAAACGCGACATGCTACGTTTCTGGAGCCCCCTCTTCAGGAAACCGTTACTAGTGAACTACAAACTGAACTAGTGAACGTGAACCAGTGAATCCTAGTGACTACAATACACTACTAGTGAACCGATTACAGTTGTCCCTCCTTGTAACTTAACCACTATACGTCAGACTGCGTAGACAATCCAGTAGTCTGCCATAAGATGACGGTGATATGCGTCGCTGGGGAAATTCCGCTGTGAAGGAAGAGACTTATCTTTAATAAGTCCATATACCATCAAATATCTTAAGTGTGAAGTTTATAATTCTCTCCATGTAATCTTTGTAGAGAATAAACTTTGAGGGCGGCATCTATCGAAAATTGAAAACCACTTTGCACAACCAAGGATCGAGGTGATTTCTTTGATAGATTTTTGTTCAAATTCGGTTGATGAATAACGGAGGGGTTATTCATAAAATACCCCCGTAGCAGCAAACCTGCGTACTCAGCGAATTTCCGATGCACGTATATGTTTCTCACTACCACATAAAGCCCCACTCACCAAGTTTCATAAAAATACACGACTAAATAAGTGATATATAGCATTTTATCCATTCTCCATAAGAATAACATAGAGTACGCAGGTTTGCTGCAACATGGAACACAAAATATGTGTTTTATGCAATTATCAATATAACTTAACAAGTCGAAGATACATACCAAGTTTTAGCGAATTTCCCCTATAGGGAAGAAGCTATTACCGTAGTCGGCATGGTAAGACCTAGGCCCGGGACCATGATAACTTTTCGTTTTGAGGTCCCCAGACCCCAAAAACACCATTTGTTCGAAACTGTATATATATATATATATATATATATATATATATATATATATATATATATGTGTCCGTGAGCACGATAACTCTCGTAAAAATTATCCGATTTTGATGAAATTTGGTATAAACGTGTAAAGCAACATTTATGACTTTAAGTTCGAAAACCAGCCAGATAGCTCTATCCAAAGGGGTATTTTGGGGGGGTTTTGTACCCCAAAAATGGGTTTTTTGAATTTTTTCCATACAATTTTGAAAATAGTCAAATTTTAGTTTTTCCCATTGGATTTAGCTTAAAAAACACACAATTTGGTATTTTGATAATTTCTCTACATCAATTGGTTACCGAGATATTGAAAGTGATAAACACAGTACGTTGTCTAATGTTATTCTTACCGAGGAAAATAAAAATGTTATATCTCGCTTATTTATGAACATATACTGGCGAAACTTGGTATACGGCTTCATCTGGTTGTGAACCATTGATATTTGCTCAAAACAACAATTTTTTGCCAAAGGCTCCCGTAGCAGCAAACCTGCGCACTCAGCCCCATGTTATTCTTATGGAGAATAAGTAACGTGTTATCTCCCTTGATTATGAAAATAAATTAATGAAATTTGGTATGTGACTTCACCTAGTTGAGTCATATTGATATTAGCATAAAACCCCATTTTTTGTGTTCCTTGCTTCAGCAAACCTGCATACTCTGCCGCCATGTTATTCTTATGGAGAATAATTAAAATGTCATAAATTGTTTATTTATGAATGTATATTGATGAAACTTGGTATGTAGCTTTATGTGGTATTAAGATAAATATATATGCATTGGAAATTCGCTAAGTACCAGGTTTGCTGCTACGTGGGTATATATATATATATATATATATATATATATATATATACAGTATATATATATATATATATATATATATATATATATATATATATATATATATATATATGTGTCCGTGAGCACGATAACTCTCGTAAAAATTATCCGATTTTGATGAAATTTGGTATAAACGTGTAAAGCAACATTTATGACTTTAAGTTCGAAAACCAGCCAGATCGCTTTATCTGAAGGGGTATTGTGGGGGGGTTTTGTACCCCAAAAATGGGTTTTTCGAATTTTTTACATATAATTTTGGAAATAGTCAAATTTTAGTTTTTCCCATTGGATTCAGCTTAAAAAAAACACACAATTTGGTATTTTGATCATTTCTCTACGTCAATTGGTTACCGAGATATTGAAAGTGCTAAACACAGTCCGTTGTCTAATGTTATTCTTATGGAGGAAAATAAAAATTTTATATCTCGCTTATTTATGAACGTATACCGACGAAACTTGGTATACGGCTTCATCTGGTTGTGGACCATTGATATTTGCTCAAAAAAAATTTTTTACCCAAGGCTCCCGTAGCAGCAAACCTGCATACTCAGCCCCATGTTATTCTTGTGGAGAATAAGTAACGTGTTATCTGCCTTCATTATGAAAATAAATTAATGAAATTTGGTATGTGGCTTTACCTACATGAGTTATATTGATATTTGTATAAAACCCCATTTTTTGTATTCCTTGCTTCAGCAAACCTGCATACTCAGCCGCCATGTTATTCTTATGGAGAATAATTAAAATGACATAAATCGTTTATTTATGAATTTATATTAATGAAACTTGGTATGTGGCTTTATGTGGTATTAAGATACATATATTATATGCATTGGAAATTCACTGAGTATGCAGGTTTGCTGCTACGGGGGTATTATTAATTTGGGTTCATAATTAAGGGAGACATTACATTTTACTTATTCTCCATAAGAATAACATGGGGCTGAGTATGCAGGTTCGCTGCTCCGGGGAAAATAGGGAAAAAATATATTTTTGTACAAATATCAACATACCAGTGCTAGATAAAGCCACATGCCAAGTTTCATCAACATACATTCATAAATAATCGAGTTATCAAATTTTGATTATTCTCCATAAGGATAACATTGGACAACGTACTGTGTTTAGCACTTTGAATATCTCTGCAACGGTTGGACGTAGAATCACAATTTAAACACCAAAATGATTATTTTGTAGAGCTGAACTGATTGGTAAAAGCAAATGTGAGTTTTACATTAAAATTAACTGAGGAAAAGCAAAAAACCTTTTTCCCATAAGATTAACATGGGAGATTTTATGAGCACGTTTTTTGGATTTTCCCCGCAACCAGTTAACCTAGGATAATGATTCAAGATACTATATTATTTGTTTTTTTTAAGCTCTACAAAATGGTTGAAACCAAAATTAAGTGTTTAAAAAATTTTAGGGTGAAAAATGCAAAAAAATGATTTTTGGAAAATTTAAAACCCCCATAAACCCCTCTTCCCATGGTCCGATTTTTCTGGTTTTCGAACTTAATGTCATGAATGTCACTTTACACATTTGAGCCAAATTTCATCAAAACCAGACAATTTTTACTCAAGTTATCGTGTTAACGGACACATATATATACACATATATATAAATTTGAACGAATAGTGTTTTTGACATCCGGGGACCTCAAAATAGAAAGTTAACATGATCTCGGGCTTAACTCTTACCATGCCACCTACGGTAATAGCTTCTTCCCTATAGGGGAAATTCGCTAACAAGCTGTATGTAAAAATAACGCGTCATAGGTATAGAAGGAAGTACAGTTTTGAACTTTTAACACTCCTCATACTGATGGAGCCCCTTTTCTCCACACACGTCAGAGGCGCCACTCCATATGGCACAGGACACATATGGCCTATGTGACTACTAGACACAACATTAAATATGGATTGAAAAAGAAAACTATATAAGGTAAACAAACTACAGTTAATGACTCTAGGGTTCCACGGAGAACATAGGGAGGGTAATACCATTGACTATAAATACTGAAGTAGACTTCTCATTGCCATTGTAAAATGTGTCCCTAGTTTTGTGTATGCCAGGATTGAAAGAGGTCGTAGTTTACACCAATCACCAACAGAGTATACTGCTGTCAACTATTACTTATCCTCTCAAGGAGGGGATAATACAACAGTTGGTGTGTCAGGAAGCAAACATAAGTTGATTATCACTTGCTTTCTAGGGTGGAGATGTTTTAAAAGTTAACGTAAATAACTAAAATAAATAGTTGACAGCAGCACAATCCGTCGGTGACCTAATCAAACTACTTCAGTTTTAAATTCTAGCATACACTAAAAGTGGGACAGCTGGACCATATGGATGGGATGTCTCCTTCAGTATTTATAGTCAATGGTAATACTTTATTTCAGGACACATCGTGATTTTTGTGTATGGTAACCATCTGATCAAATCAAACTCTCATATCTAGTCGAAAACCATTAGAACTTTAAAACTCTTAGGCGGTTTGAATGTATTGTGTTATGAATTTGTTAATTTGTTGGAATCATATAGATTACATTGATATCTAAACATTATCGTTAATTCTTCGATAATGCGTTTATATTGGGTACCGCAGATTTGCTATTTTATTGCATGCACTTCAATATTTAGCGTAAAAAATATATATTTAGTTACTTCAAATCTTTTTAACCACCTCCCACCCTGCATAACAGCATATTTGATTGGATTCAAATTCCTTTGCAATCTCCGAACAACGAACAAAAAGTCGCACCTGCGAATATTTAGATTATCTTTATTGTCACAATTTAAATTTCACAACTAGATTTTGTTTCAACTTTTACGTTTTACATCCAATAAGAGAGATAATGTTTTAATATATTTAGTTGATTAACTTGTATAACGGTTGTATTCGTTATACGTGTTATACTCCTTAAACGAGAGCATAATGTTTAGCTTATATACCACAACAAAACGTATACATTGCGGATGCAGTTCAACTGAGGCCCGTAAACACTTGGACTTGTTTGTTACGAGTAAATATCCATTTGATGCCGTCTCGTTTACAGAAAATAGGTTTAACATTTGTTACCTGAGTAGTGGGAACCGTTATACAGTAAGTTATTGTTATTAGTAATTCACGCATTCACAGCTAATCGAAATTCCAGTCCTTCCGAGTGTGAAAAAATGGATCTAATATTATTTATCACACACTGAAATATATATTGTTACACATAACAATCATGTCCCCAAGTATATTTAGATATGCTATACAAATGTTATAATTCTACACCCACAATTGTATTACTAGTAAATGTATACCTCCCGTTTACAAAATATTTTATTTCCTTTATGACTGAAACGAATTATGGCTGTAAATATCACTAAAACGCAGTTCTTATCGAATTACTTCCTAAAACTCACCGTTATTTGTGTGGCAAAATGTTTCAAAAACAAGAGAAATCGAAACTGTCGACCAATCGGAGCGAGCCAATCTCCATTAATCATCCCCCAAGGTGGTGAACCTTTTAAAGTCCATCAGGTCGTGGTCGTGATTGGTTGAAGCCTGACTTGAGAAAGGCGATTGCAGCGAAAACGAAACGTCGGAGACAAACAACCCAAACGACATCAGCAACAACAATGCTCGGGGAGCGAGATAATTATGGTGGTTTTAAAAATAGCTTCCCTCTTTGTAGATGATGAAATCTTTGTTGATGACCAAATAATTATGAAGCACTACTTCAAAAACGGCTTTCACCTTTGACTCTCCCAATATCTTTCAACATGAAGGATGTTGATTGTTTCGTCGCTAAGTGGTTCAATATTTTTTTCGAAACCCCGTTCTTTTAACCATTAACAAAATAACAATAACTCTCATAAGCGATTAGGTACATCAAGGAAATAAATTGAGTGGCTTGTATTAAACAATGAACATTTATCATGAATTTGTTACAATAAAAACATTATTAAAACAGGAATTTAAATAAGGAACTTTTTTAGTTATTTTATACTTCAAAGATGTTTAACAATCAGATTTTTAGAAGTGAAGACCTTACTTCAATAATGTGTTAATACTGTTTATTTAATTTTATATTTGTCCATAAACTGTTGTATTATTTCTTCTGGTTTTATTTGAAGAGTACAAATATCTATTATACGCAATTCAGATACAAATGTTACCTGTACAAATTATTTTACATACAAACTATGGTTAAATATATATATTTTTTAATACACATACATGTGATCTTGAAATTGGTGTGTATGTGCTTATAAATACGTCCTAAAATTCACACCAATTAATAAAACGGTGAGTTTTCAAGCAGTCTTTTCATCCGTCAGGCTGTCACCTGAAGCAATCTATATGTACCTTTTTCCAATGTAGTACTGTTATACTGTTGAGCACTTTTTAACCGACTTCCCCCTACCAACAGAAAGGGGGAGGTTCTCAATTCAACTGTGGCTATGTTTTTGTATAGACTTCAAATGTATTTTACTATACACTTATTACAAGAAAAATAAACATAGTCATTCCGTCTCTTTTCATACCACGGTACTGTGTCAACCAGCGATGTACACAACTCTACACACTTCGGCGGTATGTAAACCTTACATGAGAGAGCAGGGATAGCCGCTATAGTGGACTGGTCGGGCGTGCCGTGGCTTTGTCGCTGTATAAACATTTGCTCTGACACTTTTACACCCAACTGCGCCCACCAGGCTCATTATGGGATTTGCCTAGCGCCGCGGTAGCTCTCGGCGACCCGCTTTGTCGCAGGGCCTCGCCTCCCCTCCCCTGGAGGGGCGACTGGAGTGGTGCGGTTTAACTTGGTCATACGAGGTTTAGATAAAGGCTCCTGGGGGCATATTTTTACTATATAAACTGTTGTATTATTTCTTCTGGTTTTATTTGAAGAGTACAAATATCTATTATACGCAATTCAGATACAAATGTTACCTGTACAAATAATTTTACAAACTATGGTTAAATATATATTTTTTAATACCTATACATGTGATCTTTAAATTGGTATGGACATTTTTGTCGTACTGAGCTGCTAATTGTGGTGGTTTAAGAATGGGCTCACGAAACATTTAGAATTTATCCCTGCTCTCCCATAAGGCCAAAGTTAACTTTCAAAGCCCGTCCCTCCCCAACGGATAATCCGATAGTTTATGGCTCAAGATAACAAAAAAATTATAGTGATTTTAAAGGGAAAAATATCCATATCACAAATAGTAATCGTTCAATAAAATTCCAAATATTTACGATTTTAATTTTGGTAAACTGATTCTGCTTGCTGAAATCGCTAAACATATTATGTTCTCAATAATGAACAATAAATAGTTATTTCGGAAAATCCGTTGAGGGGTGACGGGAACTGAAAGTTAGCATTGGCCTTAATGGGAGAAGCAGGTAGAATTCGGTTACTTGGAGCCTCCTTTACTTGGCCATAGAGGGCTTTGAAAAAGGCTCTTGACTGAGGGCACATTTTTTTAACATGAACATTTTTGACCGTTGGAGTTACCCGTTATGTGATGGTCTAAATGAATCACTCCATATATCAAGCCTTAAGGTTGCGCTTCACACTTTTTCAAAGTTAATATTATGCAGTTATATCGTCTGAATTACAATTTTTTAATAAATTACTACATATTTATATAATTGTGAATAATATAATTAGTCGTTAGCGAGTAAATTTCCTGAATGTCCAATAAATGCTAGTAATATCCGATTTCTTGGTATTCATACTTATTCATACTCTTCAGATAGCTCTAAGTCTCTACTATAACACGCTGATTAGTTTATTTAAAAAATAACCATATGCGAGAAATACAGAAATATTACTGAACAATCAAAAACGGCTTACCAAAGACACAGTGTATTGTACAATTAATTAACATACTTGTTGTCATATCTTTAACATTCTAGCTTAATCTTTATTTGTTAAGGTAAATTTACGGTAAACCTTTTCCATGTAGATCTTGACAAAAATAAATTAAATTTTCCCATTACGTCTCCTACTAATTATCTATACGTTGGCATAGCATTTTTCTATGAAAGAGAGATATTGTTTTTACAACTTGTTAAATATCAGTGTCAATGGCAGTTTATTGAGCTTATCACGGGTATTTCCAACTTGCCTGTAGAGGAATATTTCCCAGAGCACGATATTCTCACGCGGCGGTGGCGATGGCGACGCCAGACATGTATGATGAATGTGGCCACTCCGGAGTGTTGATAAATCACATCTCGGCCGAGTGGCCGGGCCGAGGACACTCACACTCTGGGCTTCCGTCACGACAACACCAACTACTGGTTATGATTAGCTTCTCTCAGAGACTTCTTCAATTTCGAACATTTTCTTATTAATTGTAGGGATGTGTATCGTTCTGCGCACGGGGATCTGTCAGCCACAAAACCCAGATGTTTACAAATTTCAGAACGTGCTTTCGGAGCATAAAAACACCTAACTGTGAGTGATTTTTTAGGTTAATGTTTTAAGACAGTCCGGGCCGGTAATCAGAAGAATTTTTTTGTAACGAACATTTATATTGTTTTGTTAACAGAAAACAACGATGTTTTTAAATGGGTTATTACAGATGCAACTGATAACAACGAAAGGCAAGGTTTCTTTATGTATTTCTTAATCTCTTACAGGCCTATCTGGAGCTCACTACTTATATTAACTACCTTCAAGGAAAATTTCAGCTCAATCGGTTCAAACGTTTTTATTAGAACGGGACATACATAACGAAAGGCACACCTAATTTGTTCAACAGTAAAGAAGAACGGCATGTGACAGGATTCCTCGCTTGAATGCTACTTTTTGATACTTTAAATAAAAAATACGATAAAGATGACCACTAAAATTCACGTCGTAGAAGAGTGGGAGAAAATGTATATTTTGCACAAAGTGAAGAGTCTAATGACATCATGGTAATTAAATTCCTATAATATCCTAACTTCGTCGTTATAGCTCATTCGTGCACCGTTCTCCTTTAGAAAGCTATACCTTCGTTATTCCGCTCGGTGTGATTAGAATAAAACCCCTCCCTTAAAAGTATAACTAACTATGTCCGCCAAGAAATATTCAGAGATAATTGTCTGACTTGCCAAGGTATAGACGCTTTCATAATTATGTTTGGCATTTCGAGTTGCATACCTATACGGAGGGCGGGGTGGCTCAAAAAACCTATGCATGTTACATCTTTCCTAACTTTAAAGGTATTTCCAAAACGAGTAATATAGCGCACCAAATATTTGTTGCAGAGAGTCATCGGCCACAAGTGATTGAGTACAATTTTTAAAAACAAAATGATACAATTTTTTTATTCTAGGACTGAAACAAATTATCACTAATTTAATGGATTCGGTTGGATGAGAATTGCAAGCAAAATGACCAACGTAATTTTCTCTAGATAAAATTTAGAAGTAAAATAAACGGTATCAGGAAACTGACACATACTTTCTCCCTTTTAGCCCAACTTGAATTAATAAATTACTTTTTATTTACTAAATATAGAATACAAAGCACGGTCGAATGTACAGAAAATCTTGTAAACAAGTTGTTTTCAAAAATATTCACCCAAATCCCTGTTTAGGAGGCACTACACAATCCATCGCTACACACGTGGTTTTAAGAGGGGAAATGCCCCCTATTCCCCCCCTCATGGTTATTAAGGGGCAACATATTTCGAATTTCCTCTGTTGGTCAATGCTAACTTGACAAGCATATCAAGTTTGAACTAAATTGATCAGTAAATAAGAGAGAAATAGTAATTTTTGTATTCCCCATAAGATTAACATTGGACAACGTACTGCGTTTACCGCAAAATGAAAATTTAAATTTTCTCCGCAACCAGTAATCGTAGAATAGTAATTCAAAATACTAAATTATTTAGTTTTTTGAGCTCTTTTTAATGGTGAATAGTAATATTTTTATATTTATGTTTTTTATGAAAAATAAAAACTGAATTTTTGATATTTTAAGTCCTGTAATTTCTGAACCCGAATTTTTACAAAAATGCGGGTGATGTCATTTTGTTTGAAAACTAAATTCCTACAAACGACTAAAGTTTAATCAAAATCGTTAGAGCCGTTTTTGATAAATCTTGAATTGTCATGTATTTTGGCGGTTTTTGGGGGATAATTACCCTTAAAAATAAAAAATTCAAAAAATGAAAAAAATACCTGGAGATATCGTGGATTATAACCTACATACCTAATTTCATAAAAATCGGACCGTTGGTTTGGGCTCTAGCTCTGTACACATCCATACAGACAGACAGACAGACAGGCAGGCAGACAGACACACAGACAACACGTAAAAATCACTTTTTTGGGTTCAGGGAGCACCGAAACGAATATTTCCACTAACAACTCAAATTCGAAAATGTTGACGAAAACAATACTTTCTCCATATACTATGTATAAGGGGAGAAAGTAAAAGTTATATTTCACAAATAAAACCGTTTCGAAGCTGAAGCTAAAGTGATCAAATACTACGTACATATACACTCATCTATTTGCAAGGGATATTTTCATTATTTATTATTATTATTATTTCCATCGTTTTGGAAATCGTTCAACTCATTCCGCAGTCATCATAATATTTTATCTTTGGACGTTTGAATTAATAGAACAGAAAATCCTACAAATTTAAAATGATTAAAATTAAAATACAATATTTTAACACAGCTGTGCAGTGTCAAGGTTAAAGAATAATTTAGAGATTAATTTAATAGTTTTTAATGGTAATTCCTGTTTTTTCCAAGTATTGAAATTACCACATACCTTGTTTTACTCTCCCAGTTCTGTTAATTGTATTTTCGTAAATGCTGTACTTATTTAATAATATGCTCCAGAGAAAGATAGCCAAGCCAGAAAAATATAAACTTAGATTTGCTTAAATGAAAATTGATAGGTATATTTTTTGAACCAATGTGTGTCTCATTCAATCAATTTGTTCTTTAACATTTGTTTTAAAAGACATTATCATTTGTAGTGTCTATGTAAGTTGCTTGTTAATTGACATCCTTCACAGATAATGCGAAATTGAAAATAGTGCAATGATTTTCATACAGGCCTAAATTTAAAAAAATGTGTTTTTGCAACGAAGATATTTAAAATAAATTCTGTTGGTTTAAATTTGGTTTAAATTTAAGTTCGTTTTTAATTGTTTTTAATTCAACAATTGTTGTATTATGACAAAAATATAGATATTATTAAGCTACATTGCATTGGTGATTTATTTTTTTAAGAGATTTTGTAATTTGTAAACGTCCCTGCAAACATTTCACTAAAGATCCCGTGAAAGCCATGAAAGCGAGGGTTTTCTCCGTGTAACCTAAAACCGAACGCGGGCAGCTTTAACAGTCTGTGAGCAAACACGGCGTTTTTACCAAAACAACTACCATTCACCGCTCACAATTGCTGTTACTTTTGCAACCTTTAGAGTCGGAACCCTTGAAACTCGAGCTGTATTGTGACAGGCGGAGTGCGGCGACACGGACACGCACAATCCGGACAATCGGACAATCGGACGATCGGCCGGACAATCGACGGTGCGTCTGAGGTGTATCGGGTAAACAGGACCACTCTCCACTCTGCACTGACCAGTGTTTCCATTTCAAGGTAAAAAGATCCCGTGGAATCTGTAAACAAATCCAACTTTTTCCCTCGATCTGTTATGGAGTATCCCCTTTTTTAACAATAGTTTGTACTTAACATAATTAGTTTTACAATCACGTGTAACTATGGGAAGTATTTTTTTCCGTGTTTTTCTTGGATAATACTTAAGATTAATTAAAAATTACGGTATTTACACAAATATTCCCAATAAATATATTGTTACAATCAGCGATATCTTAGATATAGTTCTAAAGTTAATTAAAATTTGTAAGCTCACCCCACTCACATCCTATTCCGAAGAAGTATGATTTTCTATCAAAGTTTAATTGAATGGCTCACAACCAACTAAGATGTACGGTATATTGAGATATTATAGGTGTACCCAAAGAGAAGTAATATATTACTTCTCGGAGGTGTAACGGCGTTTATCTTTGGAAAAATGTAATAGCAATATTATAAAAGACAAAATATTGTACATGGCTGAGCTGAGCACGTAAAAATGGTGGTCCAAAAAAACCCACACTATCACACAATCTCATTTTATCCTAATATACATTATAATATCCCTACAATGGGATAAATTCCTCAAATGGAAGCACTGGGCTGTCAGAAGTGACTGCCGCCCACTGCACGTACAGTGGTTCAGTGGCGGTGCTACAGCGATATCAGAGTGTCTGGGGTGGGGAAGGGGTTCACAAGTGTTACAAGTGTCTATTAAACACTTCAAGATCGATGGTGGGGCTTCTTGAGCCGATGAAAGCTCTGTGATTTGTTTTTAGAGCATTAAAATTAAAATGGAAACTATTGAAAAATAAGTTATAATTATATTTACAAGAAAATTATTTGAAGTAGCAGCTTCGCTTGTTCACCTGATTTCAGTTTTGTAGTCAAATTGAATTTCACAGTTGATACAATTTCGATAATTATTAAAAACGTGTTCCAATCAACGAGGTTAAATTATGCCAATGCTAACTGTTGTTATTGTTAGATTATTCAATGTTGTTTGATATTTTTGGCTGGTTTACTCATATGTTTATTTATACAAATTAATGACCATCTACATTTGGTGGCCAGTCAGCAGCATATATATTTATTTCTTATAAATTATTGTTAACTGGTTTAAAACAAGTTATTGTATATGAATATTATAACCCAAGAAGGTTTATCCGTTGGAAATAAATGGATATAAACATATCTACAGGTATCGTCTCAGTAAAAGAAAGGGCAACCTACATGGTCAACCGCCATTTTCCCCTCTGTCAACTCTGCTCCCACGGCAACAACATGGTAACCAATCAAATCCTCTCTCCACGAATTATATGACAGTCATCTGAAAAACATTCAACTTGTGAAGAGAGGATTTTATTGGTTACCTGAGGCCAGGATTTGATTTTTGGTCGACCATTTATGCTTCACTTTTTTACCCCATAGATACACCTCTAGATATATTTAACACGTTGGTTTTAACCATCAAGCTTAATACATATACAGTGCTCATCTGTGGCGAAAAGGTGAACCCTACATGGTGGCATTTTCCCTCTATTCATAAATAAAACATATGGACAAAGAGAGAAGTAAGAATTGGCTACCATGTACACGGAGGGTATCGTATATAGGTTTGTTATATAATGTTCAGTGAGAAAAATTATGACCCCCATGGAGGTTTCACTTTTTCTAGGATTCGTTTGCTCATTCTATGTATTTGTTATTCATAAATAACATCGCTTTTATTTGGGATGGCTGTACCTAAATAAATATAAACGGTATCAAGAAACTGACATATACTTTCTCCCTTTTAGCCCAACTTTAATGAATAAATTACTTTTTATTTACTAAATATAGAATAAAAAAGCACGGTCGAATGTACAGAAAATCTTGTAAACAAGTTGTTTTCAAAAACAATCACCCAAATCACTGTTTTGGAGGCACTACAGAATCCATTGATATACACGTGGTTTTAAGAGGGGAAATGCCCCCTACTCACCCCCAGGGTCATTAAGGGGCAACATATTTCGAATTTCCTCTGTTGGCCAATGCTAACTTGACAAGCATATGAAGTTTGAACGAAATTGATCAGTAAATACGAGAGAAATAGTAATTTTTGTATTCCCCATAAGATTAACATTGGACAACGTACTGCGTTTACAGCAAAATGAAAATTTAATTTTTCTCCGCAACCAGTAATCGTAGAGTAGTAATTCAAGATATTAAATTAATTAGTTTTTTTAGCTCTTTTTGATGGTGAATAGTAATATTTTTTATATTTGCGTTTTTTGTATGTACAATCGAAAAAACTGAATTTTTGATATTTAAAATCTTGTAATTTCTGAACCCGAATTTATACAGAAATGCAGGTGGTGTCATTTTGTTGTAAAACTATAGTTCTACAAACGATTAAAGTTTAATCAAAATCGTTAGAGCCGTTTTTGAGAAATCTTAAATTGTCATGCTTTTTGGCGGTTTTTGGGGGATAATTACCCTTAAAAATCAAAAATTCAAAAAATTCAAAACTAAAAAAACGTCTGGAGATATCGTGGATTAGTACCTACATACCAAATGTCATACAAATCGGACCATTGATTAGGGCTCTAGCTCTGTACACATCCATACAGACAGTCAGACAGACAGACACATAGAATTCACGTAAAAATCACTTTTTTGGGTTCAGGGAGCACCAAAACGAATATTTCCACTAACAACTCAAATTCGAAAATTTTGACGAAAACAATACTTTCTCCATATACTATGTAGGCTATAAGGGGAGAAAGAAAAAGGTAACATGAAAAAATATGGATATCCTTTCTAAAGACGTGTAGATCATAGGATACTTGGTTATTACGGGATATTTCCTATACGACATTAGGCTGACTCTGTCACTGTCGCGGGCGTAATTATTCATCACGGGTGTTAGCAACAAATGCTACGAATGTCAGAAAACTGGCGCCTTTCGACAAAACCCTCGGTCACAACATATGTTCCAACCGATCAAGAATCATTACGTAACCTACATAATGACAAATCAGTCGGACCGGGTATTTGTCACTGATCAGCTGATCACTGCCAGTCACCGTGGCAGATGAGATGAATAGCGATGTTTCCGGTAGATCGCGCCCGCCGGCAGCAGTAGTGCCAATCTGCCGCTACCAAAACACTCCAGTTTGGTGCTGATTAAATAGCGAGGGTGTGATAGTTGGCCAGATGGCCGCGGGGCGCGCTCTATCTGCCCCATCATCTCCCATGTGCCCCTGCCGTCTGGTCTCCCGCATTAGCCAGGCCAATCTGCAGAGTAAATAATTGAATCATAACCTGCGGAGTGAAAGTCTTGATTTCAGCGGATGGTGGTGAGATTTGCAATGACGATGGTTATTGTCGGTTTGATTATGAGAGGGGGCTCCTGTCACCGGCTTCTACCTGCTTCCCCCATAAGGTCAACGTTAACTTTTAAAGCCCGACCCGCCTCGGTGGATCATGCGATATCGTTGATTTATTGTTTATGATAAAGAATAAAATACCTAGCGAATTCAGTGAGAAAAATATCGATATCATAATTGGTCATCGTTTAAGAAAATCCAAAATTATTCATTATCTAAGATTTTGTTACTGTTGCAAGGATGAACCATTGGTGATGTACAAATTCTGCTCACTGATATCACTACGCATTTATTTGATCCTTAAAATGAACCATAAGTTAACGATTTCGGATAATTCGTTGAGGAGTGGCGTCCTTTGAAAGATAACATTGGTCTTTTGGGAGCCCCTCTTAATGCGTGGTCGAAAGACGAATTTAAATTCCCCCGTTTTCTCCCATTTTTCACTACCAACCAGATTCTATCACTAACAGCTGATCTAACTTAAACAGCTGGTGTTTTTTTCATTATATTAGAACGAAACAAACAATGACGTGTGTATTATTGCCGTTCATAGATTATGTATCGTGCTTTTTATATGTAAGTGTTTTTGTTGTTGATATTTTACAGTTAGCTGAGGTTAAACAAAATAAATTAATGCAGTGATAGAATGCCTACATTAAATGTACCTATCTTTAGTTCCCATCAACACAAACTCTTTATTAAATCCTCTAAAAAGAAGTTCTCTGCAAGCCTAAACAGCTGGCTGACGTGGGTAAAGTACAGCAAATTAGGGGAGTTCGGGAATTCCCGCGGTGAGAAATCAGATGTTACTTCAATCGCACATTTCATATCAAACTGCATAAAGAACTGGTAATCTTTAACTTTTTATTTAGAAAAAATACAATTCAATGTCTAAATAGTGTGTAATATTGCATATGTATGGTCTTAAACAGAGTGGTAATGAATAAATTGTTTGGATTCTCTGGCTACCGGTACGCGTAAAACTCGGTATTCAAATTCTACAAACCCCCATAATTATAAAAGATAATAGTAATTGAATTAATTGAAAACTTTCAAGAGGTGAAATGAGTAGTTTCTGCATTGCTATTGCTATTGACAATCTCTGTACTCAATAGGACTCTGTGCTATCAGTTGGCTATATAAATATTGAAGGCATTAAATTACATGTTGCTTCATTTTTGCCTACAAAACCTACACAACTACATTAGCCAGGAAAAGCCGCAGGATTAAAATCAGCTTTTAAAGTTATATCTCCTCTTGCTAATAGTTTCTATACATTTTTGCATGGAAGGTATTTTACCCCGAAAACTAATACTCAAGTTTAGGGAAATACCTGACAATGTAGTTTTGAAACTAAATCAACACATTTTATTTGTTTTAACAGTCTTACTAAGGACCAAAGACAGTTTAACTTTAACTTTGATTTAAACTTAAGTTTATAAGAAATTCCGCTTTCCCAATGTGTTAAGGGTAGTTTAAACCTAGTTTATGTTAAACCTATAGAGGACACTGTTTCGTTATTTTATCCTATGATAACATAACCTTGAATCATCGATAATAAATATTTGTTTTTAGTTTAACTAGAAGGAAAATAAACAAACAACATCATTTGAAAAACTTTGTCAACTTGATATTTTGAGGATTAAACTGAACTGGCTAGATCACATTTTTGGGAAAGCGAATTGTGCCTTAATCTCAAGTTCAAAAATAACCTCAGGTTTAGTTTAAACTTGAGTCGGGGAAAGAGGCTCATAATGTTCGGAGATGACTTGAGCTAGTTATCCCGTGAAAGGAAAGTTAACACCACCACACTCCTTCCTTACTTCTGCTACTGGACGAAGTGACTTGATTTGTTTTTAATTGCAGGATGTTATCACAGCTGATCGTAAAAAAAACATTAAGTTTCACTGATAGATTCTTGGTTAGCTATCCTATACTCTAGTATGAGTAAGGTTTGCTTGTTTGCTTGCTTGCTTGCGACACGGATCTCAAAAACGGCTCCAACGATTTCCTTCAAATGTTCGAAATAACTAATTTTTGTGATAAAAATAAGTTCTAGACAGGCCTCATCCCCAGGAAAAATCAAATAATGTTAAAAAACTAAAATTAAAAGTTAAAAAAATTAACATTGGGCTTATGGAGTTTCAAATCAAAACAAAAGAATTGTAACAGCTGTTCATAATCAACCAGGGAACTGTCAAAGTAATACTCATGTTGTATATAATTATTAACATGTGGTTTCTGAGAGCAGAGATTAAAAGATTTGAGTGAAGATTACATAAATAGAATAGTAAAATAAATCAAAGGGACATTGAGCTATAAATAACAACTGGAGTGCCCTTAAAAATGTAGAAAAGATGCAAATGAGTTGTACAAATCTGATTATCAGTAGGGGAAGTGGTGAAATATTACCACAAGTCATCTAACCAAACTGACTGGCCTTCCCCCGAGCAGAGCTCGGCCCCCAGGTACTGTCAATAAACAGTGTATGCACAGTGGAGGGGATACATTTCAACTCCTTTGCTTACAACCTGACCATTAAGTCATCTCCGATCAGTGAATACCATTCTAGTATTTCAACATGTTTTTGAAGTTATTAACCCCACATAGTTGAATCTCTACAATCATACTGTAGGAACTGTGAGAACTCCGTTTCGGGAGCCCTTGCATTACAATCACCGCAAATAACTTGCGCAACTTCCGTAAGGAAATTCACACGACCAAACTGTATCACGGTTAGTTGATTCTTCCGCGCGTTTGAGCAAGAAACAATGTGTAAGAGAGAAAGCAAAGGAAAAAACATGTCAGTCAATGTCCGAGTGGCGGATTCGAGAGGTACCGCACCCTTGGCCCTACAGTGGCGGATTTGCTGGTCCAGGGCACAATCTGAACGCCGCGCCGGGCCGGGGTTCCCACTCCCAGGCCCTCGAGGCACCACTGGACCGTGCTGCTGCTACTGAGGCGGCCAAACAAGCCACTTTTGACTCTGATTTTCAATACGGCGAATTAATTCAATAGTGTTGTAGGGGTTTGAAGGTAATCGCTACAGCTCTGAACTAATCGGTTGCTGTGGGATCCATTGGTGGAAGAACATTAATTAAAATGATGCCTGAGTAAATCTGGTGTATTATTTCATGATTTAACCCTTTGAGTGCCATACGACTACATACTGTTGCGCATGTTCTTCCCGAAAAGTACGGTACGTTGATATTTCGTTATAGTCGGTCCAACAGAAAAGTACTTTGAACCGACATATCATTTTGCATCGTCTTTCCATTTTGTTCTTTTATATGGATATATTGTTTGATTCGGGGTTCCTTTAGAAGTATTGACTAATTAATTCTATAAATCATGTAATCGAGCGATTATATATCGTTGCGTAATATTTTTAGGGTAGGAATTAATATTTGACTAGTTCTCACCGCTATACACTCCAAAATTTATCATATTTCTGGCACTTTTCGATAATACTCGTGCACTGAAATACCTTTTAATATGAACGTATCCAATACCGTCTTTTAGCATTTTTTAGCCGAACTCATAAAAATAAAAGCCTCAGAAGCGAGGAAAATATCATTCTCTGAAGTCATGATGCCATGAAGTCAAGATTCATGATGACTGTGGAGTATCTATACTGTACGGAGATGACTTGATAGCTAGTAAACAAAGGAGTAAAGGGAAAATTACCCCCACCACTATCCTGTCTAACTTATGCCATTGAGCAAGTGTTTTCATTTGTTTTAATATTATTATTTACAATATTTTATCACAGCTGAACACCATTACATGTCTTACAGTTTCTTGGTCGGCTTCGTCAGTAATCAGAGTACATGTGCAAAGGGTAATTTCCCCTCAACTCTTGGTTTACTTGCTGGCCATCAAGTAAAATACAGTAGTTACAAATACCTTTTCGTCCCTCTAAACTCTGGTTATATGGCTAGTTTATTACTCAAGTTGTTCAATGTAAACGAGCTTTATCGAGTGAGGTTCCCGACAGCTTTAGAGGTGCACAGGCAACACTACTCGTCTCACCAGTCACCAACACCCCCGACGGCGGCGCTGCGGCGAACCAATGGATCGGAAGTCTCAATTGCTGTTTTCAGATTCAATGGCTCGTTCAGTGTTTGCTTTTTGTTGTTCCCGCAACACATGTCCTCCGCACTTACAATTTGACCCCGAATATGTGAGGGAGGTCGCCTGTGAAATTAGTGGCGAATCCGCCACGTCATGGGAGTGCATAATGAACTGTGCGGGAGAAAAGACCCGCAGCACGTTTATTTTTAAACCAAAAAAGTCCCACCCGATTTATTTTGGCTTTGACGCTCGTTTTGTGACATCCTGTCAAATTTGCCCGCACTTTGGGTTCAATGTAGGACTTCAGGAAATAATACCAGAATGCTAAACTTTGTTAGGTTTAATATTATAAATACAAATATATACCTACACGTACAGACGCACACGGACAAATATACATACGGAAACCCCACATTGAGAAACCCCAAAGGTTTGTATGGGAAAATGTTGTATGAATTTTGCAGAGAGAATCCAGAAACATATTAGGCACGTAAAAGAAAAGACCAGTTTGTAAAAAGCCTCATTATGGATTGTAATGAATTAGATGATAATGTATGTGTTTAAAGAAAGCTTTAATCGTCAATTGGTTAGAAGTTGTTGAAAGAGCCCTAAAGTTAATAGCAAAACCTAAAAACATAAAACGTTCCTATATTCAAATACAAATAGTAAGCCTTCTTAGCTCATGTAGACAATTTTCTTAAACTATCATCGCACAATAATAACTGGATTACATGTATATTCTTGACTATTTGAACACCCAAAAATAAAGTATTTGTATTATGTGCTGTGCTATTATTTGGCGAATCAAATGAACTCTCTTTGCTAACAAACACATGTTTTTAGCGAATTTCCCCTATAGGGAAGAAGCTATTACCGTAGGTCTCATGGTAAGACTTAAACCCGAGACGAAACATAAATTTTCGTTTTGAGGCCCCCAGATGCCAAAAACACCATTCGTTGAAATTCATATATATATATGAATTTCATACATATATATATTTCATACATATATATGTTGAAATTTATATATATATATATATATATATATATATATATATGAATTTCAACGAAATATATATATATATATATATTGGTATATCGTGTATATGTGTCCGTAGGCACGATAACTATCGTAAAAATGATCCGATCTTGATGAAATTTGGTACAAACGTGTAACGCAGAATCTATTTTCATGAGTTGGAGAACCAGACAGCTCGCTCTATTTAAAGGGGGTTTTGTACCCAAAAAATAGTTTTTTGAACTCTTTACATGTTATTCTTTTTAAACCCAATCTTTTGTTTAGACCATTAAATTTAGATAAAAAAAAAACAATTTGGTATTTTGATCATCGCTCTTCGTTATTTGGTTACCGAGATATTAAAAGTGCTAAACAACGTACTTTTGTCCAATGTTATTTTATGGAGAATAAGTAAAGTTTTATATCTCGCTTATTAATGAATATTAATGGATCTTGGTTTGTGGCTTCATCTGGATATGGTCTATTCTTATTTGCACAACAAAATATTTACCAATTTTTCCTGTAGCAGCAAACCTGCGTACTCAGCCCCATGTTATTCTTATCGAGAATAAGTCAAATCTTATGTCTCCCATAATTATGACATAAATTAATAAAATTTGGTATGTTATTTCACCTCTTGTTGAGTTATACTGATACTTGCATAAAAACCCATTTGTTATGCTCCTTATTGAAGCAAACCTGCGTACTCATCCCCCATGTTATTCTTATGGAGAATAATTAAAATATGGTATAAATCGCTTATTTATGAATGTAGATTGATGAAACTTAACTAGGTGTGGATTCACATAGTTGAGTTATATTGATATTTGAATGAAAATCCATATTTTGCGTTCCTTTTGCAGCAATCCTGATTACTCAGCCCCCATGTTATTCTTATGGAGAATGATTCAAATGTTATATATCGCTTATTCATGAATGAATATTGATAAAACTTGGTATGTGGCTTCACCTAGTTGAATTGTATTGGTATTTGCATCAAAATTGTGTCAGAAAACCTACATACTCATCCCCAATGTTTTTCTTATGTAGTATTCTTATGTAATTAAAATATCGCTTATTTGTTAATATATTTTTATGATATTTGTATGCTTGGTAAGCGGCTTTATGTAGTAATAAGAAAAAAATGTGCATCGGAAATTCGCTGAGTACGCAGGTTTACTTCGACGGGGGTATATATATATATATATATGATTGAAGTTATTGATGAAGCATGCACCGATGTAAATTATGTATACCTACTATTGTTTGCGTTCTTGTACCTTCGACTGAGGGATGACAAGTGTAACAGGGTTCATGTTTTCCCCGAGTTGGATTGATGCAGTCCAGGACTTGTCATCCTACCGCCTGGAGCACTGCAACCGCATGCTTCTGGAAATAATATGAAACTTCATGAGACAATTGATTAGTCAGTCAATCAACCAATCATATATTTGCCATTGATAATGTTCATGAAATATACGCTGACATGAATATTTATTAACTAATCAAGTTATACATTTAAACAAGTTGTACTTAATGCAGGTCAGTAAATACAGAAAAATACACATATGTAGATAGCAAACCTTTTCTATAGATCAGTCGACACATACATGTTCAGACCATAGTGTCAATTATTGCAAACTGCATATATGGACGGGTTTTTCTCCAACATGAGTTTCTAAAATACGTACTTAGCTTGTTATGACTCCAAAATACAAGTCAAAACCTAATTTTATCACGAGTGTATCTTGGAAAATAAAAATTACCTTTTAAACTGTGGGAGAGTTTAAATGTTTTGCAAATTCGTCCCGTATTATCTTTACAAAAATGAATTCCTTGGGCTTGACACGGGTAGTGTCCAGCCCACCTTTCATCTCTCTCTGACAACTAATTTGTCGATATGCATCGTCGGCTTTTAGGCGCAGATCTGCGATAGCGGCGCGGGCGCGAGTCACGCCGGCGGGGATGGATGGACACTTCAAAGCGTTTTCACTTTCGCTAATGCTCCCGGAGCGCCAAATTATACCCTGAAATGTCGCATCCCCCGCGCCGCCGTTTATTTTAAAAGCATCCATCCGTGGCGAAGTTTCCGTCAGTGATTCGAGGAATACAGGAAAATTGGATGAATCGAGATTTTACAAAAGGGATGAAGTAAAAGGTGGTTTGGCACTTTGGACGCTTTGCGGGGATAGTTGGAAAGGTTTTACTGGAACGGACGTTTAAAAGTGGGATGCACGGTTTGGATTTATACTTAAGTAACAGATGAATAAGCATGTATGTTTCATGTTGGGTTTACACCGCTCGTTGGCAATATTGTACTTAAGAGGGGGCTCCAGTCACGGAACAATTCGCGAGCTGGTTCTTTCGTAAGGCCAATGCTAACTTTCAAAGTCTTTTTAAAAAACAACTAAATACCTAGTGATTTCAGAAAGCTAAAATATCAATATCACAATAGATCACCCATAAAACTCGAAAATAATGAATATTATCGAATTTCATTGAATGTTTATCAGTTAATGGTGGCTGACAAAATAAGTGGTTGAATTGCTCAAGATGGCGAGTCCTTTGCAGTTTATTAGTTGGTGTATCGAAATTTTGCTCAACGCCTAGGTCTCTCTTTAAAATGAGCCATAACTCTTCGAGTTTGGATAATCCGCTTTGAAAGTTAACATTTGCCTTAAGGGAGAAACAGGTAGAAACGACAAATGTTTGTGACTGGAGTCAACTGTTCATCCTAGCTTTTATCCAAGATTTTATGGCACCCGAATACAAATGCATTGATTTGACAACATTTTTAAACTATCGAATGCTTCGTATTAATTAATTTAAAAAAATAAGCCCATAAAATTCCTTCCAATTCCGCAGAAAAACACAAGGCAAAGGTTCTCCGCCAAGCCCCAAACGTCGAAACGCAGATTTGTTTATAAACAAGTAACAAGATCCCGGGTTGAACAACATCTCGGCTGGTTTTACATAAAACATTAACCCCGCGTAACCGATCCTCACCCCCAACATCACCCTCAGGTGGCGTGGAGGGTTCGCAGTTCGCGGGGTTTATGGTTCATAGCAGCGATGAATTTTACTTTCTCGTTGTCCGCTCGACCGGGCATTTTGAGACTTTGAATACGATAATTACGACGAGCGTGCGGCCCAACGCGTGCACAGGACACGCGTGTGTAGGTGCGTATGCGTGCGCGCGCCGTGGCCCCCTCCCCTCCCCGCACATCAGATATCATCTGACTCCGCGCTATTCAAATTTGACGGTACGAACGAATCCATAAACAAAACAGACGGTAATTGTGATTTACGAGTCGCCGCAAAGTAATTGAAAACGCGGGACAAACGGGATAATCGTTACGTCCCCTTATCTTGTATCTACGCGCTACGTGATAACGTGATGCGTTCACGCTGTGGTGGAGGGAATGTTTGTGTGGATTGTACAACAGCGGCGCTATAAATGTGGTAGATTAATGTGGGTTGCGGTACGATTACAATCTAAAACAACCGTAGTAAAGAAAAGAGTCGTTACGATTTCAAATTCTTAATTTCATTCGATGAAAGTTTCCAAGTAATATTTCAGACATTGGTATTTCAGGCATTATTGTTGTCATTTGCCATCACTGAATGAGAAAACACGATTCACGACACGTCAGGATCTATAAGCTGATCGCGTCTTGAGATGAGAACAATGACTAGAACATAACACAATTAGTTCTCCCGAACTCAGCTGATGGAAAACCTCCAAATTGCTATAACGGAGAACTGTAAAAGCAGCTAAAAGAAAAACAAAAACCACCATCACTAATGACATGTATACATTGCTAATGATGGATGCTAAACAAAGTTCACCACCTTATCTCAGAAACGAAGTTTTTTCTATGTAAATATGATAATTATAGAAATTAGCATCTCCCCATTAAAAATATCAATGACCCCAGTCAGAGACGAAATCCCACACAGTATTGTAAAAGGCTTTTGGATAGTATTTGATACTACCGTGGAGTTATAACACTATATTGCCCATAACTGTTTGTATCACAAGATAATACGTGAATAAAGCGGACGCTTACATCACTTGCGGAAATGCAATCAAACATCAGCCGCATTACAGGATCCATGCATTTCTTATGGCCACAAATTGTCCTTATTTTTATGCCGTACATGCATTTTTTCCGAGTCCCTATAACCCAATAAATAATTTTACCCATCTCCAATCACGCTAAAATTTACCAACGTCTACAATTTCTCTTTAAAAAATTCTATGACAGAATTAGTAGGTACTATAGATACCTCGAAGTGAATGGAACATCTGAGGTAGAAAGTTAATAAAGACAATCCTTGTCAGGGTAAGTCAATAGTATAATTGAAATCGCATGGTAGTTAGCATGTTAAAGTCACAGTTAAAAAGAAACTTTTATAATAAAATTAACATCCATTGTGAATTATAGGAAAAGCTGGGAAAAGGCGTAAATGGACTAGTATTTGATCAAACTGTAACCTCTTTACCGGACCTAAATTTGAAAAATTGACGAATATATCTGACGCGACTTTACATTGTGTAACTGGTATTGAACCAATTTATCGAACAAAAATAAAAATTTTTGGGTTAAAAATCCTTACCCGCCTTGCAAAATAAAACACGCGTCTCGCGGTTAACTGTCAGTTTACTTTCATTCTCGACAAAATTTCACTGTGAATCAACTATCACAAGAATAGGCTAGAGTACATTTTTATTATAACAGACAAGTTTGCAAATACTTTACAATCGTAAATATTCTAACTTATAACATCGCAACTGTAACTGTAGGTCTACATAACAATAAAAATGTGGTTTTCTTTACTGATGGCCACATTAAAAGAGTATCGAATATATTAAATTTAATTACAGATAAAACGAATACAAAACAGGAATGGCTAAATAAGCTTGGTGAGAATTATCATTGCTGGAGCTATGTGTAAGTCTTAGTTTACCAGGCTAGACTGAACTAGAAAATATTAAAGAAAAAACAAGGAATAAAAATACTAGATATGAATTGAAACACAAAGAAACAATCTCTAGACGGATGCCGATCTGAGACAATCACGCACAACCCTCATTTTGCTTTTGATCTGCTTTCAGTTATTCTATAAAGATCACTGTCCCTGGTGTTGTACTGGTGAATCTCTTGGTGGAGTAAATTTCGATTTGCAAAAAAATTCGATCTCGATGATAAAGATGCTTGTGAGGGTCATTATACCCATGCCACGGAATGCTGCTCTACAAGATTCTCTTGGATTTCATTTACCAATAAATCTGAATTATTTTGCAAACGGAAAGTCTTTGAAATTTTGTTTGATTACAGCTACCCCTCATAGTAATTCCATGAGTCAAATGAGTACATCAAACTTGCTTATGAGCGAGTTTTAGAATCTGGTCAGGACAATAATTCGATAATTCTCTTACCGCAAAACAACCCGAGGAGACCTTGGAGCATACATAATCTGCGTGGACCCTCCAGGACTAGGACAGGCTATATTCTACATGCGCATACCTAGCACGTACCTAGCATGTACCTATTACTCTGAACTTCTTCTAAAATTGTATCATTTGCCGTGGTGATTGGAACATTGTTTTCACGTTGAGAAAAATATGTAATTTGATTTTTCATCATTTTCAAATTTGTAGAAGAGAATACTGAGTACAATTGTTTAGATCAACAAAGTTTGTACTTCCAACTCTCCTATAGTTGGGGCACTAGGAAACTACACAGCTACCAAAGACGTGAGTATTATAACTTAGTTGGGACGACAGTTTACTTTGACGATGTTTTCCTTTTGAAGTCAACTTCATGTGAAGACCAAAATGTTCAATAATATGTTTAATCATTCTTAAAAACGAAATACATTTTCCTACTACCCTATACGCCTATAGCGTCTAAAGTGCTTGTTTACGATGAAAAATCAATTGTGAAACAGCTGTTTTCTGCTTTGCGAGCGAAAATTTTTTACTGAGCCTTACTTTTCCGCTCGCTGGAGTAGTAATAAACAGCTGATTGATTGTTGCTTTGGACCAAGCTATCCGACTCGGTGTTTATAACCTCGACCTTGTGAATCAGCAAAATGGATAAAATTGAATTTTTATATTGGTATCCTAAATTTTAATTGTATAGGAAACATTCTGTACGCAATTCGAGTCTAAAGAATCTGTGTTGCTTTCGGAAAATTACCGTGCTCCGATACACGCCGTGCGTTAAGAGATTTCTCTAAAGCTCAATTGTATATTTACCTACTTTACAATGTTAGTTTGACAAATTATTGAACAATTGATATTGCAATACAATGATTTTCACTGTCAATTTATGGTAGAGTGCAATGCATACAACAGTCTTATCTAATTATTGGAATTGCCAAAAGCTTTACATAGATGTTAAGATAAGAATGTCCGTACCTTTGCCTAACTTGGTAGTGTAATCAAAAGTCACATCTCGGAATGCTGCGTCAGCACGATGAGAATGCAAAGTCAGTAGAAGCGTGTAATTTAGTCAGCAAGTTGGTAGCACTGGGTTATTACTCAGGTTGTTACACTTGGCGCCAGATCAGCTGATGGACCACTGGCGTCAGTGTCAGCTGATTATAGGTATTACTGGGAGGTCGCTGTAATCATGGTGATAATTGCTGTAAGAAGGGTGTCTGCGGAGAAATGGGGGGATCTACTATTCTATTGTACACAAATTAAAGTAGATAATTATAAAAATGTGTGGATTTTGAAACGAAATCCTGGGTACTACCACTACCTAGCTATTTGTTGGGGAGTGGGTGGATATTTAACCTGACAAGCTTTCCCTGAAGGGCTAGGTATGCTAGGTATGCTTTAATATAAACCTCTTGTCGCACAAATTAGCCATAGTTTATATTTACAACGATTTCAATCACGATATGTCGCTCAAACTAAAAACAAATCAATGAAGAGGTTTTCTACCGGATGTCCGACTTTGGCTTCATGGTACGTATGGATTAAATTTATTCACTCAACTTTCTTTCTCAGGAAAATATGCCACACTCGATAAGCCTCTCCAAACATGACAATTTCGCTTTGCTTCAGTGCTTCCATACAGATTGCAATTTCACACCGCAACCAACGGCACAACATAACGTAACTTTGTTACAGTGCCAATTCCGGCTATATTATATTACTATTATATTACAAGCGCTCATTACTCTGACTTTCAAAGTATGCAGTAATATAATGTTCAGAATATGAACGCCAGCAATCCACATCAGGTTGCGGTTTCTCATAATATGTCACATTTGATTTATTCATACGAAGTGACTACATACACGACCAATGTAAGGGCAAATTCACTTCGCTACCGCTTAGGTTAGGTTAGGTTAGTTTACGTTACGTTACGTTAGGTTAGGTTAGGATAGGTTAGGTTACGTTAGATTAGGTTAGGAGGTTTTCTGGCTCTCAATTTGTTTTAAAAATCACAGGATAAGTAACGTACGGTGCATAATTTGGAACGGACGTGAACAGTAGCGGTTCACGTCGGACGTGTACCTAGCCTCTGCCTTATTCATAACTTTCTTAAACTCTTATTAATAAAGCACCTTCGACACGTCCGTCTGTTGAATATACCCAACTACGCGATGGTCCCGCTTCTATTTTTGTAGATATTTATCCATTTGTTAATTTATTTCATCACTAGGTTATCCTATTTTGTATCAACCTTTAACAATTCAATCCAAGTTACCGTATCCGTTACATATTCATAAGATTGGCCTAATTCGTTTTTAATGGTACTTCGTGTTTGTTTACATCAGCATTTTGGCGATAATGTCCATATAAGGCTGTGCCCCTCATACCTTAAAAACTTGGAATGTATTGATAAAGGATTAGAATAGTGGCGTAACTGATTTCTGTTGGGACCCCTGCAAACCTATTTTCAGGGTCCCCCCATGTAACATAATCGTATAGTTTTACCCTATCCCTTTTACCCTTTCCATTAGGCCTATACTATATTTTAGGATAAGGTTGCATGAACCAAGGACCTAGAGTTTCCTAACCTCCAGATACATAACGTCAGATCCAGAATATTGTTTAATTTTAGTGATTTTGTAACACCAAGGTTTTTTTAGGATATAAGTTTTTTAATAAAGTTCCATCACGTCAATTTAGTATAAAATACCTAAGAATAAATCTATGCGTGTCAAAACCTTAAGCTTCATCAAGGTTCGTAGAGCTTTCAGCCAGGTATGATAATTTCCATAAGAGTAATGTTTGCAGCAAAGATGTCTTGCGATGTCGTTCAGCTGATAGATAAATCAACAACATACTATAGGTGTTGTCAACCTTACAGGCAATAACAATAGTATATATATTTTTAAATTTCCACTGGTCATGCAAAAAGAAAATTTATACCCTTAATCCATTAATCTAATAATACAAATAATTCAAAACAATCTATTAGTTTCTTAAAATAACAGCTTATCAAAGAGCAGCAGTTTATTTTAATTACAATGTTGAAGAAAATATGGTACGTGTACGATATTTCTTCAAAATTGTAATTAAAATAAACATTGTCATCGTTTCCAGCAACACTGCAGATTGGATTAGTGATCACGTAACCTTACAGCTGTTTTTAGAGGTTTCTTCCGGTTAGCTAGAAAACCTTAATTATATCGACTGCACAGACCCTACAAAGTATCAGTGGCGTGACTGATTTTTTTGGGTTATCCCGCGAAGTTATTTTCAGTCCTCCCCATTTATATAATCGTACAGTTTCTACCTATCCTTATCCATTATACTAGATTCCGGGATAAGGTTGCAGGAGCCAGGCGTTTCTCTAACCTCCAAATATATAACGTCAATTTCAGAATTATAATTTTAGTCATTTAATAACGCCCAAAGGTTCTTATTTAGGCTATCATGTTTTTAATATTTCCTCGCGACAGTGTAGTCTAAAATACCTAAGACTCCAGTCGAAAAGTGTCGAGTCAAAACATGAAGCCTCATAACGTCCAGATTCCAAGCCAGTAATTCATTATTCATTCTGTTCCTGTCCAAATGCGGAAAAGGTATTTGGAGGGGATTCAGGTTCAGTTTAGAGTGAAATGGCTGCTATAGGGTTTAAGGTTTAGTTTTTGAAACGGATCCTATCGTGAGCTCCGGTATCATTTATCACTATCTTAATGCTGATTCACCCTCAAAAACACAGTTCAAAACTTTCCACTAGGTTTTAAAATTGTTATGAAAAATGGTGAAATATTTGTTAAAAGAGCTCTCTTTAAAGTAATTAGAATCGAGAAAATAAAATACCAATTATTAAATACTAAGCACAACAAATGAGAGATCTATTACTATGCTAAAAATATATTAATTATTCAAGTTTTACTGACAACATTATTGCTATTTTGAAACGTTTTGTAAATAAATATATCAATTTCATCCCATTATGCGGGCCCGCCAGAGCTTTTACCTCGGCGGGCCCCGCCGCCTCGGCCCACGGGCCCCTTAGGCCTGTGGGCCCCCCCGCACCACGGGCTCTGCGGGCCCGTCAGTTTAGCCACTGGATTAGAAATACCCATGCGCATTCAAACACCATGCACAGTTAGTTGATCTTGTCGCTGAAAGACAAAAGTAAAAATTATCATCATATTACATTTTAATTTTGATGATTTTTAATTGTTAGTTTATTTTTCGCATTTAGTAGTGAAGATATTTATCAAAGTGATGGATATATAATTGATTATGATGATTTAATTCTTAGACCGAGCGCCTTTTGACGCTTCAAGACAATCTCTTCTCTATTAAAATAACATGGCAACTTTGGGGAGATGGACAGTGGAGTGAAGCCCTATGAGTTGCGTTACAAAATTATTAATTAATGAAAATTAACCTAAATCATGCGAAAGGTGTAAAGACTAATTTGGCAACTTTGTTAGAGGGCAACGGTCCAAACCTTTTAGTCATGTGGGCGCCCCGAGAACGAGAACCGATGGTGAGAGAGTGATGGAGTAGGTGTACAGTAACGGCTGTTAGGTCTAGGCCTACTATTATCAAAAAAACTAGCCCAACAATAAGTTATCACCAAAGGTTGTGTACTACTGTATGTCAAAAAAGGAATTGGTAACACTTCAACTCACCCCTCTCTCCATTTCGCGTAGCTAGAAGATCAGGTAGGGGTCTGCCTATTCCCCCCCCCTCTACAGGCGCAAATGTTTTTCACGCAGGACACCGTTATACATATAATCGTTTTCACTTCAGCGAAGACATTATAGTAGATAGTATTTTTATAAATAATATGTTTTGAAAAATACATTCAGTACCATGAGTATACGCCATCATGAGGAATAACTACATTGTGTGGATATTTACCTATTAGGAACACGTATTAAACCGAGAAAACTATTTGGGCGATGGAAGCAATACCTCTATTTTATATATTCCTCAGCACTCAGCTAAGTTAAGTATCTAAAACTGCTATACCAGTAAAACAACAATACCCAACACCGAACCCCCTCCATCAATATGTACTCCTAAGTATGACGATTTCTGATTTCATATTAAGATTACTGCAATTTGTCAAAGCCCAAAGCTATGTGACTTTGTTGTATCGGTTTGCCAACAATAGGCTAAGGCCAGACCCGCCCCATCCACGACCACGTTGCCCATTACGGGGAGCTGAACGTGTTTCGCCCCCGCCTTTATTTTAAGACCCCGGGGCCGCGTCAAAGTGTCGCCGCGTGTTGTTTAATGTTTGCGAGCGACTGTAGATGCCGCCACTTACACGGACAAACACCCGGACATCTGCCTCGCCGACATTCCTGCCGCTGTGTATACAACTGGTTCAGCACACTACTACTGTCACACTCCTGTCCAGTTGGCGATATAGGACCTCTCGCCACTGTGTATACAACTGGTTCAGGACACAACTACTATCGTCGTCCATTCCAGTTGACGATGTAGGACCTCTCGCCACTGTGTATACAAATGGTTCAGCACGCCACTACTGTTGTCTTTATGTCCAGTTGGCGATGTAGGACCTCTCGCCACTGTCATAGCCGCCTTTAAAGAAGGCCGCGGCGTTCGAACTGGCAACGCCGCCATCTCATTGAGCAGAGGAGTTACTGCCGGCACATAGCCCATAGCCGCCAGTCCAATAACGCGTCCTTTTAAATCATTTTAGCTATATTATTTTGTTTGGTTGGAGAGAGCAAATAGAATGGGCGTCAGGGATTGTTGATAAAGTATACAATAACAGAAAATTAATATTAAACACACAAATTCGCAGTAAACTAAAACAATAGGCCTATATAAATCTGTTAGGTTTTAAAGATTATTGCTAAAAAAAACATGGTCGGAGTAACTTATCATTTTAGATGTTCCTATCATCTTAAAATTAATATGTTCAATGAACGACACTAGTAAACTGCTTGAAGTAAAAATAAACACTGACAAATGCAATACGAGGCACACAATTATTTCTTTGAAAGATAAGTGCAGAAAAGATTTGAATACTTTGTACAGACAGTTGCCCATGAGTTGTATTTATATTTGCTGCTGAATATGTACGCTTTGTCTTTAAATAAAAAGTTGTAGGCCTATGTCGTTGCTTTCAATCTTGTTTAATATATTTTTTCAAGAATACTGTACTTTATTAGCATTTATTAAATGGTAATAAGCTATCTTATCTATTGATATTTATAAAATAAAACTAACCATTAAAGGTAATTGTAATTAATACTTAACTGAACTAATAAAAACATAATTTGCCTGTGCTATGTATTAACAACTTAAAAAAAAAAATTACGGCAAAAATAAATGTATACAACTGTTTAGTAAACAAATTTAGAACGTATTAAATAAAATAACTTTAAATTCAATAAGTATGTGGATTAGTTGCTACGGGGGCATTTTAAATATTGATAAAAATTATTATATTCCTAGCAAATTCTTGAATTAACGGTGCAAGGCATTATAGTTTTACCATGCCTACCTGTAAAACCCAGCAACACTGACTAAAAGCACGCTTAACATTACTCTCAGTTTAAATATGAACCTTATTGGACTCACAGGAGGGCAAGACACTTGTTAGCAAAATTATAAACATCACTTAAAAGGTATTTTATAACTTGAAGAGTAAAAAATAACGATTTTAGATGGTCGTCTCGTTTTCCCCATGCAAGTACACGGGCGGCGAGGGATGCGGTAACTCTCTTGCGGCGTTGCCAATTCTACTACGCCGCGGCCTTCTTTAAAGGCGACTATGCCGCTGTGTATACAACTGGTTCAGCATACCACTACTGTCGTCCACCTGTCCAGTTTGTGATATAGGACCTCTCGCCACTGTGTATACAACTGGTTCAGCACACCACTACTGTCGTCCTACTGTCCAGTTGGCGATATAGGAACTCTGACCGCTGTGTATACAACTGGTTCAGCACACCACTACTGTCGTCATACTGTCCAGTTGGCGATATAGGAACTCTGACCGCTGTGTATACAACTGGTTCAGCACACCACTACTGTCGTCCTACAGTCCAGTTGGCGATATAGGAACTCTGACCGCTGTGTATACAACTGGTTCAGCTCACCACTACTGTCATCCACCTGTCCAGTTGGCGATGTAGGACCTCTCGCCGCTGTGTATACAACTGGTTCAGCTCACCACTACTGTCATCCACCTGTCCAGTTGGCGATATAGGACCTCTCGCCGCTGTGTATACAACTGGTTCAGCACACCACTACTGTCGTCCTACTGTCCAGTTGGCGATATAGGAACTCTGACCGCTGTGTATACAACTGGTTCAGCTCACCACTACTGTCATCCACCTGTCCAGTTGGCGATCTAGGACCTCTCGCCACTGTGTATACAACTGGTTCAGCACACCACTACTGTCGTCCTACTGTCCAGTTGGCGATATAGGAACTCTGACCGCTGTGTATACAACTGGTTCAGCTCACCACTACTGTCATCCTACTGTCCAGTTGGCGATATAGGACCTCTCACCACTGTGTATACAACTGGTTCAGCACACCACTACTGTCGTCCTACTGTCCAGTTGGCGATATAGGAACTCTGACCGCTGTGTATACAACTGGTTCAGCTCACCACTACTGTTATCCTACTGTCCAGTTGGCGATATAGGAACTCTGACCACTGTGTATACAACTGGTTCAGCACACCACTACTGTCGTCCTACTGTCCAGTTGGCGATATAGGACCTCTCACCGCTGTGTATACAACTGGTTCAGCTCACCACTACTGACGTCCTCCTGTCCAGTTGGCGATTTAGGACCTCTCACCACTGTGTATACACCTGGTTCAGCTCACCACTACTGTCGTCCTTATGTCCAGTTGGCGATGTAGGACCTCTCACCGCTGTGTATACAACTGGTTCAGCTCACCACTACTATCGTCCTTACGTCCAGTTGGCGATGTAGGACCTCTCGCCACTGTGTATACAACTGGTTCAGCTCACCACTACTGTCGTCCTTATGTCCAGTTGGCGATGTAGGACCTCTCACCGCTGTGTATACAACTGGTTCAGCTCACCACTACTGTCGTCCTTATGTCCAGTTGGCGATGTAGGACCTCTCACCGCTGTGTATACAACTGGTTCAGCTCACCACTACTGTCGTCCTTATCTCCAGTTGGCGATGTAGGACCTCTCACCGCTGTGTATACAACTGGTTCAGCTCACCACTACTGTCGTCCTTATGTCCAGTTGGCGATGTAGGACCTCTCACCGCTGTGTATACAACTGGTTCAGCTCACCACTACTGTCGTCCTTATGTCCAGTTGGCGATGTAGGACCTCTCACCGCTGTGTATACAACTGGTTCAGCTCACCACTACTGTCGTCCTTATGTCCAGTTGGCGATGTAGGACCTCTCACCGCTGTGTATACAACTGGTTCAGCTCACCACTACTGTCGTCCTTATGTCCAGTTGGCGATGTAGGACCTCTCACCGCTGTGTATACAACTGGTTCAGCTCACCATTACAGCCGTCCTTATGTCCAGTTGGCGATGTAGGACCTCTCACCGCTGTGTATACAACTGGTTCAGCTCACCACTACTATTGTCCTTATGTCCAGTTGGCGATGTAGGACATCTCACCACTGTGTATACAAGTGGTTCAACTCACCACTACTGACGTCCTTATGTCCAGTTGGCGATGTAGGACCTCTCAACGCTGTGTATACAACTGGTTCAGCACACCACTACTGTCGTCCTTATGTCCAGTTGGCGATGTAGGACCTCTCACCGCTGTGTATACAACTGGTTCAGCTCACCACTACTGTCGTCCTTATTTCCAGTTGGCGATGTAGGACCTCTCACCACTGTGTATACAACTGGTCCAGCTCACCACTACTGTCGTCCTATGTCCAGTTGGCGATGTAGGACCTCTCACCGCTGTTTATAAAACTGGTTCAGCTCACCACTACTATCGTCCTTATGCCCAGTTGGCGATGTAGGACCTCTCACCACTGTGTATACAACTGGTTCAGCTCACCACTACTGTCGTCCTTATGTCCAGTTGGCGATGTAGGACCTCTCACCGCTGTGTATACAACTGGTTCAGCTCACCACTACTGTCGTCCTCCTGTCCAGTTGGCGATGTAGGACCTCTCGCCACTGTGTATACAACTGGTTCAGCTCACCACTACTGTCGTCCTTATGTCCAGTTGGCGATGTAGGACCTCTCACCGCTGTGTATACAACTGGTTCAGCTCACCACTACTGTCGTCCTTATGTCCAGTTGGCGATGTAGGACCTCTCGCCACTGTGTATACAACTGGTTTAGCTCACCACTACTATCGTCCTTATGTCCAGTTGGCGATGTAGGACCTCTCGCCACTGTGTATACAACTGGTTCAGCTCACCACTACTGTCGTCCTTATGTCCAGTTGGCGATCTAGGACCTCTCGCCACTGTGTATACAACTGGTTCAGCTCACCACTACTGTCGTCCTTATGTCCAGTTGGCGATGTAGGACCTCTCACCGCTGTGTATACTACTGGTTCAGCTCACCACCACTGTCGTCCTTATGTCCAGTTGGCGATGTAGGACCTCTCGCCACTGTGTATACAACTGGTTCAGCTCACCACTACTATCGTCCTTATGTCCAGTTGGCGATGTAAGACCTCTCACCGCTGTGTATACAACTGGTTCAGCTCACCACTACCGTCGTCCTTATGTCCAGTTGGCGATGTAGGACCTCTCAACGCTGTGTATACAACTGGTTCAGCTCACCACTACTGTCGTCCTTATGTCCAGTTGGCGATGTAGGACCTCTCGCCACTGTGTATACAACTGGTTCAGCTCACCACTACTGTCGTCCTTATGTCCAGTTGGCGATGTAGGAACTCTGACCGCTGTGTATACAACTGGTTCAGCACACCACTACTGTCGTCCTACAGTCCAGTTGGCGATATAGGAACTCTGACCGCTGTGTATACAACTGGTTCAGCTCACCACTACTGTCATCCACCTGTCCAGTTGGCGATGTAGGACCTCTCGCCGCTGTGTATACAACTGGTTCAGCTCACCACTACTGTCATCCACCTGTCCAGTTGGCGATATAGGACCTCTCGCCGCTGTGTATACAACTGGTTCAGCACACCACTACTGTCGTCCTACTGTCCAGTTGGCGATATAGGAACTCTGACCGCTGTGTATACAACTGGTTCAGCTCACCACTACTGTCATCCACCTGTCCAGTTGGCGATCTAGGACCTCTCGCCACTGTGTATACAACTGGTTCAGCACACCACTACTGTCGTCCTACTGTCCAGTTGGCGATATAGGAACTCTGACCGCTGTGTATACAACTGGTTCAGCTCACCACTACTGTCATCCTACTGTCCAGTTGGCGATATAGGACCTCTCACCACTGTGTATACAACTGGTTCAGCACACCACTACTGTCGTCCTACTGTCCAGTTGGCGATATAGGAACTCTGACCGCTGTGTATACAACTGGTTCAGCTCACCACTACTGTTATCCTACTGTCCAGTTGGCGATATAGGAACTCTGACCACTGTGTATACAACTGGTTCAGCACACCACTACTGTCGTCCTACTGTCCAGTTGGCGATATAGGACCTCTCACCGCTGTGTATACAACTGGTTCAGCTCACCACTACTGTCGTCCTCCTGTCCAGTTGGCGATTTAGGACCTCTCACCACTGTGTATACACCTGGTTCAGCTCACCACTACTGTCGTCCTTATGTCCAGTTGGCGATGTAGGACCTCTCACCGCTGTGTATACAACTGGTTCAGCTCACCACTACTATCGTCCTTACGTCCAGTTGGCGATGTAGGACCTCTCGCCACTGTGTATACAACTGGTTCAGCTCACCACTACTGTCGTCCTTATGTCCAGTTGGCGATGTAGGACCTCTCACCGCTGTGTATACAACTGGTTCAGCTCACCACTACTGTCGTCCTTATGTCCAGTTGGCGATGTAGGACCTCTCACCGCTGTGTATACAACTGGTTCAGCTCACCACTACTGTCGTCCTTAACTCCAGTTGGCGATGTAGGACCTCTCACCGCTGTGTATACAACTGGTTCAGCTCACCACTACTGTCGTCCTTATGTCCAGTTGGCGATGTAGGACCTCTCACCGCTGTGTATACAACTGGTTCAGCTCACCACTACTGTCGTCCTTATGTCCAGTTGGCGATGTAGGACCTCTCACCGCTGTGTATACAACTGGTTCAGCTCACCACTACTGTCGTCCTTATGTCCAGTTGGCGATGTAGGACCTCTCACCGCTGTGTATACAACTGGTTCAGCTCACCACTACTGTCGTCCTTATGTCCAGTTGGCGATGTAGGACCTCTCACCGCTGTGTATACAACTGGTTCAGCTCACCATTACAGCCGTCCTTATGTCCAGTTGGCGATGTAGGACCTCTCACCGCTGTGTATACAACTGGTTCAGCTCACCACTACTATTGTCCTTATGTCCAGTTGGCGATGTAGGACATCTCACCACTGTGTATACAAGTGGTTCAACTCACCACTACTGACGTCCTTATGTCCAGTTGGCGATGTAGGACCTCTCAACGCTGTGTATACAACTGGTTCAGCACACCACTACTGTCGTCCTTATGTCCAGTTGGCGATGTAGGACCTCTCACCGCTGTGTATACAACTGGTTCAGCTCACCACTACTGTCGTCCTTATTTCCAGTTGGCGATGTAGGACCTCTCACCACTGTGTATACAACTGGTCCAGCTCACCACTACTGTCGTCCTATGTCCAGTTGGCGATGTAGGACCTCTCACCGCTGTTTATAAAACTGGTTCAGCTCACCACTACTATCGTCCTTATGCCCAGTTGGCGATGTAGGACCTCTCACCACTGTGTATACAACTGGTTCAGCTCACCACTACTGTCGTCCTTATGTCCAGTTGGCGATGTAGGACCTCTCACCGCTGTGTATACAACTGGTTCAGCTCACCACTACTGTCGTCCTCCTGTCCAGTTGGCGATGTAGGACCTCTCGCCACTGTGTATACAACTGGTTCAGCTCACCACTACTGTCGTCCTTATGTCCAGTTGGCGATGTAGGACCTCTCACCGCTGTGTATACAACTGGTTCAGCTCACCACTACTGTCGTCCTTATGTCCAGTTGGCGATGTAGGACCTCTCGCCACTGTGTATACAACTGGTTTAGCTCACCACTACTATCGTCCTTATGTCCAGTTGGCGATGTAGGACCTCTCGCCACTGTGTATACAACTGGTTCAGCTCACCACTACTGTCGTCCTTATGTCCAGTTGGCGATCTAGGACCTCTCGCCACTGTGTATACAACTGGTTCAGCTCACCACTACTGTCGTCCTTATGTCCAGTTGGCGATGTAGGACCTCTCACCGCTGTGTATACTACTGGTTCAGCTCACCACTACTGTCGTCCTTATGTCCAGTTGGCGATGTAGGACCTCTCGCCACTGTGTATACAACTGGTTCAGCTCACCACTACTATCGTCCTTATGTCCAGTTGGCGATGTAAGACCTCTCACCGCTGTGTATACAACTGGTTCAGCTCACCACTACCGTCGTCCTTATGTCCAGTTGGCGATGTAGGACCTCTCAACGCTGTGTATACAACTGGTTCAGCTCACCACTACTGTCGTCCTTATGTCCAGTTGGCGATGTAGGACCTCTCGCCACTGTGTATACAACTGGTTCAGCTCACCACTACTGTCGTCCTTATGTCCAGTTGGCGATGTAGGACCTCTCACCGCTGTGTATACAACTGGTTCAGCTCACCACTACTGTCGTCCTTATGTCCAGTTGGCGATGTAGGACCTCTCGCCACTGTGTATACAACTGGTTCAGCTCACCACTACTATCGTCCTTATGTCCAGTTGGCGATGTATGACCTCTCACCGCTGTGTATACAACTGGTTCAAATCACCACTACTGTCGTCCTTATGTCCAGTTGGCGATGTATGACCTCTCACCGCTGTGTATACTTCTGGTTCAGCTCACCACTACTGTCGTCCTTATGTCCAGTTGGCGATGTAGGACCTCTCACCGCTGTGTATACAACTGGTTCAGCTCACCACTACTGTCGTCCTTATGTCCAGTTGGCGATGTAGGACCTCTCACCGCTGTGTATACAACTGGTTCAGCTCACCACTACTGTCGTCCTTATGTCCAGTTGGCGATGAAGGACCTCTCACCGCTGTGTATACAACTGGTTCAGCTCACCATTACAGCCGTCCTTATGTCCAGTTGGCGATGTAGGACCTCTCACCGCTGTGTATACAACTGGTTCAGCTCACCACTACTATTGTTCTTATGTCCAGTTGGCGATGTAGGGCATCTCACCACTGTGTATACAAGTGGTTCAACTCACCACTACTGACGTCCTTATGTCCAGTTGGCGATGTAGGACCTCTCAACGCTGTGTATACAACTGGTTCAGCACACCACTACTGTCGTCCTTATGTCCAGTTGGTGATGTAGGACCTCTCACCGCTGTGTATACAACTGGTTCAGCTCACCACTACTGTCGTCCTTATTTCCAGTTGGCGATGTAGGACCTCTCACCACTGTGTATACAACTGGTCCAGCTCACCACTACTGTCGTCCTATGTCCAGTTGGCGATGTAGGACCTCTCACCGCTGTTTATAAAACTGGTTCAGCTCACCACTACTATCGTCCTTATGCCCAGTTGGCGATGTAGGACCTCTCACCACTGTGTATACAACTGGTTCAGCTCACCACTACTGTCGTCCTTATGTCCAGTTGGCGATGTAGGACCTCTCACCGCTGTGTATACAACTGGTTCAGCTCACCACTACTGTCGTCCTCCTGTCCAGTTGGCGATGTAGGACCTCTCGCCACTGTGTATACAACTGGTTCAGCTCACCACTACTGTCGTCCTTATGTCCAGTTGGCGATGTAGGACCTCTCACCGCTGTGTATACAACTGGTTCAGCTCACCACTACTGTCGTCCTTATGTCCAGTTGGCGATGTAGGACCTCTCGCCACTGTGTATACAACTGGTTTAGCTCACCACTACTATCGTCCTTATGTCCAGTTGGCGATGTAGGACCTCTCGCCACTGTGTATACAACTGGTTCAGCTCACCACTACTGTCGTCCTTATGTCCAGTTGGCGATCTAGGACCTCTCGCCACTGTGTATACAACTGGTTCAGCTCACCACTACTGTCGTCCTTATGTCCAGTTGGCGATGTAGGACCTCTCACCGCTGTGTATACTACTGGTTCAGCTCACCACTACTGTCGTCCTTATGTCCAGTTGGCGATGTAGGACCTCTCGCCACTGTGTATACAACTGGTTCAGCTCACCACTACTATCGTCCTTATGTCCAGTTGGCGATGTAAGACCTCTCACCGCTGTGTATACAACTGGTTCAGCTCACCACTACCGTCGTCCTTATGTCCAGTTGGCGATGTAGGACCTCTCAACGCTGTGTATACAACTGGTTCAGCTCACCACTACTGTCGTCCTTATGTCCAGTTGGCGATGTAGGACCTCTCACCGCTGTGTATACAACTGGTTCAGCTCACCATTACAGCCGTCCTTGTGTCCAGTTGGCGATGTAGGACCTCTCACCGCTGTGTATACAACTGGTTCAGCTCACCACTACTATTGTCCTTATGTCCAGTTGGCGATGTAGGACATCTCACCACTGTGTATACAAGTGGTTCAACTCACCACTACTGACGTCCTTATGTCCAGTTGGCGATGTAGGACCTCTCAACGCTGTGTATACAACTGGTTCAGCACACCACTACTGTCGTCCTTATGTCCAGTTGGCGATGTAGGACCTCTCACCGCTGTGTATACAACTGGTTCAGCTCACCACTACTGTCGTCCTTATTTCCAGTTGGCGATGTAGGACCTCTCACCACTGTGTATACAACTGGTCCAGCTCACCACTACTGTCGTCCTATGTCCAGTTGGCGATGTAGGACCTCTCACCGCTGTTTATAAAACTGGTTCAGCTCACCACTACTATCGTCCTTATGCCCAGTTGGCGATGTAGGACCTCTCACCACTGTGTATACAACTGGTTCAGCTCACCACTACTGTCGTCCTTATGTCCAGTTGGCGATGTAGGACCTCTCACCGCTGTGTATACAACTGGTTCAGCTCACCACTACTGTCGTCCTCCTGTCCAGTTGGCGATGTAGGACCTCTCGCCACTGTGTATACAACTGGTTCAGCTCACCACTACTGTCGTCCTTATGTCCAGTTGGCGATGTAGGACCTCTCACCGCTGTGTATACAACTGGTTCAGCTCACCACTACTGTCGTCCTTATGTCCAGTTGGCGATGTAGGACCTCTCGCCACTGTGTATACAACTGGTTTAGCTCACCACTACTATCGTCCTTATGTCCAGTTGGCGATGTAGGACCTCTCGCCACTGTGTATACAACTGGTTCAGCTCACCACTACTGTCGTCCTTATGTCCAGTTGGCGATGTAGGACCTCTCGCCACTGTGTATACAACTGGTTCAGCTCACCACTACTGTCGTCCTTATGTCCAGTTGGCGATGTAGGACCTCTCACCGCTGTGTATACTACTGGTTCAGCTCACCACTACTGTCGTCCTTATGTCCAGTTGGCGATGTAGGACCTCTCGCCACTGTGTATACAACTGGTTCAGCTCACCACTACTGTCGTCCTTATGTCCAGTTGGCGATGTAGGACCTCTCGCCACTGTGTATACAACTGGTTCAGCTCACCACTACCGTCGTCCTTATGTCCAGTTGGCGATGTAAGACCTCTCACCGCTGTGTATACAACTGGTTCAGCTCACCACTACCGTCGTCCTTATGTCCAGTTGGCGATGTAGGACCTCTCAACGCTGTGTATACAACTGGTTCAGCTCACCACTACTGTCGTCCTTATGTCCAGTTGGCGATGTAGGACCTCTCGCCACTGTGTATACAACTGGTTCAGCTCACCACTACTGTCGTCCTTCTGTCCAGTTGGCGATGTAGGACCTCTCACTGCTGTGTATACAACTGGTTCAGCTCACCACTACTGTCGTCCTTATGTCCAGTTGGCGATGTAGGACCTCTCGCCACTGTGTATACAACTGGTTCAGCTCACCACTACTATCGTCCTTATGTCCAGTTGGCGATGTATGACCTCTCACCGCTGTGTATACAACTGGTTCAAATCACCACTACTGTCGTCCTTATGTCCAGTTGGCGATGTATGACCTCTCACCGCTGTGTATACTTCTGGTTCAGCTCACCACTACTGTCGTCCTTATGTCCAGTTGGCGATGTAGGACCTCTCACCGCTGTGTATACAACTGGTTCAGCTCACCACTACTGTCGTCCTTATGTCCAGTTGGCGATGTAGGACCTCTCACCGCTGTGTATACAACTGGTTCAGCTCACCACTACTGTCGTCCTTATGTCCAGTTGGCGATGTAGGACCTCTCACCGCTGTGTATACAACTGGTTCAGCTCACCATTACAGCCGTCCTTATGTCCAGTTGGCGATGTAGGACCTCTCACCGCTGTGTATACAACTGGTTCAGCTCACCACTACTATTGTCCTTATGTCCAGTTGGCGATGTAGGGCATCTCACCACTGTGTATACAAGTGGTTCAACTCACCACTACTGACGTCCTTATGTCCAGTTGGCGATGTAGGACCTCTCAACGCTGTGTATACAACTGGTTCAGCACACCACTACTGTCGTCCTTATGTCCAGTTGGTGATGTAGGACCTCTCACCGCTGTGTATACAACTGGTTCAGCTCACCACTACTGTCGTCCTTATTTCCAGTTGGCGATGTAGGACCTCTCACCACTGTGTATACAACTGGTCCAGCTCACCACTACTGTCGTCCTATGTCCAGTTGGCGATGTAGGACCTCTCACCGCTGTTTATAAAACTGGTTCAGCTCACCACTACTATCGTCCTTATGCCCAGTTGGCGATGTAGGACCTCTCACCACTGTGTATACAACTGGTTCAGCTCACCACTACTGTCGTCCTTATGTCCAGTTGGCGATGTAGGACCTCTCACCGCTGTGTATACAACTGGTTCAGCTCACCACTACTGTCGTCCTCCTGTCCAGTTGGCGATGTAGGACCTCTCGCCACTGTGTATACAACTGGTTCAGCTCACCACTACTGTCGTCCTTATGTCCAGTTGGCGATGTAGGACCTCTCACCGCTGTGTATACAACTGGTTCAGCTCACCACTACTGTCGTCCTTATGTCCAGTTGGCGATGTAGGACCTCTCGCCACTGTGTATACAACTGGTTTAGCTCACCACTACTATCGTCCTTATGTCCAGTTGGCGATGTAGGACCTCTCGCCACTGTGTATACAACTGGTTCAGCTCACCACTACTGTCTTCCTTATGTCCAGTTGGCGATCTAGGACCTCTCGCCACTGTGTATACAACTGGTTCAGCTCACCACTACTGTCGTCCTTATGTCCAGTTGGCGATGTAGGACCTCTCACCGCTGTGTATACTACTGGTTCAGCTCACCACTACTGTCGTCCTTATGTCCAGTTGGCGATGTAGGACCTCTCGCCACTGTGTATACAACTGGTTCAGCTCACCACTACTATCGTCCTTATGTCCAGTTGGCGATGTAAGACCTCTCACCGCTGTGTATACAACTGGTTCAGCTCACCACTACCGTCGTCCTTATGTCCAGTTGGCGATGTAGGACCTCTCAACGCTGTGTATACAACTGGTTCAGCTCACCACTACTGTCGTCCTTATGTCCAGTTGGCGATGTAGGACCTCTCACCGCTGTGTATACAACTGGTTCAGCTCACCATTACAGCCGTCCTTATGTCCAGTTGGCGATGTAGGACCTCTCACCGCTGTGTATACAACTGGTTCAGCTCACCACTACTATTGTCCTTATGTCCAGTTGGCGATGTAGGACATCTCACCACTGTGTATACAAGTGGTTCAACTCACCACTACTGACGTCCTTATGTCCAGTTGGCGATGTAGGACCTCTCAACGCTGTGTATACAACTGGTTCAGCACACCACTACTGTCGTCCTTATGTCCAGTTGGCGATGTAGGACCTCTCACCGCTGTGTATACAACTGGTTCAGCTCACCACTACTGTCGTCCTTATTTCCAGTTGGCGATGTAGGACCTCTCACCACTGTGTATACAACTGGTCCAGCTCACCACAACTGTCGTCCTATGTCCAGTTGGCGATGTAGGACCTCTCACCGCTGTTTATAAAACTGGTTCAGCTCACCACTACTATCGTCCTTATGCCCAGTTGGCGATGTAGGACCTCTCACCACTGTGTATACAACTGGTTCAGCTCACCAATACTGTCGTCCTTATGTCCAGTTGGCGATGTAGGACCTCTCACCGCTGTGTATACAACTGGTTCAGCTCACCACTACTGTCGTCCTCCTGTCCAGTTGGCGATGTAGGACCTCTCGCCACTGTGTATACAACTGGTTCAGCTCACCACTACTGTCGTCCTTATGTCCAGTTGGCGATGTAGGACCTCTCACCGCTGTGTATACAACTGGTTCAGCTCACCACTACTGTCGTCCTTATGTCCAGTTGGCGATGTAGGACCTCTCGCCACTGTGTATACAACTGGTTTAGCTCACCACTACTATCGTCCTTATGTCCAGTTGGCGATGTAGGACCTCTCGCCACTGTGTATACAACTGGTTCAGCTCACCACTACTGTCGTCCTTATGTCCAGTTGGCGATCTAGGACCTCTCGCCACTGTGTATACAACTGGTTCAGCTCACCACTACTGTCGTCCTTATGTCCAGTTGGCGATGTAGGACCTCTCACCGCTGTGTATACTACTGGTTCAGCTCACCACTACTGTCGTCCTTATGTCCAGTTGGCGATGTAGGACCTCTCGCCACTGTGTATACAACTGGTTCAGCTCACCACTACTATCGTCCTTATGTCCAGTTGGCGATGTAAGACCTCTCACCGCTGTGTATACAACTGGTTCAGCTCACCACTACCGTCGTCCTTATGTCCAGTTGGCGATGTAGGACCTCTCAACGCTGTGTATACAACTGGTTCAGCTCACCACTACTGTCGTCCTTATGTCCAGTTGGCGATGTAGGACCTCTCGCCACTGTGTATACAACTGGTTCAGCTCACCACTACTGTCGTCCTTATGTCCAGTTGGCGATGTAGGACCTCTCACCGCTGTGTATACAACTGGTTCAGCTCACCACTACTGTCGTCCTTATGTCCAGTTGGCGATGTAGGACCTCTCGCCACTGTGTATACAACTGGTTTAGCTCACCACTACTATCGTCCTTATGTCCAGTTGGCGATGTATGACCTCTCACCGCTGTGTATACAACTGGTTCAAATCACCACTACTGTCGTCCTTATGTCCAGTTGGCGATGTATGACCTCTCACCGCTGTGTATACAACTGGTTCAAATCACCACTACTGTCGTCCTTATGTCCAGTTGGCGATGTGTGTGTGTGTGTGTGTGTGTGTGTGTGTGTGTGTGTGTGTGTGTGTGTGTGTGTGTGTGTGTGTGTGTGTGTGTGTGTGTGTGTGTGTATGGACGTGTACAGAACTACAGCTAACCAATGGGTCGATTTTAATGAAATTTGGTATGTAGGTACTAATCCACGATATCTCCAGGCATTTTTTCATTTTTTTTAATTTTTGATTTTTAAGGGTAATTATTCCCCAAAAACCGCCAAAAAACATGAAAAATCAAAATTTCTCAAAAACGGCTGTAACGATTTTGATTAAACTTTAGTCGTTTGTAGAACTTTAGTCCTCCAAAAAGATGACACCACCCGCATTTCTGTAAAAATTCGGGTTCAGAAATTACAGTACTTATAAACATCAAAAATTCAGTTTTTTGGATTTTTCATAAAAAGAAATAAATATAAAAAAATATTACTATTCACCACTAAAAAGAGCTCAAAAAACTAAATAATTGATATTTTGAATTACTATTCTACGATTGCTGGTTTCGGAGAAAATTTTAATTTTTATTTAGCGGTAAGTGCAGTACGTTGTCCAATGTTATTCTAATGGGGATTACAAAAATTACTATTTCTCTCCTATTTACTGATCAATTTCATTCAAACTTGATATGCTTGTCAATTTAGCATTGACCAACAGAGTTAATTAAAAATATGTTGCCCCTTAATAACCCTGGGGGGGAATAGGGGGCATTTCCCCTCTTAAAACCACGAGTGTAGCAATGGATTCTGTAGTGCCGCCAAAGCAGGGATTTGGGTGGATGTTTTTAAAAAAAACTTGTTTACAAGATTTTCTGTACATTCGACTGTGCTTTGTATTCTATATTTAGTAAATAAAAAGTAATTTATTCATTAAAGTTGGGCTAAAAGGGAGAAAGTATGTGTCAGTTTCCTGATGCCGTTTATTTTATTATATGATTAAACTAAAACTGCATCACCGGTAATAACACAACCTACATCAACTTTTCAACGCAAGAAATGATTTAACTGTTACAAATCACAGGCTCATATTGTTATGAAAGTCATTGAGGTAAACTTCTTTTATAAATTCCAGATTACATATTTTAGAACATACAATATATTTTATAATGAAAATTAAATAAACATTAACCGAGTTTTCTATTAATGAGGGATTACATATAAATAATGCGTAAGTGAATGCCTTTTTGTAACATTGTTTATTTGTTCATTTTCACAAATTTGACACTATTCTTGAGCAATAGGATACCAATCAAACATATTTTATTTGTCTTATTTAAACTGTATTATTAATGTAAGATGGATGTACTTTGCGAGTCATTAAAATAAAAAATTAGAATCCCAATATATTTATTTTAGAACTTTACGCCCATAATGCTAATGTGAGTCACGCTTAGGCAATTTAGGTTAAAAGGGAAAGAGCACAAGGAGCAATCATTAATTACAGGCGATTTCCGTATATTCATTTCACAATCGCCCGGTTAATCTGCCAGTAAGCGATTGGACCACTCAAGTATAAAGAACATTCAAGTTTATTGCCACCACGTGCACTTCACCCTTCCCCATACAGATCAGCTGATCTTATCCGAACCACAACAAAGACTTCGTATAATCCGGCCATGTCTCACCCAATAAACGATGCTATCGTTGCCACACCTCATTGTCGGTCACCGGTCAATTAGCCACTTGGACGGAAGACGCACAAACCCCTGGGAATGGCACATTACCTTACAATTTGTCCGCCGTGGGAACCTATACCGGAAGTGCGATACGGGTCTTTTAATTACAAGTTCCGGAAGTCAAACGGCTTACTGCAGGTGCGAGTGCCGGTGCGGGCCACTTGTAAGGTGGTCGTCGCGGACAACGCAAGGTGTTGGCGTTTAACGGTTTAAATAGCTGCGACAGGTCGTTTAGAGATTTGGGTCGGGTATAGGTTGTATTTGTGGAACATATGTTGGGTGAGATACTTTCGTGCAAGCTTAACCGTTTAACTTTTCCGGTCCAGTCCTCTGTTGTTCCCTCCTTCTCCCATAAACCCCCTCCCTCCTCCGAAATCGTTAATTTATAGTTCATTTTAAAGAAGAAAAAATAACTAGTAATTATAGTGAACAACATTTTGATTTCACAAATAGTTCACCTGCTATTTTAGAATTTTATTGAACGGGTAATATAAGCGATGTTGAAATATTTCATAATTATATCGCTAAGTATTTACTTGCTGTTTAACACGAACAACGGATTAACGATTTCGATCTATCCATTGAGGTGGGTCGGAATTTGAAAAAAGTTACATTTGTCTTATGTGGGAAGCAAATGACTGGAACCTTCTCTTAACAGCTTACAGTAGGGGTCCATCAGGCGAGAGAGATTCCATGTTTCGCTGCATCTCCCTTGACACCATGTTAACTGTTACCTCGTTGTAACTTGTAACTCCTCCATAATCAAAGATCATTGACTTAAAAGGAATATTTAATCGCTAAAATTGCATAGTGGGCTGAATTATTAATAGCTATCCAATACACATTCGCAAATATATTGATTATGTTTGAACTTAATCAAAAAGTTACTAGTTTTGTGCGTTAACATTTTCCTAACTGTATTTCAATAGTTAAGATTTCATCTTTGAAAATACTTCAGATAATCAGTTGAAGAGGAACAAAACAACATTGGTCTTATGGGAAAGCGTATAAAAAAATTAATTCATTCGATGATAGATTTTGTTCACAAAGACGAAAATGAGGGATTAAGCAAGTGACTGAACCTCCGATGTAATAAATAATCGTGAGCAATTGTCGAACTTAGAAAGGAGTTTGACATTACTGCTAGAAATGAACACAAACTGTCCAACAACTCATTGGGACCTCAAATGAACACAAGCTGTCCAACAACTCATTGGGACCTCAAATGAACACAAGCTGTCCAACAACTCATTGGGACCTCAAATGAACACAAGCTGTCCAACAACTCATTGGGACCTCAAATGAACACAAGCTGTCCAACAACTCATTGGGACCTCAAATGAACACAAGCTGTCCAACAACTCATTGGGACCTCAAATGAACACAAGCTGTCCAACAACTCATTGGGACCTCAAATTAACCTAAATGGACTTTAAGTGTAGAAAACAAGAAACTACCAAAAGAGTAGCAGCGCCCATTTGTCGGCCAAGGGTATCAAATTATTAATTATAAAATAACGCATAACTCCTTCGATGGATAACACATACTCTAAATTTCCGCATGCAAATTTAACCACACTTAACAAAGATAAAAACGTTCTCTCACGATGTGTATAAATGAAAAATCAACTTTACATTAAGGTGCCTTGAACTACATTAAGGTTCGCATTTGAAGGTGCCTTGTCAAAAAAATCACCTAAAACTGCATTTTTTATAAACCAGTCATAACACACATCAGTTTCGTTCTACCTTTTGTAGGATATAAGTCTACAGGAATAAAAGTTTATATTTTTTTACGTCCTTGAGGAAGTTTGACGCTTTAGGTAAATAATACAAATTGTGTTCTCCAATTTCCAAAATCTCACTAATATAAAATACGTGTCTTTCATCACATTGTATTATTCGTGGTGATTATTTTTTTCTAATTCATCCTGATTCGGTAAAACCCTAAGCTCCTGCAAGGTTCATAAACAAACTTCTCTGTTATTCTGTTTTATCGATAATTTTTTGCTTGTCCGCGTTTCCCCGAAGTCGAAAGATCAGGTACGGGCTTACAGTAATCCAGGCTGCGAGCTGCGGGCTTACGCGCTCAGTGCAAACAAACCCGACTTTCGCCGCGTCCATTACTCCGGGCGAGGGGCAAGAGTTAATGTTAATGGACAAATCCCATTTCATCAAAACAGTAATCGGTAATGACAAAGAGGAAAAATTGCATGCGAAAAATTAATGAAGGATTAACACCCACTGCACTGCACTCGTGGCGGGATCATGGAATAAAAATGCAGGTTTTACAAACATTGCAGCCCCTCATTGTTCGTCCGACTAAGCCCTTTTGTGCCGAATTAAAAGAATAATCTTGGATTTAGTTTTTACAAGGATTGATACAGCGTTGCGTATCGCTATTGGCTACAGGTCGGGATTAAATATTTTTTGTGAATACTAAAAAATAAATCATTAATCACATGATACGCTTCAACACTGAACTCTGCGATTTTCACTTAAGCTCTTGTATACAATTAATATTTATTGTTTAATCTGTTGGCCTTGAATGTGTTATACATGTTGTAATCAAATCGATAAATTCAAATCATTTATTGCAGTTACATTTCAAACTTATCATAGATAGGTAATATCATTGCAAACTTCAAAATAGAAAGTGTATAGTGGTTATAAATGACAATTTTCCCCAGTTAAGTTGTGCAGGTCTTGCAATTTTACAACTGGTTTCCCTACCACAAGGGGCTAGTGAAAGGGATTTATCTCAAGTGAAGGATAATAATGAATTTAGTTTTCCCAGTTAATATGAATTCGTACATCGTGCAGCGATTTAGCCATTAAAAATTGATTTTGACTTTTAGTTTGCTTCAGTTTTTCAAGGAGCTTATTGAAAATCTTTATGTTAGACTGTGAAGGCAGGTGCTCATACACTACAGTTCTGTGTTGTGTGCGGTGTAACTATCCTGCCTCTGGTGTCGTATTTGTGAACTTGCCTGTCCTGAGTAGGTAAGCGTAATGAGTTTACACAAGTTAACTTGAACAACAAATTCACGACTAGGTGAAAAACCCGAGAATACTTAGAAATTAAAGTTAATTCATACACGATTATATAACTGTATCCCTTTACTTGCCGCTTGACAAAAATATAATAAAAAAAAAAACACACATAGGATTTTGGAAAAGACATTATTATGTTGCTAGTCAATATTGTAAAATAATTTTCTGTATAATTTGGTGTCTTAAATATAAAAATTAGTTGAACCGTTCTAGTTTTATGATATTGATAAATTTCCATACAATAGTGTTGATTGCGACTTATATACCACGTCCATCAATCGATTGTGGTGCTGCTACAACACTTAATTATGTTAAACGGTGCAAGTAGTAAATGCTGATTATAGAATCTGTATCACTAGGAAATACGAGGTAAAACTTAGTTATTTGCATCACCAACGAAGATGACTTTTATATTTTTGAACTTTTAAGAAGTGACTAGAACTTGAGGAGGATATCCACCTACATATTAATATTTTGCATTAAGATTTTTATAGAAGAACGAGTTCTACACTGAGTTTTATGCTTGATGTAAATTATAGGAATCTAGTTGGAAATTCTGAAAATGTCCTTCTGATTTACATCCGTATTTAAGGCGCTATCTCACAGGCTTTCAAAGTTTAAATATAAAATAAAAGAATAGAATCGTATATTTAACAATTGTTGACACAAATCAAACACAGCATATAAGCGAGACCTAATGTTACAGACATATAAATAATGACTACAGAAATTACTACGCAGTTTACACAGTACGTTATGTGGGATGATTTAAATTCAGAACTATGAGAAGAAAGTTTACTCATTTCGAGCAGCAGGTAAGAGAGGGCTCTAGCCACCTGCTTCTATCCGATTCCCTCATAACTCCAAAGTTAACTATCAAATCCCGTCCCCCTTCATCTTATTATCAGAAATTGTTGATAATGACTCATTTTATAGAAGGAAAAACCTAGTGATTTCAGTGAGCAGAATTTTGATATCACAGATAGTAAACGCTTAAAAAGGCAAACATTGAATATTTTGAAATTTTATTGAACGATTGGTTAGACTATTACTCGTTATATATTCTCTATAAAATGATCCATTACTTAAAAATTTCGAACTAGGTATGCAGTGCAGTTGTCTGCTTGCAATATTGAGCGGAGCAAGCATTTTTTAAATCAATGAGATGCTGGAGTTCTGTAAGAATGATTGGCGGTTACATGTTGTTGGCCGAAGAGAATTTTACAGGATTTTTCACGCATGAGGTAAAAATATAGTTGTCAGTGCTGACTATGTTCAAGCGTCTGCAGACTGTGCATTGTCGGTACGCGAGTGCTTCCAAATTCTGCCTAAACCTCTGAGCATACTCTTAATCAGTTGTATGTGCAAGTCTCCTGTCGATTATGGCGGGATGCATGAACGGTGCGTCGTCTAAGATTGGCACCTCCTCTGCGTAAACGTGGCATTTACGTAAGAGCAAACACATACATTTGTTATAATGAATTGTTTAAGGTAAACAAATCAGACTTAAACAAAACAACAATTGCACAGAAAACTACTGTATTTATAAACAGCTGATAGTAACAGTCTGCAGTTAGATGTGATCCTTATAACAGCTGTATAATCAACACACAGTAAATAAACCAAATAAAATATTTCTTCTATTAAAATAACATTGTAACTTTAATTGGACCATTTCAGATTTATACCTTCCCATAGTTGGTTACTATGACCGTGCCAAATTTTGTGCGGGTCACTTCAGCCGTTCAGGAGGAGTACGTGGAAATAAAAAGCCAGAGTGTAGTATAAGAGCTATACTCGTTTCGCCAAGTAATCCGATGAGGAGGGACGGTAAGTTAACATTGGTCTTATGGGATAATGGGAGGATCGGGATAGAAATAAACGGTATCAGGAAACTGACACATACTTTCTCCCTTTTAGCCAAACTTTAATGACAAAAATATTTGTTATTTACTAAATATAGAATATGAAGTATAGATAAATGTACAGAAAATTGTCTAAAATAGTTGTTTTCAGTAATATCCACCCAAATCCCTTTATGGGAGGCACTATAGAGTCCGTTGCTACACACAGTGGTTTTGAGAGGGGAAATGCCCCCTTGCCCCCCCAGGGTTAGATAGCAACACATTTCAAACATCCTCTGTTGGTCAATGCTAACTTGACCTGCATATCAAATTTTAATTAAATTGATCAGTAAATAAGAGAGAAATAGTTATTTTTGTATTCCCCATAAGATTAACATTGGACAACGTACTGCGTTTACCACTAAATGAAAATTTTAATTTTCTCCGCAACTAGCAATCGTAGAATAGTAATTTAAAATACTAATTTATTTAGTTTTTTGAGCTCTTTTTAATGGTGAATAGTAATCTTTTTTAACATTTATGAAAAATCCAAAAAACTGAATTTTGGATGTTTTAAGTCCTGTAATTTCTGAACCCGAATTTTTACAGAAATGCGGGTGGTGTCATTTTGTTGGAAACCTAAAGTTCTACAAACCACTAAAGTTTAATCAAAATCGTTAGAGCCGTTTTTGAGAAATTTTGATTTTTCCTGTTTTTTGGCTGTTTTTAGGGGATAATTACCCTTAAAAATCAAAAATTCAAAAAAATGAAAAAACACCTGGAGATATCGTGGATTAGTACCTACATGCCAAATTTCATAAAAATCGGCCCATAGGTTAGGGCTCTAGCTCTGTACACATCCACACAGACACAGACACAGACACACACACACACACACACACACACACACACACACACACGCACACACACACACACACACACACACACACACACACACACACACACACACACACACACACACACACACACACACACACACACACACACAGACATCACGTAAAAACCACTTTTTTGGGTTCAGGGAGCACCAAAACGAATATTTCCACTAACAACTCAAATTCGAAAATTGTTACGTAAACAATACTTTCTCCATATACTATGTATAGGGGGAGAAAGTAAAAAGGCAAAATTTAACGTTACTGGACCCCTCTCTTAAACTTTTTTCTTAAACTCTTTAAGTTTTCTTATCCTATATTTTACAAAAGTCTTGCAAAAAATATGTGATATTCTCGAAAAAGGATCGGTCCATCATCGAGGGCTTTGATCTTTCCCCCCTTCCCCCCGTCACCGATATTGATACTCCCGTGTCACTTTGTGTCACCTGCAAGCTCAAAGGGATTGTAATTTTGTAGTTTTACCCGCCAAAAACGAGGGTTGGCTTAACCCATGGTCGATATTAAATGGCAGAAAAAATAAGGCGGGAAATTGTTTACTTTCAAGCGGGGTCTTGCGAGATGAACGATGACTCTTGGTCGATTTGAACTTCAGAATTATAAAATTAAACGACATCGTTCGAAATATAAAAATAATGCAACACTGTTTGTTAGTGTGTTAACTATAGTGGGTAACACAACTATGCGAATACAGTGGGACTGTAACATTTAGATAGTTGGCTAATATATTGGTTGATATTGACGAGGAATCGTGATAGCAAATACTTTGTATATACTCAAGATTCCACGAATATGAGTTTGTTGCTGCTAAATCGAGATTGAAATTTTACAACATATCTGATTATCAAATCGATTAGCAAATATTAGCAAAGTTAATCACTGATTACTGGAGGTCAATCAGAAAACTAGGCAAAGCGTCTGGTGTTATGTTTTTATTGACCAGAAAATACCTGGATACACTTAGAAGTAAAGGTATAAATGGTTTTACGATGTTTCATTACAAAAATAACACCAGATTAATGTCCAATTTAGTTCTTTAAACACGTAAATCTCGAAACTAAAACTGACCCAAACCTTAGTTAACAAAAGTTTGGTCTCCTTTATGTCACCTTCGCAGTCCATGAGTTTTTTAGAAAGGAAAAATGTTGTGTGTGTGCCTAAAGTGTTATATCTGCGTAGTTGCGTTATATTTTGTTAAATCAGGTATATCGGAAGTATATAAACAAAGTTCTTGTAAGTATTTACGCAAAGTACACGTAACGAAAGGTAGTATGTCAGTATTATACGTTAGATATTCTTGAATTTAAAACAGCCATCAATTTCTTAACACTATGACTCTAATCTAACCCTAAATTTTTATCAGGTATATGTTGAGAGAGTGGCAATGTATACATTACCAACTTACCGGTAACCAATAAGTTTTATTATCATTCCCTCTTTAATTTATTTGTCATTCGAAGAAACTCAATACTATCCAACTTATTCTCGATGAAACTATTAGCTTCTAAATATATAACCAATTTACTAGGGACCAATAAGTATAATTCTCATTCTCTCTCTAAACCAATATTCCATTTGAAGAAACTCAATATTACTCGACCAATTCAGAATTAAACTATTATTTTCTGTACACATCACCTGTATAAATTACGAATAAGTATCATTCTCATTTACTCTCTAAACTTATTTGCCATTCGAAGAAACTCAATATTGCCCAACTAACTCCAATGCCACTATTAGCTTCTGAATACGCTACCAATTTCCTTGGAACCAATAAGTATCATTCTCATTCTCTAAACCTATTTGCCATTCGAAGAAACTCAATATTGCCCAATCGATTCTCAATGACACTATTAGCTTATCACCTCAGATCAGTTGACTGCGCAAGGCGTCGTTGCCTAAAGCGACGATTGGCTCGGACCGTGACGTTCACGGTTAGACAGAAGCCAATCACGACCAATCAGCGGACAATTAGCGGCGGTCTAAGTCGTTTCCCCTGTCCCGGAAGTGTCCCTAGAGCTACAAGGGTTCGCCATATCCGGTGGCTGGTCGTCGCGCCTCCTCGGCGAGTCGCAGGTGACAAGCTTTGTTTATGTGGGCGCCGTCGGTCAGCAGGAGGTAAAGGTGTGATCTGGCGTGCCTTGGGATGTAACACATTCGCATAGTTTAGAAAAGGCAGGGCCCAAAGCCTCAAACCGGATTCTTTTAATCGCGTCATTTTAGGGTAATGCTATTTTCATGCACAATTTTAGCTTCATCGGCACAGCAGTTTATGCGTGATGGAACTGCAGTACAAACATCCATACATACATCCAAAAATGCATCCAAATTTTCATATTTATAATATTAGTAGGATTTTTCAAGGGTGTTTTTTTTGTCGGTACTTCATCTAAACCATTAATTGAGCCGTAATTTTGAAGGTTACCTTCACCGGTAAATGCGAAAAATAAAGTAACAATTCAAAACCCTCAACAATCATAATTCGATAGGTGATTCTCCCTTATTTTTTTGTCAAGCTACTATATTACACAAGGTAAAGGGAACGAAAATTGGCAATTGGTAAATATTAGTTATGGTGACCAGTCTGTGTCACCTGTTATAGTGGCACTATCTTACAGCGACAAGTTTAACTGAATCAAAACAGGTGATTCAATTCGCAAGCTACGCATGAACAATTCTAGTTTGTGAATTAAGAGCGTAAAGCAGGTTGTATTTCTTGAGAGATAAAACTGTTGTAATTTGGCGAGAGGGATAAAGACACTTTACACTCGAAATACATACACAAATTTTCCTTCGACTGCAATTTGTAATAAACTCACATAACATACGAAAATTCACTTTCATCCATTTTGGCTAAATTCATAACATTGAGGTTTTACACTGGTCCAAAGCACCACTCTAACTGCTGTTGATCACTTCAGCGAGCTGTAAACTAAGGTGCAGTGAGCGACGCCAACTTTGTCGCTCGCTCAACAGAAAACAGCTGTTTTACGACGCGTTTGTCATCGTAAAGAAACACTTTAGGTGCAGTTGTGTAATTTCGATCACCCTAGGAAACTCCGCCGTAGAAATCAATATAACCGAATGCATCTCGAGTTGGGCAGTAAGAAAAGTCAGAAAGACCCAAAGCAACTTCTATTGTAGATTTCGCCGCTGAGTTGCACTAGAGAAAATATATTGCAGTAATATTTTTTTGCTTACGGCTCTAAAAGGGCTTTAACCGCAAGAAAACCTTCTTCACATTGTAATTCCCACACGATCTTATATCATAAAACTACTATACACAATAAATGCAGGATACCGCCAGCATGTTTCTTCCCAACAGGAGTTCAAGTAAAGAGACTAATAATACTTGAGACGTTCGTACAGGCAAGCAACCAAGAAACTTCGTTCAGTAAAATAATTTAAAAGAAAGCTTTGATGCTGCGTTCATGATATGTATGTGTATTTGATTCTTCTGGAATTTACAGATTTTATGCACCCTACATAATCAATAATGTATCAGTACCTAATAAAATAGTGTTAAGTTGCTTCTCAAAATCAATACTTATTCTACCATCGGGAAATAATGTTTTGTGACATATATTGCCGGTTCAACTATTTCAAAGTAGTGTAATAGAATCGAATATATTTATTCTCTCAAAATAGGTAGTTGTAACTTTAATCTATTAAACTCATTTGTTTAGTTCAAAATAATCGTATTGCAATTTAAAATAAAAAATAAACGTAATTTTCACTTGTCAGGCTGACATAAAAGAGCTTTATGGGGCTTGTTAATTGATTTCGTAAAATTTGTTTAATTATTATTATTATTATTATTAGTTTAGCTTTGATTCAATGAAAAGTTTCACAGCCAAGTTTCCCAGTGTTATCGCACCTTCAGAACATTATTGCCGCTTTCTTGACCTATTTTGTTGTGTCAGTTTGCTCTACGGTCACTTGCGTGGCAATTTCGTTACAGTTTGTTATATAGTAGCTATACTTTAGCATTGGTTGCATGACAAGTTTCACTGTACAATTTCCTACTGTCAAAGCACTTCTACAAATTTTTTGTGTATTTCCGTATTGTATGAATAAAAAATTGAAAAACTGTAGCGGACCAAAATAACAATTTAGCACCTGTCACTCTAGTTGACAGTTTCAACCAAAACACCGGCAACAATGGTCCGATCAGCTGATCAGTTGACCAGCTGTTATCTAGATCACCTGATGTTATATCTGTCAGCTGATGTGTGACAGACGTCACGTCGTCGGTGCGGTGGGCGTCGCTCCCTCCACTGTCTTGCACTGCTATCTGATCGTCACCCCTCAGGCTTCCAGGAACGCTTTTCATTACTGTCAAAGCAATTACCCCTGATGACGAGCCTGTTATTCTCAGGATATCTGGATATTTTGAAGATTCCCCTTGTCTGACAAGGTTTAAAAGCATGTATTTCGATTTAGATTATAAAAGAGTGTTTCATTATCCAAGGGTTATTTATAAATCTATCAGTAGATTATTGAATGCGATCTCAATGTTTTATATTTTATCATAGTAAATATTGGTTTCTTCAAGACTCTAAACATTCATCTGTAACCATAATCCTTATTGAGTCTCATTCCCATAAACATCCAAGAATTTATAAATAAATTAATAAGGCGAAATGTCTTTTAAACATTTTTTTAAAGCGCACTTTTACATGACATTTCTAAGAGTGTGGATCACAAAACGGGTAAAATTCTAAGCACAAGAAAACTATTGCAAGTCAATCAGTTGTGTTATTTTATTTTATTTAGAAAGTTAAATCAGGTGAGTGAGTGAAGCTCATCGCCTTACCTTGTTAAAAAAATAGGGTTCAAAAGCAGCTACCAAAATTTTTAAGTTAAGAGTGGACTCCAATCACCAAAAAGTGTATGTTTTTACCTGCTTCTCCCAAAGGACCAATGTTAAATTTCCTCTGAATTAAATATTATTTTCCCTTAAAATAATTTTATGCGATTTCAAAATTTTTCTCACTGAAATTGCAAGGTATTTTTGTTTTTCTTTAAAATGGGCCATAAATTAATGATTTTGATAAACCGTAGATTATGGAAGTTAAAAGTTAAAACTTTGAAAGTTAAAATCGGCTTTTTGGGGGAAGCGAAAACTTTCGTGACCGGAGCCCCTCTTAACGTTGATTGGTCTAGTAAAAAAGGATACCTGGACATTTGAACTTTGAACTTATCCGTTTACAAAAGCTCTTTCATCGGGTCGGACCAAAGCTAGCATTTCCTGCAGATGCCTCTACCATCCTCTTCCACCTCTGACCCTGCCAGGCTGAGACCAGAGTTGGTTGTACCTGCCCGGTGGGCGGCGCGGCGCGGCGGGCTCGAGACACTGCCAGCGCAATAAAACCAAGTCTGTCTCCCGCACTGTGCCCGTCCCCATAGATGGGGGTCTGTAGTGTTTATTGGATAACTCATAAAGCATTAGATAGTTTGTGCGAGATTAATCTTTATTGACGATTCCATGTTAAATCTGGATGGATTTGATTGCATTGTACCGAAGTAGTTGTAAGAAATTATCGCGGGGATTTGCCATCACCGAAAGAAATAGTATATTTCACAACTAGTGGGAAAAATCATTTTTCCACTAGTTTTTAACACTATACTTCACGATACTACAGCAAAAAATTACTTGATACAACAGAAAAAAATGTGATTATTACTAATTGAAAACGATACTACTGGAAGACGAAGTAAAGAAAACACAACAACCAAAACAATGTTTTAAACAGATGGGCATTATTTCAATATTGTATTGTATTGTTAGGCTGATTTATAATCAGCTGATTTTTCCTCACTAGTGAGAATATAATTTGTTCACCACACTACGCTGTAATCAAGGTTCGTAGAGCTTTCAGACCAGGTGTGCTTATTTACACAAGAGTAATGTCACAGCCGCCTTTAAAGAAGGCCGCGGCGTAGTAGAATTGGCAACGCCGCAAGAGGAGTTACCGCGCGCCTCGCCGCGCCGTCCGTATACTAGCATAGGGAAAACGAGACGCCGCCGTCTAAAATCGTTATTTTTACTCTTCAGGTTATAAAATACCGTTTTAAGTGAAGTTTAGCGTTTATGTAACGAGTGTCTTACCCTGTATCGAGCCCAACAAGGTTCATATTTAAATTGAGAGTAATGTTAAGCCTGTTTATAATCAGTGTGGCTGGGTTTTACACATAGGCATCAAAAACTATAATGCCTAGCACCGTTAATTCAAGAATTTGCTAGGAATTTAATAATTTTAATCACTTTTTAAAAATTCCCCCGTAGCAACACACTCACCCAATTATTGAATTTAAAGTCAAGTTATTTAATACGTTCAAAATTTGTTTACTATAAAAAGTTGTATCAATTTTTTGCCGTAGTTTGGCTTTTTTAAAGTTGTTAATCCATAGCACAGGCAATTTATGTTTTGTTATTAGTTTAGTTAGGTATTAATTACAATTTACCTTCATCATTAGTTTTGTTTTTTAAATATCAATAGATAAGGCAGCTTAGAGTCATTAACTAAGTGCTAATGAAGAACAGTATTCTTTAAAACAACATATTAAACAATCCTGAAAACAACGACATACAACCGTTTATTAAGAAAAAGCGTCCTTTATATATCAACAAGTATATACAAAGCTCATGGGCAACTGTCTGTACAAAGTATCAGCATTTTGTTTGCACTTTTATTTTCCAAAGTAATAATTGTGTGCCTCTTATTGTATTTGTCACTGTTCATTTTTACTTCAAGCAGTTTATTAGCGGCATTAATTTTAACATATTAACTATAAAATATATTCATAGGGACATCTAAAACGATAAGTTACTCTGACCATGGATTTTTCAAAGCAATAATATTTAAAACCTAACAGAGTATATGATTCATGTAGTCCTATTGTTTATTTCACTGTGAATTTGTAGTATGTTTAATACAGTATTATTTTTCGGTTGTTGCATACATTATCAACAATCCCTGACACCCATTCTATTTGTTCTCTCCAACAAAACAAAACATATAGTTAAAATGATTTAAAAGGACGCGTTATTCTACTGGCGGCTATGGGCTTTGTGCCGGCAGTGAAAATTGTATTTTCACTTTGTATTTTCATTTTATTTTCTAACAAAACTATTTCTGCTTGAATTTTTCATTTGTAAAAGGCTATTTTCACTACCTTTATAAGCCAATTTTACCGACGGCTATGTATAGGCCTAATTGTTGTGTCACTTTCTATTTTATCTATAGTTTATAACCACTTACAATAAAATATACATTTCATGCGAGTTAGTGTTGTAATTTGTCCCCGAGTCATTTACAACAATGGCGGCTAACTACAAATCCTACTTTACCTTCAATAGGCAACAACGTTGTCATTATCTTAATGACAACATTTTACGATCATGCTTTAGTTACATTACAACACGAGCAACAGTTGATCCCCTAATACTCGTCATTGGGGCCGAGTAACGTCGCATCGCGCCACAGAGTAATGTATTAGCAGGTCGCATGTTGTAGCGTTATCAGGCCATGTAAACTACGCCGCGTCACGAACCGTCGTACTCTATGTAACCTTTACTACCCCTAACCAATCCGTAGACACATAGAGTAAACACCCATAAACTGCTGCTTTTAAGCTAACTGCTGTTTGCTTTTAAGAAGTTTTTTTGGGGTGATTATGGCGAAATCCATTATCTTACAATCAGTAAACATTAGTGATGTTACGTGTACAAAAGTAAAGTTTTTTTTAAGTCGGTTACCTGACACCGACGTGAAACTAAGAGTTGCAATGGAAACATTTGACTTTGTTTAAAAATACTCGGTTTCGAAAAGAGAAAACACATTTTTTTAAACAAAACCGTGCCACGGGAAAAACTTTGCTGTCACATCGTTGTAGTTTGAAATTAAACAGAATAAAATCGATCGTCTTGTACCATCCTTTTTTACATTTACTGTCGTCTATGTAAGTATGCGTGAAAATATATATTTCTAAATGTTGTGTGACGTAGTTGATTTTATCCTGTTTAATTGTAACAACACGTATCAAGCTATATCAAGAAATTATAAGTTTGAAATTAAAATAAGTACACAATTTAATCTCCCAACTGATTTTACAGATACTGACACTGCAATTTTCCTGAATAGTAGTAACTGCACTAATGTTCTATTGAGGTACAGTATTACCAATTGATTTGCAGTGGATTTTAGTGGTTAGAAATACCCCCGTCGCAGCAAACCTGCGTACTCAGCGAAGTTCCAATGCATGCGTATGTTTCTCACTACCACATAAAGCCACTTACCAAGTTTCATAAAAATACATAAATAAATAAGTGATCTATAGCATTTTTTTAGGGCTGAGTACGCAGGTTTGCTGCAAAGAGGAAGATAAGAAATGTGTTTTTTTGCAATTATCAATATAACTCAACCAGGTGAAGCTACATACTAAGTTTCATTAATTTATGTTCATAATTAAGGGAGATATAAAGCTTTACTTATTCTCCATAATAATAACATTAGGGCTGAGTATGCAGGTTTGCTGCAACGGGGATAATCAACGAAAATCAATTTTTTGTGCAAATATCAATATACTAATACTACATGAAGCCACATACCAAGTTTCATCAATATACATTCATAAATAATCGAGATATCAAATTTTATTTATTCTCCATAAGGATAACATTGGACAACGTACTGTGTTTAGCACTTTGAATATCTCTGCAACGGTTGGACGTAGAATCTCAAATTAAACACCAAAATGATTGTTTTGTGGAGCTAAACTGATTGGTAAAAGCAAATGTGAAGTTTACATTAAAATGAACTGAGGAAAAGCAAAACACCTTTATCCCATAAGATTAACATGGGAGATTTTATGAGCAGGTTTTTTGGATTTTCTCCGCAACCACTTAACCTAGGTTAATAATTTAAAATACTATTTTTTTTTCTTTAAGCTCTATAACATGGTCTAAACCAAAATTAAGTGTTTTACAAATTTTACGGTGAAAAATAGGGATTGAAATTTTAGGGATAAAACTGATTTTTGGACAATTTGAAACCTCCATAAACCCTCCTTCTCATAGACCGATTTTTCTGGTTTACGAATGTAACCGTACAACTTACCTGCTTACATATAGATTTCAAAAAATTAGGTTATATTATTTTTTTTAATAACATCAACAAATCAAGACGACACAGAAGACATATTAACCAAAAGATCATTTCAATCAGCTGCCCGAAATAATCAGGTGTTGAGACCATAAATATATGAAAACCTATCTATATAATTAATAAAATAATCATAATTAAGTGTCTAAGATATTATTTAAATTAAAACAATTATTCAAACTCTATTCAAATATTAGGGAATAAAAATCTGGGGCAATATTATAAAATAAGCAGATCTTGTTATATAATAAGTCTTAATGCAAGATATTCTATTTTACTTACCTTGTTATACAAGTTCATATTTGAACGTCATATTTATGACAGGGGCGTAAATAATTTAAAGTAATTTCAACTAAATCCCGCGAATCTATGTTTATGCGCGAATTTAAATACCAAATATACATAAGTAAAGATACTGTTTCATCTTTACCCTGAATGTTTCATTGTGTGAAAGTGTAACATATGAATCAATTTTTATATTAAAAATTGGTGGAAAACAAAAACAAAAACACTACAAGTTTGAATACAACTACCAAGAAGACGTAAGTGTAATTTCAGGAAAATTTACAAGAAAGAAGATACCAATAAATCAAAGGACATTGATGAATGGAATATCTAAAAGGAACAAAGAACTTCAACTCCAATTAATGTGGTAAAAACTAATCCAAAATTTCAGCATATTTTCAAGATTTTAAAAAACAAAAAGAACTTTCAAAAATTATGTGATTAAATTTCAATATTTAAATTTGGTATTTCGAGGAAGGTTTATCGAGGGGAAACGTATTATTTTATTTCTGATATTATTCTTGCAATTTATATGGACTTAAAGGTAATACATCAAATGCACCCTTAAGGCAAAGGACTATGACCCTGAATAAGATCTTAAACGCAAACCCTGTGTAATGAGTTATCAGCCGAGGAAAATTTTTTAACGATAAATTGAACTAATGTGAAATATGATTGTATTTAAATATCAATTTTGAAAGGTATATTATTAAAACTTGAAATTGTAACAAAATGTATGTCTGATTTATGATTTATGTGTATATTTATTTTTGTGAATAAAATATTGTATGACGAAAAAAGTAGGAGGTAATACGAACTTAAAGTCATAAATGTCACTTTACACATTTGAGCCAAATTTAATCGAAATCGGACGTTTTTGACTCAAGTTATCGCATTCACGGACACACACACACACACACACACACACACACACACACACACACACACACACACACACACATATATATATAAAGCTACGGTCTACGGCCTACGGTAATAGCTTCTTCCCTCTAGGGGAAAATCAGTCTTGATGATTCCGTGAGGAATTGTAGGCTATTTAATTCTGCAATAAACTATTTAATTTTGATTGATCATTAATATACAAAAAATGATTGGTCGCTGCAAACTCTCCAACTTCATGTTATGGAATCTGGTTTTATAGAACGTTGAATTTTGTAGCCGCGCAACAGGACAACGAAGCAAACATTTCAGTAATTCCGAAAAATGAAAACCGGACTAATCATTGCCGAAATCAAACTACTCCAAAAGAAAACTCAGTAGCAAACTACTGGTGTGTTGTTGTGTAGTTTTTTGTTGTTATGGTAAAATAATGGACCAACTCATTATAATTTAACCATAAAAACTACACAACATTTACATCTACGAATTATCTGACTTTTAGGGCTTATTTTAGAGATAAATACTGGGTTGTTTTTACCTGTATTATTTTAACTAGTTCTGTAAAGGTGCAAAATTAACCCCCGTGTATTTTCTGATCTTATTTTACCAATTAGTTAAATCTAAAGTAACTTCACACTTAGTTCATTAAAATACATATATTCTATATTCTTGTGAAAGCAATAACCATGACATATATATATTTCTAAACTGATTTCGAAAACAATCTATTATTACCGTTACAACTTTCATGACAAACGTAGACTCAATAATTATGTTTGGAGAACATCAGAACAAATATTAACTTAGATTAGTCTCGTTGTACAAGGAATTTTGTATTAATATTTGTTAAAGTTTAGCATCATCTGGACATTTAATCATGATTTCTCGAATGCATCTTAAACAATTACAACTGAAGTGCTTCACACATGTAAAAATCATAGTAAAACTTTGAAAAAAGATGCATTTTTGAGTTATCAGTTTTAAAACATATTTTATTACAGGTTTGAAGTTGAAGGCATACAACTTGATTTAACTTCGAGTTATTAAATGAGCAAATATAACTAATAAAGGCGAATCTGCAACCGTTATCTGCCAATGAGCAAAGTGAATTCATCCGCAACCTAAGAAAGGTTTAAGACAAAAAATGCGAGTGTACAAAAAAAGACGTTGTACAGAGTGATCTTTGAGAAAAAGAATACTCGAAAATCACAGGAAGAATGAGGATATGATACCAGCTTGAACCATGACCATAAAGAATGTTCCGTGTACCCTTGTTTTCTTTAAGTCTATTGCCGCCAAATCCATAACAAATGGTCACCAAAAACAAATAGACCCAATATTGTTCTTTACATACAAAGCAAATTGCATGTAATATATTATTTCAAATACTAATTAAATATTTTCAATCACATATTTGCCAATCAAAAGGTGGCACTGTATTTCCACTTCTCATCAATCGAGTTGCTTACAATAATTAATCATTAAAGTAATTTGGAAGCGCCTGCAAAGCCGTTTGCGTCTACCCGTATTGCAGCGGAGATGTACATCATGCGTTGTTCCAGGCATTGTGGCCATGAATACAATTACTGTAAACTGATGGTCTTCATTCCACCCCCTCCCCATATACACCCTCACCCCCTAATATTGATATGTTATAGAGATATATATATATATACAAAATTAATGTATACCAATTTAAGAACAATTCTCTTACTGTTATCCTAAATCATGTGGTCCTGATATTTCCAATCCAGGTATTTCTTTCAAGAAGGTTCAATCACCTGTAACCGTGTATAACTATCAACTGACCTGTACGCATGACAGTGTACACAATTAGTCCTAGAAACAAAACCAGTACTCGTCTGATAGGCATTGTACCAATCACTCAGTACTCAGGCACGATTTTACTAGCTTAACAAATTTGTGTTTTTATTTATAATTATTGACCCGACAATTTCTAAAGGCACAACAAATCCACAAAAGTATCTTTTTCAAAATGTATATGCTTACATAAATAGCCTTGAGATTTCAAATACATATCAATTTCTTCAACAATGAACATGTTTCGGACGAACTGCCGTCCATCTTCAGCAGCGATAAAAAAATTATAAAACATCCTATTTCTAATGTAGTACAGTATGTGCGTTGGTAAATGTAACGCGAAGAAATGTCTACCTATTTTAATTCTCTACGTTACTTACATAAGCAAATATATTTTGAAAAAAATACCGATTTATCACAGGGGTCAAGGCTGTTTATGTATTAAATCCCTGATATTTCATAAAATCGATTTAAAGGATTTTCTTGCATTGGAAAAACGAGTTCGTACGCAGCACGCTGACGTGAGGGAAGTGAATTTCCACATATAGAACTTTTAAAACTCAAAACCAGTGTAGAAACATAATTTTATTGAAATCTGAAAACATTGATTTTTTGGCTGTTCTGATGCTTCTGGTTTCATTTACCTGCAATGCTATGAATACAATTTTGCACATTATTAGGTTAGGAGAAGGTCCAGTCAGGCTTGAAAGTAGGCGCGAGGTTGCTGGGGAAGATACAAATACACCAACAAATGAATAACATGCTTTTCTAATGTAAAAACCCCATAACACAACGTACTGTGTTTAGCCGATATACATTTTCTTTAATAACTCAGTAAATATTTATGCTAAAATTACGAGAGAGGGCTTAAAACTTTCGCTTCACTAATCCCATCTTAATAATATCAGCATTAATTTTACGTCCGGGGCTTTTCTGACCCTTTTTGGGCCCAAAAACTCGAAATTTGAAACAATAATCCCCAAAAAAGGGGTTTAGAGCTTTCCGATTGTTTTGCCCAACGTACTTGTCCAACTGATTATAGAAAGGAACGTCGCTACCAAATTTTAAGTAAATCGGGCAAAAAATGCGTCCGCTAGAATGCATACACCCACATACATACAGGGTGATTGGTACTTGGTGTGACAAAATTTTTCGGTTGATAATATGGACTAAATAGAGTCTAAATATCCAATTAGTTTTGTTTAACTTAAAGTGGTATCTTATCTATGAATTTTATAATTATTTTCACAAAAAACTGGTCTTTCCATCAAAAAGCTTCAATTTTTCAATTTTTCTTTCATCTGATGACGGTTTTGACAGCGTTTTCTGAAAGCTGGTAAAATTTAGATTCAGTTAAGATGGTTTTGTACTTGTCAGTCATTATTTTATGACAATCGTGGCGTTTAAGACTAAAAACATTGGTTTGTGTAAAAAACTTATGATATTTTCAAAAAATAATGATAGTGTTATTTTATAATTTTATAAAATGTCAAATACCACAAAAAACTTCTCCATATTCTAAGCTTTAATTTAATACCAATAATTGTTATTTTCTGTGAAATTATGTTGGTACAAAACAAACTACAAGTTAGAAAAACAGGGGAAACAGAAAGTATAGTTATAAAAATCTCTCACCTTTAAAAAATACTTTATAAATCATCAAAACAGCACTATAAAAAAACAACACCAAAAAAACTATTTAATTTCATTTTCAAACTGCCTGCCTCCTTTTCTAATGCAGGCCCTTGCACGTTTCCTCATTGCTCTCACTGTAACGTTAAATGACAGTTTGTCTCGAACAGTTTGTGCAGCTTCGATGATTCTGTTCGTCAACTCCTCCACAGAGTCTACGGGCAAAGAATAAACAATGTCTTACATTGTTCCCCACACGAAAAAGTTCAAGGGGGAGGTCAGGAGACCGGGCTGGCCAAGCTACAGGCCCTCCACGCCCTACCTACGTTGGATAGTTTAGAGATAACCAGTCGCGCACGTCGTTAGTGAAGTGTGGAGGCGCTCCATCCTGCTGAAAGATGATACTATCTCTTTGACGACGGCCGAGATTGAGTCCATCTAGAAGGTTGGGCAGGTCATGTTGGGGGAAATTCAAATAATCAACGCCATTTAGGTTTTCTGGAAAAAAGTGTGGCCCTACAAGTTGGTTTCCAATGATTCCGCTCCAAACATTGACATGAAATCTTCTTTGGTGTGAACTTTCACGAATCACTCTGGGATTTTCTTGCTCCCAGTGATGTATATTGTGAATGTTAAAAACGCCATCCCTAGTAAATTTGGATTCATCGGTGTACAGAATATTTTTCAAGAACTGCTCCTGTTCAATGTCAGCATTTAGAAGCCAACGACAAAATTGTATTCTCGGTGCATAGTCTTGAGGCTCCAAAGAATGAACCTGAGTGAAGTGGTAAGAATGGAACTGATTTTCATGTAACATGCTCAATACTTTCCACTGGGAAACTCCGACCTCACTGGCTAGCTGTCGGGAACTGATTTGAGGTTTGTCCTCAACCATATTTAAAACTAATTCATCCACATTTACATTTTGACGGGCAGGACCTACCTCGCTTGGCTGTTTATAAACAGTGGCTCTTTCCAATAAACGTTGATGTAATCTGGACTGGGGACTCTGAACTGCGGGACTAGGAACTCGTCGCTCGGGGTACTGGACATGGTATTCTCTTTGAGCAGCTTGAGCATTTCCGTCGCAGAAGCCGTAAACATAATGCATTTCTGCATACTCACGCACTGTGTACTCCATGATAGTTTTCACCAAACTGGATCAATAAATTGCTTAAAATGTGTTTTTGCAAGGTACAAGGTAAATTATCTCCTAGATAAGGTTCACTTCATGTCTTTTGTGTCTTTTGTGTATGATAACTGTTGAGGAATTGGTTCTGATAACAATCCTTAAGAATTTTTTATCTTTATAGATTGAAAACAGAAGTGGACAGTTCAGAAAGTAAAATACAATTTTTGTTTTATTTGTTTTTGCTTTTTTTAATAGTGTTCATTCCATTAAAAAGCAATAATAACTTGGACAGGATCACTAGAAGCAAATAGGTTATTTACTTTTTATTACTGGTTTCTGTTAACCCGTGTTTTTTTACGTAAAAATTTGTTTTCTTCCGACATACTCCAATAAATAAAAGAATTATTGGTATTAAATTAAAGCTAATAAAATTGGGAAGTTTTTTAGGCTATTTGACATTTTATAACTTATTGAAATAACCAAATTATTATTAGTTAACAATACTGTTAGTTTAAAAAAAAATTATTTTTGAAGTTTAAGACGCCACTACTTTTATAAAATATTGACTATCAAGTACGAAACCATTTTAACTAAGTCTAAATTTCACCAGCTTTCAGAAAATAATATTCATGTCGTCATCAGATAAAATTAAATTTAAAATCTTAAGCTTTTTCATGGCAACATCAGTTTTTTCTAAAACAAATTTATAACATTTACAGCTAAGAGACCACTTTGAGATAAACAAAAAGAATTGTGTATTTAGACTCCATTTACTTCATATTATCACCCAAAAAATTTTGTCACACCAAGTACCAATCACCCTGTATATATAATTTTGAACGACCTCCCAAAACGTGTTCAGGGGGTCACGTTAGGAACTTCTATGGTGGTCCCGGTAAGTTTCACCGTGCGGATTACGCTAATAGTTCACTTCCCATAGGAAATTCACTAATAACCTGTGACACCACTAGTTCAAAGTGTTAGACCACATGCAAATGTGGGAAGATTCCATTTTACAAGTTCTGTGAGCTCATGCAGAACAGATTTTGGATGGGTTCTTTTATTAAAAGACAATCCTCACCGCCTAAGAGAACCCAAAACAGAAATTGGATTATTATTCTCTAGCAGGTTATTTTCATTTTCTTTATGGAACGTTGGGGAATTCACCTGTCGTCAAACATAGAAAGACCAACGATCAAAGGTAGTCTGCTATTAATGAGAAGGCGAATAATCAATAAATTAGCAAAACGAAGAGAAAAATGTATTAAGAGGGGGCTCCAGTCCTCTGCGTCTACCTGCTTCTCCCATAAGACCAATGCTAATTTTCAAAGTCCGTCCCTCCTCAACGGGTTGTCCGAAATGGATTATTAGTGAATTTCCTTTGGAAAGTGAACTATTAGCATGACCTGCACGGTGAAACTTAAGCCCAGGACCACCATAGAAGTTTCTAACGTGACCCCCTGAACACGTTTTGGGGGGTCGTTCTAAATTTTATATATATATATATATATATAGATATATGTAGACATATGTATATATATAAATATGTGTAGACATATATATATATATATGTGTGTGTGTGTGTGTGTGTGTGTGTGTGTGTATGTGTGTGTGTTTACACTTTAGCGGTTACATTTTTTGTCCGATTTACTTCAAATTTGGTAGCGACGTTCCTTTCTGTAATCAGTTGGACAAGTTCGTTGGGCAAAACAATCGGAAAACTTTAAACCCCTTTTTTTCTGGGATTAATGTTTCAAATTTCGAGTTTTTGGGCCCAAAAAGGGTCATAAAAGCCCCAGATGTAAAACAATGCATGTAAAAAGATGGGAATTAGTGAGGCGAAAGTTTTAAGCCCTCTCTCGTCATTTTAGCATAAATATTTACCGAGTTATTACAGAAAATGTGTATCGACTAAACACAGTACGTTGTCTGATGGGGGTTTTACACTAGAAAAGCCTGTTATTCCTTTGTTAGAGTACTTTTATCATCCCCAGCAACCTCACGCCTACTTTCAAGCCTGTCTGGACCTCCTCCTAACCTTATAATGCGCAAAATTGCATTCCCAGCTTTGCAAGTAAATGAAACCAGGAGTATCAGAACAGCCAAAAAATCAATGTTTGTAGATTGCAATAAAAATTGGAAAAATGTATGTGTTTACACTGATTTTGAGTTTTAAAAGTTTTTATGTGGAAATTCACTTCCCTCACGTCAGCGTGCTGCGTTCGAACTCGTTTATGGTTCGTTTTAAAGATAAAAAATATATCTAGCGATTTCAGTAAGCACAATTTTTTATCATAAATAGTTCGCGCAAAAAAATCGTAAATATTTAATATTTTGGAATTTTATTGATCGATTATTATTTGCGATATCGAAATTCTGCTCACTGAAATCGCTAGGTATATTTTTGCTCTTTAAAATGAGCCATAAATCAAGGACATCGAATAATCCGTTGAGGAGGGACGGGCTTTGAAAGTTAACATTGGCCTATGGGCGAAGCAGGTAGAAACGCGAAAAGTTTCTTGATTGGAGCGCCCTCTTAACTCTAGAATCATAATTATTGGTCTGCCAAACTTCCATAGCTCTCACAACTTTGAGCATCGTAGCACCCAAAATTATAGTTATATAATTTTGTTTAAATATTTTCACTACTAATTTTATTTATTCCTACTTCTAACGGGCCATAACTAATTTTAAGTTATTTTCCAAAGATAGACAAAACATAAAGTATTAGTGGTTGAAAATATTTTAAAATTTGTAAACGTATTACTATTGTTACCTGTGTTATGTAAATTGCTTGAACAACTTTTTTATTAGCATATTACGTGTTGTTATTGGCCTGATGATGACTGTTGTGACTGGTCGAAAGCGATAGCCTAGTACATCTTTTATATATGTTTACCGACTGTATGTGAATCAGTATAAGTGTAAATATATCTTAGACGTCTATTATTACATCCCGTAATTGCTTGAACGACTGTTTAAATATGCATTCAAAAATCAATCAAAACCTAACCCTTTTTATTTGGCTTCCTTTTTAAAATTGTTCATCTGTCTGCTGCCTGTCAGTCACATATATATGTTAAAAAATAAAAAATGTATAGAGGTATGTAGTATAAAAATAAATATTTCAGTTGTCTGTATTATTTTATTTTATAGGGACTTGTAAAGTGTGTTTTTTTCAAAAGAATGAAGTGGAGTAAAGTAGCAAAGATATTCACGTTTATAAAAAAATAGCTTTATTAATATTTTATATTCTGTTGTTATTTATAAAAATTCTTCAAGATACATTTATATAATTATTTGGATGTTTGGCAATTTAACTTAATTTTTCTTGTGTTCAATAATTTAGCTATCAACCATTCATTTTTTCCGTACTTAGACCACTAGTATTATTATTTATTTTTTGTTTAGGGACTGTAATGTAGCATATTCGAGTATAACTCAGACAACTCATTATTAGCCCACTCCTTCCATATTTTTAAGTTCTAAGACTATGTTGAAAGTTGTTTAAAGGTTATGTTTGATTTAAAAAGTAAGCTTTATTATAATTTTTGGTGTATTTTTTAAAGTCAGTTGATATTAAAATCAGTGTTCCCAAACAAAACAGACGGTCTCCGGACCATAATTATCAAGATTTATCTAAGGACTGACCCATTGTTGATATTAAGTTATAATTGAATTTGTTTGGTATTTTTGGTGTTCTGTAAAGAAAATTTTATTAATAAAGTACTTATTTCACATCCCTAAGGATTGTGAAAAGAACGATTTTACTTGTATCTTGTAAAATACTTAACACATCTAAAGTAATGGGAAATAATAACAATTGCATGCAGTCTTTTGACAATGTCAATTTTGTATCCTAAGCATATTATTATTTTATTTCAATGTTAGTAGGTGTTTAGCTATAAATTATGTTTTAGTAAGGATTCTTTAAAACAATAGAAAAACGACACTACCCTAATATAATAACTGTATAGGGTTTAATTAGAGGGTCATTATCACAGTTTCTTGTACGATTCGTTAAAAATTAAGTTTCAAAAATTCCACATCTTATACTTTTGCAACTCAGAACTTGATAAAATGTAAGTAAGGTAATAAAATAAAATTTATTTTCGCCATCGACCAAAATGGTAACACACAATATTGCAAAAAAGTATATACAAAAGTATTGCAAATACCCAGCTCAGGAATAAATATATATCATATGAAGAGTATATAGATTTTTCTTGTGATAAAACAACTTAATATTTAACATAACTATCTACAATTTAAATTCACGTAAACTGTTTTATCGGACCACAGGTTTGACAAGGTAGAGTTCATAGATAGTGGTTATAGGTACGGTTAGGATATAGTGGCATTTAGAATACGTTATACGTAGTGCATACATCCGAAGAGCATAAACTTATGGTGCAGTCTGTGCACAGGTGTAAGCACTTCAAATGAGTTGCTTATGTATTTCCGCTATGCGGTGTATTCGTTCAATGCGATGGTACATTAAGAAACGAATTAAAAAAAATAAATGTAGCTAAGGATTTTGTATAAATACCGAACATCGCGAGGCTTACAACGTTGTATAGGTCGGCTAAACCGCTCTGAATTCTAATTCTCGAGGAACATTAGCTTTACAACCCGTGCAGTCTCTTTGAACAAGCTCCAAACCATGACTAAAGTCGGGTCATAATCCCCGCATTAGTGACATTTATTACAGCATTAGATTTATGGATGATGTTATGATCGGAGGCAGTGGCCCTGCTGAGCAGCTGTCGCCAGCCGTGATTGTTTCCGCGCCATAAACCACGCTTGGCGGGAAATCGGGGAGGGGCGTGACTCGTCCACAGGTGAGTTGACAGTTCGGTTTTAATTTCCCGCCGCAATTAGAGTTTTCCCGCGGTCGTGTGACCGGATGTGGCAGTCACTTCCTGTTTGCTGATGGTCACCTGGTCGCGTGGCGGTGTCAATATTGAGCGAGGGCGGGACGGAGGCTCAATCATCGCCGTGAAAGGTGGAAAATTGTTTTGGAAGGGAGGAAGTTTTCAGGAGGATATGGGAGACGGGCAGCCACTAGAAAAGCTGTCTTAAGCCTCAGAGTTATATCGACTAGAGATTATGAATCAGCGTCTACGAATTGGCGCATTTGTCAAAATTAGATCGATTATATGGCAGGTGTATCTTCTACAATGAAGTAGCCTGTAACATAGGTTGTCCAGGCACAACCAAAAGTTGTTGTCAATTAAGATTCCACCGGCTACACTGAATGATAACGAAGAACAGTTGAGATAACAATCACAATTGTTCGTTTCTTAAAGGATATTTTCCTGCAAAGAGCCCACCTTTCAATTTAATTAACGAATTAATATTCTTATATAGTGGTTAGTTGAGGACCATTAAAAATATTCTGAATTAAGTGGTAAATTTTCAAGTCAGGGGATTACATAGTTATAAAGTTCAAGACCTCGGGGCTTGTGACCCGGACGGGACAATGTCGAGGTCTGGGGCCTATCGCAGGGGCCCCGACGGTCTCAATTAATTGTGGTTTTTACTCTGTGGAGTTGTAATGGTGTGATAAGCAGAGAGGTATGCGGCGATGTGGCGCCGGCGCCGGACCGGACTGCCCTGACTGTAGCGCCAGGCGGTGGGTCGCGTACATCGCATAACTTATAGAAACATTGAAAAAGGGTGAAAATAAATTAATAATACTTTATTGCCATAACTATAGTTGGGCCGCTGAATAAGCGACTTTTTTACAGAACTTCTGTAAGATGTATGCGTATACAGCATATCCTATCCGATTGGTCTGACTGACTGATTTCAGACCTTCTCCTAGTCAACCACTCGTAGGAACTCGATAGTTCTAATACAGTATATCCTTAAACAAATTGATTTACCATTTCAAATCAAGAAAATTATAAAATCAATATAAAATACCAACGGTTCCCAAATATTAATGGGACTTTATTATTTTGGGTTAACAGCATATTAGATACAGAATAACGATGTACAGTAATCAGAATAAGAATCAGAATCAGAAATAATTTATTTCCTGAATAACAAATTGTTTTGTGAAACAAGTCAGTTTTAAAACTAATACTAAATTGAAAATTTTAAAATTTTCTCGATCAAAAAAGTGCACATTTTCTTCACATATTTGTGCAGTCTGACAGAAATTCATCCACCGAGTACGTCCACCCATCAAGCAGAATAGTGTTCACCTTTTTAAGAAAAATGTTTGAACTGGCAATGTTTTTCAGGTGCTGGGGCAGAGCGTTAGAAGTCGTAGAGCAGAGTAGTGGATGTCCTTTTCAAGTAGTGTCAATCTATGGATACACCAGACCATGATACACTTATGACGTGGGTTATAGGGATGTCTAGCATTCTCTTCAAAGAGATGGAAGTTGCTTTTTAAAAATATAAAACCTCAAGAATATAAATACTTAGGAGGGTGAGAAGATGCAGTTGTAGAAAAAAAGGCTTACAATGCGTTCGGTAGCCAGCTCCACACATAATACGAACAATCCTTTGTTGGGTTCAAAATACTCTAAAGAACTCACTAGACGATCCCCAGAAGTCAATTGCATATTTCATTCTACTGTATAGATAAACATAGAAATCTGAAAGGTAGTTTCTTTACCAACTACAGGCATTAATATTCGAAAAGCGAAAGTAAGTGAAGACAGTTTTTTACACAGGGAGTCAATATGTATGGAACAGTTGAGCCTATCATCATTGACTATACACACTAGCAGTGTGTATAGTCAATGCTATCATCCACGGTAACGCCAAGAATACAGGCAGACTCAGATGGACTTATTCCGCGTTTACACTGAAATTTGCTAGATCACATTTAACTGCTGATAATACCACAATTTTAGTCTTATCGTCATTCAAGTAAAGACCATTTGATTCAAACCATCTATTTAGGCTGATTCATTACGATCTCTAGGCTGTGCATGTAATTACAATAAGACAGAGCAGTTGTGTTGTCAGCATAACAAATAATGTCAGAATTTAAGGAAGGTCATTTACATATACGGAAAATAGAAAAGGACCCACAATAGAACCTTGAGGTACCCCAGAAGTGACCGTCATTCAATTCTCCTGAAATTTACCACTTTTTGTCAATGAAACAGCCTGCTTCCTTTCAGAGAGGTATGAGGAAAGAACTGACAGCGCTGCACTATTCACGCCGTTTCCCTCCAGTTTACACAAAAGGACAGAGTGATTCACACAATCGAACGCCTTGGATAAATCACAGTAAATTGCACCAACACACTGCGACCCGCCCAAGATACCCAAAACTGCTTCCATGACATTACTGATAGCGCTAGAATTTGAACATCCTTTTTTAAACCCGATCTGAAATGTCACCAGAAGAGTGTTAGAATAAAAATAACGCTTGAGTCTTTCCAGAATGATGGTTTCAAACACCTTTGCAAAAGAGGAGATCTGGGAGGTTGGCCTGTAGTGTATAATAAAACAAAAATATTCAGAACTGTTTCTTTCTAACCGCAGATTTTAAATTCTAAATGTTTTTATTTACATAGAGGAAATGTTGTAATTCTCACCTTCGCAAATAGTATAATAAATCTTTATGTATTTGAATCAGTTTTCAGCTACAATAATAATTGGAGTCTGAGGGGTATCTTAAATGTCAAAGCTATTAGAAATAGTCTTACTTGTACAGTGTGTTGGATATATCTTGCACAAGTTCTGCAAGAAGTTTGTTTATTACATACCTAAGTTATTTTTCCTTTTTTCAACCACTCAAAAAAAGAAACAAGTTAATTTATACTTGAAAAAATGAGAAAATCTAATAATTAACTTCAACTAACAACAATAAAGATTAAAGATTTTAACAAAAGTGAAAGATTACAATTTAAGTAATTACTCAATCTATAAATGCTCCGGCTCTCAATTGGTATAACAATCTTTTCTCAGAGCGGTTCTTTGCCATGGCACATAAAAATAATATTCCCAAAATCATTATTACAAAATTTCAAAATAAGTTAATGCTATAAATTTAATTTCCTTGGTAATTTCTTCTTCTGGATACAAATTTGTTTTCTATATCTTTCTTAAAAGTTCAATAAAATAAAAATTTCTTACCAATGTTCCATGCCTTGTTGTTACCTAGTTTTCCAAAGTCATTTTATGTTTTAGCGAATTTCCCCTATAGGGAAGAAGCTATTACCGTAGGTCTCATGGTAAGACTTAAGCCCGAGACCATGATAACTTTTTGTTTTGAGGTCCCCAGATGTCCAAAACACTATTCGTTCAAATTTATATATATGTATATATATATCTATATATATATATATATATATATATATAGATATATATATATATCTATATATGTGTCCGTGAATGCGATAACTTGAGTAAAAAACGTCCGATTTCGATGAAATTTGGCTCAAATGTGTAAACTGACATTTATGACTTTAAGTTCGAAAACCAGAAAAATCGGACTATGGGAAGGGGGGTTTATGGGGGTTTTAAATTTTCAAAAAATCAGTTTTTTGCATTTTTTACCCTAAAATTTTTAAAACACTTAATTTAGGTTTAGACCATGTTATAGAGCTTAAAAAAACAAATAATATGGTATTTTGAATTATTAACCTAGGTTAAGTGGTTGCGGAAAAAATCCAAAAAACATGCTCATAAAATCTCCCATGTTAATCTTATGGGAAAAAGGTTTTTGGCTTTTCCTCAGTTAATTTTACTTTAAACTTCACATTTTCTTTTACCAATCACTTCAGCTCCACAAAACAATCATTTTGGTGTTTAAATTGTGATTCTACGTCAAACCGTTGCAGAGATATTCAAAGTGCTAAACACAGTACGTTGTCCAATGTTATCCTTATGGAGAATAAATAAAATTTGATATCTTGATTATTTATGAATGTATATTGATGAAATTTGGTATGTGGCTTCATGTTGTACTGGTATATTGATAATTGCACAACAAATAAATGTTTTGTTGATTGTCCCCGTAGCAGCTAACCTGCATACTCAGCCCTTATGTTATTCTTATGGAGAATAAGTAAAGTTTTATATCTCCCTTAATTATGAACATAAATTAATAAAACATGGTAAGTAGCTTCACCTGATTCAGTTACATTGATATAATAATTGCATAAAAACTCATTTCTTATCTTCCTCGTTGCAGCAAACCTGCGTACTCAGTCCTAATGTTATTCTTATGGGGAATAAATAAAATGTAATAAATCACTTATTTATGAATGTATTTTTGTCAAACTTGGTGAGTGGCTTTATGTACTAGTGAGAAACATATCAATGCATTTGAAATTCGCTGAGTACGCAGGTTTGCTGCGACGGGGGGTATTTTTTTTTTTATTTTACAAATAACTTTTAGGGTTGAATTAGGCAACTATTAGTAAAATTAAATTAAATTTAAGACAGTTTGAAAATATTTTAAATTAGGAAGTTTTAAAAGATTAAAATATATAAACAAATCTTCTTCAGCTTCTAATCGAACCAAAATTCTCCAATCCCCCTTTTCACTTCCTCTATACACAAGAATAGGCACTGCACTCTTAATATTTTTCACTCATCACTTTTTCATTCTTGATGCACTATATGCAAATCATCTGGTAGCTGTTAAAATCGCGATAAGCAATAATTTATGTACATTTTAAAATACTAATTAACATTAAAATAAACATATATTTAAATTCTTATATCGGATATCATCACGTTATGAGAGAAAATATTCACTTACATAGTTTGTATTATTAATATTATTACAAATGTTATTTTCCTCGCCGTAAAATTATATAATATCCAGATTATGATTTATTTCAAAATGTTATTAAATATTCAAAGGTATTATACTATTTATATACATTCCAATAATATTCTTCTAATTATCTTGCTGTATTTTACTACCTATCTTCACTCAAAGTCCTGTGATTGGCTAGACTCACTCTAGCAGACACCTTCCCGCGATCTCAGTTTGTGAATATGTTCTACTGTATACACTTGCTGTAATATATTTTAGCTTTTTATTTCATTGCAAGCATTTAATAAGTAGGCCAATCTATTCCATTTTGGTTATTAACTTCTTCCCCATCTTAGTACAAATTATGTTTTACACTCCACTGTCTTTTTAGTTTGTTAGAAATACAATTTGGTTGATATAAACAATTTGGCTAAATTTGGGTCTGAATTAGATGGGGTATAGCTTGCTTACATTGAAATACTTAACGTTATGTATGCTAATGTTTCTTTTAAATAATACATATTCATTTATAACTTAAGGTTGGAAATGTTTTTAAGTTTTTAAAAGATTAGGAAGCGTTATTAGTTTTAACTTTGAATGAGACGCCATTTTTACTAGGGGAAAAGAACAATTTAATTAATTTTACACAGAGTCAGCAGCAGTAATATAACAATGAAACATTTTTACATTACTCACAGATAACTAAATATTAATTCAATGAGGATAATTATACTATAATAAGTTACATGGTGAATCATATCATTAGTAGGCTATATATATTTTAACACACCCCCTTAATGTAAAAATCTTTTTTTTATTTATGTTTCAATTATTAGGCTACAGATAATATCAAATTGAATTGAACAATTAAACTCACATAACATAAGCATTTTTATAAAATATTCAATGACAAACAAACCAAATTATTATAACTTTTAAAGTAATTAAATTATAACCATAACATCAATAAACAATGACAATGAAGATTGTACCAGACAAAATGCCTAACTTTTAAATGGGCTATATATAGGCTTAGTCACATATTACTGACAGTAAGAAACTTAATAGGCTATATCATTTAGGAAGTGTACTTATTCCTTTACACATTTTTCAACAATATATTTGAAAATTTTTCAAATTTTGTGCTTGACAAGGGTTTAGTGAACACATCGGCCAACTGATTCTCCGAACAGCAGTACTTTAAATCGAATAATCCTTCATGAAATTGTTCGCTTACATAATGGAATCTAACATCGATGTGTTTACTTTTTCTGTTCATCTGACCTGACTTTATTAGCTTTATAGCACTTTGATTGCCTACATGTAGGGTGGTTTTCATAGACTTGTTCGTTAGTTCTGTGATTAGAGTTTTGATGTACTTTATTTCTTTGCAACATTCTGCTGCAGATATGTACTCAGCTTCAGCTGTTGAAAGAGCAATAATTGGTTGTTTTTTAGAACTCCATACAATAGGTGAATTTCCGAGCATTAGAACATATCCACTGGTACTTTTCCTGTCTTTTACATCTCCTGCATAGTCTGAATCGCAATACGCTTGAATTGTTACTTCTTCAGATTGCGCTGAAGAAAAAAATATTAGTTTATTTACTGTTCCTTTCAGGTATCTTAGCGTTCTTTTTACATTTTGTATGTCTTTCTTCTCTGGATTTTCCATGAAACGGCTTTCAAAATTTACTGCAAATGACATATCTGGCCTGGTTTTATTTGTCATGTAAAGTAAGCTTCCTACAGCTTCTCTGTAGGGAAAATTTATTTTTTTACCTTCAACTTCAGTAGTCTTTTCTTCATTTATAATAGGAGTAGATACAGGTTTGCAGTCTATCATGTTGAAGTTGTTCAGTACTTGATTAGCATAGTTTTTCTGTGTTAGATAAATACCTTCGCTTTTCCTAGTTATTTCCATTCCAATATACACAGATGGATTTTTTGTTGCTTGTCATCTCAAACTTTTCCTCAAGTTTTTCTAGCAGGGTTTTCAGTTTGTTAGGGTCTTTTCCCATTATTAATCCATCATCAACGTGAATCGCTAAGTATAGTTCATTCCTTGTATCTTTGAAAAGGCACTGGTCCGTTTTAAGTGGTTTTAGACCTTCACTTTTAAGAACTGATGTTAGTTTTTTATTCCACTTGTTTGGAGCTTGTTTTAAGCCATAAAGAGCTTTATTAAGTTTGCAAATTTTTCCTTTCTCTTCAAATCCTTCTGGTATTTTCATATAGATGTCATCTTCAATTTCTCCATACAGGAAAGCAGTTTTCACATCAAATGTTTGAATGTGCAGGTTTTCTTGTGCAGCCAATGAGAACAGGATTCTCAGGGAAGCACTTTCTATTACTGAACTGAAGGTATCTCTAAAATCTAAACCATTTTTCTGTTCACAGCCTCGAATAACGAGTCGAGCTTTATAAGTTATCTAAACCATTTTTCTGTTCACAGCCTCGAATAACAAGTCGAGCTTTATAAGTTCCATCGTCTTTTACTTTAAACACCCATCTACTGATTAGGATTTCTTTTTCTGCATTTATTTGGTTTTCATCAACTATTTCCCATGTATGATTCTTTTCTAATGAATCTTTTTCTTTTTGTATTGCTAGTTGCCATTTGTTTTTATCATTGCCTGTCATACACTCATCATAAGTCAACATCACTTGGCCGTTTTGGAAATTTTCTTCATATCTCGCAGGACGTTTAATATTTGTTCTTGGTCGCAAACCATAGCGCCGTTCTTGTTCCATTTCATCATTTATATTAGGCCTAATTTTTTCATGTGTTTCTTCTAGGTCTGTAAATATCTGATCATCTTCGGGTCTTACTTCCATTTGGTCTTCATCTCTGTTTCCTGGAGCATCTAGGTTGTCGTCAGGTCGATTATTTTCATGTTCATCAGCATTGATTTTTACATTCTGATTGTCAATCACTATTTCTTGCATTTGTTTTACGTTCCTTACAGGGTTAGGATTATTAAATATCACATCTCGTGAAACAAAGATTTTTCTTTTTACTGGATCCCACAATCGGTATCCGTTCAATGTGTATCCTACAAAAATAGCCTCTTTACTTCTGGCCTCTAACTTCTTTAAATTACCTAAAACCTTTGAATAGGCTACTGACCCGAAAATCTGAAGTCTAGAGAGATCTGGTTTTCTGCCATACCACTTTTCAGCAGGTGTTGTGTCTAAATTAGCAGTAGGACTTCTGTTAATTAAGTATGCAGATGTTAAAATAGCTTCGCCCCACATTTCTTTATGCAAATTTGAGTCAAAAATCAACGCTCTAGCCTTTTCCATCAACGTACGGTTCATTCTTTCCGCAGTTCCATTAAGTTGGGGAGAATACGGTATCGTGTAGTCAATGACAATTCCTTTTAATTTACAATATTGTTTCAGACCGCTGGCGATGTATTCACCACCATTGTCGCATCTTAGCTTAGAGATTTTACAATTAAAATGAGCTTCGGCTTCATTTACATACTCTTTTAAATATGAGAACACTTCATTTTTAGATTTCAATAGGTACACTTTACAAAAGTGAGTGTAATCATCTATTACAGTTAACAAATATTGTTTACCATCATAAGTCAGGGGATCAATGGGACCACAGAGATCCGAATGGATAAGTTGCAAAGGTCTCGAAGCTTTTTCTCGAGATGTATTAAAGGGATTTCTTACTTGCTTAGCCTTACAACAAATGTCACAAAATTCATCCTCACATATGGTAAGATCAGCTGGCATATCATTACTTATTTTTGTTAACTTTTGTAAGTACGAAAAACTAATATGACCTAACTTTCTATGCCATTCTTGAGAAACTTCATTAAGTAACCTACTTTTAACACTTGACTTAGCATCACAGATCTGATTTTCACTAGGCCTACAGTCTACATGTACATTAGTTTTAAGGTTAGGTTTATAATCATTTTGATCAATTTTGCTAACAGCAGCAATTTCTTTAGCATTTTCACTATCGGTTAGCTGAACTACATATAGGCCACTTTTATTTTTACAACCTTCTAAGACTACAGAATGATTTTTTAAAACTTGTATTTTGTTTTTGGTGAACAATACCTCACCACCGTTTTCAGTTATTGCATTTACTGACATAAGATTGTTACTTAACTCAGGAACATAGGAAACATTTTTTAAGGTACATTGCTCAGAGTCAAACTGACCTATAGCTGTCTGTTGCATGGTTTGATCTTTCTTAGCAACAAATATATTTTTACTACATGATTTTACATTTTCAAGGATTGAAAAATCGTTTGTCATGTGATTAGGAGTGCAACCACTGTCTATAATAAAAGATTTAGTTTTAGCAATATCATTAGGCTTACATAGATTTACACTAGTCTTAACAGTTTCACATTTTCCAATTTCATAACCTAGGCCTACTCGGTTTGATGATATATTTTCATGGATCGTTAGAAAAGATGTTTTACATTGATAGTTTTGTTTATTAGGCTTGTTACGGAAAAACAATCTTTTTCAGTGTGGTTAGTTTTCTTACAAATATTACAATACACTTTAGACTTTGATTGCTTATTTTTCAAAAAACATTCCCTTTCCGTATGATTAGTTTTCTTACAAAAAATACAAAATTTATGTTTATTGTTAGGACAGTTTTCACGAATATGACCTGCTTCTTTGCATTGATAACATTTTACTATTCTGGGCCTACCTTGAGGTTTAGTTTTGAAAGCTACTTGCTCACAATCACCCATGGTCTTTGTTTCTTCCTGCATCAGCCTCGCCTTTAGATTGTCCAGGGTCTTGTCCTCGGAGTTTGTAGAGTCCCACGCACTTGAGAAATGTTTGTAATTTTCTGGTAGAATACTCAGGATTTTCGTGATCAGCATCAAGTCGTCCACTTTCTGGTCCAGCCTGTTGAGTTTGAATGATAGGTTCTGAATGTAGGTTATGTTTGACATCATGTCCTTTTGTTGGTCGTATTTGTAGTTGTAGAACTCTTGCAGCAAAGAACATTTTTGCTGGGATGTATCCCTTTGAAATATTGTTTTTAGTGTGTCATACATTTGTTTAGATGTCTCACAGGTAACAATGTGCATTTTTACTGATTGTTCCAAGGTCATTAAAATGATATGTTGGGCTTTGGCATCTAAAGACTTCCATAATTTTACCTTCTTTTCATCTTCACCTTGATTTTCCAGAGTTTCTGTTCCATCTACTATGTTCATAAGGTTTCTGGCTTTGATTACGATTTTTATTTCGAAATCCCACATATTAAAAGAGTCGGCGTCTCTCAGCTTCCCCACGTTCAACACGTCACCATCGCTACCGGCACTCATTTTCACTCTTACTTTTACTGACTTACGTACTTCCTAGTATTAGTTTTACTCCCAATAGTTAATTATACTGTTTAAAGTTATTTTAAATTATTCTGGGCCCATAACCTGAAAATGATTTAAGTTTTTAAAAGATTAGGAAGCGTTATTAGTTTTAACTTTGAATGAGACGCCATTTTTACTAGGGGAAAAGAACAATTTAATTAATTTTACACAGAGTCAGCAGCAGTAATATAACAATGAAACATTTTTACATTACTCACAGATAACTAAATATTAATTAAATGAGGATAATTATACTATAATAAGTTACATGGTGAATCATATCATTAGTAGGCTATATATATTTTAACAATGGTAACCTCTTAATCTAAACAACTGTCATATATCTTTGGATAAAACAAAGGTAAGATTCAGCTAGTCTTGGCTAGGCCTAGTTGTGACTGCAGGTTTGTATTTCATTTTTTTACATTCATATTTACACTATTTTAGGGCTGTTGTTTATGATTATTTATTTTAACTTAGGTTGGGGTAAGTTGTTTTGTTACATGCTTATTCATCGATCCAAATGTAATTGTTACATTGCATATATTAATCGTCTCTATATAATTTTAATTCAATACTAAAATGTGAAAATAGTATGGAACAAAATAGGAGTATATGAACAAAAGCAACTCTACAGGAACACAATTTTGCCACTCACTGTAAAATCAAACATTCGTAGTCAAAATTAAAAATAATAATTTTTAATCACGTCTCAATGAAATCCACACTGTTTTTCATGGGCTTTTAGTGTCAAGAAAACTTAAGCGTGGTGAGCCAAGAAGTGGCCTTTGAACATTGTTGGGCTAATTTCGTTTCAAACAATATCAGGGAGACTGTTTAGCAGCTTTACGTCAACGTGAGATGGCCAGCTATGAGCCATCCGGAGTCTGCGTGTGTAGTTCTGTGACGCGTTCTGTGTCCAATGGTATTGTATATAGTTGTGAACATCACTCCCTTACGTTAGTCACAAATGAACTTGCAAAATAAGGCAGTTGCTAGAATGTACAATGAGGCCAGAATTAAAATGTTTATTTTCCTGAAAGGATCTCTGTAGGCCTACGGCTCTCTGTGTTGCAGTTTGGCAGTTATTCGGGTGCGTTCTTTTAGAGACGGAACAACCTGAGGGATTCCAGGTCTGAAAAACCATCTATTAAGTCTAAATGTCATATTATATGTGGGGACATACACGAAAAATAACAACAAACAACGAGGAGGAAATAAATAAATATGGTGTGTGGAACCGGAACCCATGCTTGCATATTCTAAGGATAGCCTGAGGTTCGTGTCCTCAAAGCGAAATGCAATAATGCTGCTGATTATCTTCACACGAAAACCCCAAGAAAGTTCCTGGTTGACAGAGATGTCGAAGAATTTGGTGCAGTGCCGAACATGTAAGACCGAAGATTCCGTGAATCAACCTTCTAGGAGTGGTCAACCCCGGACGCGTCTAGCTAAAGCGAACGAATTTTGAAGCGAATAGAAAGATGTATTGGCAAATTGTAGTTAAATCACATTGAATACGTAATGATATGTTGTTGCAAGGACAACTTGCGTTGAAACCGAGATTTGATGTGGCTTTCTTCTATTCTGAGCCACTCGCAGTTGTCAGAATTCGTGTAAGAACAGTCATCCGAACTATTCCCCGCAGAAGGATATTACTCGGCGCCTCTGGCCCGCCCACCTTGGAAGTCCTATCTGGCGGAGGAGGAAATTTAAGATCGTGACTCGGCTGGAGACCGCAGATAGCGCCACCGGTCGTGATAATTTACCACAGAGATAGGACGTGTCTGCGACGCTACGCCGCTATTGGCCAAGACGCCGCGGCCCCGCCCGCCCCCTAGCAACATGGACCCAGTCCTATAATCAGCCGCGATGGTCCTAATCTGCGCCAAATGGTCCTCTCTCCCGCACTCGGCAGTAATGGCGGCATTCCTGGAAAACCCTGAAGTTATCTTTTCTGATATTAGTGCTGCAGGGTTTTAAATTTGAACTTTTACTAGACATGTATTATTTAGAAACTTATTATACAAACTTCTGGAATGCTGGCAACAGTTGAGAAAACGTTTAATTTGTACTAAGATCGGAAAGAGTCACGAAGTTTTATATGCTTTGCTATGAGATGTAAATAACCAAAAAGTGACATAACGTTGCAAAATCGTGATCGTGTGAAAATAAATAAGGTCCTTATTGACGAGCAAATTATAGTTACACGACTGTTTTACAGGTTGAGAAAAATATGTTATAAATTACAACAGTAATTTCTAGAACCTTAAGTAGTATTTAAAAAATAATCGGTTAGTATAAAACTTTCGATTCAGTGTTTCAATAATTCTGCATATGAGCTTTAAAAGGTTAAAGCAAAAGCGGCTTGGATCGAGTTTGTATACCTCTGGATTGTCTTTACTGTGTCTGAAAAGTTTATTACCTCGGAACAAATGTCTGTTCATTTACAAAAAATTGACGTGAATACTGAGGATGTAAAGAGGAACTACCTCAGCATTAGAATAAAAGCACACCAGTAGTTGTAGTTTTACTACAGGAATCAAGAATAAAATACCCCCGTAGCAGCAAACCTGCATACTCAGCGAATTTCCAATGCATATTAATTTATCTTAATACCACATAAAGCCACATACCAAGTTTCATCAATATACATTCACAAATAAACGATTTATGAAATTTTAATTATTCTCCATAAGAATAACATGGCGGCTGAGTATGCAGGTTTGCTGAAATAAGGAACACTAAAAATGGACTTTTATACAAATATCAATATAACTCAACTAGGTAAAGCCACATACCAAGTTCTATTAATTTATGTTCATAATTAAAGGAGACAACACGTTAATTATTCTCCATAAGAATAACATGGGGCTGAGTATGCAGGTTTGCTGCTACGGGAACTGTGGGGAAAAAAATGGGTTTTTGTGCAAATATCAATAGACCACAATGAAATGAAGCAATATACCAAGTTTCGTAAGTATAAGTTGATAAATAAGTGAGATATACAATTTTTCTTATCCACCATAAGAATAACATTGGACAACGTACTGTGTTTAGCACTTTCAATATCTCAGTAACCAATTGACGTAGAGCAATGATTAAAACATCAAATTGTGCGTCTTTTTAAGCTGATTCCAATGGAAAAAAATAAAATTTTACTTTTTCAAAAATTGTATGTAAAAAACTCAAAAAACCCATTTTTGGGGTACAAAACCCCCCCCAAAATACCCCTTCGGATAGGTTGATCCGTCTGGTTTTCGAACTTAAAGTCATAAATGCTGCTTTACACGTTTGTAACAAATTTCATCAAAATCGACCTTTTTTACGAGAGTTATCGCACCCACGGACACACACACACACATATATATATATATATATATATATATATATATATATATATACAGTTTCGAACGAATGGTGTTTTTGGGGTCTGGGGACCTCAAAACGAAAAGTTATCATGGTCCCGGGCCTAGGTCTTACCGTGCCGACTACGGTAATAGCACAGAGAAACGAATCTATAGATTCCCTTGTCTGTGGTAATAGCTTCTTCCCTATAGGGGAAATTCGCTAAAATCAAGAATAATCCGATATGTTTAAAACCTCATGTAGCCCATTTCTCACTGACTATCGTTTTTACCTTTCCCGATTCTAAAGGCCGCTTCCTCAAAGTAAAGTTTAACTTAAACTTAGGTTTAAACTTAAGTTTATGGGAAATTCTGCTTTCTCAATGTGTCATGGGTAGTTTAAACCCGGTTTATGTTAAACCTATAGAGAGAACCCCATTTCACGATTTTATTCTATGCTAACATAACCTTTGTAATAATATTTGTTTTCAATTTAACTAGAGGGTAAACTAACAAACAAAATTGTATGAAACATGTTGCCAGCTTGATATTTTGTGGATTAAACTAAACTGGCTAGATTGTTGGGGAAAACAAATTGTTCCTTAATCCCAAGTTTAAAATAATCTCAGGTTTAGTTTAAACTTGATTTGGGGAAAGCGGCCCTAAGTAGGTGTATGAATAACAATAACATATAAAGCATTGGGTAAAATACAAAAAGAAGTAGAGACTTGCATACATACATTTTCCTGATGTAAGTAACGATCACCTATAATGTTTCGAACAGTCGTCATGAGAGGCGTGCCGGTCACGCTCTTCACGTGTGACACAGCGTGGCAGCGTGACATTGGCGTGAAAGATAACAGGTATCAATCAGTACGTGCTACGGGTGGCGGTCACTCAACGGTTGGTCAACATTTTTATGGTGAACTTTTGATGCAAACATGCAATTATACCTATGCTTTTATTTAAACAATATTTAAGGACAGAATATAAATCCATAACCTTCAAGGAATTTATACAGCTGGTCTTCTTTTCGGTATTAGGGCATGTCTTTAGTTTTCTTGAGTCAGGAGCAATACTGCATTGACTCCAGGCTGCATTGAATAACTTACCTGGCTCTTGGATTGAATTTATAATGTGCTAAAAGATCCTTGGGTGTTTTGAAGATCGGTCTTTGTATAGTGAGTTGTAGACCAGTCATCAGCAATGATATATGAAGTTAAGACATTGTCAATATTTAAGAAATAGTTTCCATAGCTGACTAGTGATAAGCAAAGTGAAACTGTTTTATTCCAAATAATGATAAACAATGGGGCATTAATTTCTGATATAGCATAAACTCACCATAATCATCAACGAATTTCCAACAAAGAACACATTTCTAATGTGATCAGTTCTAATGTGATTTCTAAAAGATCAGTTGCAGATAGCACATTGTCGATTAACTATTGAAGTATTGAAGATAGGCTATGATAGTACATTGAACAGATATGATGGTTTGGAGATCGAGGAAGATTACGTGTGTTGAAGATTAGAAATTGATGATCTGTTAAAGACTAGCTATTATGGAAATTATGAATATAACCTATTTTTAATGCGTAGAAAACTAGATGGATTCCGTGAGAATAAAAACTGACATATTATGCTAAAAATCAGTTGATATTTATGTGCTGAAAACATAAACTAATGTTAATATGAAGATTAAAGATTGATAATGTGATGAAGATCGGTGAAGATTGGTGATGATGTGTGCTTTATAATGTATTACTAAGAATATGTAAGTAAATTTGTACCGTATTATAAAATATGATAACGTAACAATAATGTTCATCAGAATAACATAACACAATAACAGTTTCCGTCATTCAAAAATTGCAATAACTATTTCAATCGTTATGTATGGTAATAACCAATTAATTGTCCATGTTTTTAGCGAAGTTCCCCTATAGGGAAGAAGCTATTACCGTAGGTCTCATGGTAAGACGCCCGAGACCATGATAAGTTTTCATTTTGAGGTCTCCAGATGCCAAAAACACAATTCGTTCAAATTTGTATATATGTATATATATGTGTGTCCGTAAGCACGATAACTCTCGTAAAAAAGGTCCGATCTTAATGAAATTTGGTACAAACGTGTAAAGTACCATTTATTTGAAAGAGTTCGAAAACCGGACGAATCGTACCATCCAAAGGGGGGTTTTGGGGGGGTTTGTACCCTAAAAATGGGTTTTTGGGGGTTTCCACATGTAACTTTTATTCAAATCCAATTTTAATTTTGACCATTGAATTCAGCATAAAAAACAAACAATTTGGTATCTTGATCATTGCTCTACGTCAATTGGTTACTGAGATATTGAAAGTGCTAAATACAGTACGTTGTCTAATGTTATTCTTATGTAGAAAAAGAAAAATTGTATATCTTGCTTATTTATGAATATAAACTGACGAAATTTTGTATATGGCTTCATCTGGTTGTGGTTTATTTTTGTTTTCACAAAAAAACAATTTTTCGCCTATGATTCCCGTAGCAGCAAACCTAGGTACTCGGTCCGCATGCGTTATTCTTATGGAAAATAATTAAAATGTTATATATCGCTTATTTATGAATGTATATGGATGAAACTTGGGATGTGACTTTACTTAGCTGAGTTCTATTGATATTTTTATAAAAACGCATTATTTTGTGTTCCTTGTTGCATCAAACCTGCGTACTCATCCCCAATGTTATTCTTATGGTGAATAATTAATATTTTAAATGTCGCTTGTTTGTGAATATATTTTGTATGAATCTTGTTAAGTGTTTTAATGTGTTATGTTATATGTTCATTGGAAATTCGCTGAGCATGCAGGTTTGCTGCGACGGGGGTATTATTTTAACGCATAAACTATGCAAAATTATATTATCACCTATATTTCATAGGACCTGTTACCTTAGTGTTGTACTGTACAATTTTATTTCCAACCCTTTATAAATATATTTTTATGAGAACTCTTATCATCTTGTCAGGTTACGGGAGGAGCGTCAATTTAGCGCATTTACAACTTGTAAAATTGTCGTAACACGAAAGAACCACCAGGGACGGTGTAACAGCGGTGTTTGTCGGAGGTTACCATGGCAACGCTCATAACGCGGCATTACCTGAGTAATGGCAACATTACGGGGTGACGGCGCCACCAATCACGACGGCGACACCACCGTTACGCCGCGCCGCGACGCAGCCGTCACGGTAAAGTAACGTGTCACTACGGGGTGAGATTGCTGTAATAATGTGCAAACGTTCACGATATTTTGTCAACGTGTTAGCATTTTTACAGAACTTTGTGTTTTAATCAGTCACTTACGTCTTACATATAGAAAATTGGTTTTCGTTTGCTTCCGATAAGACGATTATTATTGGGGCGAACCGTTACCCACTTCGTAGGTTAACATTCCCCAGGCACCTTATACTTGTTTCTCCCAAAAGACCAATGTTAACTTTTAAATCCTTTTCCTTCTCAATGCATAATCCGAAATTGTTTATTTAGTCTTGTTTGGTAGGACAAAATACCTAGCGATTGTAGTAAGCAGAATTTTGATAATATACAAATAGTTAACTAATAAAAAATCACAAATGTTCAAGATTTGGAATTTTACCAAGCGATTTTTCTTTGTGATGTTAACATTCTGCTTACTGAAATTGATAGGTAATTTTGTTTTCTGTGAAATGAGCCACAATTAAACGATTTCGAGTGATGCGTTGAGAAGAGACTGCAATTGACACTTAACATTGACCTTATGGGAGAAAAAGGTATAAACACGAAATATTACGTGACTGGAGCCCACTCTTAAAGATTTGACATTTTTTTGCGGGTGAATCTGGAAACTACAGGTTGCTCACAAAAGTCGTTGTTTCGTTTTAAGGTGTTGTTATTGATCGGAAAGTCAACTGAATTGCAACTGAAGTTGAGCTCAATAGAAACACAGTCTTGCAAGAAGAAATAAATTACATTATAAAATTAAAATGACGGGAATGTTAAAAATCTCGATAAAAACTTCACACAAAATCGCAAACCCAAGTTTTAACAATTACAAATGCAGTTAAAAGCATCCATTATCAAATAGGTGGCCCGGCCAATCGTAAAAACCGGGGTCGTTTAATAAATCGCCAGTCATAAAAAACAAAGAGCACCGACACTGTTAATATTTACCGGCACTATCGCAGCTCAAAAATGCAGCAGATGGCAAACCGGGAATTACGAGCGAACTGCGGCTAAAAGCCTGAAAGCACCGTCCTGCGAGCATGATCGATGGGCAGCTGAACGATGAACGATGAACGGTGAACGAAGATGTAAATGACGAGGATATGGGTTTAACCAGCTGATTGATCTTGGTTACTGTTGTTTGTCTTTTCGGGGATGGTAATTATTAATGCGGACACCCCTTCCGGACTTGAGTGTGCAACAGACAACTCTGTCGGGGCCGGCACTGATATGTAGAGAAGCCCTTGTCGGATCTAAGATGTAACTGTAGATCCATGACCAGTTTGTTGGACTTGGTCATTTGACTGAGTAACGCAGAGTTGATATCTCACAAAAACAACCGCCAAGACTGATCCTCCTAAGGTAGCGGGTGGCTGAGTTCCTTTAAGAATAGAAATGATCTTCTTTGGATTTGAGTTTGTTCTCAGGTAGAGAACAAATCCATACTTATTTTCACCGGTGTTAGCAACTTAAGGGTGGGCTCCAGAGATGAAACATTTCCAGGAGAAACATTAGGTATAAACGCGAAATGTTACGAGACTGGAGCCCCCTCTTAAACGTTTTGCTAATACTTGATATTTAAATGTATGTAGAAACTTAATTATTGAATACGTGTTTTTGTAGATTCGTACTCAATTCTTTGAATTCCAGTTTGTTTTATTCGAAATAGTTTTGTTTCTATAAACCACGGAACTTCTGGAACCACCAACTTTTCCACTATTTTAACCTCCATGTGTTGTTTAGATTAACTAGCTAATACTTGAATAAGTCATCGATGTTGTATGATTATTAAATGCACTAACGGTTAGTTCAACCGAGGCCCTAAAATTAGATTCAGATATGCAGGATAATTAACATAGTCTCACAACACTTATACTGTACTTACACACAAGACGGTAAATATACATAGAGGATAGTCCCGCGAGGTTATCGATTCCAACCAGTTACACCAGTCATCATCAGGCCCACAGAGAACTGCGACTTTCACTGCCTGGAAACTCTTGCATTAAGTAGTTGGTTCTTAAAATAATTCATAAGTCAATGATTTTGGATAATTAGGAGGGACAGGACTTACGTACTGTAACGGCTGACCCCTTTCTTTGTTTTAGATACACGCACAGTTTTTTAGTCTATATGTACGAGCAAAGTAAGGAAAAAAGGCTGCCAACCTCTTTAACCCCATAAACATTAACCATTAACATAAACCCCATTAACATTGGACTTACCCCCAAGAAGTATTATCGTTCCTCCCAAGAAGCTGGTAGAGCCGCGAAATTCTTGGTGACGCTCCATCTTAAACATTTAATCACCACCAATAGAATAGTGTGGCGATGCAATTGTATAAAATACCCACGTTCAAGGAGTTGCAACTGTTGACATTGCCCTGTCTCTTCATCCTTGAAACAGCGACATTTTTTCTGTCTAATTGCTTCATGACTCGGGGCCGAGACATACACAATTACAAAACTATAGAGGCAGGGAAAACCTCCGTACTCGCCAACACAGGACGGCAGTTACGAACACAACGTACTACCTCCATGATTAATACTCCGCCGAGGTATCTAACAATGTTATACCATAATGGGATAGTTCAGACAAGAGTATTAATACGTAACCGAGGCGACGTTGGCGACGAATTACGACGGAAACGCAAAATACCTCGGCTAGCTACCCTCACAAGCAGGTGGTGTTCAATCGATCAACAAGTTGGTTAACTCGTTTAAAATTGCACTCTTGCCCAAGGCATACAAGACTCTCCTCAAATCGCTGTTGGCTTCGTAGGCTTTTTGTGATGTACTTGGAACATGACTGGGTGACCACAAATTTCTAGAAAAATTAAAATTGCACTACTGCCCAAGGCATACAAGACTCTCCTCAAATCGCTGTTGGCTTCGGAGGCTTTTTGTGATGTACTTGGAACATGACTGGGTGACCACAAATTTCTAGAAAAATGAGGACCCCGGAGCCGAAGAGGACATATAATTGGCGAAATAATGGGAACAACATGGTGTTTGAATGGCTCAGTAAATGAAAATTTTATATTTATTTTAATTAATGACCTTGCAATACAATGGAATGCAATTATCATACTCCAATAAACGCTATTATTATTTGAAAAGGTTCGGGTTAACCGTAGCAAAAAAAGGAAAATTGACAAAACTTTTCGTAAACCTTTCGATAACTGTTTATTCCAAAGTTGACAGGTCAAGTTTCCATCCTGATGACCGCCGAAGCGCACAGTATACGGGAAGGGAAGCATCCCCGACTAGCGCAGTTTTGCCCAAACAAACAGCGCCTAATGAAATGATAACAGGGCCGCCTGCGATTGTTGGACTATTCAAATTTGAATCAACAGATGCCCACTTGTCGTATTGTTTTAGCCCCAGCAGGATCGCTTAAAATAAGCAGCGTCACGAAAACGTTTGGTTTGGCCCGATCAAAATTAGTTGACACACTTCAGTGTGGGGTTGGGTCAATAAAGGATTATGCCGGATCTTGTGTTAGGCGGGCATATATTGGCGGTGTGCGATCATCGCACGAGCGGGTCTGTGATTGATGGACGAGTGTTGCTAGTTGTATTGTGAGACTGGCATTCTGGACTGGATAAGAAAGTGTTCCAGGCATGGGACGGTGTAAAGCGATGCTTTCTGCAGTAGTAGTGTTGCATACGTGATGAAGTCAGTAGAAAGAGAAAGCTTGCTTACAAGGTAGATATTCCACAAGTTTTTTAATATACCATAATTTCACACAAAAACCATACAGTCGTTTTCAAAAACGAAAATATTGAAAATATAAGTACATAAATACTTATCAAACAAAGTGGTGCAGTCAAAATATCTACAAAACTGCATTATTGACCATCAAAACTAAACGAGCACAAACAAATTATAGATTGCGGTGAAGACTGGCATTTTAATTTTATATGCTATAATAATTGCAGCACGTCATCCAATGCTGTTGTTATGTAGAGTTAATAAGTTGCAATATGTCTCAAATTAACTCCCTGTTTTCAACATATCCTACATATTAATACGCTAGGACGCGAGGGGTTTTTTCTTCACAGTTATAACTCGATAAGGGCTTAACGGATTTTAACGTTTGATGTGTCAAATTAAAGGTATTTTTACATAAATCTACCAATACGTCTCAGAATTTTAAGACAGGGCATAACTTAAATACAGTAAAGGCCTGAATTTTCTGAAGGATGACGATATCCAACGGCGTTAGTTTAAACTATGTGTTGATTGTAAGAACGTTATCCGCATTATTCTCAGATGTTATCATCCGTTTTAATATCAGATGTTTTGTTACGTTTGTTTACAACTGGAGTAACCTTTCCTTGGGTACAAACTTACTCGGATTCGAGCAACAGGACAAATAGTACTGCTTAATAAGTTAGGTATAACACTGACACATTACTATATATTATGAATATTTTTCCGCGAACTACTTGGAGAGGAAAACATGGAGGAGTTGTCCTAAAGATACTCTCTATAAGCAGCCTATAACTTCATAGTTACTAAATGGTTTTGAATGAAACTTAAGGGAGGAATAATATTCTACACTGCAATGGTATGTAGCCTATATATTCTATGGTATAGAATATAATAGAATCTATACAATTGATAAAGGCAAAAGTCTAATTCGCCCATTATTTTACTAATGTGTTTGAGCAAAGTAAATTCAAATTCACCAAACAGTAAGAGAAAGACAGGAAGATAATTCATCTTCCTTGGAGAGGGAGGGAGAGATAGAGAGGGGGAGAGAGGGGAACACGAATCAAGCCCATAACAATATTAGTTATTTTGTATAAAATGGGAAACTATTAGTTGCCTGAACCCAGCGTATTAACAAACTGTTTTGTATTGAAAGTCCAAAAAATCAACCCTCTGGTATGTGCGTGTGCGTGTGCGTGCGTGTTATTAGACAGAAGTCACTGACTGTTGCTCGCTGCACGCGTGTCAGTGAACGTTAGCACGCACGCACGCTCACAAGCACGCACTTCACGGGGGAAATGCTTCCCCTGAACACTTCCTGACTTGGTTTTATTGCTTCTAATGGACCGCACTGAGACTGCGGGTGACTTAGGGGGCTGACAAAGAACTACTATGTGATTATCACAGACTAAGTGGGGGGAGGGGGTGTAAAACCTAAGGAAAACTTTGAATTGTAAACTGGTCTAGTTTGTATAGTAAAAGAGAGTTGAGACATTTTAAAATTTGTTAAATTTAGTAACCCATGCCGGAGTGATAGAAGTTCAAAAACAATGTAAGAAGACTACTGCGTATTTTTTAAACTTTTAATGTCATGGACTTTTTGAAAATATTAATGAAGGTTTAATAGTTCATTCTTGGAACTTCTATACAGAAGGTTTTTACGACATCTCAATCCATTTTGCATTTGTATCTTTCTAAAATAAAGTGTTTTACTACTTAAAACAAAAAATTAAAATGACTTATCTCAAGTGCATGCTCCAGTAACATTTCGCGTTGCTACCTGATATGGTTCTCTCGTAAGGCCAATATTAATCTTCAAACTCCCCCCTCCTTAACTAATTATTCAAAATCTTTGATTAATGGTTCATTTTAATAAACAAACAAATACCTAGATATTTCAGTGAGCAGAATTTTGATGTCACAAATACTTAACTTATAAGAAATAGAAGATATTGAATATTTTGGAATTTTATGGAACGAATATTATTTGTGATATCAAAATTCTGTTCACTGAAATCGGACATTTTCAGGATAATCCATAGAGAAGGGGCGGGGTTTGAAAGTAAACATTGGTCTTATGGGAGAAGCAGCTATAAAGCAAGTGACTGGAGCCCTCTATCCACCATCCACTGTAGTTAAGGGTGCGCCCTACCCAGATTTAATTCATTGTTGTTTAGCGCCGCGCCGGCGCCGCCAACAAGCAGGGCCATGCATATTTACGCTTGAAGACCATTTTGTTCTCCTCGATCGCACTGTTATTTTACAGATTTCTAACAAACTATTTGCAGTTTCAGACTTTTCAGATTCCAATCTAGAGATCATACGGTTCCTTTTCTCCAAAATAATTTTTCTCTATACGTTAGGAATCTTTAGAAAAACGCTTAATTTGAGAACATTACTAATGGCCTACCACTTATTTTGAATTAAAATCACGATTTTTAAATCGTATGATCTCTAGCTGAACATTTATTGAATTAAATAACATCAAATTATTTTTAATTGGTTAACAATTTAGCCTACAATGAGGGAGATGCAAACCCATTACTTGAGCGTGCGGAAGGGAGGTACGGCGCACCCTTAAAGAAATCATGTGCATATAATGTCATTGCCTGCGTTACTCTTAAAACCGAGAACGTGACGATAACGCCAACTAGGGTGGAGTGCGATGGAAGGCTATTGTAGAGATTAGTACATGATATTTATTATTTCTCCTCGCTCACACTCACGATCCATGGTGCTTCACTCCAGTCGGCGCTATCTATAACGGTGAGCACTTTTTCGCCTACGCTGACGGTCCAACATAGTTAATATAATTTGTTACGATATTGAAAAATGTCATCAACCGATTGTTTGTTTGCTTTATCGAATCAATTTATAATCGTTGCTTACTGCTTGATGAATTGTAACTTTCAGGAAAATCGGCAAGCTACGGTAGCCCAGTGGATACGATGTCAAAAACGAACAAGCAACCGGTTGGTAAAATGTTTCGATATCGAACCGATATTGGACCTTCAGCGTAGGCGAATAAGTGCTCACCATGCAACATATTTCTAAGCTCAGTCATGACTTCCTCTAATCTGACCAGGAAACGCAGCGGTCCCGAGGGGCCCTTCTTATCACGGAACCTAGCATCCCCCCTTTCTTATACACGCAATACCGCTAACACTGGATAAGGGGGAGAACACATGCTACAATGTAGATACATTTCCTTTTTGACAACTGCATAAACTACAATTTACACTGTTACTATTTAATTGTGAAAAATGTATACAAACATTAAAAAAAATAAACTATGAGCGTGTTTCGTATTTAAAGCTTAAAGCGAGCTCTACATATCGTTCATTTAACCCATCTCCACTCTTTAAAATGACCTTGAAATACGTTACGTTATTCATGTGATATCATGGAGAACATGTTGAACTAGATATTTGACTAATTTCAAACTTCAAAGTTCTAAATTCTTAATTTAGAAAAGAAAAATATAGAATACTACATGTCTAATTCCCAATGCACCTCATAACCCACATTATACACCCAACCGTTAGAGTATTTTATCATAAAAATTTTCATTTATTGCCCAAATAAAGATGCCCTCGCTAAGTAAAGAAGTAATGTCCTTGGAAAGTAACAAATATATGCGACGGTGAAAAGTGATTCTGTTAAGTTCAAGTTTCATTGTAAATTTCTTATAGTTTTCAACCCACGACTTACCAAATCAAACCACGTAACATGGGTTTTAGCGAATTTCCCGTATAGAAAAGAAGCTGTTACCGTAGGTTTCATGGTAAGAGTTAAGCCCGAGACCATGATAACTTTTTTTGAGGTCCCTAGATGCCAAAAACACTATCAGTTCAAATTATATATATATATATATATATATATATATAAACTTAACCTAGGTTAATGATTCAAAATACTATATTTTTTGCTTTATAAGCTCTATGAAATGGTCATACCCAAAATTTTTATTTTTAACCTCCCTTCCCATGGGCAGATTTTTCTGGTTTTCGAGCTTAAATTCATGAATGTCATCCACTTTACACATTTGAGCCAAATTTAATCGAAATCGAACGAATATATATATATATATATAATAGTGGGGACCTTTTTGTTTGAGGTCCCCAGATTCCAAAAACACTATTCGTTCAAATTTATATATTTATATATATATATATATATATATGTTCAATATTTACACAAACACACACACACACACACACACACACACACACACACATATATATATATATATATATAAATATATATGAGATTGAAAACAAAACTTCCATAGTACCCTTTTTTAAACATTTTTATTTCACAACACGTTTCGGCTATAATGCCATTTTAAAAGTGTATAAAAAGTATAACCTTAAAATAAAATAGTCAAATTTAAAATGAATAAACATATGTTAAAATATAGATAAAGTAAAAGATAATTAAAACATATGCAGACAATTAGGGTTATTGAGGTAAATAGCGTTCATCGAGCTATTATTTGTTTCTTAATTCTTCAATTTTTCAAATATTGGATTTTGGATTTCATTCTGCATCACAATTAGAATATTATTAGGAACATGTTTTGTGTTCTTATAGATTTGGTATTCTTCTAATATGTTCATCTTTTCACCTGTTTGTGCGATATTTAGAATTTCCATATTCTCTGAGATATTTTTGTAACTATGCTGAGTTTCAAGAATATGCTCAGCAAATGCAGATTTCTGTGTTGTTCGGTTGTATGATTTTATAGCTTGGATATGTTCACAAAATCTGCATTTAAAGTTTCTTCCTGTCTGGCCTATACAAAATTTTGGGCATTCGCTGCACTGGATTTTGTAAATGCCACTTTTGTCGTATACGTCAAAGTTTTGCTGATTCTTTATACTACTTATCTTTTGTATAAGTTTGAATGAGTTGTTTTTTGTTCTATAGCTTATTTTAAGGTTTGATACGTCAAATGTTTTTCTTACAGCTTTATTCAAAACTTTATTATATGGTAGACATATATACTCTTCTTTTATTTTATATTTGGAACTAAGATTAATTTTATTCTTCATGATGTTTATCATCGTGTCGATCATTTTTGATTTATAACCATTTCTTACACCTAGAGTTTTTATAAGTTTTTTCTCTTCGTCGTAATGCTCTTTCTCCATTGGTATGTTTAAAAGTCTATAAACCATTGATCTAAAACTTGCTGTTTTACGTTGCCAAGGGTGGTTTGATGTAGCAGGTATTATTAGGTCTGTTTGGGGTTCTTTCCCATATATTTTAAACATGTGTTTTTCAGGATGTCTATATATAGTTAAATCTAGAAAGTTAGTAGTATCTTTTCTCTTTTCCATTGTAAATTTAATACTGTGTGATATGGTATTTAAGTATTGTAATAAATTATCACAAGTTGATTCATCGTCTTTCAAAAGACAAATGACATCGTATACATATCTGTACCAGTAAGTTATGTTTTCTTTACATGGGTTTCATCATTTGTAATTTTATATTTTTCTAGTTCTTGCATAAATAAGATAGCTAGCAGGCCTGAAAGAGGAGAGCCCATGGCTAACCCTTAATTTTGTTTGTAATATTTCATATTAAATTCAAAATAGTTCTGAGAAATTGTAGTTTTGGTTAATCTAATTGTTTCATCAACATTATTTTTGCTTAGGTTAACATTTTTCTAGAGTAATTCTTTGAGGATTGTTATAGTTTCATAAGTTGGGATGCTGGTATACATGTTAGAAACATCAAAAGAAACAAAAATACCGTTTTTATCATTCTGCACGACATTCACCTGTTTTTTGTTCTCTAAATAGTACGCAAAACGTCACTTTATTGTCCTAGGACCTGAAAAATCAGCTGTGATATTTTTTAAGTTCTAGGACGTAAAAAGTCAGCTGTTTGCTTTGCCTATACATGATAGAAGCGCTCCTTACCACATGTTATAAAAAGTATTGATTGTAAATAACAGAAATGTAAACATCGTATATTACCTTGTAAACATAACCTTAAAAATACAACTTTATAGTTACAATTTTCAACGATTAAAAGTCTAATTCCGCATTATGATAAAAAACGTTGTTCATCACTCGGAGAAAAGTGTCGTTTTGGTGCTTTATCGTGTTTTAAAAGCGAGGCTGTGCCACTTTTGCTCCTAGTGATGAAAACTACTATTTCAGGGATTATTATATTTTTAATTTTTTCAATCAATTCATATTAATATTGGTAATATTACATTTTTCAACAAATTGTAATCGATTGGAAATTATTTTATTTAGGAATTTGCATAGTTTGTAGGAAGGGGCACTAGTGAAATTGACTATTGGTCTGATAGGGATATTTTGTTTATGAATTTTAGGTTGACCTCTCAGTTTGGGTGCTGATGGATTTATTGATTTTAAATTGATTTTTTTAGCATTTGAACGAATTTTACATTTGGAAATTACCTTGTTCATATCTTTATTAAATTCTTGAGTAGGGTCTTTTTTCAGTTCTTGAAATGAGTTCATTTGTAAAAGTTTAACATATGTCTATTCATTATAAATTTTCCTATTTTATTTTAAGGTTATACTTTTTATACACTTTGAAAATGGCATTATAGCCGAAACGCGTTGTTAAATAAAAATGTTTAAAAAAGAGTACTCTGCAAGTTTTTTTTTTCAATCTAATAATATTATTAGTAGTCCTATTCGTGAACTCAAGTGAAAAATCAACAGAAATGGACCACTAACCAGAACTCTTTCACAAAATAAAAATATTAATCTGAGAATTATCAATCTGCAAGAGGATATAACGCCAAACTACGTTCAAATCCATACTAAATCAACATACTAAATAATTATAAAAAAATTATAAATGATTGTAACCCATGTAAAGAAAAAATAATTATTGGTACAGATATGTAGACGATGTCATTTGTCTTTTGAAAGGCGATGAATCAACTTGTGATAATTTATTACAATACTTAAATACCATATCACATAGTATTAAATTTACAATGGAAAAGAGAAAAGATACTACTAACTTTTTAGATTTAACTATATATAGACATCTTGAAACAAAACTTGTTTAAAATATATGGGAAAGAAACCCAAACATACCTAATAATACCTGCTACATCAAACCATCCTTGGCAACATAAAACAGCAAGTTTTAGATCAATGGTTACAGACTTTTAAACATACCAATGGAGAAAGAGCATTACGACGAAGAGAAAAAAGTTATAAAAACTCTAGGTGTAAGAAATGGTTATAAATCAAAAATGATCGACACGGTGATAAACAACATGAAGAATAAAATTAATCTTAGTTCCAAATATAAAATAAAAGAAGATTATATATGTCTACCATACAGTAAAGCTTTTAATAAAGCTGTAAGAAAAACATTTAACGGATCAAACCTTAAAATAAGCTATAGAGCAAAAAACAACTCATTCAAACTGATACGAAAGATAAGTAGTGTAAAGAATCAGCAAAACTTTGACGTATACGACAAAAGTAGCATTTACAGAATCCAGTGCAACGAATGCCCCAAATTGTATATAGGCCAGACAGGAAGAAACTTTAACAATTAATATAGTATTTTGAATTAATTATTAACCTAGGTTAAGTGGTTGCGGATAAAATAAAAAAACCTGCTCATAAAATTTCCCATGTTAATCTTATGGGAAAAAGGTTTTTGGCTTTTCCACAGTTCATTTTAATGTAAACTTCACATTTGCTTTTACCAATCAGTTCAGCTCAGTAAAACTTTAGTTCATTGGCTACCCAGTAATGCCAACATTACGGGTATAAATTATTCTGTTTCAATTTTATTTATTTATAAAAGAGTATACTTCTTTTTGAATAACCCTGTATATATATATATGTGTGTGTGTGTGTGTGTGTGTGTGTGTGTGTGTGTGTGTGTGTGTGTCCGTGGATGTGATAACTTGAGTAAAAAACTTCCGATTTCGATTAAATTTGGCTCAAATTTGTAAAGTGACATTTATGACTTTAAGTTCAAAAAACAGAAAAATCTGACTATGGGAAGGGGTTTTAAATTTTTTATGGGGTTTTAAATTGCCCAAAAACAGGTTTTTTGAATTTTTTACCATACAATTTTTTAGAAACTTAATTTTGGTTTGGGCGATTTTATAGAGCTTAAAAAAGCAAATAATATAGTATCTTGAATTATTAACCTAGGTTAAGTAGTTGCGGAAAAAATAAAAAAAACCTGCTCATAAAATCTCCCATGTCAATCTTATGGCAAAAAGGTTTTTGGCTTTTCCTCAGTTAATTTTAATGTAAACTTCACATTTGTTTTTGCCAATCAACTCAGCTCCACAAAACAATAATGTTGGTGTTTAAATTGTGATTCTGCGTCCAACCGTTGCAGAGATATTTAAAATGCTAAACACAGTTCGTTGTCCAATGTTATCCTTATGGAGAATAAATACAATTCTATAGCTCGATTATTCATGAATGTATTTTGATGAAACTTGGTATGTTGCTTCACGTAGTACTGGTACAGTGACATTTGCACAAAAGTATGTAAATGTATTCTTTGTTCATTATCCCCGTGGCAGCAAACCTGCATACTCAAGCCTAATGTTATTCTTATGGAGGAATAAGAAAAGTATATATCTCCCTTAATTATGAACATAAATTAATAAAACTTAGTATGTAGCTTCACCTGGTTGAGTTATATTGATAATTGCACAACATATTTCTTCTCTTTCTTTGAGTAGCAAACCTGAGTACTCAGCCCTAATTTTATTCTTATGGTGAATAAATAAAATGCTATAGATCAATTATTTATTTATGTATTTTTATGAAACTTGGAAAGTGGCTTTATGTGATAGTGAGAAACATGTGCATGCATTGGAAATTCACTGAGTACGCAGGTCTGCTGCGACGGGAGTATTTTAATTTTAAAATGGCATTGCCTTATCCTTGAAGTGTGATTGAATTTATGGAATGGGATATCCTTGATACTCATAGGATAAAAATGAAAATGCAAAATCGGACATGATATTTAAAATAAAACCTGTAATCCGGACGGTAAGTTTAATCACCGATGACACGGCGACCTTACTTCCTGTGTGTGACCGGGCAGTGATAAGATCGTTTGATAAGATTGGACTTTAAAAGGCAACCGCGATCGCATGATACAACACTAGTCAGCTGATCGGTAATGATGATTTGATCGCACGCGCACCAACAATGATGCGATCATGTCACGTGACGTCACATTTTGGTTACAGAAAACTGACCACGATGATGCAGTAGCCGTTCTCACGTCATTGCAGCTTGATGCGGTTGTTTCAAGATGTGCAATTTAATTTAATTTGATTTTTTTATGGGCGACACACATTAAAATGCGTTATTTTGTTCTTCATTTTTGCTGTAATTTAAGATGTGTTGTTGGTAAATAATATTACTGCGTTTGTACAAATTTCTGTAAGAATATTTGCTGTTGAAGTATTTGTGAATTTCACAAAAATTATAATTTATAAATAAAGATATTTTATAATTTACTAGCTGATGTACCCATTCTTTACACAGGTATTTTCTTTACCCGTTCTATAGTCACTGCAATTTGCATTTTAGTTAGCTTGAAACAGCTGGTCTTCTTCTGCTCTTTAAGCTGTCAATAGGAAGTATTCACAGCTGTTCGCATTACAACTTCTTAATGTTGAATTTCTTCTGAAATGTAAACATTGAAACTTAGGACGTTCCTGGGGCATAGCCCAAGGGCCCCGAGGGTATTTTAAGGAAGTCAATGGACCTATGTGTTGCATGGGTTCAAAAACTACCTTTGTGTAAAGCTTCAGCCCAGTCGGTTCAGTAGTTTTTGCGTTTACCCGGAACATCAGACAGACAGACAGACAGAAACCGCCCCTTCTTTATAATATTACTAGCTGACGTACCCGTTCTTCGCACAGGTGTTTTCTTTACCCGTTCTTTAGTCAATGCAATTTGCATTTTAGTTAGCTTGAAACAGCTGTTCTTGCTTCTGCTCTTTAAGCTGTCAAATGGAAGTATCCACAGCTGTTCGCATTACAGTTTCTGAATGTTTACTTTCTTCTGAAATGTAAACATCGAAACTTAGGACGTTCAAGGGGCGTAGCCCGAGGGGATTTTGAGGAAGTGAATAGGCCTATGTGTTGCATGGGTTCAAAAACTACCTTTGTGTAAAGCTTCAGCCCAGTCGGTTCAGTAGTTTTTGCGTTTACCCGGACCATCAGACAGACAGACAGACAGACAGACAGAAACCACCTCTTCTTTATAATATTACTAGCTGACGTACCCGTTCTTCGCACAGGTGTTTTCTTTACCCGTTCTTTAGTCAATGTAATTTGCATTTTAATTAGCTTGAAACAGCTGTTCTTGCTTCTGCTCTTTAAGCTGTCAAATGGAAGTATCCACAGCTGTTCGCATTACAGTTTCTGAATGTTTACTTTCTTCTGAAATGTAAACATCGAAACTTAGGACGTTCACGGGGCGTAGCCCGAGGGTATTTTAAGGAAGTCAATGGACCTATGTGTTGCATGGGTTCAAAAACTACCTTTGTGTAAAGCTTCAGCCCAGTCGGTTCAGTAGTTTTTGCGTTTACCCGGAACATCAGACAGACAGACAGACAGAAACCGCCCCTTCTTTATAATATTACTAGCTGACGTACCCGTTCTTCGCACAGGTGTTTTCTTTACCCGTTCTTTAGTCAATGCAATTTGCATTTTAGTTAGCTTGAAACAGCTGTTCTTGCTTCTGCTCTTTAAGCTGTCAAATGGAAGTATCCACAGCTGTTCGCATTACAGTTTCTGAATGTTTACTTTCTTCTGAAATGTAAACATCGAAACTTAGGACGTTCAAGGGGCGTAGCCCGAGGGGATTTTGAGGAAGTGAATAGGCCTATGTGTTGCATGGGTTCAAAAACTACCTTTGTGTAAAGCTTCAGCCCAGTCGGTTCAGTAGTTTTTGCGTTTACCCGGACCATCAGACAGACAGACAGACAGACAGACAGAAACCACCTCTTCTTTATAATATTACTAGCTGACGTACCCGTTCTTCGCACAGGTGTTTTCTTTACCCGTTCTTTAGTCAATGTAATTTGCATTTTAATTAGCTTGAAACAGCTGTTCTTGCTTCTGCTCTTTAAGCTGTCAAATGGAAGTATCCACAGCTGTTCGCATTACAGTTTCTGAATGTTTACTTTCTTCTGAAATGTAAACATCGAAACTTAGGACGTTCACGGGGCGTAGCCCGAGGGGATTTTGAGGAAGTGAATAGGCCTATGTGTTGCATGGGTTCAAGATCTACCTTTGTGTAAAGATTCAGCCCGTTGGTTCAGTATTTTTTGCGTTCACCCGGATCATCAAACAGACAGACGGACGGACGGACGGACGGACAGACAGACGACAGACAGACAGACAGACAGACAGACAGACAGACAGACAGACAGACAGAAACCACCTCTTCTTTATAATATTATAGATAGATGAACGTTAAACTTAAAATCATAATAAGTAAATTTATAAAATGCCGTAAATGAACTAAATTGCAAATGAAAATTTGTCTCATAAAAGTGATAAATTAAGGTTTATACTGAAAATGAACTGAATAAGTCTAATGGCCAATTATCTACATGTTAAGAGAGCGATTAATGAAGAAAAAAAATTAATGATGCTTTCTAATTGAATAAAATAACAATAAAAAGGACTAATAGTGTTTAAGGTAACTTATTTTGATTCCAATAATGTTATTGCATAATATTTAAACATTAAAATAAATAATATCTTAAAAGCATGTCCACACTAATCATGTTTGCTCAAAAATCAGTTGTTTAGTGTTTTAATGCAATGTTTGTTTAGTGCCATACATTGTGATGTGTGGCAAACACTGTTTGAAGTTTGTTTCTAGAACTAGATTGTTTGTCAGAATCCCATTATTTCGTTAGGAAAAAATTGTACAAACTGTTAACAACTTTTGCTCTGTTTTATTCCCAACAAATATATTTGGGAAACACGTATGCTTAGTGTAGACAAGGCTTAGTACAGAAAAATATTACAAATATCATATCCATTATTTTACCTAACTATTGAGGTGATAAAATAACTTAAACAACAGTTTAGATCTGATGAACATAATACGCGACCATCAGTATTCATTACCCTTTCACTTGACAATGCATCGCATAAATCAACCCCTCCACTAGGATGCTCGCAGTCCCCGTCGCCTAAGGCTGTTCCCTCCCCCACACGCCCCCCCAGGTGTAGCGCCGAGCTGTTCCATTAGGGTTAATTATTCCCACACAGCCGCGCGTTCTACATTTTTTACACGGAGCTCGCAGCTTTTTCGCCCACCTCTGAAATATTCAGGGCCGCAATTTGTCAGGTATTCATCGCCAACGATTGTTCCCCAAGTGCTGGCCGCTTGCACGTCGGTGATGGGATCATGGTTTTACAACGATAGTTAGTTTATGCATAAAGCGGCTGAGAGTTTGAGTTAAGTGGTTTTTTGGAGGTTTTATTGAATAGTAACAGATAAAAGTATATAGGTTGAGCAAATACAAATTACTAATATCATCCTGAAATAATAAAAAAGCTCTTCGAAATGTTTTAGCCGTATTGAGTTTTGCACAGCTTTACCCAACAGTAACAAAAAGTGGTTGTTTTATTATTTTCAGAATTTAATTAAACATTTTATACGATTGTCGTACATAAAAAAAGATTCAGAACTTCGGCAATTCTAGTCCTACTTTACTAGAAGTATGCTCAAATATTCTCGTTATTGGACGAGCGAACTCAGAAATGGTAGTATTATAGTACTAAGTCCTAACCAAAATCAGTTACAAAATATAAAATACATAGTCTTGATCCAGAGGACTCTGTAGGAAATTCTATTTTTATTTCGGTAATGTTGTCATAGAATAAATCGATCTTGTAAAAAAACCATAACAATATTAAAACTGCAATTGTATGTATGCAAACCGCTGAAATGAGGCTAGGAAATTTGACTCTTTCACACCAAACCTTTCACTACATTCAAGAGTGCATTTGATAGTACTTTAAAAAGCTGCATAAAAATATTCAATTCCACTTTTATGTTTATTTGATAATCTCTATATATAAATACGAAAACCTATCATTCCCCAGGCCAAACCTTCACACCTACACCAACTAAATTGACTTTTTCCACAACGTAGGTAACCGCCAAGAAAGGATTTTAATAAATTCCCCTCAGGACTCATCTCCACGGAGAGTCAAAGTACCAATCCTATGTTATTCTTATGGGCATTCACTTTAGTTTTAGCTGATGAGAATTCTAACAGCTGATCAGGATTACTACCTGTAGTAGGTCCACGGGTCACCACGGGTGAAACCGGGTACGACGGCAGCTAGTTGATGATATAGTTAAATTATAGGGCAAATGTAATTTCTACTTGGTACAAATCTTCCATCTGGATCATGTTGCTGACTACCCCTCGCGTCTTACCGTCAACAAAAGCACCCTACAATCCACGTAGGTGTAATCTATCCCCGTGCTTTCACAACATTTGACCGTGAAGGGGTGATGGTGATGCCACTTATCGGGTGATTCACCCTGATTAATCACCTGGTGATGACGACGGCAGGGGCGGCAGATGTCTGTACCTCTGTACGCCACCTTGCCGCCTCGGGCGCTCCGCGGGGGCATTGGTGTTGGGCGGGGGTTACTGCCCTATAGATCGTCTCGGGGTGACTGATGAAAGGGAATCAGATAGTTATTATATTTCAATATATTGCAGTAGTAAGATTTTATATCTTTAACTTAGGATTTGGTAAACAACTGTTTTTCGTATCCACAGTAGGGATTTGGTAAACAACTGTTTTTCGTATCCACAGTAGGGATTTGGTAAACAACTGTTTTTCGTATCCACAGTAGGGATTTGGTAAACAACTGTTTTTCGTATCCACAGTAGGGATTTGGTAAACAACTGTTTTTCGTATCCACAGTAGGGATTTGGTAAACAACTGTTTTTCGTATCCACAGTAGGGATTTGGTAAACAACTGTTTTTCGTATCCACAGTAGGGATTTGGTAAACAACTGTTTTTTCGTATCCACAGTAGGGATTTGGTAAACAACTGTTTTTCGTATCCACAGTAGGGATTTGGTAAACAACTGTTTTTCGTATCCACAGTAGGGATTTGGTAAACAACTGTTTTTCGTATCCACAGTAGGGATTTGGTAAACAACTGTTTTTCGTATCCACAGTACTTTTATTTTTTCTACTCAACAGATTGGACGTCCAAAGAATAATATTCAATGCATTATATTGAGAAATTTCTACCCTGTAGCAAATCATCATCTTTAATGTCCTCTAGAGCCTTGCATTTATATAAAAATTCAGAAAACACCCAGAAAACTCCTTGGACATCGGCCTTCATAGTTCTAACATTTGGAATACGATTTTATCAAATTACAACTTATGAGAACTATAATAACCGATCAAAAATGTTTTTGTTTCGTTTTGTTAGCCAAAAAATTAATTCAATAAAATTTAATTTTTAGATTCAAAGAAATCTATAAAGGTAGCCAGTAAAGGAATCGCGGTTTCCTCTCGAAGCAGTGCAGATTTGTTCCCATAGCGTAACTGGTATTATTATACTTAGATTTTAACGGCTCAGTTTGTATTAAGTGTCTAGACTTTGTACTTTATTACAGACTTTTCATTGTGATAGTGTTAATTTTAAAGTTGCATTAAGTAGCCCAATTTTTTCAAATTTTGCTGCCACTGCTGTTCGAAATTTTCCTATCACATTTTTTTATGGACCCTGAAAGTAATTGTTTACTTTTATTTGTATTCTTTACATAAACAATTTGGACCGTTCTCTTAACTTTGGTAACGTTTATTACAGTTTGCAAACGATTCAACCCTTTTTTATCCAAGCCTGTAGGTTTATATAAAATCAATTCGTTTGTAGAATTAAATTGTGATGTTAGTTACTTTCTAAATTAAATTTTAAAACCTAAATTTTAATGTATAATTTTATTTTAATTTTATCTGCATATCTATCATAAATGTTGTTATAAACACAGTGTTATAGGTTTGTTTTTGTGTGTGTTTTTTTATATATTTGTTCAGCAGAAGAGAACAAACAATGGATAAAATTACAAAAGTACATAGTTTAGTTCTGTACGCTTGTCATTAAATTGTATATTTGTTAACGACAATAAAAGATTTTCTATCCACTTATATGTACTTCTACAAGAAATAAAACTGAAATGTATTGCACTTTTGAGTTATGATCGTCGGTATTTTCTATTCAAAAAACCTTATTCATTTTCGTTTACTGGGCACTCATAGTAAGGGCTCCTAACTAAATAACTGACGTTATTCCAAAATCTGAAGTAAATGTAGGAGGAAGGGAATAACGTAAGGCATGCAGGCTGAACAGGTCATGCCAGTTTCATATAATCAAGCCCCCTTACTGTAATACAACTCTCACTCTTTCACATGCAGGCTGAACAGGTCATGCCAGTTTCATATAGTCAAGCCCCCTTACTGTAATATAACTCTCACTCCTTCACATGCAGGCTGAACAGGTCATGCCAGTTTCATATAATCAAGCCCCCTTACTGTAATATAACTCTCACTCCTTCACATGCAGGCTGAACAGGTCATGCCAGTTGCATATAATCAAGTCCCCTTACTGTAATATAACTCTCACTCCTTCACATGCAGGCTGAACAGGTCATGCCAGTTTCATATAATCAAGCCCCCTTACTGTAATATAACTCTCACTCCTTCACATGCAGGCTGAACAGGTCATGCCAGTTGCATATAATCAAGCCCCCTTACTGTAATATAACTCTCACTCCTTCACATGCAGGCTGAACAGGTCATGCCAGTTGCATATAATCAAGCCCCCTTACTGTAATATAACTCTCACTCCTTCACATGCAGGCTGAACAGGTCATGCCAGTTGCATATAATCAAGCCCCCTTACTGTAATATAACTCTCACTCCTTCACATGCAGGCTGAACAGGTCATGCCAGTTTCATATAATCAAGCCCCCTTACTGTAATATAACTCTCACTCCTTCACATGCAGGCTGAACAGGTCATGCCAGTTGCATATAATCAAGCCCCCTTACTGTAATATAGCTCTCACTCCTTCACATGCAGGCTGAACAGGTCATGCCAGTTGCATATAATCAAGCCCCCTTACTGTAATATAACTCTCACTCCTTCACATGCAGGCTGAACAGGTCATGCCAGTTTCATATAATCAAGCCCCCTTACTGTAATATAACTCTCACTCCTTCACATGCAGGCTGAACAGGTCATGCCAGTTTCATATAATCAAGCCCCCTTACTGTAATATAACTCTCACTCCTTCACATGCAGGCTGAACAGGTCATGCCAGTTTCATATAATCAAGCCCCCTTACTGTAACATAACTCTCACTCCTTCACATGCAGGCTGAACAGGTCATGCCAGTTGCATATAATCAAGCCCCCTTACTGTAACATAACTCTCACTCCTTCACATGCAGGCTGAACAGGTCATGCCAGTTTCATATAATCAAGCCCCCTTACTGTAATATAACTCTCACTCCTTCACATGCAGGCTGAACAGGTCATGCCAGTTTCATATAGTCAAGCCCCCTTACTGTAACATAACTCTCACTCCTTCACATGCAGGCTGAACAGGTCATGCCAGTTTCATATAGTCAAGCCCCCTTCCTGTAACATAACTCTCACTCCTTCACATGCAGGCTGAACAGGTCATGCCAGTTTCATATAGTCAAGCCCCCTTACTGTAATATAACTCTCACTCCTTCACATGCAGGCTGAACAGGTCATGCCAGTTTCATATAGTCAAGCCCCCTTACTGTAATATAACTCTCACTCCTTCACATGCAGGCTGAACAGGTCATGCCAGTTTCATATAGTCAAGCCCCCTTACTGTAATATAACTCTCACTCCTTCACATGCAGGCTGAACAGGTCATGCCAGTTTCATATAGTCAAGCCCCCTTACTGTAACATAACTCTCACTCCTTCACAAATACAAATATTTATGTCCGTTGTTTTCGATACAAACCCAGATTCTGTAATATGTGTATGCAGTTTTCTCCATAAGATTTTAAGAGAATAGTTTTTTGTTGCCTTGATTAATTGGGTAATAGGTTATTAAAAAATAATAGCATACAAAATGTAATTGAAAATATCAGACATCGAATCAGGAATATATATTTTTTATGAAATATAAAAATAATTTCGAAATAATATATTTTTTTATTACGAAAATATAAAATAGTACGAAGTATATGATTAGACGACGAATAAAAAACAAGTAATCAATCGGTTCAGTATTAAAATCACGAAACCAGCTCCAGCGTAAATTCCCTTTGCTCCAGCGTACATCGTCCAATCAAACAAATTGCCAAGTCCGTATAATCAATCAGCTGTCATTACTCAGCGGTTTCGCCCATAAATGAACAAACACTGTTGGTTTTAATCACACGAGAGAGAGAGAGAAAGACCGGGAATAAACCCGGCCCTAGTAGCATACCTTGCGGAACACCTAACAGTGTTTTACACCATATGCGCGGAACGGATCGATGCGATGATTACCTCTCAGCTGATTACGGCCCAGCTGATAGATAATGATAATCAGCTGTAAAACAAGGCGGAGGTGACCAGGTGGGGAGCAGATGGTCTGGTGGCTCCTCGCCGCGCCGTATGGCGCTCCCTTATCACCTCGCTATCAATCAGGGATGAGTTGACATTATCTCTCGGGCCGCAAACATGCCCGGGGCTACTATTGGAAACTGATACGCCCCCGATGGCTCATCCCCGCACATGCTGCGCTACTGTCATTGCTCTTTAATCCTCTTTTACCGAGGGTGGCCTTTGAAAGAGCAATCGTCTAATTGAGATCGAATTGGCCATTCAGGCGGTCTCTTGTGAAGGTTATAATATGTTAAAGAGTGTTGCTGTTTAATGACAAGTAGTAGTAAATTTCTGAAGTTGTGACCGTAGATTAGCCTGTCCACAGGATAACGTGCAGTTGGTTTAATTTGAATAGCTATTAAACCGGTAGTTGAAATTTCTGATGCTCTAAGTTTTGTTTGGAAAGTAGATAAGGTTGTTATAATTACGGAATGTAGTAACAAACTTATGTTTACAACACTTAAAAACATGTTTTTACTTACACCCTGCATTTACGACGGTAAATGTACATAACAGATGGTACAAGGCAATCGACTTCGATCACTGATCACTATCGTCATCAAACGAATGAGAGGTTCATGGGAAAATTTAATATCATATTTGCACTGAGTTATAAAGCAGATGTGTTTTTAAACAATAAATTACTGACGTTCTTGAACCGATCTCTACCTGACAATGCTCCCAGAATGCGATTCCTCGTAACCAACTGGTTCTTTAAAAGTGTAATTAATTCAAAAGCAAATACTTAATCAAGTTGGAAGAACCTCGGTTAATTTACGAATCTATAAGACTATTACTCTGGTTGTTGCTCATATTGTTTTGTTTATAGAAAAACGCTTTTATAGATAAGGTTTATTCAATCTCCTTTCTTCAATTACAGTATCTTTGATCCCAAACCGGCTGGGGTAGTGTAATGGTTAGAGAGCTCGTCTTATAGTGCGAAGTTCGCTTTATTGATCCCAAGAGAATTCATGAAAATTAAAGATAGCATCGCAGGTAGACGCGGAGGGATTAGTGGATAGGCGTCGCGTCCGTGCTGACTACGACTATACGACTGAGCCTCTAATGAGATTGGGTAACGGCGCGCGTCGCGCTGTTGCTGTCGTAGCCCTGCAGATAAATTTATTTTCTTCCGGTTGGTCCAGGTCGCGTAGTCATACAACTGAAAATTCTGTGAATATTCGAACCGTAACTAACTACCATTTGTCATTTACCAATTAACTGATGGCTTAAGATTAGCTAGACTTTTAGGTGGGGACAAGACCAGGGCTTGGCCTATTCCCCAACTTAACTTAAATTAATTGATCGTATTTATGTGTACAAAACAAAACCTATTGCATTTTAGAACAAAAAGCAAATGCAGTCTCCTGACATCGAAAAAATTAAATGAATGAAGAGTTATCCAGCGTCAAAAATATCTCTGGTTAAAGAGTGATTAAGCGTGTTGTACCAATTAATCAACAGCGGAGGGTCGCCGGCACCACCGTGCCAATATCGCGCGTCACCATTGTCACGTGATAATCCACAGTTGACTCGCGCCCCGGGGGGCGAACTCATCTCAAGATTGGAGTTGTAATTCGCAGGTCGGGGTCACCCTCCCCCCCGCGACAAACACGGGAAACATTTTTTTGTGACGCTTCACGGGTGAAAATTGGAATTGTGGAGTACGGTGTAATTTCCGGGGTCCTTGCTACCGATGTGTGTATGAGGGGGGGTTAGTTCTGACGTATCTAACCTGGGGGGAGGGGGCAGAGCTCTTGTTGATATGGGTAGCTCGTGATTATGAGATTTTGATTTGGTAGACGTATAAACGCAAAACAGGATAGATAGGGAATACAATAAATTACTTGGTTACAAAAATCTTGTTTCTTTGTTATTCAATTAAAATCATTAAACTTGTATTGAAACACGTTATTTCAAATTATGTGTAATTAAAGATATTGTCGTTGAAGAGTAATTATTTGTGTATAACATTTTGATAGAGAGTAGAGTTTTATTTTTAAAATTCGAAATATCAAGATGAATTATATTTTTATCACAGGGTATAGGGGTTTATAAGGCAATCAGGTTTGATACAATTTTTTTATTGTACATATTACAAATAAATTCAAAGTTTGATTTTTCTACACGATATTAAAAACTAAACGAGTTCGCACGCAGCACGCTGACGTGAGGGAAGTGAATTTCCCCCAAAAAAACTTTTAAACTCAAAATATGTGTAAAACCAAACATGTATTCCAATTTTTATTGAAATCTGAAAACATTGATTTTTTGGCTGTTCTTCTGATGCTCCTGGTTTCATTTACCTGCAAAGCTGGGAATACAATTTTGCGCATTATAATGTTAGGAGAAGGTCCAGGCAGGCTTGAAAGTAGGCGTGAGTTGCTGGGGATGATAAAAGTACTCTAACAAAGGAATAGCAGGCTTTTCTAGTGTAAAACCCCCATAAGACAACGTACTGTGTTTAGTCAAAACACATTTTCTTTAATAACTCGGTAAATATTTATGCTAGAATTACGAGAGAGGGCTTAAAATGTTCACCTCACTAATTCCCATCTTTATGCATGCATTAATTTTACATCCGGGGCTTTTCTGACCCTTTTTGAGCCCAAAAACTCAAAATTTGAAAGATTAATCCCCAAAAAAGGGGTTTAGAGTTTTGCGATTGTTTTGCCCAACGAACTTGTCCAACTGATTGCAGAAAGGAACGTCCCTACCAAATTTTAAGTTAATCGGACAAAAAATGTGACCGCTAGAGTGCATACACACACACACACACACACACACACACACACACACACACACACACACACACACACACACACACACACACACAAACATACACACACACACATATATATATATATATATATATATAACATTTTGAACGACCCCCCAAAACGTGTTCAGGGGGTCACGTTAGGAACTTCTATGGTGGTCCCGGGCTTAAGTTTCACCGTGCGGGTCATGCTAATAGTTCACTTTCCAAAGGAAATTCACTAATAACTGAGAATGTTACAGTACTTGTTAGTGAATTTCCTATGGAAAGTGAACTATTAGCATGACCCGCACGGTGAAACTTAAGCCCGGGACCACCATAGAAGTTCCTAATGTGACCCCCTGAACACGTTTTGGGGGTTCGTTCAAAATTATATATATATATGTGTATGCACTCTAGCGGTCACATTTTTTGTCCGATTTACTTCAAATTTGGTAGGGACATTCCTTTTTGTAATCAGTTGGACAAGTTCGTTGGGCAAAACAATCGGAAAACTCTAACTCCCTTTTTGGGGATTTTAAATTTAGAAATTTGAGTTTTTGGGCCCAAAAAGGGTCAGAAAAGACCCGGATGTGAAATTAACGAATGAAAAACTGTGGGAATTAGTGTGGCGAAACTTTTAAGCCCTCTCTCGTCATTCTAGCATATATATTTACTAAGTTATTAAAGAAAATGTGTATTGGTCAAACACAGTACGTTGTCTTATGGGGGTTTTACTTTAGAAAAGCCTGTTATTCATTTGTTGGTGTACTTTTATCATCCCCAACAACCTCACGCCTACTTTAAAGCCTGACTGGACCTTCTCCTAACCTTATAATGCGCAAAATTGTATTCCCAGCATTGCAGGTAAATAGAACCAGGAACATCAAAACAGCCAAAAAATCAATATTTTCAGATTTGAATAAAAATTGGAATAATTGTATGTTTTTAACTGATTTTGAGTTTTTATAGTTTTTATGTGGAAATTCACTTCCCTAACGTCAGCGTGCTGCGTGCGAACTCGTTTTATATTCATGCGATTTGTATTACAACACTACATTTTAGGTAGAAAAAAAACTTAAAATACATTAGGCTGTGCCCCCCATTTAAAACAATTTTCCAAATGCTATTATAACCTTTACTAATTAGCTGTTAGCAATCTTGTTGATTCTACGTTACGGTTTAGGGATATCAATTCAAATTTCATTTCAAATAAAACTGTTAAAAAAATGTTTCCAAAAAACTTGAGTGTTAGTTTTAATTTAAAGCTAATTTTCATCCACCGCTCTAAACAGTGTTCAATCAACGATTCAAATCGATTACTTTCTTTCGAATGTTGTTTTTAATCATCTACTGTGAATTAGGTCGAAGTAGAAATCACCGAGCACAATGGCCGGAGGGGCGCTTGCAGCAGTCACTAGTCGTCAGACAACAAACCCCGTGATCGCATTGTTGGTGCATGTCGCGCCGCACCACCGCGCGGGACCCTACACATCCACAGAGTATAGAATAAGCGAGCATAATTGCACGCCTCCCTGGCTTCATGCTCTGTGTCGTCTCCAGATTGATGCGACCCCCTGCAGTAAGTGACATTGACGGGGATCGCGCCTCAGTGAACCTGTCTGATCACAATTGTCGGGAGGATTTCGATAAAGTTAACTAACTGTTACTTGGAAGTTTTACCTTATATGCATTACTGAACAGTTTTAAAGAAGATAAGTGCGACTGAAGATGGGTTGTGACTAACCCGAAACCGGTCTCACATATTATCAAAACATTGGCACCTTACTGAAAATATAAGTTTTTCTTTAGCACTGGCAAAATACCATGTTTTCTCTCTTTGCAATTGAAAAGTTCAAATTAAAATTTCTTATTGACACAATAAACGTTACATAAATTGCTACCTGCAGTAACAGGTGTCTCCCCGAGGAAGATGCAATAATATTTTACTTTCTTTATTTTGCTGAAGCCTTGACACCTATAATATTATCCTTTGGTCGTATACAAAATCCTTTGGTCGTAGCCTTAAGCCTTACATGTCGACAACCGCGGAAGTGGGCTACAATTTAAAAAAAAAGATAAGTGCGACTGAAGATGGGTTGTGACTAGCCCGAAACCGGTCTCACATATTATCAAAACATTGACACCTTAAGGCTACGACCATAGGATTTTGGTGAGTTTTAGAATAATATTTTAATGATTTAACAGGTCGTGAAAACTAAAAATACATATGATATTTTACAATTAACACAATTACTCTTTTTTATCATTGAAAACACTTCTTTCACCCTAGTTTTTCAATTAAATGATCTGACAATGAACAATAAGTCTTATTCAAGAGAGTGATATATTTAATTTCTCTTTTTAAGTGACGGTATTTTCCTGTTAGAAAGAGTTAGGTAAATGTTTGTACAACTTCAAACCAGAATAAAGAAGACGCTTTTCAAAAGCGCTTGTAATATGAGTTGGATAGTAAAGAAGATATTTATTTCAAGTACTGTAGGTGTGTTTAGAACATTTTGATTTGGGATCGGTCAAAACCCAAGGGACTGCAACTAAATGTGATCTTTTGTAGACGGTGCTAATTTTCAAAGAACCTTTTGAATAACATCCTGCATAAACTGCGATTTTACCGTAATCGTCAAACTTTAAATTTCATTTAAGATGCACCCGAATAACCCAACCTAAAACACACCCCCACTTGTCCATTCCACATGCAATTCAAACTCCATCACAAATCCTTCAGAAACCTTTCACAGAGCAATTTCCAGTTATATTTCAGCCCGCCAAATGTCCCGCCTAAGAGCCATCGAGCAGGTAAGAGCTCTACAACATAAGAGCACGATTTGTTTGGTGCTCGACGGTGGCCATTGTTGACCGGAGTGGTTCACTGCGCATTATCGGCACTGAGCACCGAGTGCGGCACAATGGGATTAATACTTTGACTTGTCTAGAGTGGCGCGGTATTGTATCGCACTGTAGTATTGTCCTTACATAGGTTTTACTGGATACATTAGTTTTTTTTCAATTGTGAACACGTCTTATGTAAGGTATCCATTCTTTTGTGCTCCTACCTTTCAGATTTTTGTTTTGTAACTATTGTTTAAAAGATGGACAGGTTTTAAATGCTTATTCAGTTTTAAGATGCTGAATCAGTGATATGGTTTCAAATGGTGTAAAGTAGACAGAATTTTAAATTTTAGTTATCAAATAAACAAGGAAAACTCACTGTAAACATTTTTTACAGCCCTTTCAGTAGTAATTTTAAAAGGGTTTGGCGAAACCGTTTTTAACACTATTTACCATATCCAATCGTAAAGGATTTGAAAAATAACTTCGCAAGTAATGCCTACTAAATATGGCGATTGTGATTATCCTAAGCAAGGTTTTTCCTTAAGATCAAACCGCTGTAATTGAGGGGTTTTCGTGGACTTGGTATGCATAAAGGCCGCACACAACTCTCTTACTTTGGATATCAAAGAGGCTTTGTCAACAATCCTCTGTATTTCACTATCACAGACCGCAGACTCTGCTGTTTGGGAAAATATCCTTTGTGTTGAATAAATATAATAATAAATACGACTCCTGATAAGCAGGAGCAGTATTTTACTTCCTTTTACAGGGCTCTCCATGAACGTCAATTTACTTACAGATAAATCAAAGAGAAACATATATCTTACTTTTTAATTCCCTGATATTGTTTTGTGTGGTCAACCGAGTGCCGTACCAACCACAACCAGTGAGATGTCGAAGTAACTGATCCGTGGTAAAATATCGACATGAGATTTTCCCCCAAGCAAAGTTTGGCCCCCAGTACTAAATATTATAAAGAGGTAGCGACGACAGCCAACCCTATTACAAGGCAGATCACTGCATAACTGAAAACGGTAAACAAAGGTAGTAGGTTGTGATGTTTAGCTAAAAACAGCAAAAATAGATTATCGACTAGCTTACGAAAATTGCATAACCGTTTTTTAAAGCACTCTAGAAAAATTTTAATTGGTAAATTCACTATGGTCCAATATATTATTTGAGTAGCTTTCTTTTACCAATAAATTCTAACTCAAAGACAGTTCTCGGCAAAGAGACCTATTCAATGTTTATTTTCCGTTTAGGATGACCTACAGCTTAAGGTGGGTTCCGTACCACCGGGTAGCTGCATTAAGAGCCGGCTACCCTGTTGGCTATAATGGTTTTATCGCCCATTAGAATAATGTTAAGTTCAGACCTCAATTTTTGCTTATCTCTTGAGATACAATTTTGATTTTGGTGTCAATTGAAAGATATTCTTATCGCGGGTGATTATTGTGGAAGCTATTTTGAAAATTAATAATATTTAATAAAAAATGTAATTATTTTTTTAAGTTTGACAATGTTTTCTGGTAATCTGTTACACTTATGCGAATTTTTACTCGCAAAAATCACTCTTTACTTGAGTAGTCAAAAAAAATTACCTATATCAGATTGAAAATTAAATAAAAATGCGGGTCCTAAATAGATGTTTAGTTAGCATTGCGCTTATGGAGAATCAATCCAATATGACCGACGGGGGAGCCTGGCCTTAAATGCAGGTAAAATTAACCACATAAGGTTCGTGAAGGATTAAACGGTTTGTATATTCCAGCAAACTATATTTCGGTTACATATTTTAAATTACAAAAATCCGATTCAGTTTTTTATCTAAAAATTGAGTTCGATTTCGATTTTATGTGCTATATTGGATGAAATTGGGTGAAAGTGAATTTGAATACAAAGGGTAAGAAAACAAAGGATTATGGACCTATCGTATTATAATTGTACACATCCAAATTTATCTATACAGTTTAGCTAATTATGTATTTTGTCTGTCTGTCTTTAGATTGTTTGTACTGTATATGATAGCATACCAAACAAAGTTAAATGTTAGTAAAAAATGTAGTGTATTTATCTTTTTGTTATAAAAATAGTAAAAGTAGTTAGGTTTATAAATTTTAGCTCGATAAACAGACTTTTAAACATTTAATAACATTTAACTGAACTTTTTAAGAAACAAAATTTGGCTTGAAGTAACACCAAAATGTATCTTACTCAATATCCAAAACTAATCCAACAAAAAAAATGTTTGGGCTCTTTTGCATGCAGGCGTAAAATTAATTTCGTAAAAAGACACTTTTTGAGTTTTGTCACGTTCTAATTAATACTTAATATGCAATATGTTGGGGTTTTATTTCAATAATACCTTTAAATTTTGCACGGATTCCTATTTTGTTACATTCAGTTCAAAATGTAGCGTTTTAATAAAAGAGCAATCTTTAAGCCACTAAATTTATTTCATAACTAATGGACAATATCTCTTTAGTTTTCTTAAGCCCGCCATGTTTGACGGGCTAATTACAGCAAGTAGTCTTATAATAGTTATTGAATTAATTAAGCTAATCTATAATATTATATAGAAGAGGTGGTTTATGCCTGTCTGTGTGTTGTTTGCCGTTCCGGGTAAACGCAAAAACTACTGAACCGACTGGGCTGAAACTTTACACAAAGGTTCTCTTGAACCCGTGCAACACTTGTGTTCATTTTCTTAAAACCCAATCGGGCTACGCCCCATTAACGTCCTAAATTTCAAAGTTTACATTCAGAAACGGTAATGCGAACAACTGTAGATTCAGTTCGGGCCACAGTGCTTGGCATCTGGTTAGCGTATGATCTGGAATGACTTTTCACCTCTATTTAGCTTACTACCGTTATGTTAAAGTCTACTTTTCTCAACAGAAAGCAAAAATCACTTATATAATTTTAAAACATTTGTTTTGGTTGTTTTTGTTAATGTCTACTTTTATTTACGAAAAATTTCAGTAGTTTCTCACTTTACCCAGGTGCCAAGCACCGTGAACCGAGCTGTACTTTCATTTGACAGCTTAAAGACCAGAAGCAAGAACAGCTGTTTCAAGATTTCAAACTCTAACCTGTGCTAAGACCGGGTACATCAACTAGTATAATTTGATCTTATCCAGACGATAAAATACTCCAGTAGTGTTACAACAATAACTAAGAATATCATTGCAATTAACCGCATGCAAACATCCTGGACCACGTTTAGAGTGTATTTTCCATCAGAAAGAATATATCTATTACCTAATAAATTTCAATAATTTGTAATGAAAACCCAGATAGTTGAAAACCAAATTTGTTGTCACTGTTGTCAGCAATCATATAAGGAACTGATCGGGTGGTGAATATTGTAACACGGGTACTCGAATTAAAATTAAGTGTTCCATTGAAAATGCATGTGTTTTGGGCAGATTACTAAAGTAATATTTTTATTTTACCTAATTTCAAGTAAGTATTATATCTACAGTAATTAAATCATAAGGTAATAACAAATAAATTGACCTTCTATTAAGAGAGGACTTGGTCCCAAAATATTTGCAAAATTGAAATACAGTATTACATTTGATGAACTGTATCTCTTACATCGTGCAACAAGTCTGGTAATTGCTTTAATACATTTTCAACAGTGCAACTGAATTCGTACAGCTAAAACAATATTGTTGCAAAATTTATGGATTTAATTTACCATCAATTAGCTCCTAATTTAGCATTCTAATTTATTTTTTCAGATAGTGTTTGTATTGACTTTCATCCTTATAAATTAACAGAAACGCTGCCTAATGGGCTGTTAATCGTTTAACGCACTTGGAAACAATTGATTTCAATATCAAAATGCGTTGGTAAAATTTAAGTTTTATTAAAGCGGTCTATCTAGTATATATTATATATTATATATTATATATTATATATATCTATTATATTATCTATTATATATTAAGTACTAGTACTCAGCTAAATATACACGTTTATTGGCTACATTACGTTTAATTCTGATATATACAAGTTATTAGTACTGATAGTAGTACACAATTTGTTACAAATAATCAAAGAGACATATTATCACGTTGTATTTTGTTTTTGTTATGATAATTTTTTTATTAGGAATCTATTTGTACTGTAATACAGTATTTTGCGTTTTAATATACCATTCATTTTCTAAAATACGTATACAATTTGAGATAGTTTTAAAGTGTTTTAACTTTTGAAGTAAAATAATGAGTAAAACAACATTTGTTATACCTCGACAAATTAAAGATAACTAGTGAAAACTGACGATGTATTGTCACAAACGATGATATTTTTGTTGTTTGGTAATTATTACGTTGATCTTAGTTTAAAATTCATTGTTGCTTTGCCAAAGCTGGAGAAAATAACAAAAGTGATTGTTTTTACTGCTTTTACAGTTTCATGTTTTAGTTTATCTGTGACATGTTGCAACTGGATTGCCTGGATTGTGACCCTAATCTTGTTTTGCTCTAGGTGCTATCATAGATTAAGAATACCACAACCGGAGTATGTTTAATCTATGGTGCTATTCTCCCCTGAGAACGGGATCAGATAAAAGACGTTATAAACGTCGTAAAACTTGTTTTCTCTTATATGAGATGGAAAATATCTAGAATAATTTCTTAAATAACATTTGTATTTTTAATTTTTAATTTTCCCCAAACGTAGCTGAGTATAATCACAGATAAAGGAATTCATATTTATTATTCCTTTGTCTGTGGTATAATCAAACATAACCGACGCGACGATTCAGCAACTATTTTTCTTTTGGGATTACCAAAATCATAACCGTAAAAGTGTTTTCGGTTTTATTAGTTTATATTGTGATGGCATTCCAGAAGTTAGCTGTTCCTGCTTCTGTTCTGTGTTTAATTAGTATTTATAGGAGATAAATGGTCGATTAAGTTAGTTTCTGTTCTTCCATTGGATTATAAGCCATAAAGGTGGGTGATTTATGACACCCCAACAGGCACGTCTAGACTAGACAGACAAGGGCTTTCAAATCGTGTCGTCTCAAAATCCCCAAGTTTCAAAATCCCCAAGTCTCAAAAACCCCAAATTCCAGAGGTACCCTAATTATACGGGTTACTGCCTGGTCCGGGGTTCACGAATACGGCACCAACCCTTAAATTTATAAAAAAATACATTAATACGGCACCGAACCCTTCACCTGCCGCCATGACACACACTTACCCGGCACCAACCACCCCTCTTACCCATTCCACTTACACCCCTCCTCCTTCACCCCCTCCCTCTCACTAACAACTCTCTCGACCACCTCGCCGGATTTCTAATAGACTAGGAGCGACGAGGGTGTTTTTTATTCACGATAAATAGTTGGCTTCGGAGGACAAATTTGATTTCTCATCTATACAATATTGGAGGAAAACTTGTTCCACAATCAATAGTGTGATATGCCCACTTTAAGAAACATCAAAAACATCATTTTTCTGTTAATTTGATAGATAATGTATTACTTTAGTATTTATTACTGTTCTTCTATAAGTGCCCCTAAGGCGGCGACCCTAGAGGTGGTGCCTTAGACTAATGTACGTTATAAGAGATGTTTTCGAATTGCAGGGCCTACTGTTAAAACCATACTGCTAACCGTACGTATATATAGTCTCTATTCTAGTTTTTAAAATGTTACCTTAATCCCATAAGGTTGAAATTCAATGTATTTAATGCGGAATTCAAAATTTGTCTTTTAATGTGAAACTATGGGCCCCCATAAGGAAGCTTGTGGACCTGTCGAAGTTGGAGTATGCGGGGACATTTTCGGTTTTGCTTTGTAAAAGGCGTGTTCAATTTATTATTATTCTGTGTTAGCAGGTTAAACCAGAGCTTTAATACACTGAGAGAGTTAGAGAAAAGCAGATGGGACTGAAATAGTTGGGGGGAGTAGAGAATGAGGTGAGTATATGTGGGGTTGTGGAGGAGGGACCTCTCTACCCTACCTGTAAATTGCCTTGGTGCCGCTGCCGTATTGAAGCGTGTAATTAATAACGCCTGGTTAAACTCTTAATGAGGGTCAGATTTGGTGCCGTATTCGAGTGCCGCCATCTGGTCGGTGTCGGGAAAAAAGCGACCATCACGAAATTGTATCTGCGCCTGTGAGGTCAACAGCTCAGTCAAGTTAGTGATCAGCGAAATAAGCGATCATCACAGAATTTTACCTGCGCTTAAGACCGCAACACTTCTTCTGGCATACTGATTTACATCACACTTTATCCATGTTTGGACTGGCTAAATGATTGACAGACGTTTTTAATTTAGATGTTTTTTCCTTTTGATTTTTTATAAATATACTAGCAGTTTCCGGCGCGTTGCTCAGTGAGCTGTATACATTCTGGAGAGACTACTGCCTTGCAGTTTCTGACAACAAAGCGTGCCTTATTTTAAAATCAGCTGGAAGCACAATATCTCCTCTCTACAGTACCAACATAACAAAACGAACACCATGTACCAAGGTGCCACTATCGTTTTGTAATGTTAGTATATAGAGGGGAAAATTCTGCCGATGGCACGAAAATCCAACCAGCAGTAGTCTCTCCAGTTATTCATAGAGCTCACTGGCGTTGCTACGCCTAAGAATTGTGTTTAAAAATCTTCATTCATAACATTTAGAGTACAGCTCGCTGCCTAAATGAATAAATAAATGTTTACAATAATTTAAATTAGTCATCTTTGAAAATCATAACATATATTTCCTACGTAAGAGTAACATGGTAACTTTGAAGTCCAGTGGGGGAGAGGTAAATGGCATTTTGGCCGCTTATTTCGCACATACCATGGTTGAATTACCTCGAACGGGGGGAGGGCGGGACTCATGGTAGTTTGGCCACTTAGTTCGCGCATTCCGTGATGGTCACTTATTTCCGATATTCATCTGGTCAACGAGTCTCAAAATCCCCAACGCCCGCACACGCGCTCACGAGCACACGGGCCACGACCCTTACAGGTATATAGAGCACTTTAAATTGTAATTTATTTCAATAAATTAAACGTCTTAATTTGCGAAATAAGACAAACTTTGAGGAAAGTTTGTAAAGTGCGAATAGGCTAATTGTTAGCACCAGCCGGGATTGCGAATATCAAATCAGAAGATTCTTGTATACTCACTAAATTATAGTGTACACGTATCCATGTCGTTGTGATTTTGTTCAAATCACAACTATCTAGTTAAAATAAACTGTACCAGGAAGCTGGAATAAATTTATTTGGGGGGATAGTCACCTTCAATATAATAAATGTTTAAAAAATACCTGGAGGTATTATGGATTAGTGCCCACATCGAACTTTATCAACATCGGCCAATGGGCATGGCTCTCATAGGTCTGTACATGCATACAGCTACATAAATCACTTCAAATATCATCTACAATTCGCTTCCTGAATCAAAACCAAACTGAATAATCTTATTTCGATTTCCTCACTGACTCATTTACTTGTCAGCCGGCCAGTACTGTGATCATACCTTTAATTAGCATTGGTATTTTCTCGCGCGGAATAAGAATAAGAATATTTTATTTTATACAAATTTCATTAGTACCGTAATTCAGTAGAAATCATATTTTTTAGGGGTTTTACTAAAAAACTATTTTTTATTACAACTATATGTTGTGTGGACTCATTTTTCTTTGAATTAAATTAAGATTGAAGAAATAAAACTTTGAAGTTATGATTACGTTCATAAATATCAAAACAGCACCGCACGGGTCGCTAAGGCGTTGGGCTCGTGAGTGCGCGTGAGATTTTATAGGGACCTCCTCCTAGCTCTCGGGGATTTTGAGACTCATTAAAGTACCTATAGCGGTTGCTTGGGGATTTTCTTGTGGGGATTTTGAGACTGTTTTCCGCCATTTTCAGGTTTGGGGATTTTGAGACGTAACTTTTCAAACAACACGTGATTTGAGATGTAATACTTTCGTGGATAGCCTTGTAACACATTGGCTTGTTCTTTCTTTTAATATTGATTGCCTCAGAACCACTGAGTAACTTCTACCTCAGACAACTGTGTTTAGTCTTAGTTGTCTGTGCTTTTACCTTCAACCCATCCAAGTCCACAGATCCTCTACACAACCCTTGAATCCTACCCTCCACCACCCCCACAAACCCTCCCCCCCGGGGTTCGCGGCGGCATCGCACGGTTTGATCTCGTGCCAATAACTTGTCCACGCCAATCGAGTCCTCGAGCGCTTCATCAGCTGTTCCGCGACTCCCCAAGGAGTTTGCTTGATTTCTCTTCTCTTTTGTTTTCCCTTGATTAAGATGGATTTGGGGGAATCAAAGAAGCCGCTGATTTCGCTTTAGTTGCTCGGAACCCAATGAATTCCCATGCGTTGTGGTCTAATATGTGAGGTAAATATTGATACCCATTCCAGACCAAACTTGACTACAAAGAGAGGGTTCCAGTCACGAAACATTTCGCTTTCTACATGCTTCTCCTGTAGCATTTAACTTTAAAATACCATCCCTAGTCGACGGATTATGTGAAATACTTGAAATATGGCTAAATTTAAATAGTAAAAAAAACTAACGATTTCAATGGGCATAATTTTTATTTCACAAATAATAATCGATCAAAAAAAATCCATATCCAAAGTATTCCGTTTTTTCGATATTTGTTACGGGTTTACTATTTGTGGTATCAAAATTCTGCTCACTGAATTCGCTAGTAATTGTTTTATCCTATAAAATCCTATACTCTAATATGAGTAAGGTTTGCTTGCTTGCTTGCTTGCTTGCTTGCGTGCTTGCTTGCTTGCTTGCGACACGGATCTCAAAAACGGCTCCAACGATTTCCTTCAAATGTTCAAAATAACTAATTTCTGGGATAAAAATAAGTTCTAGACAGGCCTCATCCCTAGGAAAAATCAAATAATGTAAAAAAACTAAAAAGAAAAGTTAAAAAAATTAACATTGGGCTTATGGAGTTTCAAATCAAAACAAAAGTATTGTAACAGCTGTTCATAATTAACCAGGGAACTGTCAAAGTAATACTCATGTTGTTTATGATTATTAACATGTGGTTTCCTGAGAGCAGAGATTAACAGATTTGAGTAAAGATTACATATATAGAGTAGTAAAATAAATCAAAGGGACATTGAGCTATAAATAACAACTGGAGGGACCTTAAAAATGTAGAAAAGATGCTAATGAATAATACAAATCTGATTATCAGTAGGGGAAAGTGGTGAAATATTACTCCGAGTCATCTAAACAAACTGACTGACCTTCCCCCGAGCAAAGCTCGGCCCCCCCTAGGTACTGAGCCATAAATTAACAATTCCGGTTAATCAGTTAAGGAGAAACGGGATTTGAAAGTTTGCATGGGTCTTATGGGAAAAGCAGGTGAGTGAAATCTTTATAAATCATCACTACTATTATAACAATGAGGTGGTGTCTGTCTGTCTGTCTATTGTTCCATAACGCCAAAACCACTGGACCAATTCTGCTGAAATTTTGCACAAATGTAGTCTATGTACCGAGGAGTGTCATAGGCACATTGCCGTTTAGAAATGTCCTCAGGGCTCTGCCCCACGGGACTTTAGAGTTCCCATGTTATTCATATGGAGGAGAGTTTTATTTGGTTTATGTCACATGAGTGTTTTTCCTAATTCAATTCATTTAAATAAACAGCTGATATACAGGAGTATATCAAACTACAGACTGTCATTGTTTTGTTTACAATTTTTCTACTCCGAATTTTCACCCCGTTGCCAAGCACGGCAAAGCAGCTAGTACTATTATAAAAGTAAGTACTTTTAAAGGAGGCGGTGCCTGCCATTATCTGTATTATGGATTCGCACAATAACTCCTGAATCGATCGAGCTTGAAATGTTCATAAGTAGGTAGGTGGGCTTCACATGGGCCTATTCCCTTTAGTCTCCGCCTCATGGGTTTTCAAAGTTATAATTTTATCATTGTTTTTATTAATTGGTCTAATTTATCATTGCAGTAGTAAATATTATGTAGAATTTTAAAACCTGGGTTTTATGACTGTTTTAAACAAACCTCAGTCATAATATGTAAGTGTAAGATAGGAAGTTATGGTCCTAACAGGGCTACTTGGCATGGTTATTGCATCAAGCGAATGGTTATTAGAACACACGTTTAATAGGCAGACGCTCTCCAGGGTTATGGAGGGGGGCTCCATTTAAATGCAATATTGCGTTTTTACCTGTTATACCTCAATGATATCACAAAACCATCGTAAGCCTACATCCTTCGTAGAAGTTACTCGTATAAAAAGTAAAGTTTCTCGACCGCAGCAAAAATTGATTATTATTAGATGAACAAAATTCGTATCATTTAGCTTTTGTTAGAACAATTTTGACTAGGCATACACAAATATTTAAAATTCATCGCAAAAAATAAATAAAATGCGAATTTTTATCTCATTATTAGGTTTCTATATACAAAATCAGACCGGTAAAATCGAATAGGTATGCCTTTTGTGACTTTTTTTTATTTAACTATTTTGTACACCCGTTCAGGGGCTTTACATGATTACAGAAACACTTGATGGATCCTAAACACTGTGATTGAGTTGCCAATTTCTCCCAAACTGTTTCAAAGTTATATTCTCACATGGGAAAACTTCCTCTCGTTTCAACAATTTCACAAATGAAACCACTGGGTGGAATCCTCATGAAATTGAAGGACATTTCTTTCACTCCAAGAGATTCACATTTATGAAATTCAACACAAAGGGTATTTGCCCAAACAGCGGAGCCCACAATGTTCCTGGGCAGACTCCTGACAAAGCCACTTTGATATCCAAAGTAAGAGAGTTGTGTGCGGCCTTTGTGCATGCCAATGTCCACAAAGCCCTCTTTTCATTACAGCTATATTACTCATGAGTGCTTCGCTGTGTCATTTGTAGTTCTGGTTTCGCCTGGCGAAAAAAATCGTTGAATATTTGTATTTTATCCTTGAAGGCTTTTCTTTTGTAGTACTAACTACTGTTTTTCCACTGGAAACAATTCGAGTAATTGGGACTTCGGTTTAACTATTGAGACGGGACTGATATTAAATGCTAAATTTAATTGGAATCAATCATTCGCCTAATGGATAACAATTGATTTTGAAATAATAAATGGGTAGTTTAACTTCCCTGATACAATTATTTACAATTATAAAATTTAATTAAAGTGGCATTAGTTTAAAGATATTATTGAAAAACCTTTTGAAATCATATTTTTCTAAATTTGTACAATTATATACTTTAGTACAATCTGTTTTTGTAAATAGTAATAAATTTACTTAAGTGATTGTTATCTCAACAGATCGTCAATATGGAATTAGAAATTAAACGGCCAGCAGTGACATCAAGTAACCGAATTGGAGAGTACAAAACCATAAACACATTGATTAATGGAGGATTAACAGCGAACGAACAGCAATTGACCTGAAATCATAATAACGAAAACAGCCCTTCACGAAGTGAAATAAACTTGTAATCATACCATCTAAATACCCAACCAAGGAAAGGACTCCGTAGATAAAGACTGATAAAGACATCAAGTCAAAGAAGACCTTGAAAAAGATTTCAAGAAGAAGTTGAAGAAGATTCTGATAAAGATTACAAGTGAAAGTCGAAGAAGACTCCAAAACTATTGCAAGAGGAAGTCAAAGAACCCAATAAAAATTGCAAAAAGGAAGTAAAGAAGACCTCAATAAAGATTGCAAAAGGAAGTTAAAGAAGAACCGTTAAAGATTGCAAGGGCAAGTCATAGAACACCCCGATAAAGAAAGTAAGAGGAATTCAAATAAGACCCTATTAAAGATTGTAAGAGGAAGTCAAAGAAGTACCCGTTATATATTGCAAGACGATGTCAAATAATACTCCTTAAGTTGCAAGAAAAAGTAACCGATGGTCACGAAAAAGATTGCATGACATTGTCAAAGAAGAAATAAGTAGTTGAGGACCGAAACGAATGGCAACAATATAGTGATAATATAGAAAGCCAAAACCCAATAAAAACTGTAGATGGAGTAAGTAACTGTAAGGGTAAGTGTAAGCAACTAACAAGTAATAGGGCATCTTACGTGAGACTCACTTACATTTTACTAATTGGAACACCTGATTATGATCCTAATAGATAAAGTAGGTATTCATCAAGGTTCGTAGAGCTTTCAGACCAGTTGTGCTGAGTCGATCTATTTAAGGTTTTCTACTTTACCGGAAGAGATTTCGTAAAAACAGCTGGAAGGTCACGTGATCACCAATACAATCTGCAGTGTTGCTGGAAACACGATATTTATCGTATGAGTACCATATTTTCCTCATCAATGTAATTAGAATTAACATTGTTTAACTGCTTACATTCTATGATGAGCTGTTATTTTATGAAACTAATATATTGTTTTGATTTATTTGTATTATTAGATTAATGGATTAAGGGTTTAAATTTTCTTTTGCATGTTCAGTGACAATTTAAAAATAGCTGTACCATTATTATACCCTTAAGTTTGGCAAAACTTGATGGTATGTTGTTGATTTATGAATCAGCTGGACGCCCTCGTAAGACATCTTTGCTGCGAACATTACTCTTACGTAAATAACCACACCTGAAAGCTCTACGAACCTTGGGTATTCATAGCTAAATAAGATGTAAACCCTAAAACATAGAACTTGTTTAGATTTGTAACCTTAGAACAAATTAAACTAAACTATACTCATTAGATCTAATAAAGCTTATGAAAAATAATGACAAAAGCGTGAACAAATAAGTTTATAGTAATTTACAACAGCCAAGCAAAGACAAACTCAGTAATAAAGTCCGTTCTGCCTTATTTATTGTACGTTCGATAGTAATTTTGATCGACGTCATTATATTTTATTAACAATAACAATATATTTATTAACAATAGCAACGAATCTGCATTCGTTGTAAACACGTTTTATAATTTTCTGTTACATAAATCCTATTTTTAATTAAAAAATGCAAAAATGTAATTCTATTTCTTTAGACTTTAACCGATGCCTCGTTACGGAGGGTTTTTAGCTCAACATCACTTCCCACTTCCAATGTTTACCCCTTGTAACCGCAAAAAGATGTTTTCACCGGATATGCTGAGTATAGTCTTGTGTTTGGGTTCCATCAAGTGGCCGCCGTGTTTGTTTTAAAACCCGATGAAAATGGGTAATCCCCTAATAAGTGGGCGATCCTGTTTCAAAATCCTGGATATTTCTAAGCTGCCACTTAATTTTAGAAAAGCAACCCAAATATTTTGTGTGGTGGAAAGCGAGCGCGTGTCAGCAGTGAATATTGCGGTTTATAAAACCAAATATCATCTGTGGAAAAGCAACTGTGTGGTGGAAAGCGAGCGCGTGTCAGCAGTGAATATTGCGGTTTGTAATACCAAATATCATCTGTGGAAAAGTAGAGATGCAAAATTAGTGGATCATGTTTTTTAAGAGATTATTGCGGAAATTTTCCATCACTGATTAGTAAAAACAGTGGATCATCTGGTTTATTCAGGGGTTTCTTTAGTAGTGATAATATAGCGGGGCCATTTTCGGCACTTTTTCCCATGTTATTCTTATGGGGAGCCGTTTTTGGACCGGATTTGAAAAGGGTCGGCTCCCGACAACACATTAGGCCTATACTAGTGTTCGACCCTTGCCTATATTAATCACATTTTTCCAATCCTAACCCGCCCGCTATAGTTTTTAAAGATTAATTTTTATGTAAAATATATGTAATATAACAAATTTAGGATTAAACATTTGGAGGACACAATGTTTGACTGTCACGGCGGTTAATATATCGGATGTTGAAAGTTTATTACCAATCCTATATTCGTAAACTCTTGTGTTATTTTGACTTTATTAATTGATAACAGACTTATTCCTTAAATAATATTAGAAAGAAATGTATATTACCGGCTATGGTAATATAGTAATGGATATTATTTAGATCGTGCTGCACCATGTGGTGTTTAAGACCACTCTTACAGTCTTGGCATTTGGTTTACACTACACTTCCATAATTTCTTACCGTAATCTGACCATGTAATATCTGTTGTCTTTGGATCTGGCCATCTCTTTATTTTGTGCCATTTATATATAAATTATGTAACAGCTATATCCAATAACACATATATGTGTTAAGTGTTAGCACAATTGGACAATTGCCATTTATGTTTTACTTTACAGCACACATTTAACAAACAACAGGTCAATTTAGACGCCTAATCTAGTGCTTATACAACATATCTGTCTTGTAGGTCTCGTAGAATATGCGTATTTGTATTTAATAATATAAAGGTGTGTGTTATAAGATGTAGGGTTGGTCATTACTTCACAACACATTTAACATAACAATTCTGACAAATCTGGTACTTATACAACAGATTATGTGTATTATAGAATAACATGGACATTCCTGTAGAACAATGAGAAGTTGCCCATTTAACTATAACACTCGTATATTAGCACTATTTATAACAGTTTATATTATAATACATGCATAAATTACTCTATTCCACAGGATGCATATAAGAATGCAGGGTTTAATTATTAGTACAAAACCCAATACTAAGTATACAAAGACTAGGAATAGTTTGACAGTAAAACATCATAGAATTTGGACTTGATTTTAGGTAAAAATTCGGGATGGCACTGTTAGTTTACAAATGTTAATTATATTGAGACTATAGCAGTAGACTTATTTAGTCAAATTTGGAATTATAGTAATAGTTTAGAGGGGCATTTCATCATTGTATAACATATTTGCACACATATGGGACAGAAAACTTAATAAATATACACCATGTCTAATAATCTGTCAACATAATATATCTAAGACGGTTTATTCTTATATGTTATAGATGTAGAATTAGTAAATATACCAGAATGTTTGGACAAAATCAACATTAGGATTGTAAATAAGAGACATGGTGCAGCAAATAATTGGAATTGATTATAGATTATCCTCCTATGCACTAGACTTGGTCAAGAATAACTATTTACAATTTATAGTTAGAATCAGTTGGATGACAAATAAAATATGTGTTTTATACTAGCCAAGTTATATAACACATACACATACACATTAAGCAAATCAAACTATAAAATTTCTAAGGTGTTTTAAGAGGTCTAAGAGTCACAAATTGGAGATAACATTGTGTAATCAAATAAAACTCTTAATTTGGTATTTTTACATATACTAATAGTGGGCCATAACCAACCTAGGACAATAACATTTCCAAGTTACAAACAAATCGGACAGTAAATAAAGATGTTGGCAGTAATTTACTAAATATTGTTTAAACTGACAATAATGTTGAACTTAGAAACTGTGGTTGGTATTTAGTTATGTATTAGCTTAGGACAATAACATATCCAAATTGCAGACAAATCGGACCATAAACACCAAAGTTAGTTTCTACAGCAAAATTAACAAACAATATATATACTGCATTAAGGGGTTATTGGAAATAATATATGGTAATTTTAGATATAATAGTTGGATATGTAACATATTCAAAAATAAATAAAATTGAATAGTAAATAAAGGAGTTGGCAATTGGCAGTAATTTACAAAATATTGTTTAAATTGACAGTAATATTGAATTTAGAATCTGAGGGTGAAATTTACTTATGATTAGCTTAGGACAATAACATATCCAAATCGGACCATAAACACCAAAGTTAGTTTTTGATTACAGCAAAAATTAAAAAATATACTTATTACTTATATACACACATTTTGGGTATTAATACACATATAAATACTAGATATATACACACTAAATATATAAAAGAGTGAAAAGTGCCGATCCTCAGCAGCCGCCTCCATAAAAATGGTGGATTTACACTGCTATACTTTTAATGTAATTGTGATTGATTGTTATTTGTTATGGTACTTTTGACTATGTACCATGCATTTTAAACAATATACAAAAATAGCAGGGAAAACGTGCCGAATGTGGCTTTAAGCCATTATATTATCCCTTTTTGGCTGATTTAAATTTTTTTTAAATAAAGGGGACGGGTTAGGATTGGAAAAATGTATTTAATATAGCCAAGGATCGAACACTAGTATAGGCCTAATGTGTTGTCGGGAGCCGAACCTTTTCAAATCCGGTCCAAAAATGGCTCCTCATAAGAATAACATAGGAAAAAAGTGCCGAAAGTGACCCAAAACCGCTATATTACCAATACTTTCTTTGGTTTTATTGAGAAGATCGTGAACGTTGCTTGAGGGTTTCTTCACAATCACTCTTAATGCTTGAAACATGATTCTCCGCCTATTATATATTTTAATATATATTTGTAATACATATTCATACCTCCGCGACTTTGTAAATGATATTATTTTATGACCTGATTCCAATCGGACACACATTTATGCCTGTTAATGTTGATGATACACAAGAATAATGTTCTAGTACTAATAAACTATCTCTTTCAGTGCAGAAGTACAATGGAAAACAAGAGGTTGTCGCAATACTGGTGTTAGCTATACATTGTGACTATAACTAGGTAGGCTTCTATCCGGGACTTAGGTTTCGCTGAGACCTTCTGCTGAGCCTTGAATACGTTCAACCCAGGGCATCTACCTGTTTTTCCAACAATCTTAACCTTCAAATCCTGTCCCTCATCCACAGATTTTTCGAACTTGTTTACACATTTTCTCATTTTAAATAGCAAAAGATAGAAACCAAGCCTTTTCAGAGAGCAGAGTTGTGATATCTCTAATAATAACCGTTATAGAAACCAAGCCTTTTCAGAGAGCAGAGTTGTGATATCTCTAATAATAACCGTTATAGAAACCAAGCCTTTTCAGAGAGCAGAGTTGTGATATCTCTAATAATAACCGTTATAGAAACCAAGCCTTTTCAGAGAGCAGAGTTGTGATATCTCTAATAATAACCGTTATAGAAACCAAGCCTTTTCAGAGAGCAGAGTTGTGATATCTCTAATAATAACCGTTATAGAAACCAAGCCTTTTCAGAGAGCAGAGTTGTGATATCTCTAATAATAACCGTTATAGAAACCAAGCCTTTTCAGAGAGCAGAGTTGTGATATCTCTAATAATAACCGTTATAGAAACCAAGCCTTTTCAGAGAGCAGAGTTGTGATATCTCTAATAATAACCGTTATAGAAACCAAGCCTTTTCAGAGAGCAGAGTTGTGATATCTCTAATAATAACCGTTATAGAAACCAAGCCTTTTCAGAGAGCAGAGTTGTGATATCTCTAATAATAACCGTTATAGAAACCAAGCCTTTTCAGAGAGCAGAGTTGTGATATCTCTAATAATAACCGTTATAGAAACCAAGCCTTTTCAGAGAGCAGAGTTGTGATATCTCTAATAATAACCGTTATAGAAACCAAGCCTTTTCAGAGAGCAGAGTTGTGATATCTCTAATAATAACCGTTATAGAAACCAAGCCTTTTCAGAGAGCAGAGTTGTGATATCTCTAATAATAACCGTTATAGAAACCAAGCCTTTTCAGAGAGCAGAGTTGTGATATCTCTAATAATAACCGTTATAGAAACCAAGCCTTTTCAGAGAGCAGAGTTGTGATATCTCTAATAATAACCGTTATAGAAACCAAGCCTTTTCAGAGAGCAGAGTTGTGATATCTCTAATAATAACCGTTATAGAAACCAAGCCTTTTCAGAGAGCAGAGTTGTGATATCTCTAATAATAACCGTTATAGAAACCAAGCCTTTTCAGAGAGCAGAGTTGTGATATCTCTAATAATAACCGTTATAGAAACCAAGCCTTTTCAGAGAGCAGAGTTGTGATATCTCTAATAATAACCGTTATAGAAACCAAGCCTTTTCAGAGAGCAGAGTTGTGATATCTCTAATAATAACCGTTATAGAAACCAAGCCTTTTCAGAGAGCAGAGTTGTGATATCTCTAATAATAACCGTTATAGAAACCAAGCCTTTTCAGAGAGCAGAGTTGTGATATCTCTAATAATAACCGTTATAGAAACCAAGCCTTTTCAGAGAGCAGAGTTGTGATATCTCTAATAATAACCGTTATAGAAACCAAGCCTTTTCAGAGAGCAGAGTTGTGATATCTCTAATAATAACCGTGCAATAAACATCCTACAAATTTCATATTTACGATTTTTAAGGGTTAACTATCTGTGATATTACAATTTCGATCACTGAATTGCAAGGGATTTCTTTGCTCTTTAAAACTAGCGATAGATCCACGATTTAGTATTTCGTTGAGGAGGAACGGGATTTGAGTGTTAACATTGGTTTCAGGGAAGCAGGTAGAAACGCGAAATGTTTCGTGACTGGAGCCCACTCTATCTAAGTAATGCCTGAAATATTACTCTCTGTTTTGTCTTAGTGTGACGCGCAACAGTATATTTTTTAGTTTTCTTACAGTTTCGCTGTCTCCGTGTGTTTTTTAATTTTCTCAGTTTATGACCTGATACGAACATAATACAGATCATATCTGAGATTAGAATAAACATCTAAATTTAATGTAAATAATTGTTAGGTATCATAAAACTCAGTAAACATTATACAGAAGACAGTGTCGGTACATATTCAAACTCTAAACTTGGTAGTTCATGTCACTCGGCATAAACCAAGGACCGCTGACTTACGTCGCAGATCGTTCCTTCATTTAGGAAATACAAAAGAGGAAAAATCAAACAAACCACGTGGGGATTCGGGATATTTATACTTCTGAAATTAGTGAGTCGAGCATTCAAAGATTAAGGCATTTCAAGTAACGTAACAATTATTGGTACAAGATCAAACGTAATGCCGTGCTGCACCCCCTTCCACTATGATGGGGGTGGAAGATACATACATGGTGGGAGGGGGTACAGGGTCCCGTGGATATGACGGGACGTGTATTGACTGAGTGGGCTGCAGTCTCTAGGGACCGCCGTGCGGCGAGGTTAGGGGAACATCTAAACATCGACTCTGCGCGGGTAAAAAACAACCGAAAAGATATGAGGATGTGCGGTTATAAATGAAAAGTGCATGTCACTAAAGTACATTTTGCCGTAGTGCTTCGGTAAAGTTAGGCTTTGGCCGATAACGAATATATTTACATGTACATTTTCTGGAAGTACGATAAAATTTAATTTCACCTCATTATGTTATAAAACAAGAATATTCTATCGTTTAGATGCATTAATATTAGTTACATCGTCGTAAGTTATAAACGAGGTTATAAAGAAGAATGTGTGTCTGCTTGTTGGATCAACTCTTTATGTATGATAACTTGAACAGCATTCGTTATTTGAGTTTCAAAGATTCGCCAACGAATACAGCTTTCATAAAACTACATAATTAAAGGCGAATGTGCTTAGCGGATTCGCTTTCTCTCAATTACAACTAGAAACTACATACAACAGGTAGCAACTATTAATCCCGAATGACCACCTTCTGCAGCCAGTTGATAACAAAACAGAAAAATATGCTCTCTTATTTTCACATGTGCAACTAATTTGAGTTTCCCTTTTTACGTGCTGAAATTGTCACACATCACACAACTGGCTGGAAACCACTAAATTATAAATTTGTTCTCACAACAAATAATGAAACAAGAATTGTTCTGTCACAAACCTCACTAGTACAACGAGGTTTAACTGTGGCTAGTGGTATTAAACATTGATCAAATGGTTATTGATTTTGGTATCTAAAAATAGGCGAGATTCACTCTCAAATTGTTTTATCAATTTATCCTCATTGAAATTGCAATGGAAAATTAACACACACTCATTTACTGGTATCAGATGCATCCAGCTATATTACTAGCAAATAGAGTGTTAATAAATCAAATGGTTACCAATGTTGACTATGTTTCATCGCAGTTTGGTTGTGGAACTGATAAGAACAAACTGCAATCAACACACTTTGCATTATGCAAGAGCAACAATTATGCGAATTATGACGTGCATGCACTCCACCGGACAAACACGCCTTCATTTGAATAGAATCAATTAATTTGTAAATTGTTGGATTTGTAATCTGTGATTCTAGTTGTACTATTATGATAAAGAACGGAGGCAATTCATAGTATTGAAGATTTTCTCGATGAAAGCTGCTATGAACTCGGACCATAATACAGAAAGCTGATATAACATAGAAAAATATATTATAGTGGCAGAACATTTTAAACATATTTCTACTACTTTTAACTAAAAGGCCTAGAACTTAGTACAACATGCAACACCAGAACGTTTATTGCAATTAACGTGCATTTACTACTATACTATAGTCTATATTTGTGTTATTATGCTTTCAGTGTCCTAGAACGTAGTACAACATGCAACACCAGAACGTTTATTGGAATTAACGTGCATTTACTACTATACTATAGTATCTACAAATGTGTTATTATGCTTTCAGTGTCCTAGAACGTAGTACAACATGCAACACCAGAACGTTTATTGCAATTAACGTGCAAACACTACTATACTATAGTCTATATTTGTGTTATTATGCTTTCAGTGTCCTAGAACGTAGTACAACATGCAACACCAGAACGTTTATTGCAATTAACGTGCATTTACTACTATACTATAGTATCTACAAATGTGTTATTATGTTTTCAGTGTCCTAGAACGTAGTACAACATGCAACACCAGAACATTTATTGCAATTAACGTGCATTTACTACTATACTATAGTCTATATTTGTGTTATTATGCTTTCAGTGTCCTAGAACGTAGTACAACATACAACACGAGTACGTTTATTGCAATTAACGTGCATTTACTACTATTCTATAGTATCTACAAATGTGTTATTATGCTTTCAGTGTCCTAGAACGTAGTACAACATGCAACACCAGAACGTTTATTGCAATTAACGTGCATTTACTACTATACTATAGTATCTATATTTGTGTTATTATGCTTTTTGTGTCCTAGAACGTAGTACAACATGCAACACCAGAACGTGTATTGCAATTAACGTGAATTTACTACTATACTATAGTCTATATTTGTGTTATTATGCTTTCAGAGTCCTACAACGTAGTACAACATGCAACACCAGAACGTTTATTGCAATTAACGTGCATTTACTACTATACTATAGTATCTATATTTGTGTTATTATGCTTTCAGTGTCCTAGAACGTAGTACAACATGCAACACCAGAACGTTTATTGCAATTAACGTGCATTTACTACTATACTATAGTCTATATTTGTGTTATTATGCTTTCAGTGTCCTAGAACGTAGTACAACATACAACACCAGTACGTTTATTGCAATTAACTTGCATTTACTACTATACTATAGTCTATATTTGTGTTATTATGCTTTCAGTGTCCTAGAACGTAGTACAACATGCAACACCAGAATGTTTATTGCAATTAACGTGCATTTACTACTATACTATAGTATCTATATTTGTGTTATTATGCTTTCAGTGTCCTAGAACGTAGTACAACATGGAACACCAGAACGTTTATTGGAATTAACGTGCATTTACTACTATACTATAGTCTATATTTGTGTTATTATGCTTTCAGAGTCCTATAACGTAGTACAACATACAACACGAGTACGTTTATTGCAATTAACGTGCATTTACTACCAACTATAGTATCTATATTTGTGTTATTATGTTTAGGCTGCTTAGTTTTTAGTACTTATTGTTGGGCACAAGATGCTCACATCTTTGATGCTCGGAAAATCATAAATAGTCGTACTAATTTTAAATGTTAATTTGTAGAATGTTAGTTACATCTCAGTCAATAAATTGAAAGTTTATATTAGTATGATAATAAACTAAATTAAAAGTATTCATGATTAAAATTCAGAATAATGCGTATCAAACAATTGATTAAAACATTGTAATCTGTTGATGCGTAGTTTTTCACAAATTTTCAAACGCGTATTACATTTGCCATGGTTTACTTTCTGAACCTAGAGTATGTGTGAGATTTTATAGTGATTCACAAGGTACCCCTGGCCCCTGCCCCCCTGCCCCCCTGCCACCATGGCCTGTCTCCCCACTGGGGTTACTCATGGGTTCCCCAATGCAGGAAGTGGTGTCCTCGCCATGCCACTGATCAGCAGACGATGCTTCCCGTCCTTGCTCAGTCGTTTGTTTGGCTAATGGTTAAAAATACGTATTGATTTAATTTACCGTTTCCGTGCATATTATACTAATTTCAATATTGTTGCCAGGGGGTTTATTTTGAATATGATTCATCAACTAGCGTTCATGTAATAAGACTACCGGTGCGGCCCCGGCGTTTCATCAAACCATCATTTGTGGCCGTTTGGAAACCGTGCGTTTCGGAGAAATTGAGTTTTGATGAAGTATTTTTACATATGTACACATTTTCCCAGTTATGTAGGTTATTACGTAGGTTTTTTTTACTATCGCACTAGTCAGAACTTCTATAAGAACTTCGTAAGCAATATTATAATTACGATGATTACTGATTGATAATTTGCCAGGGCTGGGCACTTTTTAGTTTATACAAAATATAATAAATTGTTACGGATTGAATATAAAATAAGATATACACTCAGTAAAATAAGATGTACAGTATCGTTTTTAAGATCTATTTTATACACATCGATAGAAACATCGGCTGCTGGGGGATTAATTACAATTAATAGATTGTTTAAGGCATTTGCAATTAAGAGAGTGACTGTAGTGGAAAGAAGGAGACTCATTATAAAACTAAAGGAGTGAATATTTGTAATTACAATGACGTCGTACCGTTTAAACTGCTCTTGTGCGATGTGTTTTGTGTTGTTACATACGTGAAAACCGTGGAATACGTGAAAAGTATACAAAAATAATACAAGGTTCCGTTGAATCCATACAGAAAAACTCAAGATCAGGACAAACACATAACAACTTTGAATCAAGCCATAAATATAAAGACTTTAGTAACGTGAACGAAAACATAAAAATCCTTTATATAACTAATCAGAAATCGAACCATCGTAATAACCATTGCCGCCATCCGATCCACAATGCAGTTGCCCGCTTATAATTATTGCACAGGCAATAATTACCGTGGAGGCACATCAAAGTTCGATACAAACAAATGATTGTTGATGAACACTTAAAACATGAAGTAGATAATTACAACATCCCAATGATGAATTGTTTGCCGTTAGATTGTTGTTCACCCGCGCTATAATACAGTGTGTTGTTTGGCCATCCATTATAGGGTTCAGTTGTGTTTAACGTTCTCTAGTTCCATCGGTTGGGTTGTAAGTTGTGCAAGTTTGAGTTGACCACTGTTGTATTTGTCTTGCAGTAGGGTTCTAATATAAACGCTGAGTATTAAACAATGTTTAACTTCCAATTATTATAATTGGATTCATGCAATAATTAGTATTAATTTGATTTAATTCAAAGTAAGAAAGTTAACATATGTGTCTATCTATCTATATTACTAATTCTAAAAGGGAAACGTTTGAAGATAAATTATGGGCGTTTAGTGAATCGCAGGATGATGGGAGATCGAATTAAAGGTAATTTAATTCTCTCTAGGGACTCTTGAGGGAAAGTTGCATGTCTTCTGGAGATAAGGAAAAATTGCCTCCTTAATAAAGGCATGGAGACTGTAAAACGTCTGCCTTGATTATATTTTTATATGACAGTGCGATTTTGTTTGTTTTTTTATAGGCCGTTCACTATCTACCTTAAATTGTCAATATTTCGGGGTTAAAGCTACTATAAAAACGTTCAAATCAATATAACCTTCAAAGACACTGATAAAATAAAGTTTTATAAAAAAAACAGGTAACTTATGATGCATTGAAGTAATGCATGTCCAATATGTGCCATATTTGGTCATATTTGTGCATAGTGTCTTAATATCTCTTTGTTTCGCCGACACAACCTGGGCGTATTTTAAGGCGAATCTGTGATGATTGTAGAGTGTAGAATGAGTGAGATGCCTTGTGTAGCATTGTGTAGACTGACTGATTCTTTAGCCAGGCTCATTATTAATAACCTAATAACCAATAACAGCTGGATCCAGTATCGAACCTTCACACAAGTTTAGTAGATTAGAAGGACTATCAAGGACATAGAATTGTACCTCATTATAATATTCATACAGTATATTATTGTATTTATTGTAAGTCATTTAAATCCATCTTAGTGATTTTTAGGAAAAGGTTTTCAGTAATTAGTAGGATAGTCCCACTTATTTGGATCAAATTTGAATGCGTTGTAAATTTTAGGCTTCAAAATAGTTAAAATAACGTTCGTATAGGAACATCTTTAGATTGAAAATGTTTAATAGAAAAACTACTTGTCTTATGACCTTGGCTTGGGAATGGAGCCCAATCATCTTACCTAAATTTTACTTCAGCTTTAAAGTAACGTTAAAATACTGAAAATGGCAAAATATCTGGAAAAATGTCAATGTTTACTATTTTGATGTCATGAATACCGGGTACTGTTTAAATGTTGGATTTTGTTTGATTACAGGGTTGTCCAAACACGTCTGGTGGTTTGGTGTTATTTTTTTAGTTCAACAATTGTCCTTCCTTATAGACATTCAGATATAAACCCTTTTACATGATAAAAACATTTATTGTTTTAATAAAGTGTTGAATTTTTAGTTTGCCTGCTATTATCTTCAAATTGATCGTAACAATTATCGGTTAACGAAAATAGAATAGTTTTCTCTAGTTATTTCAAAATCAAAAACAGGTCAGTTTTTATTTTAAAATACAATAAACAGGTAGTTAAAATCGACTACTAAGGCTTATTACCTATGTAATAGTACATTTTTAGTGCTGGTCTTAGTCAAAAGCCAGAAGACACCATCTTTTTACAACAGTTGATGAAAACAAACAGTCAGCGGAAAACAAACTATTGTAGTTGCGAAATATAGGCGCGAGGATTAGTACGCGTAGGGGTCAGTTGTGCGAAGCCTCTGCTATCCACATTTATGGCAAGATAAAGCCGGAATCTCCCCTTTTCGTTGCCCAATATCCCCCTTTATAGCTGCGGCTTTGGTCAACGAGACTGTGTTAGTTGCCACAGCTCTGATATTGAAACCACTTCGCTAACGTTTCAAAAAGTGAATAGACATGATTCGATTTTATTGACTCGACTATTTGGCAAACTTTAATTGAAATATACTTTTTGCCCTCAGATGCCAAGCCCTACCGTATTCTAAAACATCGGGCTATCGTAACAAGGTAATAACACGGCAACCAATTTCATTGTTTATCTCAAAACAAACAAAAAAAGGTTGTTTATAATGGATATTTTACACAGCAAATTGATTACTATTTAAAACATAGTATGTACTAAATTCTTCTTTTCCTCAATATTTTTAGTCTTTAGTTTACTTTAGATCTTTTAAAATTTTGTGAGTTACCAAATGGTATACTTGATTTGTTCTGTCGATCTATAAACTATAACAATATTATGTTAAAATATGTAAAATATAGTTGGCACTTTGCGTATGAATCTCTTGGTTTGTATTACTACGATTGTATTAGAATCAGATGCCAATTTGGAACATTTAAAACAAAATCTTAAAAACCTAATTACGAGGCAACTTGAATTCTCAACCCCTCAGGTCGGCCTGCGAATCCTCAGTATCACAGCACAGCCCTGAGTATACACTCTGCAATGTAATTATTGGTGTAGGAGTTCAACAAGCGCCGGGGGTAGATGCGCCCCCCGGGGACCCCCCCCACAAACCACCTGATTATGATGTCCACCCCTCCCCTCCCCTGCCACCCCTTGGACGATTTCTTCATTGAGAGCTGTGTCCGCTATTGTCCGTGCAAATCTATTGTGACCGTAATCAATAGTGGGCCATGAAACTGACACTCTGATCACAGCTGGCCTCTTACACGAGCCGCTTAAACTTAATGGACTCGTTAACAGAACTAATATAACGCAATGATGATTTCAAAGTTCGTCTGATTAACTGACAGTTACAAGTCCGTCAACTTGAATTTGAATGGCGAAATTCATGAGGACTGGAGACACACAGATTGCAGATGTGATCAAATAACATCAATAATTAACTGATGATTGATTTATGTATTGATCAATCAATAATAAATTACAGTTTATCCTCGAGGATATAATACGTGTTGAGAGTTTATTAGTGCCACATTGTATACCAATTTATTTTTGCCTATGGATGGTTCTTCTTGTCTCAAAAATGTTTATAGAATCTTTATTTATCTCCTTATTCTGATATGAGACAGGTTTGTCTATCGCTGTTGTATGTTTTCCTAAATTTGTTATTTAAATATATTCTTGAAGACATGGATTTTAGGTGAGGTTTTTCTAATTTGAAGATTTGTTTGATTTTTGTGCACCTTTCGCCTTTCATCTCAATTGAACTGGTGAACTTGACTTGACCTGGGTTCCCCGGTTCAGTTGAGGTGGGGAGTGCAAACATATTAAACCATTGACTATATTTATAGTCAATGATTAGACGATGCAACGAATTAAACTATTCAAACCACGTAACATTAAATGTTATCTATAGTTATTAAAGAGCATATTATTAACTATTGGATCATGACTTACGAGTGGCTTTTGTCAATTATGTTTATTGTTGTAATCTTCATACGTTGTACTCTATAATCCTTCCTCGGTACTTATTTATTTTGTTTTATTTATTCTTCGGCAGAGCTAATTTACAATATTTTACATTAGAATAAACTTATATAATGCAATGTAAATAACAAGTGATAAAAGTTAATCCCACTAATATTATAAATGTGAAAGTTTGTAAGTTTGTTTGTGTGTTTTTTTTAGATATTTGTGGCTCAATCACGCTCTAACCACTGGAATGAGTGAGCTTAAATTTGACAGAGAGGTACTTGATAGTCCTGAGTAATATATATGCATATTAAAGTTGCGAAAATCCTATAGGGCTGTGCCCCACCGGGGGTTCTAAGTTCCCATGTATTCCTTATGGACACTCACTATATTTGTTTGAACTGAGTCCAAACACCATTCCAAACCATTCAAACACCTGATCTTGATTCGAAGTAGTTCCACGGGCTAACCATAGAATGCAGCACACACAACTGTCTTAGTTTTTATAAATCATTTGCGGGGCGAAGCCTGCGAGTAACACCTAGTATAACACAATTTGCAATAAATAGTGATTATAGTACAACAAGATGTTATACTAATGATTGTATACGATAACATATTAACCAACGAAAATGATAAACTTAGCAAAGCAATAACAATGTTGTGCTAGAACAAGTCAATTTATACTATATCAATGCGTTTTTTTTCAAACCGCAACATTCAGTGATATCAACCAAATATGAAATTATATGTATATAACAAAATGATAAATATTACTTTCAGGTACTAGATTACGTGCTCTCAGCCTACAAGGAACCACTTTTTTAATAGGTGGTAGCTGTCACAGAAGAAATAGACTTCATTGGAGGCAGTGGAGGACTGTAGCGAGAGGACTGTAGGAGTCATGAGATGTGGATGTGGACTCTAGCGAGAAGACTGTAGGATTCATGAGATGTGGATCTAGACTCTAGCGTGAGTACTGTAGGAGTCATGAGATGTGAATCTGGACTCTAGCGAGAGGACTGTAGGATTAATGAGATGTGAATCTGGACTCTGCGAGAGGTCTGTAGGAATCATGAGATGTGAATCTGGACTCTAGCGAGAGGACTGTAGGAGTCATGAGATATGAATCTGGACTCTAGCAAGAGGACTGTAGGATTAATGAGATGTGAATCTGGACTCTAGCGAGAGGACTGTAGGATTCATGAGATGTGGATCTAGACTCTAGCGAGAGGACTGTAGGAGTCATGAGATGTGGATCTGGACTCCATCGAGAGGACTGTAGGAGTCATGAGATGTGGATCTGGACTCCATCGAGAGGACTGTAGGAGTCATGAGATGTGGATCTGGACTCTAGCGAGAGGACTGTAGGAGTCATGAGATGTGGATCTGGACTCCATCGAGAGGACTGTAGGAGTCATGAGATGTGGATCTGGACTCTAGCGAGAGGACTGTAGGAGTCATGAGATGTGGATCTGGACTCCATCGAGAGGACTGTAGGAGTCATGAGATGTGGATCTGGACTCCATCGAGAGGACTGTAGGAGTCATGAGATGTGGATCTGGACTCCATCGAGAGGACTGTAGGAGTCATGAGATGTGGATCTGGACTCTAGCGAGAGGACTGTAGGAGTCATGAGATGTGGATCTGGACTCCATCGAGAGGACTGTAGGAGTCATGAGATGTGGATCTGGACTCTAGCGAGAGGACTGTAGGAGTCATGAGATGTGGATCTGGACTCCATCGAGAGGACTGTAGGAGTCATGAGATGTGGATCTGGACTCCATCGAGAGGACTGTAGGAGTCATGAGATGTGGATCTGGACTCCATCGAGAGGACTGTAGGAGTCATGAGATGTGGATCTGGACTCCATCGAGAGGACTGTAGGAGTCATGAGATGTGGATCTGGACTCCATCGAGAGGACTGTAGGAATCATGAGATGTGAATCTGGACTCTAGCGAGAGGACTGTAGGAGTCATGAGATATGAATCTGGACTCTAGCAAGAGGACTGTAGGATTAATGAGATGTGAATCTGGACTCTAGCGAGAGGACTGTAGGAGTCATGAGATGTGGATCTGGACTCCATCGAGAGGACTGTAGGAGTTATGAGATGTGGATCTAAATCGACGATTATGTAGACACTTACACAATAACTAATTTAATCTCTGACAAACAATGTCTCCAAAACTCCCACAAAGGAACCATAGCAGCCGGCGAAGCTTCCACACCCCCTCCCCCCCAACACACGAGTGACGAGGGTGACCCCGTCTGATAAGCTGATAACAAGGTCGATGATGAGGCCAATCGTAATGACTCGGCCGCAAACATGGCGTCCGTCTGTCTGTCTGTCTGCAAACATACTTGTGTTGATTTTCACTTTAATTGAATCATGTCGATTCTCTCGATTATAAAGCGACTGAGGCTGCAAAGTAAACACTTCTGCTCCTCCCCCTCCTCATCCCCTTCTCGACCTCATCCTCTCTTTCGGTTCTGTGTTCTGATTCTCTCAAAATAATATATCCTCTATGGTTTGAAACATTCTGATCAAAATCTCGGATTTCTTCATAATATTTTTACACAACGATTTAATTCACGGTCTCTTGTCTGTTACTGCAACTTGGTAAAATTATACTTCACTCTTTTAGAGCTGCTTTATATAATTTATTGTTCTGTACTCCTACAGTGGGTAACAAATTATAAAAATGTTAGGAAGTTTTAATTAAAATTAGTTTGATAAGTAAAATTAACTTTGTACCCGTGAATATCTATACATTAGCCATATATATTTATCCTTAAACGAGAATTAAATCAACCTTAAAAGCAAACAAATGTTTCTGTGAAATATTATCTATCTATAAATGTATTTTTCTGTAAAAAAAAACTAACTTTGAAATTTTTAAACTTAACATTGGACATAGAAAGTCCATAAACAACCAGTACATGCACTGTCAAAACAAGTAAAATTGAAACCTAAAATTCTCAGTAAACCTTTTGTTCTTATATACGTTAAATAATCTAATAAGTTCGTTTATGGTAATTTCAAAAGTAACGGAATGATAAATAAACTGAGTGTATTCCGATAACCATTGGGGAAGCCCAACAGACGAATAAGATAAACTATATTTTTAATTTTAATTGGTTTTTAAAATAAAAACTACTTACAGAAGCACATATTTGTTTTTTTTTAGAGTACCATTCCTAGAAGACGAAGAATACTTTCTTTTTTATATAGTTGCGTATTGGTTTCTTTAAACTGTTTAGTTTCTAACGTTAAGAGTAGGCCTCCAGTCACGAAAATTCGGCGTTTCTGCCTGCTTCCTCCGTAAGGCCAATGTTAACATTCAAAGCCAGTACCTCAACGGATTAGCCGATATCGTTGATAATGGTTCGTTTACAAAAATATATAAAACCTAGCGATTTCAATGAGCAGAAATACCACAAATATGAATCGTTCAATTAAATTGAAAAATATTCAATATTTACATCTTTATGATGAAACAATTCGCTCACAGAAATCGCTAGGTAAAAGCAATGAATACAGAGTCTTATAAGGACAGGTCCCGTGTTAAACATTCTGTCGCTTATTTGAAGTTGGCGCGCTGTAAATCCGTAGTTTTGCGCCCCGCCGCTGTGAAGCGCCTCTAGCACTGCAGACTGGTACCGAAAACACGCGAGGTGTTGCCGTGGCCTAGGTCCCTTCGTTCTTGTAGTAGGGCGGGGTTGGTTGTAGCGGCGTCGGCGGTCGGGGGGGAGGAGTGGCTGGGTGGGCTGGGTAGACAGCGCGCGCTGCCTCGTGGCCGAGAGCAAAACTAGCACGTCAAGTTTTAAATACTGACAGACTCTGGCCCATAAGACGTGATCTTCTTATAAGACTCTGTATTCATTGGTAAAAGTAAAATTAAACCATAAATGAATGATTTTACATAATCCGTTAAGAAGGGGTGGGCTTTGATGAAAGTTAACATCGGTCTTATGGGAGAAGCAGGTAGTAACGTGACCTGATGCGTGACTGGAGCCCCTCTTAAGTCTCATTTGACAAAAAATAAACTCAAACATTGTGAAAGAGTTTTAATCTTTTTTTATAAACATTGTTAAATTTCTGTGATCCATTGCAAATTGTAAGCCCTCCCCTCCACTCCACCACAAGATTTGTTTGCAACAGCTACGCATTAAAGCTCATCCACCGGAACCTTTCTGTAACTGTAACCCATCGAGAAAAACACGACCCGCTCACGTGGCGGTAACGGAATCACTCAATTGTCAAACACTGCCATTGTGGAGCGGTAAACAGCAACAGAGGGAGGTATCAATAGCGTGATCATGCCGCGGGAGACGTCACAGCTAATTGTGGGAGTCTGTCGAGGAGCGTGCCGTCATGACAAATTGTGGTCGGCGGCGCTGCGACGTGACGCACACGTGGCCTAGCGCGGTCTAATAGACTGGGTTCTCAGGGGGAAGTGACTCGGCACGGTGGCGAGTGATGGACGATCGACGGCTGTGGGAAGATTACAGTTTTATGCACTTACTCGTTATTATGAGTTCAGAATTTCAGATGCTGCTAGGGGTTGTGAGGTGACAAGCAGAACTCCGACATCTAAACTGTGCTCTGACAGTTGTGTAGGAATATGCTATTGCAAGACTGAGTTTTACGTTGTCGGAGTTAAGAACTTCGGAATAATATGTCGGAGAGAGTGTACGGTTATAGCCAGGAATGGAGTCGAAGAAGAGTATGAGGTTTAGGTAGATAATGCGGAAGTTGGATTTGTTTATCCTTTGTGGCGAGTCTAAATTGATGTTGACTGCTTGTAATGTTTAGAGGAATAGCGAAAAATCCAGTTTGTAAAAACTACATTTTAAATAGCTTTGAACACTATCATTCAGAAATACAAAATGTCTCTGGATTCGGGTCCGATTTTGTAATATAATTTATGGAACTTTCCCGAAAACAATAGTTTATTTAAAACTTGAATTGCTTACTAAAGAAATTCTTCTGTAGGTTTTATTGCCTGTAGGCCACTTTTCTTCTTTTAAGTTTCCAAATCCACCTTCGAAAAACTTCTTCTACTGAAAACATGAAGGATATTCCAGAGGACTGAGGACCTCATGCCCGAAAACGTTAATCGTCGATTTGAATTAGTATAGATGGCTAATAAAAGTGAAGGTATGTTTGTACACAAACGCTGGAGGAACGCCTCCAGAAAAGTTTCATAGCCAAGCTTTTGTGACAAGATAACCGATGACCGCTCCAGCTAACAGAAGCACGTTCTTGAAAGACTATTAAAATGTGTTAGATATGTTACCAAACAACAAACTAAGCACACCGAAAAATACCCAAGAAATCAATATTTCAGATATTTTATTCACTCTTAGATTCGAATGTATTTAATGAGAATCAGGTGTAAGGTTTAAGAATGTGGATATACTATTGTTATATGACGTCAGCCACTGGTAATTTATTACAATATAAATTACTTCCAGTGATCGACTACCTGGGCCCCGGGCCCTGGGCGTAACTAACATATTACATCTGTTAGGGATGATTCGATTTACCATGTGAACGAATCAGAAAGAAACATATGTTGGAGATGACGGGCCATCAGACTGGTGACACATCCTCGTGCTCTGTGCACTGTCAGCTGTCCCATTGCTACTCTGTGTACTACCACTCGGACACGACAGCTGTCTGTCTTCTGCATTTCCGGTCAACAGTTTCCGCAGACCGTTTCCGCTGGCCATTGAGAGGCCATGTGCGAGGCGTCGGTAGGGTCAAGGGCGGGGGAGTGTGAAATTTCTGGCTTTGCCGGGATGTGGGGTTTTGAAAGACGGCATCCATGGTATAAGACTGAAGGTTGAACGAATCACTGTGTACGGGATCAATATGTTGAGATTTTTGTCGAGAATACAAAAAAGAAAAGAGAAGAATTATAACTGTCATGAGAATATTAAATTAACTTAACCAATGTTTGTTATTATTTATTTTATCCATTTACATTAAAGTTACATTATAAATTAAAAATTAAAAACAGTTATCCAAAGTGGTATCTTGACATTAGCACTTATTATTACGTCTGCTAAAATTTGTTTGCTATGTCTATAAATGTTGTTCAAGTTATTGTTGTATTTCTGTTTCTGATAAAATTAGTAAATTAAACCGTATATTTACTATTCTGTATATTATTCTCTTGGAATTAAATAATGTCTCCATTTTCCCCTTCACTAAACCCATGATGTTGTCGTTACCTTATTGTAACCTTATTCGAATTGAGGACGTCTTTTAAATGAGTAGAAAGCGAACCCGGCTCTCGGAAGGGGTGGTGAATAAAGAGGGGCGGCTGTACGTAACGAAGGATGCACACACGTATTTAATAAAGTTAAGCTCGTGGAGGCGGAAATAAACCAATTTGAAGAAGACAGCCTAATCTAAACCCCCGCCCCCGCTAAACCTTAAGCCAATAATTTTGGTTTTCCCTGGGGGCCGCAGACGCGTGTTTCTGCCATACTCCGCCAGATGCCGCAGTGGTCGCGTGGATGGCGGGTAATAATTGATGGCTTCTTATCGTAGGCAAGAGGGATTTCAGCGGTAGCTATTCTCGAGGTCCCCTAAAACGGACGTCGTTTTACCACCTAATATACTGATGTGGCTCTGTGGATATCTACAAAAGACTTTACAATATGTTTTGCTACTGTGATCATATTTTGTGACTCCAGTAGGAATTGTTGAAAAATCAAAAGTTAACACCCTAACAATTACACGTTCGTGTTGAAAAGTCCAAATACTGTAGAGGTTTCTATATCACTGTATCATTGACGCCACACATTCCTGCGGACCCCGCAGGATCAAACCTTCACAAATGTGTAAGTTTGACTATTACAGTATTAATAAAGCAACAAATTGTTCACGTAGGGCCTCCAACTTTTAACCGTGATAAGTGAAAGTTAATATGACTTCTGTCTTTTTTTTAGCTCTCTTGTAAATTAAAGACCACATAAGTCACATACACGATTTTTACTTTTACTCCTAGAGAGCAGATTTAAACTATCGGGCAGAGATTTATTAATGGGAGCTTCAAAAGTTAGAGAATAATTACGGAATACGACATGAAAACACTAAAATCGCGTCAGTGAAAAACCATTCATTAAATAAATCGAAATGAACTACTTTAGTTTCGAAACCGCCAATGTCGTCAATTAGTGATATAAATGTATAAATAGTATATTTGTTATGTTCTCAGCCAAAAACATATAAAAATAATTGATTTGCCAATAACTTTTAACAAGCCAAAAGCAAGTTCATACCAAAATCGCTGAGTTAAAAACCTCTAAATAAATTACAAAATTAGTAACTTATTCATGGATTCCTCACTCGGTATCAGTTGCGTCAAGTCACATGGACCCCTGATCGTTATCAGTTTATCACGGCACGTGGTCCCCTAATCGTTATCAGTTATCACGTCACGCGATCCCCTGTTCGTTATCAGTTACGTCACGTCACGTGATCCCATGGTCGATATCAGTTACGTATGTCATCTGATCACCTGGTCGTTGTCAGTTAACATGTCATGTGAACCACTGGTTATTGTCAGTTATCGCTTCACGTGGTCCTCCTGGTCATTGCTAGTCACGTGGGGTTCCCTGGTGTTCGTCAGTTACTTCACGCCACTTTATGCTGTGGTCTTTGGCTGTTATTACGTCACGTATGATCGTCATGAATGTATAAAAACGCACGAAGCTAATTTATTCCTTAAAAAACAATATTTTGAACATTGTAGTGTCAGAACTTGAATTAATCATTTCGATTCATCTCAAAAATTCGAAAGAAGTTGTCTCGCGTGAATGTTGTGTTTCATTGCTCCCTATTTCACGCGGGTGGACGATGCGTGTATCTCAGCCACATCCCGAGATCCCCGGTCTTGACCAGCTTCAGGCACGTTACGACCTCATGAATCACGGCTAACGACAGGAAACAAAGCCGCCCAGGACCGCTGCAGTTTTAATTATCGATCTCGGCAGTCGGATACTGCAAATGGATTAATAGCCCGGTTCGTTCCGGCGAAGGTCTTTGTCCATCATGGGCGCCTTATTTATGACTCCAGACCACAGCGGGAGGGGTGGGGGTGACAAACACCATCAATAACTCGGGCTATTCACTGCGGTTAGTTGCGACGTTTATGGGGATTCGGGTGGTTGTCTGGCTCGGAGAAATTAATCGGCGATGAGGCTGGAAAGAGTTTGGATTTTTTCTGTATAAATAGTATTTATTCCTTTAGATTACACACAAGAAATGTATTACGTCAATAGTAGGCGTTATTGCGATGTATGCGACCAGTCAGTGAAGGATTTTCCATTACGTTCTCTCAAACTTTTAAAATTAGTGGTTTAGCTTTACGTAGTTGCGAGGTAAGTATATATGCATTGAAAATCGGCTGAGTACGCAGGTTTGCTGTGACGGGGGTAGTATTTATTACTACCCTAAGACTATTGAGTAAGGAAAACGATGGATATACTGTATCACAGATTAAACAAACAAGAAAATAATTTTTTTCGAGTAGCAGTTATAAACGAGATATTTTCCATCCGTTGTATAAAATCTCTCGCTTCCCAAATTTACTGCAATAGTTTTGGAACTGTATTAGTTTAAAGTTAAAAGTTTGTATAACACAATAAACACCCATTAAGAGGTTTTATACTGTAGATGAAATAATAAATACAGCTAGTTAACAATTTTTAGCGTACTTTAGCGACATATTTTTACAACCGATTGGATAAACTGGGAGTAATTATTTGACTTTAGGAAAATCCACGAAAACCAGAGAAGTAAAAATGCTTCTGTATGGAAATTTGATAAGTCATACGTAAAGACTATATAAACATAGGGCTCTTGCGCAGGTTTAGTGACTTCATCTTCGAGGTAAATTAGCTGGCTAGTTATTTTAAAGATAACAATTAATTAAAAATAATCAAGTCATGGTAACATGGAAGGCCCATTATAAATAAATGGTGTTCATGACCAATACAGCTTATGTTATCTTCGAAGGATACGCACGTTCCAAATTTGGTCCACGAGTGCTCTCCCCTAGGTGTCACTGGTATCACTATACTCATAAGGTTTTGCGATTTAACCCGAACTCTGAGGCTGTTCACGGTAACATAAGCTACGAGTACGCCCCGTGAAAGCACTCTTTCTCCAATATTTTTCCTCACTGAGCTAAATTCCCCTCAAACCCCACGCAGTAATAAATACCCCATAAATCATTCAATCGCCCCAGAAGGCCCGGCGATGCCCCCGCTGTCAGTTTGATGCCGGGCCCGGAGACTTTGATTCGCTCCCGACGGACCTTTGATTATTCATTAGGGAGAGGTTTTATTTTTGCGCGTCTCGTACACGACCCCAGCCCGCGCCGTTTGATACACAAATTCACTTAGGTGCTACACAGATATGCTTTCAGCCGGGTATTATTTTCATGCGGGGCGCCGAGGGCGCGCGCCCCTGCTAGGGGAGTGCGCGTGTGTGCGAGCGGGCGCGCGCGTACGCGTGTCGGGTTACATGTACTCAGCTGTTGATTACCCATTCATACAGTATATGGGTTACGCCGCGCTAGCGCCGCTCTTACACTTGTTATGTTCTAATGTTACTCGCGTTGCAGAAATATCCCTCGTTTAGTACTTTAGGTGTCGGTGAACTGTCTTGGTGTAAGTAGGAGGGAACCTCTTATTATTATTTCGTCAGGGAATAAGATACTTTGTTGAATTTTGTACTGGATAACGTGATCCTTGAATAACATGTTATAAACCTTTATGATATCAAAAGTAGTTTAAACCTGAATAATAACGACGTTTATGTGTCTAAATATATTAGCTGGGAACGTTGAGGAATATGTTAAATTAAATTTATCTACTTAACTTATTTGTGAACATAAATTACTAAACGTATTCCCTACAAAGATGTCGAAGACTGCAGATCTGAGTGCAGAAACACTATTTTAAATTAAGAGGCTAAAGGCCTAGCTTCATAACAACAGACCGATGGGAGAACAGGTTCCTAAAGTCTAAAAAATCTGTTACTTACCATGAGGATTTTGATTTAGACCCTAACTAAGATATTGTCAACTTATTTAAGTGCTTAAAACAATAAGGGTAGTTTTTAAGATAATGTATAACATTTATAATTTCAGATAAAACAATTCTTTAACGAATATGAGGGGAAGCTTGAAAAGTGTAAATCAGGAGTAATAAAACAAGCATTTATCCAATAAAATATCTTCAAAAGTTGATCAATAACTAATTTAAACAATATGCTTAAGCAATTGTATTCCTTTTCATTTAAAAAATATAATCATATTGCCCAGTTAATCAAATGTATTATATTTAAATGTATTTAAAATTGACCCTTTGAATAATGACCCATTTGGCCTCAAAGAATCTGTAATACAAAACACAAATTTTCTTAGATTTTCTCGTTAGGACATTTTTTTGGAGCTCTCCACAAAACATTTAAGCTTTTTTCAAAATCACTCCGACATCTTATGAAAGACTGTTAACTGATATATTCATGTCTTTGAATATTATGTTCAGCTATATTCGATATTTATTGAAAGATGTTGTTAACTGTATAAAAAGTATTTAACGGTATTCCCGTGTAAGCAAAATTAAACGAAAAAACTCAGACGGTGCCGCCAAAAACGCTCAGACCACTAGAAACAACCCAGAACCCGCCTTCTAAAACCACCCATCAAGCCGTTGAAGACGTTCCGGGAGCATCGGATTCGCCGCTAAAAAATCAAAACGGGTCGTAAAAAGTCTCAAAAATGCCGCTCCTGGGGCACGCGCTCAGCTGCTGGGTGGGCCGGCGGCTTTGACGGGGGAATCGGAAACCAAAACAAGGTGACGAGGCCACTCAGGGTATGATTTGTGGCGGCGCCCGCTGCCCGCAGTGGCTTTTACCGCTAAGTACCGGCGCTGGCGGCCCTGCATGTGTCCCGGGATGGCACTGGGGCGGTGGGAATGGAGGGTGGTGGAAGGTGGAGTGGTTCGTGTCTTGGGGTTGAAAAACTGTTTTACGAAAAAATAGTCATTTATGTATTACGAGCGTAAAGTTGGTATTTATCGCTTGAGAGAAAACTGTTAACTGCGTTAAGCGTTGGATATTACTTGTTCGCTCGCTAAACTGAAAACAGTTGTTTTAAGATGTGTTTTTAGATCGCAAAGATAGTAGAGATCTTAGGCGCTGTAGGAAATCAAAAATGATATCCGTAAACTTTGCTTTCATTCAAAACAAAAAAAAAACTGTATGCAGTTCTTACACTGTTTCCAAGTTTGTGTGTATCGTAACAAATAAAATTGTTGGTAGAGCACATAGTTTGTAGTATTTTATATTAATTGTTTTCATTCTTAGAATTAAAATTTCATCAATACAAATTAGATTTATTAAAAATGGTCCTTCAATTTATTTTATGCGTACGTGTAAGTTTTGTTAAAGAAATAAAAGTTCCAGAAACAATTTCTGAGAATTGCAATGTTTGAGGTGAATTTATTCAACGACTATTCTTAAACTATTCTTATCTATTCTTTGTTTCTGTCATTCTCTGATTGGGCCTGATGATGACCGGTGTAACTGGTTGAAATCGATCGCCTTGTACCATCTTTTGTGTATATTTTACCGTCTTGTATGTAAGTACAGTATAAGTGTAAATATACTTTATAGTGTTGTAAGACGTATTTTATTTATCCTGTTTATTCTTAAAACTGAAAACCGATGACGATGAATAAATCTGAATGTATCTATCTGTTTTCTGTATGTATCTATGAGATTTGCTTATATGCTTGGGGGACGATAGAAAATAGATTTATGTGAGCAGAATTTTGATATAACTAATAATAATCCTTAAATAAAATTCCAAGTATTCAATACTTGTGATTTATGTTATGGGTTAACTATTTGTGGCTTCAACCTTCTGTTAACTGAAATGGCTGTTTTTGCATTACAAAATAAGATATAAATGTACGGCTAGGGGTGTGCGAGTATTCGAGCTTCGAGCTTTTTCGAGCCGAATGTTACAGTATTCGGCTCGGCTCGAGATTTGCAAAAAAGCTCGAAGTTCGAGCCGAATATTTAAATCGCCGACTAGTGAAAAGAGTCGTTCGTTTACAAAAGTAAATTTGAAGCAAAAACTTTCAATAATCAATGTTAGAATTCTCGTAATTTGCATCGGTAGAGCTCCATAACAGATATAATCCAGCAATGCTGTGCTTTCGGTCCTTCGTTTTAAAAAAATAACGAAACATAAAAGTACAAATGTTTTAAACTGTCGACCTGATCAACCAATGCAATGGATCTACTTTCTCTACGCTCAAAAATCATATTAAGTGGACATCTACACAATTCTGTTTGCAGTACAATGTTGCCGTTGCCCAGTTGAGTTGTGCAATATTTCACGGTTAATAATAATTAATGCAACAACCCTACTGCTCTAGAAAAAGTACCCCAGCAAAAAAACCAAAATCCATGAAAACACATTTTCTAACTGTTGCAGCGGTGCAATCTTTACTGCAACTTACAATTTCGTACATTAGACAATAATAATTTCCTGGCGTCTGAAATCACTTCTGGCAACACTGTTGATTGCAAAACTGTCTTAAGACGTTGAGGGAAGATGGTTATAATGTAATAATGATTTAGCTAACAAATATTGTCGCACCGCTGTTGTAATACTTTACAAATCAAAATCACTAATTGCGAGATTCGCAAGATCAAAGGATTTTATCAAAATTCTAAATGGTTACGTCACACACGTTATATTACCGGTGATCATATTATTTACAAGGTTATACTTTATTATACTCTATGTTCGCCTAACCAAGAGCAAGACACAATCAAATTGGCGCAGTGTTTTGTTTCGCTACAGCTTTGCGATTAAAATCATATATTGTTAACGCCGCGGGATTATTTGTATCTGTGAATAAACGTCAGTTGAAATCAATTCATTTTTCAATTGTAGACTATCAAGTTGTTAAATCAGTGAGTTATTGATTTCATTGACGATCCTCTTCCACCAGGAACTTCTGCTTCTGAAACCTTCTGTTTCAGAAGCAGATATAATAGGTTAAGTCTATTAGGTGATAGAGGTTAGATACAACGTATGCCTGGCCTACGATTATTGGATAAGTTATTTCTGTGAGTACAATAATATATAATGATAGTTTACAGTGATTATATTTACAATATGGTTAGCTGTTGAGTGTCCTGATTTAACTAACTTATATTAAAAGGATAACTTTTTTATTTAATATTTACCATCAGTTGAATAGATAGGCTTACTGTATTTTCAGTAATTCCCTAGAATAGGGCCTAAATGTTTGGTTACATGGAGGGTACTTCTTGAAATATAGTCTGTTTGTTGTGGCTGTTATAAAAACGGTAATAACTGCATTCGGGTTTATCAGTCTAGTTGAAAATTTGTAGTTCTCGTCCTTATGTTATTTTTTCCTATGTTTCTACTTTATATTAAAAGAAAACTGTTCATTACTAGCAACAATTGGTCTCAATAAATTTTCCTTTTCAGTACTTATTTTGTTATTTTTGCACTGTAGAACTTTATTTAGGCCTATTAAAAGTAGGGCTAGTGAATATAGAAGAAGTGAATGAAAGATGACCAATATTGAAAGTTTAAAATTATACATAGCAAACGTCGGCTCTGATCATAAAATCACTACCGGTATATTGCACACCCCTAGAGAAAATTGTTTAAAAAAGCTCGGCTCGAGAAAGTTCGAAGCTCGAGAACTTAGAAAAAAAAGCTTGGCTCGGCTCAGCTCGAGTCAGAAATCACTATTCGCACACCCCTAATATAAATCAACAATAATTTCTGATAATCCGTCGAGAAGAATTTATACTATTTCTGACTGTTGTCTCATATTTTAAATACGTTGTCTATTCATTTCTATTATTTAGGGTTATTTTTTCTATGAATGTTCATCTTAAAATTAGATTGTATTTAAATTATTTTGTATTAAAATCATCTTGTATCAAAATGGAAAATGGTATTCGTCGCATGAAATAAATTAAATGAAACGAAATGAAGGGGTGAGAATTAAAGTTAGCATCGGTCTCTTGGGAGAAATAGGTAGAAGCAGGACAGGTGACTGGACAGGTGACTGGCTTCTTAAGTCTAAATTCTGAAACACTGATAAATTTGACGTTTATATTTCTTGAGGGGAAGACTTCCCTCTACGTTCAATGAAGTCCTGTATAGACCTTTCACTTGTTCGGTTAATTGTTTAACTCCATCCATCAAACGATTGGTTAATGCAAACCTAAGGAACCATTAAATAATAATTACTGTTTCAAATATTAACACCCGTATAATTATTACTGTAAATGTTATTTAAAATGGCTTGTTTATATTACAGAACAATTTCTAACCTATTTTATTGACAGATTATCTCTTGTTAGTTTCACAGACATAAACATGATCTAATTTCAATGATGAGCAGGTTTTTATGACAAACTAACACCTACAGAGCCTACAGCACTGTTGTACACTCAATATCGCCCGCTCACACCAGCCCCGCCTCGCCGATCAGCTGTCGGAATGTATATGAAGCATTAGCGCGTTGGCGCGAGCCCCGGCTCGAGTTCTCTCGACACTAATTGTTTTCACAATCAGCCACTTCGCCCCACTTCTGGACTTATTGCTGGACTCGACTGAAACGTTTTCTAATTTTTTTCGGGAGAGACACACTTTTTAGCCGAAATAGACATTAAATATATATGTTAATGTTCTTTTTGTGGTCGTGGAAATTCTCCGTTGATTCTGAGCCGGTTGATTGGAACTAGTTGGTCAAACTGGTATTTTATGTAAATACAGATTTCTTATATGATTACGTTATTCTAATGGGCAACTCTCAAAACTCATGTTTGTCTGTAAAAATTACACACTTATAACAGTATAATTGTAAATTTAAATCTTTGAAATATGTTAACAAACCAAGCAAAACGTCTTGATAGCAAGAAAACTAAAATTACACAGAATGCATACTTTATAAAAAGTATATTGCATATGGTTTCTAAATCATACCAAATTCTGTTTGCATTTACTCACAGTTTGCCTTGTTATGCGATAGAATTCGTAGCATGTAATGAAATTTAATGTTTAAATTCCCTTACACGACTACCTGTTCAGGCACTTGTAAACATTTTGAAAGGTTATAAACAGATTTCAAACTTAATTTGTTAGTTCTCATCTTACAAAATAATAAATTTTTTAGATTTAAATGTCTCAACACCTTTGCGTGCTCCTTACCGAGAATACAATGTAGTTCAGTTAGGACTAAACGTTTCCTTTAAATCTCAATATGTTTGATTTAATATTGCCATATTGGGTTCAATTCATGTAGAAACTGTCCATATTTCATAAGGAAATGTACTAGCTAAAGTGTAAAGTAAGATATATATTTTTCAAAATACCTAGACCTAAATAGTGTATCAACCTTTCATGCATTTTTCTGACAACACCTTAACACTGAACAACCTAAAGGATGGATGTTAAATGTTAGATTGTTGGATTATGAAACCTCCAGAGCCGCTAGATAAGTATTCCACATGGCAATATTGCACAGGTCACGTAAAGTGTGGAACTAGCAGGTATGGAAAAGGTGGGCCGGGAGGGAGTTGCCAATTCACCTTTACAGGGTACTCCCGCGACTTCTGTGACAGCTGCATATAACAACCCTCAAACAGGTGGTCTGCTCTGCCCTCTGGGCTGACTGACAAGGTATCCATGTTTATCAGCTAGGTACCACAATCTTAGGGATATGTTCCGTCTCTTCTGCCTACAAACATTGAGGGACCAAGGTGAAAGGGAAGCCTATCATAATGGATATCCAAAGGACTAACCGCGTGTTATGACATCTTCATTTGTTGTTCCCTAAGACAACCTCACTACTGGAGTACACCAGACTGAATATCCTGGTAAACCTATCCACAATATGAGCACATCAGCACCCCTCCCACCACCACCCCCGTTTATGACGATGAATGCGGTACTTCATTTGATTTGATTACCCCGCACATCCCCGCTATGTATGCCCAGTAGCGCAGGCCACGTGTGGGAGCTACCCGCCACCAGGCCGCCGCGCCGTGGCATGCTCCCGGAGGATTATAGACATCACCACCGCCTCCTCCGGGACCTCCACGGTACTTGCAGTACCCCGTTCCCACTAGGATTACTCTATTTCCTTGATAAGTTGGGGATTGAGAAATTTGAATTATTTCTAGTATGTGATTTGTTTAAATTAACAGTTAATGCGAATGCATCTGGAAAATCCTATTACCCGATTATTAATACTAATTAGGTCCCAGGACGACTTTCAGACTGGTCTATTCCAGTTGTGAGGTTTTCGTTGGGTACAGTAAATGAAATTGTCGTAGCATATGGGTACTACTTTGGCTATCCTTTATGGCAAGCTTCCCATTCCTTTGGCGCCTCCATGTTTGTATGCAGCTGGGGACGGGTCGTCTTCTCCAAGGTGTGGTCGCTAGCTGAACATGGATACCTCATCCCGCCCCACCTTTTTCATCCTTGCTGAGTTCCTCTCCTTCCGATAACCTGCGCAAAATTCCCACATGAAAGCAACCTACGTGGGAAAGAAACCTGTCGAATCTGCCTTGGTTTCTTGGCTCACCTATCTAACATCTAACATTAATACTACTGGACCGGTTGTTCTAAACCGAGACAATTGTTCATTTTGTGGTATGTTAACAGATTTAGCCATCACACTCGTTGTGTTGCCTTGAAATATTTGTGTGTATTTATGAGTAATACATAATACTGTAATTATATGTTTATTGCATAAAAACGGTGTTAGAATTCAATTTAATTAAACTTGATCTCCATTTATGGGCAAAAGACTAACTTTGAAGGTGGAATGTGGTTTCAAGAATTAATGCATCGAAAATTGAAAACCCCATTGAACAACCAGTACAAGTCGCATCCATTATGATTAGTACCTAAAGTTTCAAAGCTTTTCAAAAAATATCGGAGGAGTTTTGTTTTTAAAAAACTAACTAGCGTATTGTTGCTAGAGAATAAGGTAGTACCTGGGAGCCGGTATTTAATCACTTAATATCTTACATGAAAGTTCCCAGGGAAATCGCTTATTGATACGTAACCATCTAAGTGTTAACATGTTTTTGTAAAATAACCACTCTAACCATAACCAGTTTGGATTTCACAATGGGCTATCACAATTAGCGTATTCCATGTAGTAAATCATTATTACTTGTACCACAATTCCAAGATTACTACTATTTGGTGTCTTATACATCGCATCAACATCAGTTTTGCACTCCATTGATCCAATATGTATTCAACAGTCTGTTTCAGATGCAACAAAACATACTAACCCAACAAAGCACAGAATACAACCTAATGAACCTTTGGTAAGGTTTGTTAGCCTATATATGTAATACAAAGCTACTCTGATGTTACTAAGTAGGTACAAACGAATGAAAATACATATTACTTGTAAATGTATATACCGTGTTTTTAAATATATAGTTATACAAAATCTTTCAAAAATTACGTCATGCCTGATTTCTAATTAGTATCATATTTACAATACGATCATACGACCGTATGAAACAAGAAAGTTTGCAGTATTTGCGTGTTTGTTGCCCAAAGTGTAAACGGCTTACAACTCCAAACCGAAATTGAAGAGCAAACTTGGAAACTTGCTTGAAAACCATTAATCTGCCTCTTAGCGTTCACACGTAGTAGTTAAGTCTTCCTCAAACTTTTACTTAGATGCATTACCAATCAATTCCGGTTTACAGGTAAAAACAACTCTCCTCTTAAACTCAACAAAGATATTGGAAGGGAAATACACGGTAGGCAAGATTGATTTGGATTTTCGTTAACAGTTTTAATTCAGACCACTTATAGTAAATAAACGGTATCAGGAAACCGACACATACTTTCTCCCTTTTAGCTCTACTTTAATGAATAAATTACTTTTTATTTACTAAATATAGAGTACAAAGCACGGTCGAATGTACAGTAAATCTTGTAAACAAGTTGTTTTCAAAAATATCCACCCAAATCTCTGTTTAGGAGGCACTACAGAATCCATCGCTACACACGTGGTTTTAAGAGGGGAAATGCCACCTATTCCCCCCCGCAGGTTTATTAAGTGGCAACATATTTCGAATTTACTCTGTTGATCAATGCTAACTTGACAAGCATACCAAGTTTGAACGAAATTGATCAATAAATAAGAGATAAATAGTAATTTTTGTATTCCCCATAAGAATAAAACATTGGGCAACATACTGTGTTTACCGCAAGATGAAAATTGATTTTCTCCGCAACCAGTAATCGTAGGATAGAAATTCAAAATACTAGATTATTTAGTTTTTGAGCTCTTTTTAATGGTGAATAGTAATATTTTTATATTTATGTTGTTTATAAAAAATTAAAAAACTGATTTTTTGATATTTTAAGTCTTGTAATTTCTGAACCCGAATTTTCACAGAAATGCAGTTGGTGTCATTTTGTTGAAAAACTAAAGTTCTACAAACGACTGAAGTTTAATTAATCAAAATCGTTAGAGCTGTTTTTAAGAAATCTTGATTTTTCATTTTTTTGGCGGTTTTTGGGGGATAATTATCCTTAAAAATAAAAAATTCCAAAAAATGAAAAAACCTGGAGATATCGTGGATTAGTACCTACATACCAAACTTAATAAAAATCGGACCATTAGTTAGGGCTCTAGCTCTGTACACACAGACGTCACGTAAAAATCCCTTCTTTGGGTTCAGGGAGCACCAAAACGAATGTAGTACTCCAATGTAGTACTTCCAGTAACAACTCAAATTTGGAAATTTTGTGGAAAACAATACTTTCTCCATATATAAGGGGGAGAAAGTAAAAATAGGGTTCTGTATTATTCAATACCTGTAATTGTCGATCAGTGGGTATTGTGTGGTTATTAAAACGAATTCGAAAAATTTATTTTTGATAAACCATGGATATTTTTATTTTTATAAATTTATCAAATGAACATGGAGAGGGAATTCGCTTAGCTGATTTGCCTCTCCATAATGTTACAACAATGACATGTGCTCTCCGTGATGAATCTGTTAAAACTAACTGGAACAATAAACCATCCTTCGAGTCATTCAGTTGCAGTTCATTAGATACAAATTGGCACCATAGAGTCAGAGGGGTTAGGACTCTGTTAAGTTAAAAAATCTAAATAGGCTTATGTTGATTTTTAGTATAGTTTATTATTATAATAAATTTAGCTGAATCAATCAAGTTGTTTGATTAAGAAACAACAACTAAAAAACAGTCACTCTAATTTTAAATATAATATGTATCACTGTCTTACCTTAGCAACCCTATATACTGGTAGTTTTGTCTTTTGGTCCTAAAATCAATTTAGGATCCAAAGAGTCATGGATCCAGTCATCAGGCCAGTTAGTCATCAGTCAGGGATCCAGTCATCAGGTCAGTCAGTCATCAGTCAAGGATCCAGGAACGAACAAAATTGATATGTTCATAAAGCTGATTTCTTGATAGTAACAATTACTTAAAACACTTAGACCTAATACACATTTAAACAAATCCCCTGGATGAATACATAAATTAAGCTTGGTCGTTCCTGAATCCCTGATTAGTAATGGATTTTCGGATCAAAAAACAAAACTAGGATTGCTTGGTAAGACAGTATATGTAAATTGAAGCAATCCAGAGGCTAAGGTGAATTGTAATTTTAAACATCAGTATGTTATGAGTATTGTATAATGATACTGTAGTCAATAATAGTTGAAGATTATTCGTGTCATGTTACAAACCTTGCAACACATGTTGCATGTATTTAAAGGGTTTAGGGACCAAATTAAACCTCGCATTTGATATATAGCGTTCGTCCCGCGCTCCATTTGCCAGTACGCAACATATTGGCCGCAAGCTGCCCCCGCCGCGCCGTCCCAAACCAGTTAATAAAGCCTTCAGGCAGGTCCCGTGCATTTATGGTTATTCGAACTCATTGTGCATCCATACAAAAGAGCCAATGATGTATATTAAGTTGATACGGCTTTAATAACAGTTTAAAGGGCGCGCGGACGAACATTTGGCACTGCCCTAATCAATAAAAGAGTCACACCCCCTGTAGGCCTACGCACCCCAAGTGGATGCAAATCCCGTCAAGTGCTTGCGAATAAACTACGCATACGGGACGACGAGCTGGGGATTGAGACGACACTGGTGACGGCGAAAGGAAAATATTGTTAGGAGTGGGCTCCAGTCACGAAACATTTGCCGTTTTTACCTGTTTATCCAATAAGAATAGTGTTAACTTTAAAAGCAAATCACTCCTCAACGGGTTATTCGAAGTTGTTGATTTAAAGCTCATTTAAAAAAGAGCATTGAAATACCTAGTGATTTCATTGAGCAGAGTTTTGATTAAATAAATAGTTATGGAATATTTTGAAATTTTACGGTTATAATTTATGATATCAAAGTTCAGCCCACTAAAATCTCTACGTATAAATGAATCGTAAATTATCTGTCAGTTTGGGATAATTAATTGAGGAGGCATGGGACTTAAAAGTTAACATTGGTCTTTGGGGGAAGCAGGTAGATGCTTGTGACTGGGGACCCCTCTTAAAGTGAGAAATCATTAACTGGCAGTTTTGAAATCAAAGATACATGTACAGATAGTAACACTTTAAATTAATTTATGTTTAACGTTTGTCTACTGCTACAGTATTACCACATAGGATGCTAACTACTTCATGAGGTAATGACAGTTTAGTTTAAATGGTGTCAGAAGCCATCTTCAGCCGTGATAAGAAGCCGAATATACCAATTCAACCAAAAGTACATCCAATTGTACTTACAGTTATTGTTGTGACAAGAAAACAAGTAATAAGCTAATAAGACATTTCCTGAATAATTCAGTTTACATACGTAAATGGAGACTTCCTATTGAAAAAATTCATAAATAATAGGCCTAAATCAGTGATCTTTTGCGTTGAACTGATAATGCTTTTACGTTATAACACAAGCAGCTAGTTTAAATGGATTTCACATTATGCTGGTATAGACTATGGAGTTAGCCTCCAGAATCGACATAATATTTCGATTTCTGGGTTCCTGCACCAAATTTTGCACGTTGTCTCTTAAAATTAGCTATCGAAATCCTCGGGAGAAAGCAAAATTAATATTAGTATTTTTTTTTTACGACTTTCTAAATGGAGATTAAAGGAGATTCTCAGGGCTTAACTTGGATACCTATTTTCTCATTTGCCTATCATCCCTATGGGGTTGCAAGATGGGGAGCTGAGTCTTCTGAAACGAAGAAAATATTTTCACTGCAGGAAATAAATCCATAAGACTGATGTACAGTATGGACCAATATGCATAATTCAGATGTGTATTTGCAGCTAACATCTTATTAACATTTCTATATATCTAATTAGTTGTATAATGGCTTTCATTTATGTTTAAAAATAAATACATTTCTTCTCAACGCATTGCCAATATATATGATACCTGTAACACTGACCTCATTCATATTCCCCGACACAACACAACTTCCTTTCAAAACCAAACTTATTATTCTGCCATTAAGCTTTTAGATGTGCTTCCTCGAGACCTGAAACCCGAGGTAGATCTTGGAAATTTTAGATATAGATTAACAAGATTTGATAATAAAGGAGTACTATAGCGCTAAATATAATTTAGCTGAAATAAGGAATGTTTAGTTGGAAGGATTTGTCATTTTTTATTATTTTAAGCAGCTTGTTATTTTCGATATTTGATAGTTGGTTTTCATATTCAAAGCGGTATTCTTGGTTCATAATTACAAAAGGTTCTAACCGTTCTCGAACCCTCCCAAAGAAAATCAAAGTAAAAGTGTAATTGCAACCTCTTTAAGCCTTAGATTTAATAAGCGAGGACAAGAGGCCCTGAGTGTTATCCAACCGAGAGGCAAGAGGTCTAATATAGCCACGGCGGCGGAGGGCGGAGGGCGGAGGGCGAAGGGCTGAGGGATGATGACAGGGCTCTTGTATGGAGATGTCGCTTAGGCCAGATTAAAGGGCAAGAGGACGGATCAACCCTTGACAGCCGGACCTTTACCCCGCCCTCCGGAGCCCTTCGTAATATGTTTGAACAGGACAATCTGGATCATTGTCCATACTAGAGGAGGCCATGTCGGATTGCATGGAGTGGACAAATTAGTTAGATTATCAAAACCAAACCAACAACATTTTTCATTTAAGTCAGTCACCTAACTAAGAACATTAAAGAAACTCCACTTTCCCTTCAGTCAAAATTATTAATAAATATTAGCGTACTTGAAATCAGTATATTACTTTAAATAATTTTGTTTCTCAATATTTAGCCTGTAATCTGATTAAATATTTAGGCGTTTGATGTTAAAAGTAGGGGGCATTAGATGGGCGTGAACCAGCAGCAACAGCAGTTATCCACTGTGGATCAACCCCCCCCCCCGTCACGTGACCTGGCGGAAACCTAACATAGGCTGGCGAGCACAGGCGAAGTGAGGATGCGAGGTTGCCCCCCCCCCCGTCACGTGACCTGGCGGAAACCTAACATAGGCTGGCGAGCACAGGCGAAGTGAGGATGCGAGGATGCCCCCCCCCCCCGTCACGTGACCTGGCGGAAACCTAACATAGGCTGGCGAGCACAGGCGAAGTGAGGATGCGAGGATGCCCCCCCCCCGTCACGTGACCTGGCGGAAACCTAACATAGGCTGGCGAGCACAGGCGTGTGAGGAGGAATGAGGACCCCCCCCCCCCCCGGTCGTCTGCAGCACTTTTCGTGATGAGGAAAAAACTTCCGAAAATGAATAACTAGCCTATTTACCCACCGATTCCCACGGGACTTTTTCCAGAGTGTAGACCTATCCTAGAGGAAGCGAATGACGTAAGAACCCCATAGATCCGCCATTAAACAAGGCCGCTATTAATTTTTAAACGCGTTTTCCTTATGGGATCTCAGCTGTTTACCGACCGATTTTGATGAAATTTCACCACATGTCAGGCGGCAGCCTAAGTAAACCATCCCTTAAAGAAAATTGAAAATCCACCGTTAAACGGGCTCGCTATTAATTTTTAAACGTGTTTTCCTTATGGGATCTCAGCTGTTTACCGTCCGATTTTGATGAAACTTAACCACATATCAGGCGGCGGTCTCAGTAAACCATCGCTTAAAGAAAATTGAAAATCCACCGTTAAACGGGCTCGCTATTAATTTTTAAACGTGTTTTCCTTATGGGATCTCAGCTGTTTACCAACCGATTTTGACGAAACCTCACCACATGTCGAGCCATGACCTAAGTAAACTATTGCTTAAAGAAAATTGAAAATCCACCGTTAAACGGGCTTGCTATTAATTTTTAAACGTGTTTTCCTTATGGGATCTCAGCTGTTTACCGACCGATTTTGACGAAACCTCACCACGTGTTGGACCATGGCCTAAGTAAACCATCGCTGAAAGAAAATTGAAAATACACCGTTAAACGGGCCCGCTAGTAATTTTCGAACGCGTTTTCCTTATAGGATCTCGGCTGTTCGCTGACCGAATTTGATGTGACTTCGTTACACGTTGTATGCCGGCTTGACTAAACCAAAACTGCGAGCGGTTCCGCGGCGTCACGTGTCGAGGTGCGTGCTAGGGCCTACGTGACTGTCCCAGCCTGTTTACTCCTCCTCCACTCCACTATCCCTCCACTCCTCCTCCACTCCGCTACCCCTTCACTCCGCTACCCCTGTTGTGGACCGTGGTGACATCATCTCCATGCCTACGTGACCGTCCGGGCCTGTTTACTCATTAGCGGTTCCGAGAACTGTTTACTGCTCTCACCGTCTACTGTACGGTACGTAGCAATGTTACTTCAGTGATTGTCATCGCTTCCTTCATTCAGTTTGTGTTTGGAGCCCAGTGTGTGTAGACGTTCTACTTCAGTGCTGTGCTAGTCTTTACTACACCATATTCCGAGATCTGTTAAACGTAAGTATATGTAGTCTTATAAGTTGTAGTGTGGACCACCTCAGGCTGTTTACTCATTAGCGATAATTACCGCGATTTTGAGAATTGTTCACCGCCTTCTACTGTACGGTACGTAGCTATGTTTCTTAAGTGATTGTCATCGCTTCCTTCATTCAGTTTGCGTTTGGAGCTCAGTGTGTGTAGACGTTCTACTTCAGTGTTGAAGTTGTAGTGTGGAAGACTATTACATTCCCCTTTATAGTAAGATTCTCATTTAAGGTATGATCGTTCAGCAACTTTCAAGTCATAATGTGCAAAGAGAGGTCTGGCTTGTTAATAGAAGTTGAATAATTTTCATTATGTTTTAGGGAAAACTATTCGTTATTGCTATAGAACAATTTACACGTCATTCCAAATTTCTTGGAGGAAACCAGTGTACTAACATAAAACGAGGAAACCTGTGTACTAATGTTAGACGTGTCATGGTTTCTAAATCATGTCTATCACGCATCAATGTAAAGCTTTCATTCTCTAACTTACTATCTTTTCTTTCGTTTTATATAAACTAATTTTAATAAAGGAGGAAACCCGTGCACTAACATTAAATTTGTCATGGCCTTGACTCTTGTCTACCAAGCATAAAGTATGTGTTATGTTACCAATGAAGTGTTCTCGTTGCGACTAATTTGTAAATGCAAGAGACTTATCATATCCGTTGTTGCAGATGAACAACCAACACCTGTGCGAGGTCTGCGACCGAGCCTTCAGCCTGCTCGGAAACCTGAGGCGACACGTGGAGTCCGCCCACAACGCCAGACGTCACGACTGCCACGTCTGCGGTAGGCGCTTCACAAGAGGTGACAGCCTCCGCCGCCACGTCGCTACGGTTCACGGACCACACGCCGCGGCAGAGTCCCAACCGCAACGAGTGGACCATCCCTGCCGACTGTGCCCGACCATCTTCGCCAGCCTGGAGGACGTGCGCCGCCACATGCAAGCGGCTCACTCCGCGATGCCAGCAGCAGCTCCTTCCTCCTCCTCGAGTCCCGATCGCCACGTGGAGTGCGAGCGATGCGGTAGACGCTTCGACCGCGACCTGGAACTGAGACGACACGTCCGGACCGTCCATCCTCCCACATTCCGTTGTGCCTACTGCGACCGCGGGTTTACCCGTCGCTTCAACCGCGACCAGCACGAGTCTCACAACTGCCCTGTTGTGAGGAACCTGGTTCAAGAACCATCCAAGTTCCGCTGCGCGTACTGCGACAAGGGGTTTACTCGCCGCTTCAACCGTGACCATCACCAGTCTCACAACTGCCCTGTTGTGAGGGACCTGACCCAAGACCGACTGTCTAGGTTGTCCTCTCCTCCTCTTCCTCACAACAACCAGTCGCTGCGCCAAGGAGCCAGCGCCGAGCCCCGATCGCACCAGATGCCTAGCGCCGAGCCACGACCAGGACCGAGCACCGAGCCACAGCCAGGGCCCAGCACCGAGCCCCAGCCCCGCCCAGGACCTAGCGCCGAGCCTCAGACCATCGATGACGAGATGGAGGGTGGCGGCCGCCCCATGTTCCAGCTCGTGCATCGGGCCTTCCGGAGTCGCCTCCTCACCTACCGCCTGGCCCGGCTGTTAGACGCCTTGCTGACCGTTGAGGATGCGCTGACCCTGTTGTTTGACGAGGTTCTGGACCTGATGGAGAACGTCATGACCCAACATCCGAGCATCAAGGCGAACATGGTCCTGGAATGTGAGTTCTCCAACATTCACGGGGCCACCTGCCTGCGCTCCTTCAACACAAAGAACGTCCCACTGACCGAGGCCTCCGACTTGGAGGCTTTCCTCTCCGCGACGTTCGAGACGATCGTGAAGAAGAAGGAGCAGTGTGAACTGGTAGGTAGCGGCTGGACCTACCTGCGTATACGCGACTTAGAGATCCGCGTGAACCAGTATACGCCGCTCGGAGGCAGAGCCTTTATGCAGCTGCCAAAGGCTATCGCAGATATACACGCTGTTGTCAATGTGCAAAACGCTGATGACATGTGTTTCATGTACGCCATCCTGGCCAAGTTCGTTGCACAACACGCAGAGAGACCTGCAGCGTATACACCGGATGTCATCGCCCGCTACGACTGGACCGGCCTGCGTTTCCCCGTGACGCTCAAGGACATCAAGATCTTTGAGGGCAAGAACAACATCAGTGTAAACGTCTACGGGATCGAGCGAGCGATGGTGGGGAGACGCCCCGATGGGACGCCAGAGTTCAAGGACCGCGTGTTCCCGCTGAAGATATGCAAGCGGGAGCGCGAAGACCACAGAGACCTGCTGTACATGACCATCGATGGGGACAGCCACTACGCATACATCAAGGACCTGGGTCGACTGGTCCGGCCCCAGCTCACCAAACGTGAAAATAGGATTTACATCTGTAAGCGGTGCTTCGCTTACTTCGACAATCAACACAACAAGCTAGGGTTGACGGGCGCTCAGCGTCTGGAGGAGCACAGGCGTTACTGCTACGCCAAGGCTCCCCTTCGCCTGGACTTGCCGAAGAAGCAGCAGATCCGCTTCACCCATCCAGAGTACACTAGGCGGGAGAGGTTCTGCATCTACGCGGACTTTGAGTGTGCTCTGCAGCCTGTCGCTGTTGACCCGGTGGAAGCGCCGCCACCCGGCACGACGCCCCTGCAAATGCACGTCCCGTACGCCTTCGCCTACCAGATCGTGGATTCGCTCGGCCTGGAGGAGTTTGAACCGCGTGTATACTTCGGAGCTGACGCGTCCAAGGTCTTTATGGAACGGCTCAAGATGGACGTGCTGAGCCTGTGGGAGTTCCTGTTCAGCACAAGAGCTCTGCACCCTTCTCTGACCCGGCAGGAAATGGACGAGTATCTCGCAGCGACCCGCTGCTACCTCTGCGGCAAGGAGTTCACTGAGCTGGACGTCAAGGTGCGGGACCACAACCACGCTCCGCCTTACGAGTTCCGAGGAGCGGCGCACCGCTCGTGCAATCTGCGGTACAGGGAGCAGCGGGTCATCAACTGCTACTTCCATAACCTGTCCAACTACGATGCCCACTTCGTAGTGCGGGAGCTGGCCATCGACCCCGGCGATGTGGACGTGCTGGCGCACACCGAAGAGCGTTACATCGCCTTCACCAAGCGGTTTCATTTTGGCCAGCCCGGGGACAACCCACGACAGAGCAGTTTCGCGGTGCGGTTCCTCGACACCTACAGGTTCTTGTCCATGAGCCTGGCCAGCCTGACAGCGGGACTGCCCACCGACAAGATGCGCGAGACCAGGAAGCGGTTCCCCGACGACCGGCTGTTCGACCTGGTGCGCAGGAAGGGCGTGTTCCCCTACGACTTTGTCACATCGTACGAAACGCTGTACAGGACCAGGGAGCTGCCGCCCAAGGAGGCGTTTAGGAACACCATGACCCTGGAGGACGTCAAGGACGAGGACTACCAACACGCCCTCAACGTGTGGCGAGCCTTCGAGTGTCGCCACCTCAAGGACTACGCCGACACGTACCTGCGCTGCGACATCACGCTCCTCACCGACGTCTTCGAGCAGTTCCGTGACACCTCTTTGGCCGAGTACGGACTGGACCCCGCCCACTACTACACCCTGCCATCCTACGCTTGGGACGTCATGTTGAAGACCTGCGACGTGGAGCTGGACACGATGCAGGATTTTGACATGTACCTGTTCGTGGAGCAGGGGATCCGAGGAGGGATCTCTCAGGCCGTCACCCGCTACGCCAAGGCCAACCACGACAGGTGTCCGGACTACCGCCCAGACGAACCGACACGCCACCTACTGTACCTGGACGCCAACAACCTCTACGGCTGGGCCATGTCCCAGTGCCTGCCCACCGGGAACTTCCAGTGGCTCAGCCGTGAGGAGATCGACTCCTTAGACATTGGTGCGCTGGATGCTGAAGCGGAACGGGGTTACGTCCTCGAAGTGGACCTCCGCTACCCCGCCCACCTCCACGACCTGCACAAGGACCTCCCTTACTGCTGCGAGACCAAGCGTCCGCCGACAGGGAAATACCCCAAGCTGATGACCACCCTGGATGACAAGATGCATTACGTCTGCCATTACAGGGTCTTGCAGCAGGCGTTGAACAACGGACTGGAGCTTGCAGCTGTCCACAGGGCGATCTCGTTTCGCCAGTCTCGGTGGCTAGAGCCCTACATCCTCATGAATACCGAGCTGCGGAAGAAGGCCAGGACCAAGTTCGAGCAAGACTTTTTCAAGTTAATGAACAACGCGGTCTTTGGCAAAACCATTGAGAAAGTCCGCAAGCGCCTGAACGTCAAGCTGGTCTGCACTCCGGAGAAGTTCTCCAAGTACGTGGCCAAGTCCAATTTCCTGGACCGCACGTATTACACGGAGGACGTAGCTCTCGTGCACCTCGCCAGGGTAAACATCGTCCTGGAAAAGCCCATCTACGTCGGCATGTCTGTCCTGGAGCTGAGCAAGTGGCTCATGTACGAGTTTCTGCGGAAGATGAAGGACCGCTAAGGTGACCGCTTAAACGTAGACTACATGGACACTGACAGCTTCGTGTTCGACATCCTATCCCAGGACATCTACAGGGAGATGATGGAGCACTTGGACGACTTCGATACTAGCGCCTACCCAAGGTCTCACCCCTGCTACAGCCCCACCAACGCCAAGGTGATTGGCAAGTTCAAGGACGAGTGTAACGGCAGATCCTTGTTCGAGTACCTCGGCCTGCGCTCAAAACTCTACTTCATGGACGTTGAGGACGAAGACAACGGATCCAAGGCGATCAAGCGAGCCAAGGGAGTCGCCAAGGGGGTTGTTAAAAACGTCCTAACCCCTGACGACTACAGGGAATGTCTGTTTGATGGGGTGTTGAAAACCACCATCAACACCCGTTTCCAGTCGTACCTGCACCGTGTCTTCACCGTACAAGTAGAAAAGCTATCCTTGAGCCCGGCCGATGATAAACGCTACATCTTGGCTGATGGTATCCACACCTTACCTTGGGGGCATAAGGACATCCCACCACTGCCCGCAGCAAGAAGTCGAGACAATCTCGAGGAGCAGCAAGGCGGACCTATGGAGGTGGATGAGGAGGAGGACATGGACGAAGAGTTCCCGGTGTAAACAGAACTAGGCTAATTTTTTAAATATAATTAAGTATATTTTGTAAATAGTATTCGTAAGCAAATATAGTCAAACAGTTTAGTTTACAGCATACATCTGTGTTGTTACTACCCCTTGCATTTCCCTGACATTTACTTTCAAAAGACTCTTCTAATGCAAACTGAATTTTGTAAAACTATCATGTTTTCAAAACAAAACTTTCAAAATTGTTAAAAATTCGATATTCTTTCTTAAATACTAAAGAGAAAGACAAGTGAAAACAACAGTTAACGAGAAACAACAACATTTATTGAAACACAATAAGAATATACACACAAACATATTACAATCAAGAACTCAAAAGGTATTTACACAAAAATAGACTTAAGCGAAGATGGAGTAGAAGAGCCTACGGACCAGTGCTTCGTTATGGTGGGAGCGACCGGGTCGAAGAGCTGCACGTAGTCGCTGAGTGGTATATCGAGGACCGCCCGACAGTACAGGTAGGTGAGGCAGTAGTGGTCATAAACAGAAGTACCGTAGCCCTGGAGTCGATACCTGTTGTAGAGACTGCCACCAGGCGCTTCTCAATCTGGGTGGTGTTCATCGCGGGCGGAAGCAGTCCCCGCCGATTGTGTGATACCCTCATTACTACCAGTTGCACGCTTTATCACCACCGGCTTCACTGTATATGTCAAACCAGTGACTCTGGGGACTCCTGAATAACGGTCCACCCAAAGGTTTTCCAATCGCGTTATAATGTTCATAATCATAGTATAGATTTCATAGTCTTTATTTTCATCCAAATATAAGTTGCAACCATGTGTATACTGACCTCTATGATGTAACTGGATGTTCAAGAACACATTACCCTGATTGGCGGGATTTTGTACTGTATGTTGATAACCGGAATCTACCCAACTGACAGTCGGTGGTGAATCGTTCGAATCTTTTTCCACAAGCTCCAAGTCTCCAGGTAGTTCCGGGTGATTGACACTTCTACTGTTGTCGTTTATGCAACTGCTATCGGCACATATGCTGACGTTCTGGGAACCTCCCCCTTCGGTTATTTGGTTGGATGATGGTGATGCAAAGTCTTCAGATATCTCCGGAGCATTGCCACTTTCAATGTCGTTTATACAACTGCTATCAATACATGTGTTGACTTTCTGCGGACCTCTTCCTGCTGAGGTTTGTATGAACGATCTCGGTTGTGAGGAACGATTGTTTCTTCGCTTCCTTCTAACACAGAGGTGGTGCTGACGATGATGAAGACGAAGTCCATCTCGCGACGTGAACGACTCCTCACAGTATGGACATTTCCAGGTCGCCAGCTTCGATGGTGTGGCGACTGACCGTTTCAGTGATGGTGCTGGCGGTGGTTGTTCAGGACTTCGTGGAGAAAAGTACATGGTGCTGTAGCCTTCCATCGCTTCCAACTCCTTCAACAACGTCTGGACTGATTCATCCACTTCAATTGCACTAGCCATGTTTGTGTTTACTTTGCAACATCACTAGACAAACTGAATGAAGGAAGCGATGACAATCACTTAAGTAACATAGCTACGTACCGTACAGTAGAAGGCGGTGAACAATTCTCGAAATCGCGGCAATTATCGCTAATGAGTAAACAGCCTGAGGTGGTTCACACTACAACTTATAAGACTACATATACTTACGTGTAACAGATCTCGGAGTATGGTGCGGTAAGGACTAGCACAGCACTGAAGTAGAACGTCTACGCACACTGAGCTTCAAACACAAACTGAATGAAGGAAGCGATGACAATCACTTAAGTAACATAGCTACGTACCGTACAGTAGAAGGCGGTGGACAATTCTCGAAATCGCGGCAATTATCGCTAATGAGTAAACAGCCTGGGGCAGTCACGTAGGCACGGGGTGATGACGTAACCGCGGTCCACGACTTCACTACTTTAGATGTTTAGACGTCGCGACGTTCATGCATCCTCAAACCTAACTTAAACCTGCGTCTGTAAACCTAACCTAAACCTGCGTCTGTAAACCTAACGCACGCATTGGCCTACCTAAAGTAGTGAAGTCGTGGACCGCGGTTACGTCATCACCCCGTGCCTACGTGACTGCCCCAGGCTGTTTACTCATTAGCGATAATTGCCGCGATTTCGAGAATTGTCCACCGCCTTCTACTGTACGGTACGTAGCTATGTTACTTAAGTGATTGTCATCGCTTCCTTCATTCAGTTTGTGTTTGAAGCTCAGTGTGCGTAGACGTTCTACTTCAGTGCTGTGCTAGTCCTTACCGCACCATACTCCGAGATCTGTTACACGTAAGTATATGTAGTCTTATAAGTTGTAGTGTGAACCACCTCAGGCTGTTTACTCATTAGCGATAATTGCCGCGATTTCGAGAATTGTTCACCGCCTTCTACTGTACGGTACGTAGCTATGTTACTTAAGTGATTGTCATCGCTTCCTTCATTCAGTTTGTCTAGTGATGTTGCAAAGTAAACACAAACATGGCTAGTGCAATTGAAGTGGATGAATCAGTCCAGACGTTGTTGAAGGAGTTGGAAGCGATGGAAGGCTACAGCACCATGTACTTTTCTCCACGAAGTCCTGAACAACCACCGCCAGCACCATCACTGAAACGGTCAGTCGCCACACCATCGAAGCTGGCGACCTGGAAATGTCCATACTGTGAGGAGTCGTTCACGTCGCGAGATGGACTTCGTCTTCATCATCGTCAGCACCACCTCTGTGTTAGAAGGAAGCGAAGAAACAATCGTTCCTCACAACCGAGATCGTTCATACAAACCTCAGCAGGAAGAGGTCCGCAGAAAGTCAACACATGTATTGATAGCAGTTGTATAAACGACATTGAAAGTGGCAATGCTCCGGAGATATCTGAAGACTTTGCATCACCATCATCCAACCAAATAACCGAAGGGGGAGGTTCCCAGAACGTCAGCATATGTGCCGATAGCAGTTGCATAAACGACAACAGTAGAAGTGTCAATCACCCGGAACTACCTGGAGACTTGGAGCTTGTGGAAAAAGATTCGAACGATTCACCACCGACTGTCAGTTGGGTAGATTCCGGTTATCAACATACAGTACAAAATCCCGCCAATCAGGGTAATGTGTTCTTGAACATCCAGTTACATCATAGAGGTCAGTATACACATGGTTGCAACTTATATTTGGATGAAAATAAAGACTATGAAATCTATACTATGATTATGAACATTATAACGCGATTGGAAAACCTTTGGGTGGACCGTTATTCAGGAGTCCCCAGAGTCACTGGTTTGACATATACAGTGAAGCCGGTGGTGATAAAGCGTGCAACTGGTAGTAATGAGGGTATCACACAATCGGCGGGGACTGCTTCCGCCCGCGATGAACACCACCCAGATTGAGAAGCGCCTGGTGGCAGTCTCTACAACAGGTATCGACTCCAGGGCTACGGTACTTCTGTTTATGACCACTACTGCCTCACCTACCTGTACTGTCGGGCGGTCCTCGATATACCACTCAGCGACTACGTGCAGCTCTTCGACCCGGTCGCTCCCACCATAACGAAGCACTGGTCCGTAGGCTCTTCTACTCCATCTTCGCTTAAGTCTATTTTTGTGTAAATACCTTTTGAGTTCTTGATTGTAATATGTTTGTGTGTATATTCTTATTGTGTTTCAATAAATGTTGTTGTTTCTCGTTAACTGTTGTTTTCACTTGTCTTTCTCTTTAGTATTTAAGAAAGAATATCGAATTTTTAACAATTTTGAAAGTTTTGTTTTGAAAACATGATAGTTTTACAAAATTCAGTTTGCATTAGAAGAGTCTTTTGAAAGTAAATGTCAGGGAAATGCAAGGGGTAGTAACAACACAGATGTATGCTGTAAACTAAACTGTTTGACTATATTTGCTTACGAATACTATTTACAAAATATACTTAATTATATTTAAAAAATTAGCCTAGTTCTGTTTACACCGGGAACTCTTCGTCCATGTCCTCCTCCTCATCCACCTCCATAGGTCCGCCTTGCTGCTCCTCGAGATTGTCTCGACTTCTTGCTGCGGGCAGTGGTGGGATGTCCTTATGCCCCCAAGGTAAGGTGTGGATACCATCAGCCAAGATGTAGCGTTTATCATCGGCCGGGCTCAAGGATAGCTTTTCTACTTGTACGGTGAAGACACGGTGCAGGTACGACTGGAAACGGGTGTTGATGGTGGTTTTCAACACCCCGTCAAACAGACATTCCCTGTAGTCGTCAGGGGTTAGGACGTTTTTAACAACCCCCTTGGCGACTCCCTTGGCTCGCTTGATCGCCTTGGATCCGTTGTCTTCGTCCTCAACGTCCATGAAGTAGAGTTTTGAGCGCAGGCCGAGGTACTCGAACAAGGATCTGCCGTTACACTCGTCCTTGAACTTGCCAATCACCTTGGCGTTGGTGGGGCTGTAGCAGGGGTGAGACCTTGGGTAGGCGCTAGTATCGAAGTCGTCCAAGTGCTCCATCATCTCCCTGTAGATGTCCTGGGATAGGATGTCGAACACGAAGCTGTCAGTGTCCATGTAGTCTACGTTTAAGCGGTCACCGTAGCGGTCCTTCATCTTCCGCAGAAACTCGTACATGAGCCACTTGCTCAGCTCCAGGACAGACATGCCGACGTAGATGGGCTTTTCCAGGACGATGTTTACCCTGGCGAGGTGCACGAGAGCTACGTCCTCCGTGTAATACGTGCGGTCCAGGAAATTGGACTTGGCCACGTACTTGGAGAACTTCTCCGGAGTGCAGACCAGCTTGACGTTCAGGCGCTTGCGGACTTTCTCAATGGTTTTGCCAAAGACCGCGTTGTTCATTAACTTGAAAAAGTCTTGCTCGAACTTGGTCCTGGCCTTCTTCCGCAGCTCGGTATTCATGAGGATGTAGGGCTCTAGCCACCGAGACTGGCGAAACGAGATCGCCCTGTGGACAGCTGCAAGCTCCAGTCCGTTGTTCAACGCCTGCTGCAAGACCCTGTAATGGCAGACGTAATGCATCTTGTCATCCAGGGTGGTCATCAGCTTGGGGTATTTCCCTGTCGGCGGACGCTTGGTCTCGCAGCAGTAAGGGAGGTCCTTGTGCAGGTCGTGGAGGTGGGCGGGGTAGCGGAGGTCCACTTCGAGGACGTAACCCCGTTCCGCTTCAGCATCCAGCGCACCAATGTCTAAGGAGTCGATCTCCTCACGGCTGAGCCACTGGAAGTTCCCGGTGGGCAGGCACTGGGACATGGCCCAGCCGTAGAGGTTGTTGGCGTCCAGGTACAGTAGGTGGCGTGTCGGTTCGTCTGGGCGGTAGTCCGGACACCTGTCGTGGTTGGCCTTGGCGTAGCGGGTGACGGCCTGAGAGATCCCTCCTCGGATCCCCTGCTCCACGAACAGGTACATGTCAAAATCCTGCATCGTGTCCAGCTCCACGTCGCAGGTCTTCAACATGACGTCCCAAGCGTAGGATGGCAGGGTGTAGTAGTGGGCGGGGTCCAGTCCGTACTCGGCCAAAGAGGTGTCACGGAACTGCTCGAAGACGTCGGTGAGGAGCGTGATGTCGCAGCGCAGGTACGTGTCGGCGTAGTCCTTGAGGTGGCGACACTCGAAGGCTCGCCACACGTTGAGGGCGTGTTGGTAGTCCTCGTCCTTGACGTCCTCCAGGGTCATGGTGTTCCTAAACGCCTCCTTGGGCGGCAGCTCCCTGGTCCTGTACAGCGTTTCGTACGATGTGACAAAGTCGTAGGGGAACACGCCCTTCCTGCGCACCAGGTCGAACAGCCGGTCGTCGGGGAACCGCTTCCTGGTCTCGCGCATCTTGTCGGTGGGCAGTCCCGCTGTCAGGCTGGCCAGGCTCATGGACAAGAACCTGTAGGTGTCGAGGAACCGCACCGCGAAACTGCTCTGTCGTGGGTTGTCCCCGGGCTGGCCAAAATGAAACCGCTTGGTGAAGGCGATGTAACGCTCTTCGGTGTGCGCCAGCACGTCCACATCGCCGGGGTCGATGGCCAGCTCCCGCACTACGAAGTGGGCATCGTAGTTGGACAGGTTATGGAAGTAGCAGTTGATGACCCGCTGCTCCCTGTACCGCAGATTGCACGAGCGGTGCGCCGCTCCTCGGAACTCGTAAGGCGGAGCGTGGTTGTGGTCCCGCACCTTGACGTCCAGCTCAGTGAACTCCTTGCCGCAGAGGTAGCAGCGGGTCGCTGCGAGATACTCGTCCATTTCCTGCCGGGTCAGAGAAGGGTGCAGAGCTCTTGTGCTGAACAGGAACTCCCACAGGCTCAGCACGTCCATCTTGAGCCGTTCCATAAAGACCTTGGACGCGTCAGCTCCGAAGTATACACGCGGTTCAAACTCCTCCAGGCCGAGCGAATCCACGATCTGGTAGGCGAAGGCGTACGGGACGTGCATTTGCAGGGGCGTCGTGCCGGGTGGCGGCGCTTCCACCGGGTCAACAGCGACAGGCTGCAGAGCACACTCAAAGTCCGCGTAGATGCAGAACCTCTCCCGCCTAGTGTACTCTGGATGGGTGAAGCGGATCTGCTGCTTCTTCGGCAAGTCCAGGTGAAGGGGAGCCTTGGCGTAGCAGTAACGCCTGTGCTCCTCCAGACGCTGAGCGCCCGTCAACCCTAGCTTGTTGTGTTGATTGTCGAAGTAAGCGAAGCACCGCTTACAGATGTAAATCCTATTTTCACGTTTGGTGAGCTGGGGCCGGACCAGTCGACCCAGGTCCTTGATGTATGCGTAGTGGCTGTCCCCATCGATGGTCATGTACAGCAGGTCTCTGTGGTCTTCGCGCTCCCGCTTGCATATCTTCAGCGGGAACACGCGGTCCTTGAACTCTGGCGTCCCATCGGGGCGTCTCCCCACCATCGCTCGCTCGATCCCGTAGACGTTTACACTGATGTTGTTCTTGCCCTCAAAGATCTTGATGTCCTTGAGCGTCACGGGGAAACGCAGGCCGGTCCAGTCGTAGCGGGCGATGACATCCGGTGTATACGCTGCAGGTCTCTCTGCGTGTTGTGCAACGAACTTGGCCAGGATGGCGTACATGAAACACATGTCATCAGCGTTTTGCACATTGACAACAGCGTGTATATCTGCGATAGCCTTTGGCAGCTGCATAAAGGCTCTGCCTCCGAGCGGCGTATACTGGTTCACGCGGATCTCTAAGTCGCGTATACGCAGGTAGGTCCAGCCGCTACCTACCAGTTCACACTGCTCCTTCTTCTTCACGATCGTCTCGAACGTCGCGGAGAGGAAAGCCTCCAAGTCGGAGGCCTCGGTCAGTGGGACGTTCTTTGTGTTGAAGGAGCGCAGGCAGGTGGCCCCGTGAATGTTGGAGAACTCACATTCCAGGACCATGTTCGCCTTGATGCTCGGATGTTGGGTCATGACGTTCTCCATCAGGTCCAGAACCTCGTCAAACAACAGGGTCAGCGCATCCTCAACGGTCAGCAAGGCGTCTAACGGCCGGGCCAGGCGGTAGGTGAGGAGGCGACTCCGGAAGGCCCGATGCACGAGCTGGAACATGGGGCGGCCGCCACCCTCCATCTCGTCATCGATGGTCTGAGGCTCGGCGCTAGGTCCTGGGCGGGGCTGGGGCTCGGTGCTGGGCCCTGGCTGTGGCTCGGTGCTCGGTCCTGGTCGTGGCTCGGCGCTAGGCATCTGGTGCGATCGGGGCTCGGCGCTGGCTCCTTGGCGCAGCGACTGGTTGTTGTGAGGAAGAGGAGGAGAGGACAACCTAGACAGTCGGTCTTGGGTCAGGTCCCTCACAACAGGGCAGTTGTGAGACTGGTGATGGTCACGGTTGAAGCGGCGAGTAAACCCCTTGTCGCAGTACGCGCAGCGGAACTTGGATGGTTCTTGAACCAGGTTCCTCACAACAGGGCAGTTGTGAGACTCGTGCTGGTCGCGGTTGAAGCGACGGGTAAACCCGCGGTCGCAGTAGGCACAACGGAACGTGGGAGGATGGACGGTCCGGACGTGTCGTCTCAGTTCCAGGTCGCGGTCGAAGCGTCTACCGCATCGCTCGCACTCCACGTGGCGATCGGGACTCGAGGAGGAGGAAGGAGCTGCTGCTGGCATCGCGGAGTGAGCCGCTTGCATGTGGCGGCGCACGTCCTCCAGGCTGGCGAAGATGGTCGGGCACAGTCGGCAGGGATGGTCCACTCGTTGCGGTTGGGGCTCTGCCGCGGCGTGTGGTCCGTGAACCGTAGCGACGTGGCGGCGGAGGCTGTCACCTCTTGTGAAGCGCCTACCGCAGACGTGGCAGTCGTGACGTCTGGCGTTGTGGGCGGACTCCACGTGTCGCCTCAGGTTTCCGAGCAGGCTGAAGGCTCGGTCGCAGACCTCGCACAGGTGTTGGTTGTTCATCTGCAACAACGGATATGATAAGTCTCTTGCATTTACAAATTAGTCGCAACGAGAACACTTCATTGGTAACATAACACATACTTTATGCTTGGTAGACAAGAGTCAAGGCCATGACAAATTTAATGTTAGTGCACGGGTTTCCTCCTTTATTAAAATTAGTTTATATAAAACGAAAGAAAAGATAGTAAGTTAGAGAATGAAAGCTTTACATTGATGCGTGATAGACATGATTTAGAAACCATGACACGTCTAACATTAGTACACAGGTTTCCTCGTTTTATGTTAGTACACTGGTTTCCTCCAAGAAATTTGGAATGACGTGTAAATTGTTCTATAGCAATAACGAATAGTTTTCCCTAAAACATAATGAAAATTATTCAACTTCTATTAACAAGCCAGACCTCTCTTTGCACATTATGACTTGAAAGTTGCTGAACGATCATACCTTAAATGAGAATCTTACTATAAAGGGGAATGTAATAGTCTTCCACACTACAACTTCAACACTGAAGTAGAACGTCTACACACACTGAGCTCCAAACGCAAACTGAATGAAGGAAGCGATGACAATCACTTAAGAAACATAGCTACGTACCGTACAGTAGAAGGCGGTGAACAATTCTCAAAATCGCGGTAATTATCGCTAATGAGTAAACAGCCTGAGGTGGTCCACACTACAACTTATAAGATTACATATACTTACGTTTAACAGATCTCGGAATATGGTGTAGTAAAGACTAGCACAGCACTGAAGTAGAACGTCTACACACACTGGGCTCCAAACACAAACTGAATGAAGGAAGCGATGACAATCACTGAAGTAACATTGCTACGTACCGTACAGTAGACGGTGAGAGCAGTAAACAGTTCTCGGAACCGCTAATGAGTAAACAGGCCCGGACGGTCACGTAGGCATGGAGATGATGTCACCACGGTCCACAACAGGGGTAGCGGAGTGAAGGGGTAGCGGAGTGGAGGAGGAGTGGAGGGATAGTGGAGTGGAGGAGGAGTAAACAGGCTGGGACAGTCACGTAGGCCCTAGCACGCACCTCGACACGTGACGCCGCGGAACCGCTCGCAGTTTTGGTTTAGTCAAGCCGGCATACAACGTGTAACGAAGTCACATCAAATTCGGTCAGCGAACAGCCGAGATCCTATAAGGAAAACGCGTTCGAAAATTACTAGCGGGCCCGTTTAACGGTGTATTTTCAATTTTCTTTCAGCGATGGTTTACTTAGGCCATGGTCCAACACGTGGTGAGGTTTCGTCAAAATCGGTCGGTAAACAGCTGAGATCCCATAAGGAAAACACGTTTAAAAATTAATAGCAAGCCCGTTTAACGGTGGATTTTCAATTTTCTTTAAGCAATAGTTTACTTAGGTCATGGCTCGACATGTGGTGAGGTTTCGTCAAAATCGGTTGGTAAACAGCTGAGATCCCATAAGGAAAACACGTTTAAAAATTAATAGCGAGCCCGTTTAACGGTGGATTTTCAATTTTCTTTAAGCGATGGTTTACTTAGACCGCCGCCTGATATGTGGTTAAGTTTCATCAAAATCGGACGGTAAACAGCTGAGATCCCATAAGGAAAACACGTTTAAAAATTAATAGCGAGCCCGTTTAACGGTGGATTTTCAATTTTCTTTAAGGGATGGTTTACTTAGGCTGCCGCCTGACATGTGGTGAAATTTCATCAAAATCGGTCGGTAAACAGCTGAGATCCCATAAGGAAAACGCGTTTAAAAATTAATAGCGGCCTTGTTTAATGGCGGATCTATGGGGTTCTTACGTCATTCGCTTCCTCTAGGATAGGTCTACACTCTGGAAAAAGTCCCGTGGGAATCGGTGGGTAAATAGGCTAGTTATTCATTTTCGGAAGTTTTTTCCTCATCACGAAAAGTGCTGCAGACGACCGGGGGGGGGGGTCCTCATTCCTCCTCACACGCCTGTGCTCGCCAGCCTATGTTAGGTTTCCGCCAGGTCACGTGACGGGGGGGGGGGCATCCTCGCATCCTCACTTCGCCTGTGCTCGCCAGCCTATGTTAGGTTTCCGCCAGGTCACGTGACGGGGGGGGGCATCCTCGCATCCTCACTTCGCCTGTGCTCGCCAGCCTATGTTAGGTTTCCGCCAGGTCACGTGACGGGGGGGGGGCATCCTCGCATCGTCACTTCGCCTGTGCTCGCCAGCCTATGTTAGGTTTCCGCCAGGTCACGTGACGGGGGGGGGGGGTTGATCCACAGTGGATAACTGCTGTTGCTGCTGGTTCACGCCCATCTAATGCCCCCTACTGTTAAATATTCGATTTGTTCCATTTCATACGGAGTTTTATTTCCAAAAGAGGTAAGCACGAAACAGTATTAATAAATAAATTGTATCACTTAAATTAATTTTTGATGGTTGATCATTACACGATAGGAATTGTTGTTGTCCCTAACAATAGATCCCTTAATAATGAATGGGTAACTTAAACCCGGTACACAAGTAGGCTCTAAATAATAATTTAAGCGTGGGCCCACTCACGAAACATTCGGGGTTTCTACCTGCTCCTCCCATAAGACCAATGTTAACTTTCAATGTCCGACCCTCCTCAAGGTAGTATCCGATATAGTTGATGTACGCTAATTTTAAAAAGCAAAAGAAAACCAAGCGATTTCTCTGAACAAAATTTCATATCCAAGATTTCGATATGACGAGTAATAATCGTTCATTAATATTAAAAGAACTGTAACAGAGTACCCACGGATAGTACCATTTCTGCTCATTGAGATCGCTAATTTTTTTCTCTCTTTAAAATGAACTGAAGATCAACGATTCCGGATATTCCGTTGAGAATGGACGGGCTTTGAAAGCTAATATTGGCCTTATAGGTATAGGAGAAGCGCAGTAGAAACGCGAATTATTGCGTGACTGGAATCCCCTCTTTATCAATAATCAATCAACTTTCTCTCAATCAGTGATGTAAAAGGTTCGCAATAATTTCTTTAAAGTATAAACTCACCAACACCAACAATGAACTTTAAAGAAAGAATGTACAAGTTATAGGTTACCAATACACTTATTTAACCTCCATCAAAGATAACAAACAACAAATTAATCAAAACGAATAAACAAATCGTAACGTTTACATTTCCCCCCCGACCGTCTTCCCATTCCAATCGTTTCTACTGATCACCCATCACTATACAGTCGAGTCAGACAAGCGTGATGGGCAAATGTTTGGCGATTCGCCTAAATTTGTTAGGACGTCCCCTGCTGTAGCACTGGTAATATGCGCCGTATGCCCTCGTGACTCAGCGAGTGCGCGTGTGTGAGCGCGATGACAACAGGAGCTCATGTTCTAACCTAGTTAAGTCCCCCTCATATAATCACATCAGCTACGTTTAATTTGCCTCTAATCGGATCACGCTCGCTTCTGTTTCATCTCAAGACGTGAAACGCACACCAGTCCTTTGTTGCGCCTTGAGCCATTTAGCTAGGAGTGAGAAAAGGTTGGAAATTAATTCCAGTTGAAAATTATTTATCCGCTTTATCTTTGGTTAGTAAGTAATACAACAGTTTAGAAATTCTTCTGATCAGTTTTACGGGAAAATAAATGGCTTAGTGTGAACGCACTCTTGGATTCCTTCCTTTCTCCCCCAACATATATTAATCGAAAAACTATTGTTTCTGTAAAAACATATTTGGGTTATTAGGCCTACAGGCAAAATTAATAGTTTTGCTCTCTATAGTCAAAATATCGGTTTACTTATAAGAGAAGTTTGCTAAAAATATGCTTTCACAGTGAATTCTGCTTGTATGTACGTATAAACAGACGTCTGTTTGATATTTTTGATGTGTTCAGATCTAGCGACCACACAACAAGAGTCCAATGTTTGCATGTACAACACTGCAAAATCTCAATTTTATATTTCATAGTTTTAATTTTGAGTGGACGCTAGCCTCCGCTAAAATAACAAAATCTAAATTCTTATTGAAATCCGCTCTAACAACTTTGTTTAAGATTTGGTATCGGTATTACTACTCTTAGGTGCTTCAAAAATTGTTGGTCCTGCATGTCTAGGAAAATTCGAGGTCGGAGATTTTAAAACTAAAAGACTATGACAAACCATGTATTAGTATATGTTGCTAAAAACCATTTACTAAACTACTTACGAACCATCTACTATAAGGTTGCTATCGCTTTTAAACGATTTTCAGCGACTCACCAAAACGTTTTGAATGGTATTTTTGTATGGCTTCCCGGGCTTAAGGCTCAGCGTGCTGGTCAGGCTAATAGCTCAGTTTTCTTTAGGGAATTCGCTAATAGTATCGCAGTTTGTATATTGATTATATTTAAACAGAATATTGATCTAACAAATTCAAACAGCATAGACACTGTCCCAATGTCACTATATTACTCATACGCGTTACTTCTCAGTAATGGTTGAAGAAGGAAGGAGAATTTGAGGTTTTCCTCGCCGACATTAGAATATACTTTTGTTAGACGGTAGTGCTGTAAATTTACGTTAAAGCATCACGGCTGTAAAAACCAAAAACATCACATAGATATTTATTCCAATGATCTCTCTCTTACTCATTGTGAAAGACGCCGACGCAACTATGGCGTATTTTAAGGCGAATATGAATGAATGATGAATGTAGCATGGGTGAGATGCCATGTATAGCTTTGTACCTGACTAAGACCAACTGATTCTTTAGCCAGGGGCAAGAATTAATAGTCCAATGGCCAATGACAGCTATATCCAGTATCGAACCTTATTAAATATTCTCTGCGAAATTCTCGGTGTTATACGTGTTCTTTGGACATAATCTGTAAAACACATGGCAACATCAGCAAGGAACGACAGTTAGTGGGCCGCGGAACTGAGCAGCATTATGGTGACCCTTTCCCAAATCCTTCGTCCCCATTCTGTACTTCCGACCAACTAGAATTAATACAATCACAAAACCCAAAGTATAACATTTCGGGAGCGGCGCTGATCGGGTTACCCTCCAACATATGTTGGGGCAGAACCCTTCCACCCTCCACCCCCTCCCCTCCTCGCCGAATTAATACGTTATCGCTTTTTGACGTAATTTGCATCAAAGTTTCGACAGAAATATAGAAGGGCGTGTCGCCCGATGCAGATTATTGAATGAGCGATCGCTACCCCATCTGTCGACAAACACCGGTACTAATGGACATTGCTGATTCACGGACTGGCCGTTTGCTGAAAAATGCTGCAGTAATATCCATCGGCCGATCGGCATTCAGCATTCACCACTCGACATTCAGCGAGCCGGGAACCAATTAAAAGCTGACTGTTTGGTTTTGATTAAAACGCAAATGAAGTATTACACGGATTGGTTCGAACCGGGCGGAATATGGATCCGGCTGCGTTTGTAATCGGATGTTAATTTATTGAAATGGAAATTACAAAGCGCTGCCGGCAGGGAAGTTAGTATCTCCACAGGGTCTGGTCAAACGGTTTTCATTTAGTTTAGAATATACTGTTGTGGATTGTAATTAATTTTTCCAAGTTAAAATAATATGTTTGGTTATTGAACCATAAACCATTATTCACCATAAAAATTATTAAACCATTATTCACCATAAAAATGGCAATCCAATACAACTTTTACGTACAACTATTGAGAGCCTGAAGTAAAATTAACCTACAATATACTTCGAAAATCATTTTCAATATTTAAGGAAGTGGTAGTGCTCTTTAGTCAATTACTTTATAACATTAAACCGGATGAAAGTCACCCTCATTATCCCGGTTATACCGAGGAAATTCCTTTTAGTTTTTGTAAATATTGCAGGAAACCTTAAACACTTATTTTCGTTGCATACTGCGCGGTGCAACAAAAACTCATTAAAACAGTGCAGAGGTACTCATTAAAAACTTTTACGAAAAATACATATGTTTAAATAAATCATCCACCGATAATATATGATCGCTGGAATCATCGGACTAACTAAAATCATCACTTACTATAGAAAATATTGAGCCTTTTAAGCCATAAGGAGTTTTTAAATATTCTCTGAAATCATAATATATGAATTGAAATGATATAACAAACATATCACAAAATGCAAATCAAAACCATGTGATTTAATTTTGTTTACAGTCATATTCATTAGTAATAAAACAGAATCGGCATGCTAACGTTATATATTTGTAGCCTACCTCCGTATCAGGATTAGATAGGCTGGGGCAGGTTTTACTAATACTTTTACGGCGTCACTTATATTTCTGCTTTTATTTACTATTTTTATATTGTTATTTTCTGCTTTCAGAGTAAATACTATGATTCAACTAAACTCATTTTCTTTAATATCCTCATGAGCAAAAATAACTCACTCAAAGAAAAGTATATTTCTTAAAGTTGTTTCAGTAACAAATATCGTATACTTTATTACGAACAATGTCTTGTTTGATGGTTTGCAAAATTGATCTCGGAATACAGCGGAAGGAGTACCTGAGGGGGAAGGTATTTTTGCCTAAATCACGAATATATAAAAAAAGTCTATAAAAAAGACTCCTCTTAATTAAAAACTTATATAGAGAATAAAAGGCCTTCAGATCAAAAGTCACTTAAAATCGAGGAATAATTTATAAACCCTTGCTGAAAAACTACAAACCAGTTTTAAAGTACAAACTACAAACCTGGAGTTAATTTAAAACATTACTTATTGATAAGTAAAAGAGTAGTTTTTATTTTAATACATTATATTTATAAGTAAATTGTGCACTCTCACCACACTAGTTAGATTTTCACCAGCTAAACATTGTTGAAAAGGCAAAAATAATAAATAACAGTGGGATTTGTACAATCCAAACTGTTAATTAACTTTTAAACACAAAACAAATATTACATTCAGTCGCTGTATTAATTAAGACCGGCGAAGTGGCCCGTCAGCGAATAAATATCGCAATTACGACCAACTTTATTGGAAAACGCCGATGAGTTTTGTCTGGATAGAATCGACTTAGCAATATTGTATTGGTTGTACAGGACTGTTTAAAAATCTGTAACCTTCTAAAAATCATGCTAAATCTTAAGATTTATACAATTTAAAAATGTGTTTTAAAGTATCCGTTTTAAAAATGTGTCGAGATAAAGTATCCGTTTCTCCTGTGAAACAATTTTTCTGTTACAATAAATGCCCTTACTTATATTGTTTTTAAGCCCTGAAAACCCCCCCATTTCTAAAGTTTTACATGTAATATATAGTTGTGTAATATATTCTGCTGTATAACGTAACCCTGGCTATATAATTGAAAATATTTAGAAGCTGCTGTCTCCTTGCCACCTGGATTGGCGTGATACTATCTGTTTTTGCAAATTAATTTTACACGTTTTGGACTCTACTAATGAATAACGTAAAACTAAGTAGTCATTATTCAATTCAACAGATTATTTATTCCCACGGAATGCAAAGGTTACAGAAATGAAAAAAATTGTCTTTATTATACATTTCATAAGTCCCAATATTTGTTTAAAAAACTGTCTCAATTTCTTCCATAGCACAGTGACTCAAATAACTTATTTATAGTAATTGTAATAAAAACAATTATACACAAATTTCAAAAATGTATTACTGGGATAGATTTAGAAATAAATTAATAAAGTAACAAAGGAAAAACAATAAAACTCATAAAGCATACCAATTGATCTTTGAAAACTAAAACATAAGACACAACGGGACAAATATCTGCCCGTTTGGACGGTTAGTACTTAAATGTCGCACAAATAATCATTGTTCAGTAAAATTTCAAAATATTCAATATTTACGATTTTCCAATGAGTGAAAAATTTATGATATAAATATTCGGCTCACCGAAATTGCTAGGTATTTTTTATTCTTTAAAATTAATCATAAATCAACAATATTGGCTAATCCGTTGAGGAGGACTTTGAAAGTTAACATTGGTCTTAGGGGAGAAGCAGATAGAAGATGACTGGAGCCCCTTTAACTAACAGTGTTTATGATATACTAGGTCTCAGTTACACCTGAAAGATTTGTAATACAAATATATGTTTAAATTACCCCTAGACCAAATACAATTAACGTCTGCAGTTGATAAACATTAAATCTCCAAGGAAAAAATGGCAAAACTCTCAAGAATTTTTAAATATTTTCTGAAATTGTACACATCCAAGAATTGACTTAGTTATCATGCTATTATTATGAAATGCTACGAACATTTCGATTTGCAACATTTTTGGGTTTATCACGACAACACCTTCAAATTAGCCTGATTTTTCATTTGATTACACGCGTTAAAAAAAGTAGGGTAGTAAAATATTTATACTAGCAAATCCCACTGCTCCATTCCAGAAGTTAGCTTAAATCAGCTGATCTTACTTCTGTACTGTGTTTTGTTACCTTCAACAGCTGTCAAATGCTCAATTTCAATGATTACTGTTCTTCCATAAGGTTGGCCCTTTTGAAGGGCTATCGGGCGTAGCCCCAAGAACAAACGTGAATTATGAGGAAATTCGGCCAATACGCATAATCCACTTTAATTTGTCACATAAATCTTGTAAATCGGTTCAGTAGTCACTGAGAACTCGGCGTTTCAATCGTGTATTAATGTATAGGATAGCAACAACATCACTAACGAGTACTGTACACAACTCGCCTAAAAGTGGAGAGATTTTCCACTCACCACTCGTCCTGAAGTAATTCAACACAGAGGACGTCGCTCAACAGAGGGGCTCCACTCGTCGGCGCTGAAGCCTGTTGACAAAGCCACTTTGATATCCAAAGTAAGAGAGTTGTGTGCGGCCTTTATGCATACCAAAGTCCACGAAACCCTCTCAATTACAGCCGTTTGATCCCACGCGAGTCTTGGTCAAATTCATTGTTACGACTCTCGTCCGATGAATAATGTTGGACGGTCGCTCTACCTTTCATGCACTCACTTCCTTTCCGGTTACAATTTGATTTGTCAAACAGCATAATTAATTAATTAATCAACGCTTTGTCGTACATCTTTTCTTATTTTTATAACCATTACAACGTCTTTAATCATTAGTGTATGTATATATAGCATTAATGTAAACCATGCCAAATCAACACAACCTCAACGCTGTATCCAAACTGTTTTCTTTTTATCAGTTAACAGATAACTTGTAATTAATTATTTACTCAATTTCATCCGTTTAACCACAAGGAAAGTTAAGTAATAATAATGATTGTCTTTTCGCATCAGAATTTCAGGAAAGAGTCTTTGAACATTTTGAGGTACTAGTTGTCCTGTTGCTCGAATCCGAGCAATAAATATTGTGTTACCGTTCCAAAGCCAACATGGCCTGCCGATTAACTGTGTTTACTCTATCCAGCTGATTGCTTAAAACTTATAGTTATTTCCCAATGTTAAGATTATAGGGAAAAACTCAACTTTAAAGAGCCCCAGGGCCTCACTCACAAATTATTTCTCTATAAAAAAAGTTTCCTGCACAACTTCACGTTAGGTTCTTTCCAATGATACCAACAACATGAAAATCAGTTCGATAGTTTATGAGGAGTGGTTGTCACAAAAAACCTGCTCGCCTATTAAATAAGTAAAATAGATACTAAAGTGAACCAACAATAAATCAGCGACAAAATTCACGAATTAATAAATGCTGGGTGTTGAATGTTGATTAAATACAACTTTTGGTTATTGAACCACTTATTACACCACTTCTTTACTGCCCAGCATTTATAGTTTGAAAAATAAGTTATGCGCCTGAAATAAATAAAACCTTATTTATTACGACTTAAACTCTTTATATAAATATTAGATTATTTGCTCTCTCTCCTGAATATATCCCTACTATCAAATAATGAAATTCAAATTCAAGTTAATAATGCTTTATTTTCCACATATTATACTATAAAGGAAAATGTCAAATAATCATTAGTTAAAGGTCATTAAGATCGGGCCTTTTTAACGAGAGTTATCGTGCTTACAGACACATATAATATATCCGATATATATAACAATTTGAACGAATGGTGTTTTTGGCATCTGGGGACCTCAAAACAAAAATTTATCATGGTCTCGGGCTTAAGTCTTACCATGAGACCTACGGTAATAGCTTCTTCCCTATAAGGAAAATTCGCTAAAAACATTGTAGTGATATTTCCATAAGAAAATCAATGGATCTTTGGAGTCCAGTGGGGCGTAGCCCAGGTAAATTGACATTTCTGGCTATATTCTTCGTTACCGATTCGCTTCCGGAATTAAATATTAAAAATATGCGAACTTTGTACATATGTATAGATGGATGGCTATATGTTTAGACTTCCATTATGCAAAAACTCCTGGAACTGTTAAGCAAAGATTTTGTATGAACATAACTTACATATCACATTTACATATTGACCTGATAATATCTATATCCGACCTTCAGGCGGTCCCACACTTCTCGCGAACACTCCGAACATTCGGATTTCGGCCGAATGTTCGCTAGAATTGTGGGACCGCCTTTAGGGCTCCACCGCATGGGGCCTGTAAGTTTCAATGCAAATCTTATGGGAGGATGTCATTTTTAAAGTAACCAGCCGTATATAAGATGTTTGTCAGAATGCAAAGGAAGTCATAAACAAAGATGATGTAGTGCTGGTCAGGTTAATATTTTTAATGTGTTAAAAAAATATGAATTTATAGCTGTTACCCGCGGATCGTCACGAAAATTTTAAATAATTCAATTAATTAAATTCAATATGGTTTTAAGTGCATATAGTTCTGCAATTTAAAATACCATTAATAGCAAATGGGAAAATAAAACTCCGTCAAAGTAACATATTATATGTGTGCAGAATCAAAGCTACCGTAAAGTTTGGACTCTAAAAGCCTCGTTTCATTGACCATAGCATAAAAGAACAAAGGGGACATCAAGGGCTGCAAGTAAGGGTGATTCAGGTTTATCTTTCCATAAATAAATAAAGAAGCGGAGTTTCCCAGCTGCGCCTAACATGGTTGTACGCTCTGTCACCTCCCCGAGGGCTTCACACTGCACTGGTTAAACTGCGCAACAATGAGAAATAAATCTTCCTATAAACTGTAAATTAAAAAATATATCTTACTAGCTGGTACCCGCAGAAGAGGCATTGCATTTTTTTATGTCAAATTCTCGTTCATTTTCAATATGAGCTCGTTCGCTTCGCTCACTCGCCAATCAAAAATAGAGTTTGAGTTGCCATTCAAGTAGTTTTTTTATTTCCATTATGAGAGTTGCCATTCAAGTAAGTTTTTTATTTCCATAATGATAAACAGCTGTTTACAATATTTTAAGTTATAAATGTCATCTGATAAAATCAAAATAAATCTTTCTTCCATAAGATTAACGTTGAAACGTTTTTTAGGGCACAGCCCTAATGTCCTAGGACTTCGGTTATTGGCCTATAACCTTCCCAATAACATTAACCTGTGTTACTATGAAAAATGTCAAAGCAATCGGATGAACGGTATGGCAGGGCATAAAATAAGAACGGGCAGACGAACAGACGAACAGACGTACAAACATTGATTTTTATATATTATTAGAAGATTTAGAACCAACTCTTTAAAACAAAGATGGCGTTATCAGTTAAGGACCATATACGGCAAAAAATTTGCATCAGTGGAGTGGGAAACGGTGTCCTCGGAATCCTCCAGTAATGAGCCATTATCGGGTAAAGCCTGAGGGTTACGGTTTCACACCAGTAGTTTTCCGATATAGAAAACGTATGTGTTATTTAACGTAACCAGTAAGAAATAATTAAGAATACAAAAACTGTTTTGTACGTTTCAAAGACGACTTACCTCTAATAGTTCTGTAAGTAGTGATACCTGATGTGCGTTACTCACAAGACGTCACTGCAAAGTCTAGCCGTCACTGTAAAATTTGTAATGCAGACATCATTAATTTACAAATCATTTCCTTTCATTGTATATATATTGATAATACATATAATTCTGGTAATTCAGGGTGTTTTACTTGAAATTATTTATTGGTGAAAGTGATGTTGTGAGGTTTAAACCTTGTAAAGCCAGCATCATATTAACACTGGCGGTTGACAACATCACGGTCGCCAAATAGCGTCAAAGCAGGCTGTGGTTGACACTACCAGCGAAAAGCTTTACCTGCCTAACGGATTCTCATATCCGACAGTAGGGGGCATTGGATGGTTCAAAACCAGCACAGCAGTGTGGACGCGTGGACGCGTGGAAGCCCCCCCCCCCGATGACCTTGACCCCAAGGTCACCCCCGAGGTCACCCCCCCAATGACGTCATCCCCCCCCATGACGTCATCCCCCCCCCGTTTGCAACATTTTTCATGATGAGGAAAAACTTTCAAAAATTAATAACTAGCCTATTTACTCACCGATTCCCACGGGACTTTTTCCAGAGTGTAGGCCTATCCCAGAGGAAGCAAATGACGAAAGAACCCCATAGATCCACCATCAAACAAGGCCGCTATTAATTTATAACCGCGTTTTCCTTATGGGATTTCAGCTGTTTACCGACCGATTTTGATGAAACTTCACCACATGCCGGGTGCCCTCCTAAGTAAACCATCCCTTAAAGAAAATTGAAAATCCGCCTATAAACGGGCCCGCTATTAATTTTTAAACGTGTTTTCCTTATGGGATCTCGGCTGTTTACCGACCGATTTTGACGAAATTTCACCACATGCCGGGCGGCGGCCTAAGTAAACCATCCCTTAAAGAAAATTGAGAATCCACCCTTAAACGGGCCCGCTATTAATTTTTAAACGCGTTTTCCTCATAGGATCTTAGCTGTTTTCCAGACCCCTCACAATGGTTCAAAACTAGCAATGGTGCGGTGAGGATGCGAGGCTGCTAGGGTCTACGTGACTGCCCGGGGTTGTTTACTCATCAGCGACCTTCTAGACCCCTCATCACTCCCTCACTCCTCCGGCAAGTGCGCGCCGCATGAGGCCTCCTCCCGACCAGAGTGTTATTTATAAGCGAGTCCTTGAGGGTTTCGCCAGTTTGTCTTTGGAGCTCTTACTGCGCGGACGAAGTATTGCCGTCTCCGAGATACACTTTACAACCTGTGCTTGTGCGACTGTGTGGAGTTTTCTCTTTGAATATCTTAAAATGTAAGTAACATTTAATATATCTTTTCATCAGCCGATTTGCCAATGATCTAAATCCCAATTAGCTAAAATTAATATTTAATATTTTACATATCCCAGTGCAAAATAAAATTTGGTTTTGCTTTTAAATCGAAATTTCAAGTGGCTAGTAGAATTATAGACGAGAGTAAAATCGCCATGTGCGACTGAAACAAAGATAAAGACGTGTAACAGTGTTAGGAATGTCATAGGAGCCATTCTTGTAATTTATTTCTGTCTACTATTAGAAGGGTACTGCTACAGATACCCGATGTTGTAGATGGCTGTTCCTCGTATGTGTGAGGTCTGCGGTCGCGTCTTCGCTGGAAACCTGGCTCGTCACATGGCAGCTGCTCACAGGGACCGCCATTTCGACTGCAACGTCTGCGGGAGACGCTTCGGGTGAAGCGACAGCCTGCGACGCCACCTCACAGCAGTTCATCCTCCCACTCCTCACGACCAAGCGCCAGGTACGGTTTTTACATTAAACAAGAAACCGTCAGTACTAATGACTTGTTTTCGAGAGAGAGAGTAAACGGCTTTAGCTGAGTAAACAGATTCAAGTAGTAAACAAGGGGCTGCCAGCCTCTGTTCAGTTCCTCACCCTTGTATTACTGGGCTCAAACTGGCGTTCGAGATGAGGAAGAGGTCGTCAGGCCTCTATGCAATTCCTCACCCTTGTATTACTGGGCTCAAACTGGCGATTGAGATGAGGAAGAGGTCGCCAGTCCTCTATGCAGTTCCTCACGATCAAGCGCTAGGCACGGTTTTTACATTAAACAAGAAACCAGTACTAATGACTTGTTTTCGAGAGAGTAAACGGCTTTAGCCGAGTAAACAGATTTAAGTAGTAAACAAGGGGCTGTCAGCCTCTGTTCAGTTCCTCACCTTGTATTACTGGGCTCAAACTGGCGATTGAGATGAGGAAGAGGTCACTAGGCCTCTGTGCAATTCCTCACCCTTGTATATACTAGGTTCAAACTGGTGAATGAGATGAGGAAGAGGTTTCCAGTTCCTCACCTTCATGTATATTGAGGTAACTAATAGAACTTGTTTTTCCTGTTCGCAGGCCATCCATGCCCGTTGTGCTCCGTCGCCCTGGCGAGTCCTGAGGATCTGCGCCATCACATGGAAGCGGTCCACGGTGCGAGCCCGTCAGCTTCGACCTCCTCCTCTTCCTCCGCAACGCCACCCGTCAGAGACCCACGGCCCGAGTGCGACGCGTGCGGGCGGCGATTCGCCCACGAGGATCTGCTCCGGCGCCACGTGCAGCTGGTGCACGCCAACGGGGTCCGCTGTCCCGAGTGCGGCGCCCTTTTCCGCAGGGTCGCTTATCTCCAGCAGCACGTGGCGAGCGCCCACCGCGGCATGAGGTTCGCGTGCGCCTACTGCGACCAAGGCTTCACCCGGCGCTACAACCGAGACCAGCACGAGGCCCACAACTGCCCCGTCGTGAGGAACCTCGTTGTGGACGAGATGCCGCACCTACCCGTCCTGTCACCCGAGCCTCAGCCCAGCCGCGAGCCTCGACCCAGCCACGAGCCCCAGCCTGGACCCAGCCGCGAGCCCCAGCCTGGACCCAGCCGCGAGCCTCGACCCAGCCGCGAGCCCCAACCTGGATCGAGCACGGCACCCGACGGGATGGTGGGTGGCCGGTCTATCCCGGCCCATGGAGGACTTCTTGACTGTGGAGGACGCGCTGGTGCTGCTGTTCGACAGCGTCCTGGAACTGCTGGCCGACGTCAGGACCCGACACCCAAACATCAAGGTCAACATGTTCCTGGAGTGTGAATTCGCCAACGTCCACGGGGCCACCTGTCTGCGGGCGTTCAAGACGAAGAACGTGCCTCTCACCGCCGCGTCCAACTTGGAGGACTTCCTGTCAGCGTCCTTCCACAAGCTGGAGGAAGAGAAGGAGCAGTGCCTGCTAGTGGGCAGCGGGTGGAGCTATCTCCGGATACGCGACCTGGAGATTCGCGTCAATCTCTACACCCCGTTGGGAGAACGCGGGCCCGGTTCGTCCAGCTTCCCAGGACCATCTGCGACACGCATGCCGTTATCAACGTGCACAACCTCGATGACATGTGCTTTGCATATGCCATCCTAGCCAAGTTCGTCGCGCAACACCCGGAGAGGCCCACATCGTACACACCAGACGTCATGGCACGCTACGACTGGGTCGGCCTACGCTTCCCCGTAGCCGTGAAGGACATCAAAGTCTTTGAGAGGAGGAACCCCATCAGCGTCAATGTGTACGGGATCGAGCGCGCCATGGTGGGGAGACGCCCCGACGGATCGCCAAAGTTCCAGGACCGCGTGTTCCCGCTGAAGATCTGCAAGCGGGAGTTGGAGGATCACCGGGACCTGCTGTACGTGACCACCGGCGGGGACAGTCACTACGCCTACATCGCAAACATGAGTAGGCTTGTGCGACACCAGCTGACGTCCCGCGAAAGCGCTATCTACGTGTGTAAGCGATGCTTCGCTTACTTCGACAACCGGCCTAACAAGCTGCAGCTGTCCGGTGCCGAGCGTCTGGAGGAGCACATGCGATACTGCACCGCCAAGGCTCCCCTCCGCTTGGACTTGCCGAAGAAGCAGCAAATCCGCTTCACCCACCCCGAGTACACTCGGCGCGAGCGCTTTTGCGTCTACGCCGACTTTGAGTGTGCTCTGCAGCCCGTCGCCGCTGACCCTGCGGAAGCACCGTCCGGCACGAGGCCCCTGCAACTGCACGTCCCGTACGCCTTTGCCTACCAGATCGTGGACTCGCTCGGCTTGGAGGAGTTTGAGCCCCGCGTCTACTTCGGGGCTGACGCGTCCAAGGTCTTCATGGAAAGGTTGAAGATTGACGTGCTGGCGCTGTGGGAGTTCCTATTCAGCATGAGAGCTCTGCACCCTTCTCTGACCCGACAGGAGATGGACGAGTACCTGGCAGCGACTCACTGCTACCTCTGCGGGAAGGAGTTCACGGACCAGGACGTCAAGGTGCGGGACCACAATCACGCCCCGCCCTACGAGTTCCGAGGAGCCGCCCACCGCTCGTGCAACCTCAGGTACCGGGAGCAGCGACACATCAACTGCTACTTCCACAACCTGTCCAACTACGACGCCCACTTCGTAGTGCGCGAGCTGGCCATCGACCCCGGTGACGTGGACGTGTTGGCCCACACGGAGGAGCGGTACATCGCTTTTACCAAGCGATTCCACTTTGGTCAGCCCGGGGACAACCAACGACAGAGCAGTTTCGCGGTGCGCTTCCTAGACACCTACAGGTTCCTGTCCATGAGCCTGTCCAACCTGGCGGCGGGACTCCCCACGGACAGGATGCGTGAGACGAGGAAGCGCTTCCCCGACGACCGGCTGTTCGACCTGGTGCGCAGGAAGGGCGTGTTCCCCTACGACTTCGTGACGTCCTACGACACGCTGTACAGGACCAGGGAGTTGCCGCCTAAGGAGGCGTTCAGGAACTCCATGACCCTGGAGGACGTCAAGGACGAGGAATACGAGCACGCCCTCAACGTGTGGCGAGCCTTCGAGTGTCACAACCTCAAGGACTATGCGGACAAGTACCTGCGGTGCGACATCGCCCTGCTCACCGATGTCTTTGAGCAGTTCCGCGACACCTCGTTGACAGAGTACGGGCTGGACCCTGCCCACTATTACACCTTGCCGTCCTACGCCTGGGACGTAATGCTCAAGACCTGCGACGTGGAGTTGGACACGCTGCAGGACTTTGACATGTACCTGTTCGTGGAGCAGGGGATCCGGGGAGGCATCTCTCAGGCCATCACCCGCTACGCCAAGGCCAACCACGACAGGTGCCCGGACTACCGCCCGGACGAGCCCACGCGCTTCCTCCTGTACCTGGACGCCAACAACCTATACGGCTGGGCCATGTCCCAGTGCCTGCCGACCGGAGACTTCGAGTGGCTCAGCCGTGAAGAAATACAGGCGTTGGACATTGAGGCGCTGGACGCAGAGGCTGATCGAGGCTACATCTTGGAGGTGGACCTCCACTACCCCGCGCGCCTACACGACCTGCACAAGGACCTTCCCTACTGCTGCGAGACGAAGCGTCCGCCAACAGGGAAGTTCCCCAAACTGTTGACGACCCTGGACGACAAGACGCACTACATCTGTCACTACAGGGTCTTGCAGCAGGCGCTGCAAAACGGATTGGAGCTGGTCGCGGTGCATCGGGCGATCTCGTTTCGCCAGTCGCGGTGGTTGGAACCGTACATCCTGATGAACACGGAGCTGCGGAAGAGGGCCAAGACGAAGTTTGAACAGGACTTCTTCAAGCTCATGAACAACGCGGTCTTTGGCAAGACCATCGAGAATGTACGGAAGCGCCTCAACGTGAAGCTGGTGTGCACCCCGGAGAAGTTTTCCAAGTACGTCGCCAGATCCAACTTCCTGGACCGGACGTACTACACGGAGGACGTGGCCCTGGTGCATCTGTCCAAGGTCAACATCGTGTTGGACAAGCCCGTCTACGTAGGCATGACAGTCCTGGAGCTGAGCAAGTGGCTCATGTACGAGTTCCTGCGCAAGATGAAGGAGCGCTACGGTGACCGCCTCACCGTGGACTACATGGACACAGACAGCTTTGTCTTTGACATCGTGTCCCAGGACGTCTACGCCGAGATGAAGGAACACCTGGACGACTTCGACACCAGCGGCTATCCGAGGTCCCACCCCTGCTACAGCCCCGTCAACGCCAAGGTCATTGGAAAGTTTAAGGACGAGTGCAACGGCCTGTCCTTATTCGAGTACCTCGGCCTGCGGTCCAAATTATACTTTATGGACATTGAGGACGCGGCGACAGGCGGCAGCAAGGCTCTCAAGCGGGCCAAGGGGGTGGCGAAGGGCGTTGTCAAGAACGTCCTCACCCCCGACGACTACAGAGAGTGCCTGTTTGAGGGGGTCCAAAAGCGCACCACCAACGTCCGCTTCCAGTCCCACTTGCACCGGGTCTACACCGTGGAAGTGGACAAGCTGAGCCTCAGCCCGACCGACGACAAGCGGTGCGTCCTCCCCGACGGCATCCACACTCTGCCGTGGGGACACAAGGACGTCCCGCCGCTACCAGCCAGGAGAGGAGATCGACGGATGGAGGTGGATGGTGAGGAGGAGGAGGGGCAGCCCCAGGATGAAGACGAGGAAGAGGAATTCCCAGTTTAGTTTTAATATTAATTTTAAGAAAAATTTGTAAATAGTATTTGTAAGAAAATATAATAGCTTTATGTACAGCACGAACCTGAGTTGTTTATTTCCTCCCCTTTGCTCACTCAAAAGCCGGTAGGCTCAGAAAAACTAAAGTGAAAGGCGTTATGGGCCGTTTGGCCCGAGCCGTGCAGCTTAAAAAGCCCCCGCCAACCGGGAGCGGTTGGCGGCGCGTGTCGGGGGATGGCCCTGAAGGAGTTGCCCAGGAAGGAGTTGCTAAGTGGTTTGCTGACGCTCAAGGTTGCACCCTCGAATTACTCAGCGGTTTGCTGATGTCCGAGGGGTCTCGTGACGCGCCCTCTTTGGCGACCTTCACTGCCGCTTGGCGGGGGCTCAGCCAGTGACACGCGCCGCTGGTATATAAACCTGAGGTCCAGCCCCGCTGCCTCAGTTTTGCTAATTTTTTTAAATTTAGTAAGGAGAAAGGAGAAATGAAAACACAAGCTTTATCATTATGAGGCATGTATTGTACAGTAATAAGGTTACATACACATACTACAAAAACCTTACAAATTAGTTTTAAGCGAATATGGAGTGGAAGAGCCTGAGGACCAGAGCGTCGTTGGCGGCGGGAGCGGCAGGGTCGAAGAGCTGGACGTAGTCGCTGAGTGACGTGCGGAGAACAGCCCGGCAGTACAGGTAAGTGAGGCAGTAGTAGCCGCAAACAGAGGTATCGTAGCCCTGGAGTCGATACCTGTTGTAGATATAGTGGCGGTGATGAGGATTGCGCCTCAGGAACATTTGAAAGTCGGCCTGGTATGGCGGCCTTCCGTAGCTGTCCAGGTACTCGAGTCTGTCCTCTTCCGAGCAGTAAAACGCCACCCAGTGTTCGCCTCCCTCGGTGTGTGCTACCGTGTTGGACACGATGGCGGTGAGAGGCTTGACTGGTACGTCCGGTAGTTGGTCAGAGGCGTAGACCGCAACGTTCCTCAGTCCGGGGATCCTCACCAGGCATTCTCTGATCTGGACGGTATTCATCGTGGACGGAAGCAACACAGGCAGCTCGAGGTGGACGAGTCCAGTGTGTCGTTAGCCACGAGCCAGTCCCGCAATACTATGCAGTTATGAAGGGCGCAACGGTTGTGGGAGCTCTTATGGTGGCGACAGCGCAGGGTCCGGTAGGTGGGCGGACCGTTGGACGGCAAGGTGTAATAGTGGGCAGGGTCCAGCCCGTACTCTGTCAACGAGGTGTCGCGGAACTGCTCAAAGACATCGGTGAGCAGGGCGATGTCGCACCGCAGGTACTTGTCCGCATAGTCCTTGAGGTTGTGACACTCGAAGGCTCGCCACACGTTGAGGGCGTGCTCGTATTCCTCGTCCTTGACGTCCTCCAGGGTCATGGAGTTCCTGAACGCCTCCTTAGGCGGCAACTCCCTGGTCCTGTACAGCGTGTCGTAGGACGTCACGAAGTCGTAGGGGAACACGCCCTTCCTGCGCACCAGGTCGAACAGCCGGTCGTCGGGGAAGCGCTTCCTCGTCTCACGCATCCTGTCCGTGGGGAGTCCCGCCGCCAGGTTGGCCAGGCTCATGGACAGGAACCTGTAGGTGTCTAGGAAGCGCACCGCGAAACTGCTCTGTCGTTGGTTGTCCCCGGGCTGACCAAAGTGGAATCGCTTGGTAAAAGCGATGTACCGCTCCTCCGTGTGGGCCAACACGTCCACGTCACCGGGGTCGATGGCCAGCTCGCGCACTACGAAGTGGGCGTCGTAGTTGGACAGGTTGTGGAAGTAGCAGTTGATGTGTCGCTGCTCCCGGTACCTGAGGTTGCACGAGCGGTGGGCGGCTCCTCGGAACTCGTAGGGCGGGGCGTGATTGTGGTCCCGCACCTTGACGTCCTGGTCCGTGAACTCCTTCCCGCAGAGGTAGCAGTGAGTCGCTGCCAGGTACTCGTCCATCTCCTGTCGGGTCAGAGAAGGGTGCAGAGCTCTCATGCTGAATAGGAACTCCCACAGCGCCAGCACGTCAATCTTCAACCTTTCCATGAAGACCTTGGACGCGTCAGCCCCGAAGTAGACGCGGGGCTCAAACTCCTCCAAGCCGAGCGAGTCCACGATCTGGTAGGCAAAGGCGTACGGGACGTGCAGTTGCAGGGGCCTCGTGCCGGACGGTGCTTCCGCAGGGTCAGCGGCGACGGGCTGCAGAGCACACTCAAAGTCGGCGTAGACGCAAAAGCGCTCGCGCCGAGTGTACTCGGGGTGGGTGAAGCGGATTTGCTGCTTCTTCGGCAAGTCCAAGCGGAGGGGAGCCTTGGCGGTGCAGTATCGCATGTGCTCCTCCAGACGCTCGGCACCGGACAGCTGCAGCTTGTTAGGCCGGTTGTCGAAGTAAGCGAAGCATCGCTTACACACGTAGATAGCGCTTTCGCGGGACGTCAGCTGGTGTCGCACAAGCCTACTCATGTTTGCGATGTAGGCGTAGTGACTGTCCCCGCCGGTGGTCACGTACAGCAGGTCCCGGTGATCCTCCAACTCCCGCTTGCAGATCTTCAGCGGGAACACGCGGTCCTGGAACTTTGGCGATCCGTCGGGGCGTCTCCCCACCATGGCGCGCTCGATCCCGTACACATTGACGCTGATGGGGTTCCTCCTCTCAAAGACTTTGATGTCCTTCACGGCTACGGGGAAGCGTAGGCCGACCCAGTCGTAGCGTGCCATGACGTCTGGTGTGTACGATGTGGGCCTCTCCGGGTGTTGCGCGACGAACTTGGCTAGGATGGCATATGCAAAGCACATGTCATCGAGGTTGTGCACGTTGATAACGGCATGCGTGTCGCAGATGGTCCTGGGAAGCTGGACGAACCGGGCCCGCGTTCTCCCAACGGGGTGTAGAGATTGACGCGAATCTCCAGGTCGCGTATCCGGAGATAGCTCCACCCGCTGCCCACTAGCAGGCACTGCTCCTTCTCTTCCTCCAGCTTGTGGAAGGACGCTGACAGGAAGTCCTCCAAGTTGGACGCGGCGGTGAGAGGCACGTTCTTCGTCTTGAACGCCCGCAGACAGGTGGCCCCGTGGACGTTGGCGAATTCACACTCCAGGAACATGTTGACCTTGATGTTTGGGTGTCGGGTCCTGACGTCGGCCAGCAGTTCCAGGACGCTGTCGAACAGCAGCACCAGCGCGTCCTCCACAGTCAAGAAGTCCTCCATGGGCCGGGATAGACCGGCCACCCACCATCCCGTCGGGTGCCGTGCTCGATCCAGGTTGGGGCTCGCGGCTGGGTCGAGGCTCGCGGCTGGGTCCAGGCTGGGGCTCGCGGCTGGGTCCAGGCTGGGGCTCGTGGCTGGGTCGAGGCTCGCGGCTGGGCTGAGGCTCGGGTGACAGGACGGGTAGGTGCGGCATCTCGTCCACAACGAGGTTCCTCACGACGGGGCAGTTGTGGGCCTCGTGCTGGTCTCGGTTGTAGCGCCGGGTGAAGCCTTGGTCGCAGTAGGCGCACGCGAACCTCATGCCGCGGTGGGCGCTCGCCACGTGCTGCTGGAGATAAGCGACCCTGCGGAAAAGGGTGCCGCACTCGGGACAGCGGACCCCGTTGGCGTGCACCAGCTGCACGTGGCGCCGGAGCAGATCCTCGCGGGCGAATCGCCGCCCGCACGCGTCGCACTCGGGCCGTGGGTCTCTGACGGGTGGCGTTGCGGAGGAAGAGGAGGAGGTCGAATCTGACGGGCTCGCACCGTGGACCGCTTCCATGTGATGGCGCAGATCCTCAGGACTCGCCAGGGCGACGGAGCACAACGGGCATGGATGGCCTGCGAACAGGAAAAACAAGTTCTATTAGTTACCTCAATATACATGAAGGTGAGGAACTGGAAACCTCTTCCTCATCTCATTCACCAGTTTGAACCTAGTATATACAAGGGTGAGGAATTGCACAGAGGCCTAGTGACCTCTTCCTCATCTCAATCGCCAGTTTGAGCCCAGTAATACAAGGTGAGGAACTGAACAGAGGCTGACAGCCCCTTGTTTACTACTTAAATCTGTTTACTCGGCTAAAGCCGTTTACTCTCTCGAAAACAAGTCATTAGTACTGGTTTCTTGTTTAATGTAAAAACCGTGCCTAGCGCTTGATCGTGAGGAACTGCATAGAGGACTGGCGACCTCTTCCTCATCTCAATCGCCAGTTTGAGCCCAGTAATACAAGGGTGAGGAATTGCATAGAGGCCTGACGACCTCTTCCTCATCTCGAACGCCAGTTTGAGCCCAGTAATACAAGGGTGAGGAACTGAACAGAGGCTGGCAGCCCCTTGTTTACTACTTGAATCTGTTTACTCAGCTAAAGCCGTTTACTCTCTCTCTCGAAAACAAGTCATTAGTACTGACGGTTTCTTGTTTAATGTAAAAACCGTACCTGGCGCTTGGTCGTGAGGAGTGGGAGGATGAACTGCTGTGAGGTGGCGTCGCAGGCTGTCGCTTCGCCCGAAGCGTCTCCCGCAGACGTTGCAGTCGAAATGGCGGTCCCTGTGAGCAGCTGCCATGTGACGAGCCAGGTTTCCAGCGAAGACGCGACCGCAGACCTCACACATACGAGGAACAGCCATCTACAACATCGGGTATCTGTAGCAGTACCCTTCTAATAGTAGACAGAAATAAATTACAAGAATGGCTCCTATGACATTCCTAACACTGTTACACGTCTTTATCTTTGTTTCAGTCGCACATGGCGATTTTACTCTCGTCTATAATTCTACTAGCCACTTGAAATTTCGATTTAAAAGCAAAACCAAATTTTATTTTGCACTGGGATATGTAAAATATTAAATATTAATTTTAGCTAATTGGGATTTAGATCATTGGCAAATCGGCTGATGAAAAGATATATTAAATGTTACTTACATTTTAAGATATTCAAAGAGAAAACTCCACACAGTCGCACAAGCACAGGTTGTAAAGTGTATCTCGGAGACGGCAATACTTCGTCCGCGCAGTAAGAGCTCCAAAGACAAACTGGCGAAACCCTCAAGGACTCGCTTATAAATAACACTCTGGTCGGGAGGAGGCCTCATGCGGCGCGCACTTGCCGGAGGAGTGAGGGAGTGATGAGGGGTCTAGAAGGTCGCTGATGAGTAAACAACCCCGGGCAGTCACGTAGCCTCGCATCCTCACCGCACCTTTGCTAGTTTTGAACCATTGTGAGGGGTCTGGAAAACAGCTAAGATCCTATGAGGAAAACGCGTTTAAAAATTAATAGCGGGCCCGTTTAAGGGTGGATTCTCAATTTTCTTTAAGGGATGGTTTACTTAGGCCGCCGCCCGGCATGTGGTGAAATTTCGTCAAAATCGGTCGGTAAACAGCCGAGATCCCATAAGGAAAACACGTTTAACAATTAATAGCGGGCCCGTTTATAGGCGGATTTTCAATTTTCTTTAAGGGATGGTTTACTTAGGAGGGCACCCGGCATGTGGTGAAGTTTCATCAAAATCTGTCGGTAAACAGCTGAAATCCCATAAGGAAAACGCGGTTATAAATTAATAGCGGCCTTGTTTGATGGTGGATCTATGGGGTTCTTTCGTCATTTGCTTCCTCTGGGATAGGCCTACACTCTGGAAAAAGTCCCGTGGGAATCGGTGAGTAAATAGGCTAGTTATTAATTTTTGAAAGTTTTTCCTCATCATGAAAAATGTTGCAAACGGGGGGGGGGATGACGTCATGGGGGGGGGATGACGTCATTGGGGGGGGGTGACCTCGGGGGTGACCTTGGGGTCAAGGTCATCGGGGGGGGGGGCTTCCACGCGTCCACGCGTCCACACTGCTGTGCTGGTTTTGAACCATCCAATGCCCCCTACTTCCGACTCCCAGGTAACGTTACCGGTCACAAACCTTATCTGCCGGAAGCGATTCTCATATCCGACTCCCAGGTAACGTTACCGGTCACAAACCTTACCTGCCTTACGGATTCTCATATCCGACTCCCAGGTAACGTTACCGGTCACAAACCTTAGCTGCCTAACGGATTCTCATATCCGACTCCCAGGTAACGTTACCGGTCACAAACCTTAGCTGCCTAACGGATTCTCATATCCGACTCCCAGGTAACGTTACCGGTCACAAGCCTTACCTGCCTAACGGATTCTCATATCCGACTCCCAGGTAACGTTACCGGTCACAAACCTTATCTGCCGGAAGCGATTCTCATATCCGACTCCCAGGTAACGTTACCGGTCACAAACCTTACCTGCCTAACGGATTCTCATATCCGACTTCCAGGTAACGTTACCGGTCACAAGCCTTACCTGCCTAACGGATTCTCACATCCGACTCCCAGGTAACGTTACCGGTCAAACCTTACCTGCCTAACGGATTCTCATATCCGACTTCCAGGTAACGTTACCGGTCACAAACCTTACCTGCCGGAAGCGATTCTCATATCCGACTCCCAGGTAACGTTACCGGTCACAAACCTTACCTGCCGGAAGCGATTCCACATAAGCGTTATCTCCAAAAGTCATAAGTTCACCCAATAAATAATCCATATCTTATTACGAATTTAAAGTCATATTGTCAATAGTGCATTAACGTGCATAGCTCGCAAATGTGTTTGGCGAATGGAGTGCAGGCAATTTCATAATTTGCATAATTGCCCTTCCATACCATTATGTTCGTAGTTTGTTGACATTGGTTTGTTATTCTTACCAATACCTACGCCATACAATAATCATTGAGTCCTTAGTTCTAAATTGAATTGATTTAATAACAGTCAATTAGCATTGTTGGTGAAGCTTTGTTTATTGAGTATTTGATAAACTACCGTCCCAATCACGTATATAAGAGGAAACAAGCTTATCAGATAATAATGAGATTTACATTTGTGTGCCGCATGTTTAAGAGTACAAAAAGTGTAGTAAATTAGCAAACACGACAAAAACTGAACAAAATCACCCTTAAATGATTTATTTATATGAAATGCAATATCCTCAAAAAAGTTGGAAGCGTCGAAAGTGGAAGCGGTTAGATAATATTAAGACCTACTGGCTTTTGTTGCTGATTAAACACTAATTTTTTCCTCTGCCACTGAAAGATTTTGGACTTTATTTTCCTTCAGTTCTTGAAATAAAAGTATATTTGGCTTGTTCAGTTATTGATTACTGATTATTTTGTAAAGTGACTTGATAATTATTTTTCACCCAGTAGCCATCTGTAAAGATCTATGAACAATTTTCTTTACGACCGTAACCACAAACTCCACACGGTTTTCGCGGTTGTTTTGAAGGCACTGCACGAGTCGATGTTTAGATACAGTCCCTCGGGACTCAGGAGCACGCTACTCAGTCAATACACGTCCCGACATATCCACGGGACCCTGCAACCCCTCCCACCACCCACTGCTGCATGTGTCTTCCCCACCGGCGACGGCGGCACTGGGTTTGAACTTGTACCAATAATTGGTAAACGGCAATCACGTTTTAGCGAATTTACCCTATAGGGAAGAAGCTATTACCGTAGGTCTCATGGTAAGACTTAAGCCCGAGACCATGATAACTTTTCATTTTGAGGTCTCCAGATGCCAAATACACCATTCGTTCAAATTTTTATATATGTATATATATATATATATATATATATATATATATATATATATATATATATGTATATTTATATATATATATATATATGTGTCCGTAAGCACGATAACTCTCGTAAAAAAGGTCCGATCTTAATGAAATTTGGTACAAATGTGTAAAGTACCATTTATTTGAACGAGTTCGAAAACCAGATGAATCGCACCATCCGAAGGGGGGTTTTTGGGGGGTTTTGTTTGTTTTTTGGGGTTTTCACATGTAATTTTAATTTAAATCAAATTTTAATTTATACCATTGAATTCAGCTTAAAAAAACAAACAATTTGGTATTTTGATCATTGCTCTACGTCAATTGGTTACCGAGATTTTGAAAGTGCTAAACACAGTACGTTGTCTAATGTTATTCTTATGGAGAAAAAGAAAAATTGTATATCTCGCTTATTTATGAACATAAACTGGCGAAATTTGGCATATGGCTTGATCTGGTTGTGGTTTATTGTTGTTTGCAAAAAAAAACAATTTTTTGCCTATGGTTCCTGTAGCAGCAAACCTAGGTACTTGGTCCCCATGTTATTCTTATGGAAAATACTTAAAATGTTATATATCGCTTATTTATGAATGTATATGGATGAAACTTGGTATGTGACTTCACTAAGATGAGTTCTATTGATATTTGCATAAAAACCCATTATTTTGTATGCCTTGTTGCAGCAAACCTGCATACTCATCCCCAATGTTATTCTTATGGAGAATAATTAATATTTGAAATATCGCTTGTTTGTGAATACATTTCTTATGAATCCTGTTAAGTGTTTTAATGTGTTATGTTATATATTCATTGGAAATTCGCTGAGTATGCAGGTTTGCTGCAACGGGGGTATTTTACAACATATCAGACTCGTACGTAAAAGGTCTTTACAAACTCTGTTTCCTGTATATTGCTTAAACAATTGTTTTTAATTTGAACTTTAAACAAACAATTTCCAACACAATTATTTTGTACCTAACTTCAAACTCGTTTTAAATACTGTCAGTTTAAATCCCAATCGTAAACCGCATGTTAAGCATCATCGCTGTCGCCGCTATCGTCCCGTTAGCGTGTCACCGTTTATTGTGCTTTACAAGGTTTTTGGCGCTCAGGTGTTCAGCTGCGACGGCGGGGCGGAGCGGCACTTGGTGAGATTTCCCGAGAGGCCGCGAGGCACCTGCCCCCCTCCCCCCACAACAACATCCCTTATCAATATGCCGAATCCCCTGAGTGGATATGACAGCGGGACACGGGTAAACAACAGTATATAAAAAGGTATATCACTATTTGTATTTTATTTAGAAGTCTTCGTGTTTTACACATACAGGTTATGTTTGTTATTTTGGTTTCTATTTACAACACATTCAAATAGAATCAGTCTTCGCCAGTATAAGTATGTATGCATGTAAACAATTCTAGCGTCTAAAATGATATCACATCAGCCAGAGTATAACAAACAGTTACTGACCAGTATTACCATTGACTATAGATATACTGAAGTCTATTTCAGTATCTATAGTCAATGGTATTGCTTTTTGGGGCTGAAACTTGGGTACGGTATTGAACAAGAAAGAAGATTTAATCACTTTGAAGAGAAGGCTCTTAGGAAGGTTTTTGACAACGGTGAATGGAGAAAACGACATAATTAGGAAATAAGAAATCTATACAGAGACTGTGACAGATCTGCACATGTAAGAGCTAGGAGGTTAAGGTGGGCAGGCCATGTTTTTTGGAGAGAACATGACACACTCCTAAAGGAAGTAGGACTGAGGAAACCCGAAGGAGAAGACCACCAGGAAGACCTAGGAGAAGATGGTGGGACAGTAGCAGGGCTGATAGAGACCGCATGGGAGCTACAACCGAGGACGCAGCAGCTCCAGACAGTTGGAAGGCAATTGTTGGCGAGGCAAAATACCTACTAGGGCATAGACGGCCATGAGAGTAAGAGTAAGTAAGTATTTGCAAAACTTTAAGTCAATGTGGTTTAAAAATAAACGGTATCAGTAAACTGACACATACTTTCTCCCTTTTAGCCCAACTTTAATGAATAAATTACTTTTTATTTACTAAATATATAGAACACAAAGCACGGTCGCATGTACAGAAAATCTTGTAGACAAGTTGCTTCCAAACAAATCCACCCAAATCCATGTTTTGGAGGTACTACAGAATCCATCGCTACACACTTGGTTTTAAGAGGGGAAATGCACCCTTTTCCCCCCAAGGGTTATTAAGGGGCAACACATTTAGAATCTCCTCTGTTGGTCAATGCTAACTTGGTAAGGATATCAAGTTTGAACGAAATTGATCAGTAAATAAGAGATAAATAGTAATTTTGTATTAAAGTTTAATTAAAATTGTTAAAGTCGCTTTTGATTAATTTTGACTTTTCATGTTTTTTTGCGGTTTTTGGGGGATAATTACCCTTAAAAATCAAAAATTAAAAAACACCTGGAGATATTGTGGATTAGTACCTACATACCAAATTTCATAAAAATCGGACCAATGGTTACGACTCCACACCACATCCATACAGACAGACAGACAGACACACAGACAGACACACAGACATCACGTAAAAATCACTTTTTTGGATTCAGGGAGCACCAAAACGAATATTTCCACTATCAACTCAAATTCAAAAATGTTGACGAAAACAATACTTTCTCCTTATACTATGTATAAGGGGAGAAAGTAAAACACACAAGGACGTCACAAAAACACATTATCATTGACTATATATATGTATATATATATATATATATATATATATATATATTATCCGAGTAATCGCTTTGAGATTAAATAAATATTTGTAAGAAATGTATTAACAATAAAATTAATACAATTTATTTGTAATGTATTAATGTATTGTTAAGGTTGACTTTATAACTGATTGGATTCTCTCTTTCAAATACTTAAATACCACCGTCGCAGCAAACCTGCGTACTCAACGAATTTCCAATGCATAATATATGTCTTAATACCACATAAAGCCGCAAACCAAGTTTCATAAAAATATATTCACATATAAGCGATTTTAATTATTCTCTATAAGAATAACATTGGTAATGAGTACGTAGGTTTGCTGAAACAAGGAACAGAAACAATTGGTATTTATGCAAATATAAATAAAATTTAACTAGGCGAAGCCACATACTAAGTTTCATCAATATTCAATCATAAATAAGTGCTATATAACATTCTAGTTATTCTCCATAAGAATAACATGGGGGCTGAGAAAGCAGGTTTGCTGCAAAAAGAAACAGAAAAATGGGTTTTATATAATTATCAAATATAACTCAACCAAGTGAAGCTACATACTAAGTTTTATTAATTTATGTTCATAATCAAGGGAGTCATTACATTTTACTTATTCTCCATAAGAATAACATGGAGGATGAGTACGCAGGTTTGCTGCTGCGGGAATAATCAACAAAAAATCAATTTTTTGTGCAAATATCAATATACCAGTACTACGTGAAGCCACATACCAAGTTTCATCAACATACATTCATAAATAATCGAGATATCAAATTTTATGTATTCTCCATAAGGATAACATTGGACAACGTACTGTGTTTAGCACTTTGAATATCTCTGCAACGGTTGGGCGTAGAATCACAATTTAAACACCAAAATGATTGTTTTGTGGAACTGAACAGATTGGTAAAAGCAAATGTGAAGTTTACATTAAAATAAACTGAGGAAAAGCCAAAAACGTTTTTCCCATAAGATTAACATGGGAGATTTTATGAGCAGGTTTTTTTGGATTTTCTCTGCAACCACTTAACCTAGGTTAATAATTCAAGATACTAAATTATTTGTTTTTTTAAGCTCTATATCATGGTCAAAACCAAAATTAAGTATTTTAAAAATTGTCTGGTGAAAAATGCAAAAAACTGATTTTTGGAAAATTTAAAACCCCCATAAGCCCCCCTCCCATGGTCCGATTTTTCTGGTTTTCGAACTTAAAGTCATGAATGTGTTTTTACACATTTGAGCCAAATTTCATCAAAATCGGTCGTTTTTTACTCAAGTTATCGTGTTAACGGACACATATATATATATATATATATATATATATATATATATATATATATATATATAGATAGATATATATATATATATATATAAATATATATAAATTTGAACGAATAGTGTTTTTGGCATCTGGGGACCTCAAAACAAAAAGTTATCATGGTCTCGGGCTTAAGTCTTATCATGAGACCTACGGTAATAGCTTCTTCCCTATAGGGGAAATTCGCTAAAACCACAAATTAATTTAAAATCATGAGTTATTAGTGAATTTCCTGTGGAAAAGTGAACTATTAGCATGACCCGTACGGTGAAACTTAAGCCCGGTACCACCATAGAAGTACCTGACGTGACCCCTGAACACGTTTTGGGGGTTGTTCAAAATTATATATGTATATATTTGCACTCTAGCGGTCCTTTTTTGTCCGATTTACTTCAAATTTAGTAGGGACGTTCCTTTCTATAATCAGTTGGACAAGTTCGTGGGGCAAATCAATCGGACAACTCTAAACCCTTTTTTGGGGATTATTCTTTCAAATTTCGAGTTTTTGGGCCCAAAAAGGGTCAGAAAAGCCCCGGACTTTAAACTAATGCATGTATTAAGATGGGAATTAGTGAAGCGAAAGTTTTAAGCCCTCTCTCGTCATTCTAGCATACATATTTACCGAGTTATTAAAGAAAATGTATCGGCTGACACAGTACCGTACGTTGTCTTATGGTTTTTTTTACATTAGAAAGCATTCATTTGTTGGTGTATTTGTATCATCCCCAGCAACCTGGCGCCTACTTTAAGCCTGACTGGACCTTCTCCTAACCTTATAATGCGCAAAATTGTATTCCTAACATTGCAGGTAAATGAAACCAGGAGCATCAGAACAGCCAAAACATCAGTGTTTTCAGATTTCAATGAAATTTGAATAAATGTATATTTTAACACTAGTTTTGAGTTTTAAAAGTTTTGTATGTGGAAATTCACTTCCCTCACGTCAGCGTGCTGCGTGCGAACTCGTTTTTAGAATAACGGAACCGGTGTTATTATTTAAAGTTGTGCTTGATCGTCGGTTACACACGTGGTTCTTATCTTGTTTGCTATTAAAGCAAATTTACAGCTAAGTTGGTTCAGGCGTTTATGTGTTAAACGGAAAATCCGTATCATGAGACAGACATCATATTTTTTATAGTAATATGGATAGATGTATGGATGTGGTTGGAATAAATAGAACACCGCTGAGCAAACTTACAAGCCTCATTCTTTTCTCGGTATAAACAAGTATTCAGTATTATCATGCTGAGCTCTAACGTGGTTGCAGTAGTTCGAACTCATGGCTCCATGGACTGTCAACCCGACGTTTCTGTTAATCGTATTTGAATAAATATATTAAATACGCTTTTCACAGATTTTATTCTCTTGTATTCTGTCATGTAGCCAACAACAGGTTAAATAAGTGAATTGAAGAAGTATTGTGGTTCATCATCGAGTAATATACGTTAAGTTGCATTTACAATTAAATTAAAATCATGCAAATGGTGTTCCTTATAAAGTAAAATTAAGTGTTTTTGTACAACACATTATATTTACATCCAAACGATTTTCTTTGCTCCCGTTTGGGAAACCGTTGGAAATTAAACTATAAATGGTTTTAACACTTACCAAATGATCACAACTGAAATCGTTCAGTATAGTCCGTTATACAAACAAATATAAATTACAAACACATGCAATATTTCACTAGTTTTTGCCTACGCTGACAAACTAGCGTTTCGTAATATGTTTAATGTTATAAATGAATATTTATTAAGTGTCTTGATGTCCCTAGAGCCAAACAAATTCCACGCTAAGAACATGTAAAGCGTCAGATTTGCAAGTCACATTCGGCAGGGCCGAGCCTCGCGTAATGTCGATGTAAATTTGTACATCACAAGCCCGACGTTCCGCCGTGTGAGTTCTGAACGGGAACATCTAAACTGCGGTGCGCACTTGTAGTCTTTACCGTATAAATATAAATAATGACTTTCATTGGTCATTAAAACTGCAGCAGTTCTTGTGTTATCTCAGATCCGATAAAGGAGGTTAAATTTCGAAGCATGTTAAATTTTAAACGAGTTCGCACGCAGCACGCTAACGTGAGGGAAGTGAATTTCCACATAAAAACTTTAAAAACTCAAAATCAGGTAAAAACATACATTTATTCCAATTTTTATTAAAATCTGAAATGAGTGATTTTTTGGCTGTTCTGATGCTCATGGCTTCATTTACCTGCAAAGCTGGGAATACAAATTTGCGCATTATAATGTTAGGAGAAGGTCCTAACATAGGCTTGAAAGTAGGCATGAGGTTACTGGGGATGATAAAAGTACTCTAGCAAAGGCATAACAAGCTTTTCTAGTGTAAAACCCCCATAAGACAACGCAACGTACTGTGTTTAGTCAAACACATTTTCTTTAATAACTCGGTAAATATGTATGCTAGAATGACTAGAGAGGGCTTAAAACTTTCGCCTCACTAATTTCCATCTTTTTACATGCATTAATTTTACATACGGGGCTTTTTTGACCCTTTATGGGCCCAAAAACTCTAAATTTGAAAGATTAATCCCCAAAAAAGGGGTTTAGAGTTTTCCGATTGTTTTGCCCAACGAACTTGTCTAACTGATTACAGAAAGGAATGTCCCTACCAAATTTGAAGTAAATCGGACAAAAAATGCGACCGCTAGAGTGCAAACACACACATATATATATATATATATATATATATATATATATATATATATATATATACAATTTTGAACGACCCCCCAAAACGTGTTCAGGGGGCCACGTTAGGAACTTCTATGGTGGTCATGTTAATAGTTTACTTTCCAAAGGAAATTCACTAACAAAATATGGATCACTTTTGCGAGATCTCCAAACGATGCATGGAATCAAGAAAAAATATAAAAAACCGTCCCCATAAGTAAGGTTAGAGATTGTAAACGTCTGCTTTTATCAATACAATAGGTATTTATGGAGTTAAAAGAGGGGACCCCAGTCCTCTGCGTCCAACTGTTACTCCCATAAGACCAATGTTACCTTTTAAAGTCCGTCCCTCCTGTAGATTATCCGAAATCGATGATTTATGTATATTTTAAAGAGCTAAAATAGCTAGCGATTTCAGTGAGAACATTTTAGGTATGAAAAATAGTTCACCCATAGCAAAAATCGTAAATATTGAATATTTAAGAATTTTTTGAACGAATATTATTTCTGGATTTTGGTATCAAAATTTCGCTCCCTGAAATCGCTAGGTTTTGTTTTCCTCTTTAAAATGAGCCATAAATCAACGATATCAGATAATCCGTTGAGGAGGGACGGACTTTGAAAGTTAACATAGGCCTTACGAGGGAAGCAGGTAGAAGCGCGATATCTTTCGTGACTGGTGCCGCCTCTTAAACCAAAAAATATTATGCACAACATAAAGGAGATGATATATTAGTTTAATATCATGTTGGGAAGTTTTTATTGCTCATAGTTAATAGTTTTACTGCTGGCACAGAAATAAATATTAATGTACATGTTGTTGTAAATGGAAGCGGTAGTTTTGTTTTCATAAAACGGCTTAGAGGAGAGCTAAAATCCATGTACGTATGTTTTTTCACTATTCCACATGGTCTCATATATATAGAAGTAGTTCGACAATACCCCTTTACACTCCTTAGTCAAACATGTTAAGGCTTGGATTTATTCATTAGTAGAACAAACCTGTCAATCAACAGATGAACTACATTATAGAATATATATTACTCAAGACTTTAATCGTTAATCTTACTACGCAATTTATTTCTCGACATATGTGCTTATTTAAAAAAAACCAAGATTTTTATTTTATCTGATTTTACGTCAAATATACAATGTCAATATGCATTTTATGTATTGAAGAGCCGATACAATTGTCTGCATGTTTGTTTACTCGTGTTTTTCTGTTTTCAGTCCACCTACAAGATCTGCATACTGACGAAGGAAGGGGGGATCGACTCATTGGGGGAACAAACTCATGAGGGGGGGGGGGCAGGTGCCTCGAAGGCCCTCGGGAAATGTCGCCAAGTGCCGCTCAGACCCACTGCCGTCTAGTTCGTGTCCTCTCAAACTGGTCCCTCTCAAACCCGTACCACCACCCTAAATCACTGGTCCGTACTAATGAGGGTCTGCTGATGACACACTGCTGGTTAAATTCTGAATGATCCGATCCTACTGGAACTAGTTCACAGGACAGGGATCTGTTCTGAATCGCCACACTCAGTAGTAGTGTTTAATTAAAAACGTAAAGTTATTTTAGTTCATTTTGTATGAGATAGTAAATACTTGCACCTATTGTTTTCAAATAAAAGTAAACATTCTAGACCCTAATTCCGATTTTACTTTTCTAAATATTACATTCTGTACTCCTTTACATAACTGTTTCTTGAACCAATAATACGGCTTAATGTTTTAGTTCAATAGGCGGCGAAAGCTCACTTCGTCATTTGTATAGATATCTGAAGACGGGATCAGATTCCAGATCCCGAGACTTCGTGAAACTTGTTTTTACAATCAGTGAGGGAACATGTCTGCAATAATTTCTTAAATAACAAATTTAAACTAACTTTGCATTTTTAATTAAACACTACTACTGTTTAGGGTAGCGATTCAGTTCAGGATCCTGCACTACGAACTAGTTCCAGTAGGATCGAATCAGTTGGCAGTAAGCAGCGATGTGTCATCAGCCGACCCTCATTAGTACGGTCCAGTGATTTAGAGTGGTGAGGTACGGCTTTGAGAGGGACGAGTTTGAGAGGTGACCGTCTAGTTTACAACACCTGACCTATCACGGCGTTTAAGTCGATCGCAAACGGCGACACAAACGGCACCTATCGCCATGGTCTAAAAAACACAACTTTTTAGACTTACAGATTGCCAGATCCATAAATGGACGAAGATTGTGCAAAGAGTATCATTGGGATGGCCCTGTGCAAAAGCCACACAACTGCCAGTGCCAGCGGTACACGATGATTGGTCGACACAACGTATAATTATAACGTAACTGTCTTAATGTCTCAACTACCAGCACCAGCGATGCACGATGATAGGTCAACATAACGTATCATTAAGCGTAAGAATATCTCGACTGCCAGTACCAGCGATGCACGATGATAGGTCGACTCAACGTATCATTAAGCGTAAGAATATCTCGAATGCCAGTACAGTACCAGCGGTGTACGATGATTGGTCGACACAACGTGGCATTATAACTTAACTGTCAGAATATCTCGACTACCAGCACCAGCAGTACAAGACGATTGGTTGTCACAACGTATCATTATAACGTAACTGTCCAAATCCCTCCACTGCCAGTGCCAGCGGTGCACGATGATTGGTCGACACAGCGAGGAACGAGGGAGTCACCGACGCTACGCTCGCTCATGAATACGCTGATTTAATCAGTCCACCGCCGCACCGCCCGATAATCACGGTGTCCATTTCAATAATTGTGTGCTCTGGGACATCAACATAAACAACTCCTATTCTCCCGACCATTCCCCTTCATGTTCGATTCGCGTTCATCACTTACCCTCACGCATCCTTCCGTGGTTATTACGAAGATTTTTACATTAGTATAAGCTTGTTTTCGGGTTACAATATATTAATGTTAAAATACTCTACTACCGATTATCAGGAGTAGTTATTTATAAGTTAATTATGTTAGATAACTATATTATTCAAAAAAGGTTGTTAAATTCTCTCGGACTTTAGTAATCAAGGCTTTATATGTTCCAAGATAACATTACAGTTTTGCCGATACATCAATAATTGAACTGATGCAATTGTTATTCATACAGGAGCTTTATACACTATGGAAGTTAACTCTATTGGCATAACAACAATTACTGCCTGTTCATAGGATGATCGGAACGAAGTGAAGGAATCCAGTACTTGACTCTGTCTCTTTAGATTGGTCTGGGGAAATGACTTTCGTTATTTAAACGCGAGACGATAACTTTCGAACGCATTCACAGATCGACTCCAAACTTTGACAGTAGATTTTTAGCGTAATTTGTAGATCGAATTTTGATTTTGGAAGGATTCTGTTTATTAATTAACGAAATATCTTAAAATGAAATTTAGTTTTTGCCTCATAAGAAATACATTGAAAACTGTTTTAGTGGTGCTTGAGTAGTTTATATTTTAACCAACGTCTATGCGTCATTCATAGAGCAAGCGAGTCTGAAAACTATTCTTAGCCTTCTTTAATACTACTAAAAACATATTTGGTATTATTGTAAAAAAAACGTATCACGATGTTAGATTTAGGGTAATGTTATAGAAGAAAAATATAATAAGAATAATAAGTCGTTAAAAATATTCTAATTTTCTTTCGTCATTTTCAATCCAAACGAAATGTTTAATGCCTTTTACGGATCTTATTTGGATTCGGTCCGGCCGTTTGAATCCACTCCAATCCCATTTCATTTTCCGTCGAACGTTATTACTCTGAACCTTTATGGTTTTGTATCTACGGGAAATTGTCGACAAAAATTATTTTTATACTTAATTAAATTTTACTGTGTGATTCTTGAAACAAATTACAGTTATTTTTCTACATCTTTAAATTTTTTACACTTCAATAAATTAGTTCATCCGTCGATGGATTAAATTATTTCATGTGTTAAAAGTGCAGCAGCCTTCAACCTCTTGGAATATTGCTTGGGTAACTTACAGTAAATTAAGTAGCTTTATAAAAGGCCTAAGTTATGTTAAAATGTATAGTTGGATGAACGAAGTGAATCCTTATACTCAGTTTGGAATTCGAATTAGTGTGACGCTATCAATATTTTAACAGTTTGATTGATTGTCATGAAATTTTTAGGGTAATGTTTTGATGGTTTAATGCTTTAAAACTATAATTGACGAATTATTATTACCTTTTAATTGTTACCCTAAGCTTAGCTCCTGTCATTTTGTTGTTTGACGTTTGTGTTTAGATTTGAGTTTACGTTATACGAACGAACAGTTTATTTATTTAATTTGTTCTGATGGCTCTACCTACCTACATATTTCTATTAGAAATTCGAAACGTGACGTTCTTTTGAGTTCAATAATAATAATAATGTCATTAATGTTATAGCAATAATCAAATGTAAACCTTTTGTAAGTTAAGGATGTTTCCTTGTGCGTTCCAAACACATAACCTATGAGAACACAAATGTGGTTCAAGTTGGATTAAATACGATAAAAAGTGTCATCGGTGAGAATGCCAACATTATACAGCACTGCTAAACACAACCATACATCTTGGTGGTTTTGTATCTGTGTTCTTTTGCAAATAGTTTGTGTTCGGAAAATACTCAGTTTTGTATATTAGCCTACAGATGTATACATAACATGAATGATTATAGCACAAGGTGTGACTAAAAACTAACTTTTTATGTTATTAATAAACTTTAAATACTGTCTACAAGATTTTGATTGTCATAATAGACAGTATCCTTTGACTATTTACCTTTCATATAGGGTAATTTAGGGAGGCCAATGCTATTGTTGTTTCTCAAACGTCCCAAGTTGGTCAGTCATCATATTTCAATTTTTGCCTTGCTGTAAATTTATTCTAACCATAAATAGGCCTTGGTTGTATACTAGGGGGGATTTTATAATAGACCTATATAGCTTATATTTATATTTGCGAGTTACTAAATGTCACCAATGTCCACTTGCTTTTCGTGATAACTTATGTTTGCCGAGGCAAACTGTAATTGGAATGGCCAAACATACTAAAATCAACCCACCACACCACACTGTCTTACAAACCTTACTTACCCAAACCAAGGTACTTAACATAACAAGCAACCATATCAATCTCACCAATCAATCATGCCTGTAGGTAAATATACTTGCTGATTCCAAATAAATAAACTAACAGATAAGTCATTGCCTTACATGAGCCGTACATGATGGCCCTCGAGGGCTCTCTGACTGTTCCATACTAGTACAGAGGTCGACATTGGGTACAGTAAAATGAAGATGTCACAGTATTGGTAAGTCTTTTGGCTATTCAGTGTGACAACTTTCCTTCCTTGGTTCCTCCTTGTGGGGGCTTCACACCCAGTAGAGCCTGGATACCCAGTCTAGTCCAAGTCCTTGGAGGGAGTAGTGGATCTTCCTTGCAGCCTGGGACGGGTGCCTGGAAGGAAGGGCCCTTCCCCCGACGGTCTTCGGTCTGCCGGGCTGGAGGACGAACCGTCCTGGGGTCACCCGACCCCTGAGAAGTTGGAGGCTCTGTGCGATGGCGGTCCCTGTCTGGTGGTCTTAGGGGGACATCGGGTTAGAGGGCGAATCGTCCTGGGGTGTTGTCACCCACAAAGCCCGGGAGTCAGGGGGCTCTCTCTCCCTTTCTGAAGCGAGGCAGACTGACCCTATCCTACCACCTTTCCCATCCTTATTTTTCCTCTTTCCGGTGGCTGTACAATATCCCAAGGGAGACGTGGCTAGCCGGCTATGCCGGGGCCACCTAATCCCCCCAAAATCAAACAAACAAACAATGTACATGATCTAAAAAAAACTGAAACTCAAATACAGACCTCGCGATAAACAACGGCAGTAGAATTGTTTATGTTCTAATTTATGTAGCGTGGTGGAAACTTTATAATTTCAGGATAACTGTAATTTATCAATACAAATTTATCTTATTTGATTGAAGCGAAGCGAAAATTCGTATACCTAAGTCGAAAAATCTAATACCTTCTACACTAACTCCATTTTCACGGGTGGATGGATTGTCATGACATTTTTAGGGTATGATAATGTTTTTACGATTTAATGATTCTAATAAACTATACCGGTAATTGACAAATTATTATTATATTTTAATAATTATTAGTTTTTAATACATTCTTCATTACCACTTTTGACCTTAGTAGCACACTGTACACAGGCTCTTTAGAACAGTCAAAATACTTTAGCTGCTGTCATCTTGATGTTTGGCGTTTCTTTGAGCTTAGGATTGCGAACAAGTAGTTTATTTTTTGATAATTTGTTCTAACATCCTGTTCCAAAATCATAAATTATAGATGTGACGTTCTTTCAAGTTCAATAATAATAATAATAATTTCATTAATTTTATAACAATAATCAAATGTAAACCTACTGAGTTATGGATACATTTCCTTGGTAATTTCATACACATCTGTAAATAGGACTGTAGTTTGTTTAGTTGGATTTTATACGATAAAAGTGTCAACCGGCGAAAATGCCAACATGTCCTCATTACTGGTGAATAACTTAAGACTTCAGGTTTTGTTATATAGCCTACAGTTGTATTCATATCATAACGTACCTACATAAGAGAAGATGTGACTAAAAACAGACTTTTGATACTGGCAATATACATGAAATACTGTCTACAAGGTTTAATTGCAATAATATGAAGACTAAATGGTATCCTTTAAAACTGTTTTAACTTTCAAATAATGTAGATAGGCCAATGCTATTGTTTGTCAACAATACAGAATAAACAAATTGGCTAATCATCACTTTCTAACTTTAGCCTTGCTGTAAGTTTATTATATCCATAAATTGGCCTTGGTTGTCTATTAGGGGGATTTTATAATAGGCCTAGATTAGCCTATATTTGGGATTTACAAAATGTCACATATGTCCACTCGCTTTTTGTGAGAAACTTAAGTTTGCTGAGGCAAACTGTAGGCCTACTTGGAATGGCCAGACATACTAAAATGACCAACAGACCACACCGTCTTATAAACCTTACCTAACCCAAGGTATCTACTCAATGTGATAAGTACCCAGTACCATCCATAGGGCGGCGCGACAGGTGCAGCTGCACAAGAGCCTCGCGCATACGAAGGCCTTGCACTTGAGGGTTGTTTTACGTGGATGCTAGAGGCGTCATGGCCATGACTGGGATCAGAAATGTGGACTTTTGATGACTTACAATTAAACAACTAAAGACAACGTACAAACAGTTAGTGGTACGCTACATATTTTGTTAATATTGATAACATGTTTTAATTTAACGGCAAGTTCAGAAGTTCATGAATTAGCCGTTGTATTTAGCCAATAGCGAGTGTATTTCTCAACGTAGCAAGCAAGTCTGTGTCGAGACTATACATGTGCGGTGCGATGGAATGGGAAGCCGTACGCGCAATCCAATTGTTAATTGTTGTTTTTCTTTAAGCTGTCAGTATAACCCCGAACTGACTGTCAGAGCGGACTCCATGTCGTTTATGATTGTCATAATTAATTATTTACTCATAAGTAATTGTCCATTATTTTGTCGTTATATAACGTATTTTAAAAATCACTGTAATTACATAGTTTACTACACAAACATGTTCTGTAATATAAATGGTTTTTAATGACATTATTTGCGCAATAATAAAATAATTAAAGAAAAGTTTTGCCCCAGGCTAAGCTCACGCTTGCGTTGGCTAAGGATGGCACTGTAAGCACCCATGTTCACCTCAACAATCAATCATGCCTGAATAGAACGTAAATATACTTGTATGCCGACATATTCTAAATAAATAAACTAACGGATAACTAATTGCCTAACGTAGGCTACATGATTTGAAAATAATCTGAAATTCGAATACAGATCTCGCGATTCCCAATGACAGTATGATTTTTGATGTCGATACGTATTGCATCGCCATATTGTGATATTGTTATTGAATTAATATTCGCTTATAGAAGATTGTGAAAATATTACCGTAAGGTTGTTTAAACTGCTAATATTACATGTCGCGGAATCCCCACAGCAGAAAGGAGAGAGAATTCTGTTTACCTATGAAGGGTGGTGGAAACTTACAAATTTCAAGAGAACTGTAATTTATCGGTAAAAACTAATCTTATTTATGAATTCTACACAATAATAAATCTTTAAAAAATACAAAACATTTATAACTTCAAGAATGGTAGGCCTTTCCATGTTTTCTATTGGAACCCATTTTTAGAATATAACAATTTTAGCCTCTTAAATAATGCAAAAACAAAACAACAAAAAAATACCATAAAATGGCAGTAAATGGTATCCAGAACATATAGGTACTGGTAGTAACTTTAACTATAAAAGAAGCAAATCAAGACAGGCTAATTATTACCTACCCTAAGCCTGAGTAGAGTCTCGAGTTTCATAAGCGGTTCAAGTATTTGATAATTTTAAAATTTGATATTACAACGGAATGAGTTTCAGGTATATTTCAGTTTATCCTAGCTATGTTGTCTATATTTTATATCAAATCAAATAATCTTTATTCATTGTAATACAAATAGTACAGAATGGCGTCAAACATAGCGTATTCCTTATTGATTTGTTGCCAAGAGTGGTAAGAGTGACCTCCGATGATGAAATGGTATTGTTTGTTTTTTTACGACCCATCTTGTACAGTGTGCTGCGGCTGTTAGGTTAGGTTATGTTACGTTATGTTTAAATAGCAAATCCTATCTTATCCAACGAGATATATATCTTTAGAGGTCTCGTCTGGGGTAAAAAACTGTGCTTACATACGGACTGCCATTTTGACCCTCTATACCCTCCGGTCTCCATGGCAACAAATATGTTAACCAATCAAATCCCCTCTTCACAACTTATGTTGGTCATTATTATTCTTTGGCTAGATATTTTGTTTTAAAAAATGTCCTCCAGTGAGGCTTCACTTTTTAACACGAGACAAGAGCTCTATAATTATTTACACCTCGTTAATCCTATCCTGACCACCACAGTGTGTTAATTGTTGCATCGTCATAACTGGTTGAAATAGAAAGTATTGGACCAATAACATACATAGCCTGTTTTATTTTTTCTAAAAGATTTTTTACTGCAGAATTCACAAATATGGTTAGTGTTTATCAGAAACATTCCGTTGGGGTACACTTTCATAAGCGATAATATAAGAACCCGAATGAAATTGTTCGTGTACTACAGGTATTATTTAGGTTATTCGGTTATGGTTTCGCTTATGTTTGGTCTTTAAATAAGACTTTAAAAATACTTCAAAGTCACCACATTTCTTCATTGGATTAAGCCTAAAAATAAATAGATGACTAAAATAAAACCTAACTCATATTTGGCCTCTAAGTCTCTATGAAATAATTTGTTGGTAAAATCCTTAACCCAAATAAAATTTCCTTACAAAATATTTTTCAAAAACATATTTCTTTTTTTACCCCTTCCCAGATCATGAACTATTTTCATTTACCTTAGTAAACATTTGTTCGTACGATACATTTCTCTATCGTATGTAAATTGTATCACACAGACGAGCGATGTTTAGGAGGTTATTCTTCATACATCACTAAAATAACTTTTAAACTATTGAAAAATCAAGATTTATCCTTCGCGGCCGAGTAGGCCTAAGCTGCAATTGCCGCCACCGCGGGCGCCACCATGCCTCTAATTGATGTTTATTCTCAAGCACAAAGTATTCGCGTACTAAATTACAGTACTCAAAGTCACGCCTGTACTTGTACTCACTGTATCTATAAAGTGTTTGATGTACTCCAGTATAATATAATATAACAATTGAACTAAATATGTATTTTATATACATGAAGTCCTTAAATGAAACTCTGTAATTGACTCTGAGTTAGAAACTGCCTTGAACACCAAAGTAATAATTTCTTTCCTGTTAAGAAAATTCGTTGTATCGTTGAAAATATATACCGTGATAAGTTACACGTAATTTATACACAATATATTAAACTTTGGGATTACTAAAAGTCCGATCATCCTCATACTTGAAGAATGAGCGTATTCGCCCGATTATCATGGTGTCCATTTCAATAATTGTGTGCTCTGGGACATCAACATAAACAACTCCTATTCTCCCGACCATTCCCCTTCATGTCTGTTTAGCGTTCATCATTTGCCCTCACGCATCCTTCCGTGCTTATTACGAAGATTTTTACATTATAAGCTTGTTTTGGGGTTACAATATATTAATGTTGAATTACTCTGCTACAGATTATCAGGAGTAGTTATTTATAAGTTAATTATGTTAGATAACTAATTATTCAAATACCCCCGTCACAGAAAACCTGCATACTCAGCGAATTTCCATTGCATATATGTATATACCATATATACCACTTTTACTAAGTTTCATAGATACATACTCAAAAATGAGCCGTATATAAAATTTTAATTTTTCTCAATAAGAATAACATGGGGATTGAATACTCAGGTTTGCTGCAACAAGGAACAGACAATTTTATGTTTTAATGGAAATATCTACAGACCACAACCAGGTGAAGCCATGTACCAAGTTTCAGCCGTATCCATTAATAAATAAGCAATTTATACAATTTTAATTATTCTCTATAAGAATAACATGGAGGCTGAATACGCAGGTTTCCTGCAACAAGGAACACAATTTATGGCTTTTTATAAAAATATCAATGTAACTCAACTAGGTGAAGCTACACACCAAGTTATATTAATTTATGTTCATAATTAAGCGAGGCATAACATTTTTCTTATCCTCCTTAAGAATAACATGGGCGCTGAGTATGCAGGTTTGCTGCTACGGGAACCATTGGCAAAATATTGTTTTTTTGGACAATTATCAATAGACCACAACGAAACGGAAGCCATACACCAAGTTTCGTTTGGATACGTTCATAAATAAGCGAGATATAAAATGTTTCTTATTCTCCATAAGAATAACATTGGACAACGTACTGTGTTTAGCATTTTGTATATCTCTGTAACCAATTGACGTAGAAAAATTATCAAAACACCAAATTGTTCGTTATTTTAATTCCTATCCAATGGTGGAAAGGAAAATTAGATTTCTTATAATATTATATGTAAAAAACTCAAAACACTATTTTTAGGGTATAAAACCCCCCTAAAATACCCCTTTGGTTAAAGCGATTCGTCTGGTTTTCGAACTTAAAGTCATAAATATTGCTTTATACGTTTGTATCAAATTTAATCAAAATCGGACCATTTTTTCGAAAGTTATCGTGCCTATGGACACATATATATACAGTATTGAACTAATGGTGTTTTTGGCATCTGGGGACCTCAAAACGAAAAGTTATCATGGTCTCGGGCCTAGGTCTTACCATGCCAACTACGTTAATAGCTTCTTCCCTATAGGGGGAATTCGCTAAAAAGTGTGTTAAATTCTATCTGATTTTAGTAATCAATGCTTTATATGTTCCAAGATAACATTACAGTTTTGCCGATACATCATTAATTGAACTGATGCAATTGTTATTCATACAGGAGCTTTATACATTATGGAAGTTAACTCTATTAGCATAATATAAATTTCTGCCTGTTCATTATTGTATATATCTATCGATTTCAATAATTATAATTTCGATTTGAGCGAACTTCCCCTGTAGGAAGAAGATATTACCGAAATCAGAATGGTAAGACCTAGGCCCGCGACTATGGCACATTTTCTTATTGAGGTTAGACTATGGCACATACCTTGATGCTAAAACACCATTAGTTGAAATTTGTTTGTTTCCATGGTCGCGATAACTTTCGTAACAGAGGATCGATCTTTATTAAATATGATACAACCATGTAAAACAGTTGTATTAATAACACCTGACATATTGCTTTATCTAGTATTATCTAGATGAGCTAAATTGATATTTAACCAAAGACAAATTTGTTTGGGGTTCTGTTGCAGAAAACCTGCTTACTCAGCTCAGCTATTTCATGGAGAATATATAATAACGCCGTTGCAGCAAACCTGCGTACTCAGCGAATTTCCAATGCATATATATGTATATGTGTGTAACTTAATGCCACATACCAAGTTTCATCAATGTACATTAATAAATAAACTATTTATGACATTTTAATTATTCTCCATAAGAATAACATGGCGGCTGAGAACGCAGGTTTGCTGAAGCAAGGAACAAAAAATGGGTTTTTGTACAAATATCAATATAACTGAAGTAGGTAAAGCCACATACCAAATTTCATTAATTTATGTTCATAATTAAGGGGGATAACACGTTACTTATTCTCCATAAGAATAACATGGGGATAAGTTCGCAGGTTTGCTGCTACGGGAACTATCGGCCAAAATATGTTTTTTAGTGCAAATATCAATAGACCACAATGATATGAAGCAATATACCAAGTTTCATCAGGATAAATTGATAAATAAGCGAGATATACAATGTTTCTTATTCTCCATAAGAATAACATTGGACAACGTACTGTGTTTAGCACTTTCAATATCTCTGTAACCATTTGACGTAGAGCAATAATCAAAACACTAAATTGTGCGTCTTTTTAAGGTGATTCTAATGGAAAAACTAAAATATGACTTTTTCAAAAATGATATGTAAAAAATTCAAAAAACCCATTTTTGGGGTACAAAACCTCCCAAAAATACCCCTTCGGATAGGTCGATGTGTTTGGTTTTCGAACTTACAGTCATAAATGCTTCTTTACATGTTTATACCAGATTTCGTCAAAATCGGATTATTTTTACGAGAGTTATCGTGCTCACGGACACAATACAGTTTAGAACGAATGGTGTTTTTGGCATCTGGGGACCTCAAAACGAAAAATTATCATGGTCCCGGGCATAGGTCTTACCATACCGACTACGTTAATAGCTTCTTCCCTTTAGGGTAAATTCGCTAAAATGATTTATGAAAATATTTTAATGACATTTTGCAAGTGAATTTATGTGGTATGTCCCACAGGATGAAGCACAAACAAGTGTTTTTTTCTCTCTCCACGCATCTACCTGGTGTAACTGTAATCGTCAGTCATCCAAAAACATAATGACTACATTTGACACACAGTAAAACATTCGACTGAAAAATAATAAAACTATAAAAACGTTTACTGAAGACAACCTCTATTTACCCTCGACAGTAAAACTATCGCCCTATTATCAAATGTACGCATTGTCGATGTCCCGGTCGAGGCGATTATTGTATAATCCCCATAATCCGGCCGGGCCGCCGCGCCGCGCATTACATAAATAACATTACCGATGCACCCCGGGACCGGCCAATTATTTTAGCCTACCAATGAATAAACTGACCGGTTCAGCCTCGTTCCCACTAGACAAATAATATTGGATGTATCTCGCCCAATTTTGGTCACTGTCATCATTGCTTTGTCCATATATTCATTTTACAATGCTGTACAATGGCCTATGTCAAATATATTATCGCTATGAGAACTCTTTGTTTACAATTTACAATGTTGATATTCCTATTTAATTAAGCTTGTATTAAAATTAAGTGATTGTAAATATCTCATAAAACATTTATAACAAACTGAAATTTTACTGAGTCAGATGAGATTTGTTTCTATTTAAGAAAGTGCAATTAAATTACAAATAAAATATATAACATGATACAACACAGTTAACTAGATTAAACATTGTTCTGACAGTGAAACACCACGAAACAAAACCTCTTATCAAACCCGCACGAGAAACTATTGAAACTGTTAGTAACAGACTACATACAAGAAGGGAAGTCGATCTAGGCAACCATTAGTTCAAGTGATTGAACTTGATTCTCATAGGAAACTGAGTGAAATCCCTATTGAAAGAGGAGATAACAAAATAATTGCTGTAACGTCTAGAGATATTGTAGCTGCAAAAGCTTGTCATCATACATCTTGTTACCTCGCATGCACCAGAGTGAGACCAGAACAAATACAAAATATTGATGAATATACTACAGCAGAGAATATAGCATATGACAAGCTTCCCAACTTGATACGAGAAAATGGCACATGACAAGCTTTACAACTTGATACGAGAAGATGGCACATGACAAGCTTTACAACTTGATATGAGAAGATGGCACATGACAAGCTTTACAACTTGATACGAGAAGATGGCACATGACAAGCTTTACAACTTGATACGAGAAGATGGCACATGACAAGCTTTACAACTTGATACGAGAAGATGGCACATGACAAGCTTTACAACTTGATACGAGAAGATGGCACATGACAAGCTTTACAACTTGATACGAGAAGATGGCACATGACAAGCTTTACAACTTGATACGAGAAGATGGCACATGACAAGCTTTACAACTTGATACGAGAAGATGGCACATGACAAGCTTTACAACTTGATACGAGAAGATGGCACATGACAAGCTTTACAACTTGATACGAGAAGATGGCACATGACAAGCTTTACAACTTGATACGAGAAGATGGCACATGACAAGCTTTACAACTTGATATGAGAAGATGGCACATGACAAGCTTTACAACTTGATACGAGAAGATGGCACATGACAAGCTTTACAACTTGATATGAGAAGATGGCACATGACAAGCTTTACAACTTGATACGAGAAGATGTATTCTTGAACCCAAGAGTAGCAGCTTATTTATTCTGCCTGAGAAACTAATGTATTACTTAAAATATGCCATTGATGGAGTAACAGATTCTACAAAAGAAATGTTCGCTTTATTGTAAGTAAAGAGTTTGGCTCGTCTTTAAAGTTTCTTAATGGAAAAGTACATATTGTGCCGGATAACTTGACATATGGTTCGTTAGTGTCAGGCTATGTCAGGAATAAAATTACATCTACAAGAACGCCTGACATACAAAAAATAAAAGGAGATTTTTCCGGAAGCAGCAAACAAAATAAATGATGGTTTGAAAAACACTGAAAAACCTCAAGTTTTTCCTCCATTACCTCACGAGCCTCATATGAATTCCATAGCGATATCCTTCACTTATGAATTAAGTCTAATTGGAGATTCCTTCGAGTATCTGTGATGGCATGGAAATGTTTACAAGACATAGTAAACACTGTGTTCAGAGGAACAACTGACCTGTTGTTTTGCAATGGATGAAATTAATTACGCAAAATATTTGTCGATCAACTTTACAGAAATGTCTAATCTGTCTGAAACCCATCCTGATATTAGAAACCACTTAAATAATTGAGGGGTTTCTTACCCCATTAAAACTAACTTCAATAAGACAATAAGTCTTTATTTGGCCATTCAAAAAAACAGTACAACAGGCTACGTCAGTAAAATACAGATTAATTCACACCATGCAGCAAAGTAGAAAAACGTTCATGCACAAACATCGTGCACAATCCATGCTTAAAAATAAATAAAATTAAATACCTTACTGTCTTGGCGGTGAAGGCATACACAGAAGCTTACTTAAATCTAACTTTCCAAAAACCTAAGGAGGGAACTGTCAAAGAATGGTCTGGTTAACAAAATTCAAATTGACTGTAGGAAGGAGCCATTTCTTTAAAACTATTGCAAATTTGGATGGAAGGATGTTACGGACAAGAACTGGCAGAAAATTGAAGAATCGGATTCCTGTAACAGGAAAACAATGATTGGTTTTGGAAAGTCAATTTCTATCATCTGCCTAGTGCTATGGTCATATACATCACTGTTTGTAAGATAAAAAGCCACCGCAACAACTTTGAAAAAATCTGGCATATAAAGTGCTCAGTCCTTTACCGTGGAGTATTTACAACCCTTATGGAACTATGAATAAAATCAATGAATAACGTGCTGGGGAAGCAGATGGCCCTAGGAAAGCTTAGTCTCACCTGCACATGGAAATACGAGGTATATCTTCATCAGCTACGATCATTGATGGGATAGCATTAATTAAAAAACCACATAGAGAGAATTCAACATTTGATCAATTATCTGATGAAATCATCAATCGAGTCTTAAACATAGTATCTTACAGCACTCGAATTGATGCTGTATTTGACACCTATAAAGACAGATCAATAAAGTCTGCTAAACGTCGCAGTAGAGGTTTAGATGCCGGAACACATTCAATAATATTAAAAGTTGCTACAGAATCATAAATTGAAGGTGTCAAATAAATTGTCAAAGTTTCTTGCTTATAACTGGTAAGAAGAAAGTAAAAGGTCGAGCATTGCTCTCAAGACATTATACGTTAATCACTCCAACAAGTGTATTAAAATAACTGGTCGAGGTTTTCACGAAGTGGAAAAACCTGCCTGCTTCCAAGAAAAAGCAGATACGCTTGTAAACGATACACATGTTCCGTCGCTAAGTCGTTGCCAAGTAGACTCAACTCAATTTCCTCCATATGAAGATTGCTTTAGTAAACATTCTAAACGAGCTAATTATCAAGCACCAATTTGGAAGGGATGTTTGAATGATTTTCTTGTAATCCCACTACCAGGGGATTCTGAATGGATGCCAGACGAATATGGTGAGCTCAAACAAATGGATGACTGGACCACCAGCATCTGAAACAAGGTTAACTCCTAAGTAAACTCCTGTTTGAAGGTCGTGAGAACCACCTTGTACTTGTATAGTTAACAACCTGACGTGCAAAATTGCGTGCAGATTGTCATCTTGTGAAAACACTACCGAACAAAAGGAAGAAACCCCAGATTTTAACTTTTACCTGGCTTTTAAAGTGACATTGAAGATTACTTAATTTGTTATTAGATGTTACACCATAAATAGTAATGCTTTTCCGTCTTCAGCCATCAGACCCATACATGTAATTTATCAAATTGAAGATAATTTATTACACTGAAATATTTGTTCTGAAGTTTTCAATTTAATTTACACATTGTTATTTTGTAAATTCTCAATAAAATTTGTTTTCACGGCGAAATCAGAAAATTTGCAATGTTTCATTTATTACTCGTTAACGGTCCATTTCATCGAGGTAGCCTATATCACATTTTTAGTACACATGAGGAGATTTAATAAATAAATAAATAAATATTGAAATAGGATGAACAGTTCCAGAGATATAGCTGGTTTTATGAAATAACCATCCGCCCTCTTGGATTTGCCGCCATTTCTATTAGCTACCACTTTTAAATGGCAATTATGGTTTTTTGACATGCAAACAAACCTTGGTGAAAAGGAAAATTAGAACCCCCAAATTATACCGTTCCTTTAATTTGGCTATAGCTGGCCTATGAACTAATATGAGAGGTGAAGAGAACCTTGTTTAACAACTTATAGTGTGAGCATAGAAAGAGTTTGAGAGAGAAAGAGAGAGAGAGAGAGAGAGAGAGAGAGAGAGAGAGAGAGAGAGAGAGAGAGAGAGAGAGAGAGAGAGAGAGAGAGAGAAGTTCTCATAGATAGCGTCACATAAAATCTTAACAAACAACAACAAAATATAATAATTCTGAGATAATTCGAACTACCTTTCCTGTAAGAATAGCACTCGTCAAACATTATTCTTACAAGTTGCACCCCAATTAGCAATGCCATAACGTAGCTTACTTTCAAAAAGAGCATGGTAGGCTGTTTTTAATGCTTCATGTGTGCTTATTGATTTTATTATTTTTAAGGCATAGAGGGAACTACTGAGTTGCTTGCTGAGTATATCAATGTGGTCGTCCCAAGATAATGATTTGTCAATTGTGACCCCAAGGTATCTGGTGGATTCAATAGTTTGAAGTTCCGGAAGACCATACGTCTCATGATCCCTCTTCATAAAATTAATTTGCACTGTTTTTGATTCATTGAATACGAGATTGTTTTTGTGACAGTAATCAACTGCAAGTTTAAGGGCTATAAATGTACTGATTTCCAGATCTTCTACTGATTCTGAGAGGAGAGCAAGGCAGTGTCATCTGCATACATGATAGAGTGGCTGAAAGGGTCAATAAAATTAGGTAAATCATTAGTAAACAGAATGAAAAGGATTGGTCCGAGAACTGATCCTTGAGGTACTCCTCTAGTCACTGGTAAAATACTTGATCTGAAATTAGTTTGTTGACCACAAATAACTTGAGGGATTTCAACAAGCTGACTAACCATTCTAGTTCTTAAACCATTCCAATGCATTTCCTTGTATTCCAAGCGAAAATAGTTTTTTTTTATGATAAGGCTATGGCTATAGTTTCCAATGATATCCTTGGGTCCATTCTTGTGTAGTGGTATAACTTTTGCTATCATTTTCGCTGGAACTACACTTGTAAGAAAAGATTACCTTACTAAGTCAACTAAAGGCTCAGCCAACTCTTCACAGCAGAATTTTACTATTTTTGATGATATTTCATCAAGGCCTGTAGATGGTTTTATTTTTAGCTCGCCTATAACTTTTTTTAATTCTTCAATAGTAGGTAGATAAAAAAATAATAATGGAGATTTAATGTCCAGTTGATGATTTGCATGTGATGATTGCTGTTTTTCAGAGTCTTATACATGATTATTTTCTAGTGTTTTGTCGGCAATTGAGACGAAATAAGCATTTAAATGGTGAGCGATATTGGCTGGATCCTCAATGAGTCTGTATAATCTCAAGTCGTTTTATATCGCGTCCACAGGAAAATTTATTTTTCCTTTCACTGTTGATTGTGTCCCATATAGCCTTTGATTTATTTTCAGCATTATTAATTTTGTCAACACTAAAATCTTTTCGAATTGATTTAAGCTTGCTTGGCATCATATGATTTTTTTTAGTTGTAAGGCTCTCTTTTTATTTTCTTCAGTTCTATCTGAAAAAATTTCATTTCAGCTTCAAGGAATTCCATTTTTAGGGGACGAGCTTCAAGGTTACAAAAATGATGGTTCTTAGTATGATTCATGCGAGACCTTTTAAGGGTGCGCCGTACCTCCCTTCCGCACGCTCAAGTAAGGGGTTTGCATCTCCCTCATTGTAGGCTAAGTTGTTAACCAATTAAAAATAATTTGATGTTATTTAATTCAATAAATGTTCATCTAGAGATCATACGATTTAAAAATCGTGACTTTAATTCAAAATAAGTGGTAGGCCATTAGTAATGTTCTCAAATTAAGCTTTTTTCTAAAGATTCCTAACGTATGGAGAAAAATTATTTTGGAGAAAAGGAACCGTATGATCCCTAGATTGGAATCTAAAAAGTGTGAATCTGCAAATAGTTTGGTAGAAATCTGTAAAATAACAGTGCGATCGAGGAGAACAAAATGGTCTTCAAGCGTAAATATGCATGGCCCTGCTTGTTGGCGGCGCCGGCGCGGCGCTAAACAACAATGAATTCAATCTGGGTAGGGCGCACCCTTAAGTAGACAAGCTTCATCAAGAGCCATCTTAATAATTCTAAGAAAATTATTGCATGAATCTTCAATGTCCACTGCCTCATAAACATTAGCCCAGTTTGCTTCAGCTAGACGAGATTTTAAACTGATAAGATTATATAGCTTAAGTGCCTTCTGACTGTGGATATTAAGGTATTTTTGTTATGAGAACATTTTTAGTTCACAAAGTTGACCAGTGTGGTCTGAAATATCAGTATGAATAACATCAACGGTGATGTCTTGCATTTTTTCAGAAGTGATACATACAGTATGTATTGAGGTGTTTGAACTGCTTGTTATTCTTGTAGGTGGAAGTGCAATTCTTTCAATGTTATGAGAGAGTAGGACATCTCTAAACTGAACATTCGTGTTATATTGATTTGTGGGATCTATGTTAATGCCACCCACAATTATAATGATACAGTTGTGGGTTAGAAATTAATGTAAAGCAGTAGAAATAACTTGCAATGCATCACTTACTGTTTCATTTTTCTGCAGTGGAGGTCTGTCTGTATATGCCCATAACATAACATTTTGTTTTCCTCGATAGTTGTATAGAAATTAGCTATCGAACGGCCTTCCAACAACACAGTCGCATCGAGCTACGATGATAACACACAACGATTCACAAAGGAGACTCCCATTTATTACAAATGAGTATAGTTAAAACCGACTTCCTTATAACGAGTCGAGTCCAACACGCGCTAACATAAACCAGCCTCCAAACAACTTTGTAAACACAAACCGTCCGTGACGTTCTCGTGTAATAAAACCGTTTGACCAAATGTAATCACTTCGTCCGCGACGCGCGTTTATTTACCGGGAAAACAAACAAAAACGCAACGCGACGGAGGAGCGTCTGTGAAACGATCCCGTGCGGGGAGCGCACAATTAACTGGCGAGCGGAAAATGATTTTGAAAGCGCGCGCGGCCCCGCCCAAACGCGAAAAGCCATTCTGGACGTTTTGAAAGGATGAATAAACTATTGGCGAACGCATCTGTTTGAAAACACGGCTTTCATCTTTTTCTGGAAAATTATTTGTAGGACAACAAACGGGGGAGACAATAGCTCGCGACGTGGGCTCCCTTGATTAACGGCTGACCACGCCCCCTCGGCAGGGCGCTGTGGCCGTGGCGCGGAGTGTGCATATGTCGGACTTGGAGGGGGCTCCAGTCGCGTAACAATTTGCGTTTATACTTGCTTTTCCCATAAGGCCAATACCAGCTGTAATGTCTCGTCCCTCTTCAACTGATTATTAGAACTCGTTTATTTATGGCTTATTTTAAAGAACAAACAAAATACCTAGCTATTTAAGTGGGATGATTTTTTTATATTACAAATAGTTAACCCATCAAAAAACGCAAAAAAATAAATAATTTGGAATTTGATTGAGCGATTATTAATGGTAATGTAAAAGTTCTGCCACTGAAGTCGCTAGGTATTTGTTGCTCTATAAAATGAGCCATAAAACAATAATTTAGAATAATCCGATGAGGGAGGATAGGATTTGAAAGTTGAAATTTACGGAGATATAAAAGAAATCCTCCTTCAAGGACTAAAAGGACAGCCTGGTAATATCGGAGATGACTTTATCGCCAGCTAAAAAAAAAAAACAAAGGGGGAAATTTACCACTCCACTGTTCATACCATGTTTATTGAGCTATCACATTTAAACGTACTGGTGTTAACGAACAGGTGTGATACAATTTTGCAAGGAAAACTAATTGAATCACTTCGTCCAATGGCTTAAGCAAGGAAGGAAGGGATAGAGGTGGGGGTAACTACCCCTCACCACCTTGTTCACTAGCTGGCTAACAAGTCATCTCCGACAAAATCATGCGTTTACTGAAATCAATGGCATAATGTGAGGTTGTGTTTGGGCTGGGTTAGAACTAATTTTTTTATTATTTAGGTGTCATTAAAACAAATTGAGATGCGGTTAAATATTATATGCAACAAAAATATAAAGATTTCCCCCCTTCATTTGTTTATATTTTTAAGTAATTATGTCAGCAAATAGATATTTAAATGATGTTTAAAATTCTACTCTTTTTAATAAACAGTCTGTTGTTACGTAATATAATATTGCGATAGAAGGGGTTAAACATGTTTCTCTCCCTCCCCCATCGCATGTTCAGGTAGCAGGGAAAGTATTGTTCCTGGTCTCCAAGCCCCAGAAGATGGATTGAGGACACAAAGCCCAAGATGAAATGCACCGCCCCTCACCATCATCGGCTCATATTTGAAAGCCGCGTCCCCAGTGGAGTTGTGTTCACCACGAACCCTCGTTATTTAACCACACAATAACCACACTTCTCTCAATAAAAACTTACAATTTAACTTTTTATTTATAGATTGTATCGTATCATCAGTTCCACTTCATCTCAGATTCGTAACGAACATCGACCTTGAAGTTAACAAAAAATATGATTTTCAGCAAAATCCCGCGAATTCTCAACCTTGGACACCTTTGACTCAGATACCTTGGAGCAGTGACACTACCCGAAACCATGTTGCCAATTCAGTAAGGTTATATATATATATATATATATATGTAGTAGTAAAATATATTATCTATATACTATTTAAATTCATTCCAACAAACAACTAGTTTCCTATATTGGCTTGCCAGTGGACATAGCAACTCTCCACCAAATCAGGAACTTTTGTGATACTTCAATGCAAGGTTTAAGTGTAAAATATTTGTTGTTAAGCCTATACAAATTTGTCCTTAGGAAAAAAGTCATTGGAAATTATTTCTATTCAGTATTTAAAACATACTTTTTTTAAATGAGTTTAATCAAATCTGAAATCTGCTGTGCCAAACATGAGGGTATAGGCCTATCCGTGGAAAACCTCTAACATATTGCATGTACAAATTATCGTTAAGATTCACATATGTGTCAAAATTAATTCAGAAAATTACCAAAATGCCCCAGAACTTTAATGTGTCAATGTTTATCTATGGAAAAAGATAATTTTATTTGTATCTAATTTTTGTCTATATCTATAATACGCTAAGCCGATTTTTGGGTACAGAACTTCTCCGTTATTTTTGAACCAATTTCGTTGATTAAGGCGTAAAAAAGTGGCCCAGATTCGTAGTTGTGCAAAGTGGTTTACAATTTTCAATATTTTTAATATGAAGGGCACGGGCCACCCTCAAAATTAGTTTTTCCCCATAAGATTAACATGGGGAACAATTTGGATTCAGTTGCATTCTAAAACAGGTGATGATACAGTAAAATACAGGTAAACAGTAAGATCAGCTGATTGCTTGATTTAGGGCAACAGGTCCACTTTTTTAGTTATGTATATTTCGTGTACATCTATTGGGTCGTAAATGTTCAGTTCCTTCAGAAATAATTGTTTTTGCTCTCCACCAATCTTCTAATTCTAACTGTGATTGTCAAGCCTAGTTATATTAAAACTAGTATGACCTGATGTTCGATTTTGTTGAATCATCGACCTATTTTAATCCAAACATGAAAATCGATTCAGTAGTCCCTTACCATAAACTTTTTTTAATATTCAATATTTCTGTCGAACAAGGAAAAGCCAGCAGAACTTTAGGACACTCAGAAGAATTTACCTTAACAATAATCCACCTTATCGAACCGTACTGCAATAGATTTTACGTTGGCTGTATCCTTTCCCTTGCGTTTGCTCATTGCAAAGAAAATAAATAGACCTAATAGTGACACTTCTACCATTGACATATCTATATCTATATCTATATCTATATTTATATCTATATCTATAACTATATCTATATCTATACTTATTTAATAGGCGAGCAGGTTTTTTGTGACAATCACTCCTCAAACTACTGAACCGATTTTTATGTTTTTGGTGTCATTGGAATGAGCCTAACGTGAAGTTGTGCAGGAAACTTTTTTTTATAGAGAAATAATTTGTGAGTGAGGCCCTGGGGCCCCTTAAAGTTGAGTTTTCCCCATAAGCTTAACATTGGGAAATGACTATAAGTTTGAAGCAATCAGCTGGATAGAGTAAACACAGTTAATCAGCAGGCCATGTTGGCTTTGGAACGGTAACACAATATTTATACGGAAATGTCAGTATAATATTACGTTGTGATCGCGAGCGAAGCCGCGACAGGCTACTAGTACTTATTTAATAGGCGAGCAGGTTTTTTGTAACAATCACTCCTCAAACTACTGAACCGATTTTTATGTTTTTGGTGTCATTGGAAAGAGCCTACGTGAAGTTGTGCAGGAAACTTTTTTTATAGAGAAATAATTTGTGAGTGAGGCCCTGGGGCCCCTTAAAGTTGAGTTTTCCCCATAAGCTTAACATTGGGAAATAACTATAAGTTTGAAGCAATCAGCTGGATAGAGTAAACACAGTTATCAGCAGGCCATGTTGGCTTTGGAACGGTAACACGATATTTATAAATGATGATCGCGAGCGAAGCCGCGTCAGGTTTACTAGTATACTCAATGCTTCTACCTATATCTATACTACGCTAAGGTGATTTTTTAACATAACAGTTATTACTGAACCAATTTTAACAATTGAGGTATCACGTAAATTGCCTCTAATGGTTTTCAAGAGTTTCAACCCCCCTTCTGAAGGGCACGTGCAGCTTCCAAGTTCGTTTTTTCCCGTAAGGATAACATGGATAGGAATTTGAATTAAATTAAATTCTTAAACAGATGCAAGTACAACAAGAGTTTTACAGTATCAAGGCGTACAAGTATGAGCCGAGAGAACTATATGGCAAGACAAACTGTTTTAATCAGACACAAGAGAAACTTTGCTCGTTTTCGAGCAACAGACCGACTAGTAATACAATCGTACTAATTAATTTGTGTCACGTTTAAGTCCAACTTCGCCACCACGGGCACCCACATCACATCACCACGCCACAGTTCCCACGCCACCGGACTCCATTGCTCCATACTCTCTCTCACCTAGCCATTGTGTAACGGAGCGCGGTGTCATTAATATCTGATACTGACACTGCCATCCCTCAACCCGGCCTACTGTCTTGCCACCGTGATAAAAAAAACTACAACAATTGGTTTAATCGTGCTTTACCTTAAATTTAGATAATTACGATTATTATTTTTTAAATACACCCTCTTTGTGTTCTTCTGAAAACTAATTGGCTCTATAAAATAATTCATTAATCCTCAATTCAATGTCAGATAATCTGTTGAGGAGGGAAAGGATAAGGTAACATAGGTCTTAAGGGATAAACACTTAGAAGCAGGTGACTGGAGCCCCTGTATTCTCGATATGATAAAAGGTTAGGTGAGGTGAAAAACCTGGTGTAACTAAAAAAATCAAATCAACTATACTGTGCAATTTTGCATCATAATATCTTCATCGTTGCTCGAATTATCGTATGATTCTGATAATCATTGCATAGAATTTATTTACAAACATGAAAAGGATCGAAATATGAATGTTCAAATCGCCATCTTGATAAACACGTGCAGCTACACGAGGATACCTTGAAGATGGTTGAGATCACTATATAATGTATAATATATGATAATAAAATATGTAAAATGTTTGCTCCTACCATAATATAAGATAGGGTATTCCAGAGGATGTCTATACAGCCAAAGAACTACCAATTAATTATCCACTACCTGTCTGACCATAATTTCTGTTTTACTTTTGTTTATCCAATACGAATGTGTCCGCAACATCAACTATACTTCCACACCAGTAATTCTATCAACATGCCCTCGAAAACCTACTGTTAGGTCAGTTATCTTTAGATCAAGCAAATACCAGATTTACACATAGAATTCGCCCTTTGAAAACTATTTGTAATGATGAATTCAAAATCTACAATGCTGTACATGTTTTCTACACGCTCGCCCGTCCCAACGTTACACAGATGCAAACCGAAATGATCCTTTGAAGCCTAAAACATTCACCCGGTCCATTTGCACTCTCGTTTCAGACATAACAGACTCGGAATGACGTACACCCGAGACCGCAGACCAAAGTGACGAAGCGAGGTGATATTTTATTCGGCTCGTCTCAAAAAGAGAGCACTTCGCCCCTTTATATCAGCTCTGCGGTCAGAAATAGCGTTGCCACTCCACTTAAGTCGATCTGAGAGTGTTTTGACTAGGTTTGCGTGTTTCTCAATGGAGTCATGTCGCTGTTTCTACAACATCGCGGAGTGCTCGTCGCCGTTGTGAGTTATGAGCTGTCGTCGCCCCCGCCCCCGCACCGCCACCACCACTGGTCTAGCTAGCACCACTTTCACTCTGGCGATATTAATTGAATGTTCCTCTAATTTGAGTTAGTATACTCATAAATCATTTTGATGTTTTTTTAAGATGTAACAATTCACTTTTATAAGTTACGTTTTCTCTTTTAGCGGATAAAGAAAACAGAGTGGATGTTAAAGGATTTTTTTAGTTTTAGTTGTCTGCAGAAGTGCACTAGGAAGTGGTTTGATTAAGATATGATGTACGGTAGTTATAATTAAGATAAATGTAAGTATTCCATTTACCGCTCTGATTTTATAAATGTGAATAGTTCTGCTTTGCATGGATAGCGTGACACTCCTAGGGTTAAGTTGAAATCTGCACGAACGCATAATTCTCATTCCTAAAGATACAATTCATTTTAACAGGAATCTTAAGCACCTCCGCTACTCAGGTACTCAGAGTCTGTTTTATTGCATAAGCTTAATCTTATGTTACGGGATGTAATAAAAGACGTCTTACAACACTTAAGATATATTTACACTTATACTGATTCACATACAGACGGTAAACATATATAAAAGATGGTACTAGGCTATCGATTTCGACCAGTCACACCAGTCATCATCAGGCCAATGAGAGAACTGACTGACGGTTTTATATATGTTTACCGTCTGTATGTGAATCAGTATAAGTGTAAAGATATCTTAAGTGTTGTAAGACGTCTTTTATTACATCCCGTAAGTAATAACAACACGTAATATGCTAATAAAAAAGTTGTTTAATCTTATGTTCAAAAATAAGAAAGAAATGGCTTAAATTTGTAGGACATTTGGTTTACCAGGTTTTATTGGAGGAACCATAGCAATATGTTGTCAAAGAATCATTTAAAATTGTTAAATGAACCTTTCCTAAACTACGAGGGTTTCAAAACTAACTTTAATTCCAACCTGGGCAATAACATAATCCAAACCAGAAGAATATCATATACTCTCTAAACCAAGAGAATGTTATACACTCTCCAAACACGGGAAATGTCATACACTCTTCAAAACCAGGAGAATATCTCACAATCTGATGATTATTGGGAATATTGTAAACTCTACATACCAGAAGAATATTTGTAGTCTCCAATCATTTATAGATTGTTATGCACAGAAACATACATAGATCCGTATTTCCTGATTTAACACCCAGAACCCTCTTGCATCTTCGACAACAAATTATTTACCAAACAAAACGTTTTCATATGACGCGTTACTCTTAAAATGCAGAGGGGCCGTGCCGCGTTGTCGAGTGTGAAGGGGCTTTTCTTGGCAAAGAAAACCGAGAGATGTTTACAATGTGAGGCGTAGGGGCGGGGGAAGAAGTTTAGAGAAGAGATTTAAATGGTACAGGGGAGTACAGATTAACAGGAGCACTTAGCAAGGGGGAGTCCACGGCGCGACACATGAAAAATGGGTGTTCGGCGTTCCACCCCTCGCGGCGGGCGAGAGTGTGCTTGTGTGGGTGTGTGCGTGCGTTCGTGCGTGGTGCAGTTTACACTTAAGCTGCAATCACGCCGCGGATTTGCGCCCAATGCGACGTGGGAGATGGTCTGAATCATTCCGTTGCGTTGACGACTCGGGATCTCGGGGTTCTGGATTACAAAGTCTTCGTACACGGTTGTTAAGTTCGGGCATTTGTCAATAACCTAACTTGAACGTCGCAGCGCGCAGGCATTACTGCTTCACCTTGTTTTAGAGACGGAACACCCCTGGGTTTTGTGGTTTTCCGAATAACCGTTCTTGGTCTTTGAATGTTTAACCTACCAAGTACCAAGTTATACTGACCAGTTATCAGTAAATAAGAGAAAATGTATAGTTTATTTGTTATGCGCACTAAATAATTTCTACAACGAATTGAGTTTACAACGAATTTAAATATTTGCCTTGAAACCATTAGACGTATAGAGTAGCAATTGAAAATACTAATTTATTTCGTTTTTCACTATTTTTGGTGGTTATAAGTGTTTTGTATTAGAGGTTAATAAATTTGAATAAAAAAGTTATTTTTATCTGCCAAATTTTAATTAAAATTGTTAGTTCTATCTTTTAGGTATTTTTAATTGTTCAGTTTGTTAGCAGCGTTCGGTGGACAAGGTCCTTTCAAATAAAATAAAACTAAAAAATGTCCGGAAATACCGTGGATTAGTATATACATAACAAATTTCATCAAGATCGGTCCAGGTTTTTTGTGTTTTTTGGAGCATCAAAACAAATATTTTCCATCAATAACTCAAATTCAACATTTTTGATTCAAATCAACACTTTCTCAATTCAGGCATAGGGAGAGCAAGTACAAATAAATTAAATCTACTTTTCCAAATACAGTAACTACTAGTTTGATAGTTCTACACTAGAAGACATGCCTTCTCTTTGTTTAACACAGTTTAAATTGCAAGCCTACTCTAATTAATTCTAAAACATTAAAATTTACAATGCAACTTGCTGCGATACATGTAATGAGGAGTGTTTTTGACAATATTTCCTGTTAGATGCGACCTTCAAACTTGATCGCCGAACTATATTTCGCCCGGTGACCTTTTTTCCTCCCCCCGGATCAGTTCACACCCTGGCCCTGGCGCTGTTTACACTCTACCACTACTCTTTACCTCCTACCATCTCTACCATCTCTACCATCTCTACTACAGCCGCTCGCTATCGCCCAGGAATAACGCGGGCCGCCCAAGGAGATAAATTGCACAAATCAACTCGCCCGTCAACACTAGGTTCGATTTATGAGTACAACTTTTTTCAGCTGTTTAAGTGCTTTATTTTTAGCCCTGAGTGGCGTCGGCGCCGCTCCCGAGTTGGGTATGGAGTGCAAGCAACCGATCATGTGTTATTGGCCGTTTGTTTTGAGGTTTCGCTTTGTGGTGTTTGGGTTTCACTATACATTTTAATTTAGCCTCGAGCCACTACAAATACGCACTCCTTAAAAATAATTGTTAACAATAATACATTTTTATTAAACTATTAAAAGGGTTAAAATACCTGGTTGTCGAGTGATTCTATGTAATCCAATTTATTAGATTACGATAGTTTTAATCAAAAAGTCCTACAAAAGCACCGACTACAGATAAAGACAGAGCTCCGACAAAGACCACCAAAGCAACAATCACACACGCGGTTTCCTCCAGTCTCGCTTCAGCTTTTTTCAATCGTTTGACCGTCTTTGATCCAGCGAGTCGGAGCAACGCAACAGAACATAAATGAATAATCAGTGAGCGTAAGGGCCATTTCGGGATTGCGAGGAGGGGGAGGGGGAGGGGGAGGGGCGCGACGGCCCATTAGGCCACCACTAATAGCTCGGATTATTCGAGGGGAGATTTTACTTTGCCTATAAATCTATAAAACATACTTTACGTCTTATGTTGGCTATTGCTTCCTTCCGGGGTCCGGAAGCTGAAGGGAAATGTCACTGAACGCGCATCGCGACTTTGGCTTTAGAGCATAATCGAGTATCAATATCAATATCTAAAGAGAACGCTTATTTATGACTGCGTATGTGACTGTGTATTCAAAAGACGTACAATTTCATCACAAAGGTTCTGTGCAAGTGAAACTTCCCATACAGTTGTGTTAGTCAACTGTTTGCTGTTTTCTGAACTTTGAGCCAATAACTTTCTAAAGCCGATTCCGTCTAAACACGCAGATCGTAAAATTGTGTTAGGAAACTGAGAGACTATTAACTTAAATTTTTATCGGTAGACCAATATTGATTTCTGGAGGGGGGGTAATCAGTAAAGTATGAACAACAACTTTTCCGGGGATCATGTGTATTGCGGGGTACCTACCTATCAAATTTCATCAAAGCCTGTTTACATCCAAACAGACAGACTTCGCTGTCACATCGCAACACTATTGGGACAAAAAAATTAAATAGAATTATTGCTCATGCACAGTATACGCATTGTAACGCCTGTTTTGGGATATATTTGAACTTGGTGTTGTAAATGCCACCAGTACGTTGACAAATAAATAAATGAGAATCAGCCATTTAATTATACGTTTATTCTAAAATATATACGAAAACCTCTAATACTTTCATGTAGCATGTTTGGGATAAAAAATCGACAAACTCTAGTATTCCTTCCGTTACATAATTAACGCACAAAACACTTGTTGCGCTCTCAGCAGCCTCTGAAGTTTTCAAAACTCATCGCCGCTCAGGCTCGATCCATAAAACCGTCAAAAAGCTCTCCGCCGGTAACCCCAATTAGCGGCTAAAAGCTCCACCTGAGCTCGCGCCGTAGCTACTCATCTGCTCGCCGTAGCTACTCACTGCTACTCACCCCACGGATACGCTACTCATCGTGAAGCACTGCTTAATGACATGTGTTCTCTCCCACCGTGGAAGGTTCGTAAACTTGAGTCTGTTTTGTGCTTGGCGTACGTCGAGGGGATTACATTTTTCACGGGTTGTTATCTTTAGAGATTTTCATTGTTCGATTCCTTTGCAAAAACATCGATGTGAATATGTAATTTCATAGGTAATACAATTTAAAAATGTAAAAACATTGATCAATAACATTCAACTCAACAGTACAAATCGGGAGAAGTTTAAATCAGGGGAAATTATAAATTAAGGACAGCATTGCACTGTGTGATTCATGAAATATTACTCTACGACCGATTTAAAATCAAAGGAGTTTCCTCAACAAAGGGAGGTCGTTATTGTAGTGGTACAGTTTAAAATCCTGAGATTTACCACTTTAAAAACTAGCAACTACTGTTCTGGTGTCGTCTTTCAACTATGGTTTTGAGGGAGCGTGGCTACCCACAGCCCCCAGGTAACTAAGAAAGAGGGTGAAACATGTTTGCAAATCTTAGTGAACGCGTAAACAATGACATCATCGGTTAGAGTCAAGTGGTGCGACCTATTCTGTTGAATACTTTGGAGGTGTATGCCTTTGTTTTCCGCACTGAAATGTTAATCCACAACACAGTTACCGTTTTAAGTTGCAGCGTTATATCAGGTTGTTACATTGGTCCTGTTGACGTTTACCACGGACCATGACAGTCCAGGAGATCCAGAATATCACCTACGAGTGGTGTAGTGCCTTACTTGAAATTAAAATATTGTTAGGGATTTCACAGACAAGAAAAAAATACTGGTAAATTTTCACAATGTATTTGAGTCGTAATCGATCATATATGAATGATTTTAAACTCTTCTTAATGATTAAATGCGCCTATAATACCTACAAGCAACCTGTTAGATTATTCCAAAAGAGTAACTAAACGGATAAAATAATAATAAACGGTATCAGGAAACTGACACATACTTTCTCCCTTTTAGCCCAACTTTAATGAATAAATTACTTTTTATTTACTAAATATAGAATACAAAGCACGGTCGAATGTACAGAAAATCTTGTAAACAAGTTGTTTTAAAAACCATCCACCCAAATCCCTGTCCCTGGTTTGGAGGCTCTATAGAATCCATTGCTACACTCGTGGTTTTAAGAGGGGAAATGCCCCCTATTCCCCCCCAGGGTCATTAAGGGGCAATATATTTCGAATTTACTCTGTTGGTCAATGCTAACTTGACAAGCATATCAAGTTTGAATGAAATTGATCAGTAAATAAGAGAGAAATAGTAATTTTTGTATTCCCCATAAGAATAACATTGGACAACGTACTGCGTTAACCGCAAAATGAAAATTTCAATTTTCTCCGCAACCAGCAATCGTAGAATAGTAATTAAATACCCCCGTCGCAGCAAACCTGCATACTCAGCGAATTCCCAATGAATATATAACATAACACATTAAAACACTTAACAGGATTCATAAGAAATGTATTCACAAACAAGCGATATTTAAAATATTAATTATTCTCCACAAGAATAACATTGGGGATGAGTACGCAGGTTTGCTGCAACAAGGAACACAAAATAATGGGTTTTTATGCAAATATCAATAGAACTCATCTTAGTGAAGTCACATACCAAGTTTCATCCATATACATTCATAAATAAGCGATATATAACATTTTAAGTATTTTCCATAAGAATAGCATGGGGAACAAGTACCTAGGTTTGTTGCTACAGGAACCATAGGCAAAAAATTGTTTTTTTGTGCAAACAACAATAAACCACAACCAGATCAAGCCATATACCAAATTTCGCCAGTTTATGTTCATAAATAAGCGAGATATACAATTTTTCTTTTTCTCCATAAGAATAACATTAGACAACGTACTGTGTTTAGCACTTTCAATATCTCGGTAACCAATTGACGTAGAGCAATGATCAAAATACCAAATTGTTTGTATTTTTAAGCTGAATTCAATGGTATAAATTAAAATTTGATTTAAGTTAAAATTACATGTGAAAACCCCAAAAAACACATTTTTGGGCTACAAAACCCCCCAAAAACCCCCCTTCGGATGGTGCGATTCATCTGGTTTTCGAACTCGTTCAAATAAATGGTACTTTACACATTTGTACCAAATGTTATTAAGATCGGACCTTTTTTACGAGAGTTATCGTGCTTACGGACACATATATATATATATAAATATATATATAAATATATATATATATATATATATATATATATATATATATACATATATAAAAATTTGAACGAATGGTGTTTTTGGCATCTGGGGACCTCAAAATGAAAAGTTATCATGGTCTCGGGCTTAAGTCTTACCATGAGACCTACGGTAATAGCTTCTTCCCTATAGGGGAAATTCGCTAAAATACTAAATTATTTAGTTTTTTATCTCTTTTTAATGGTGAATAGTAATTTTTTTAAATATTTTTTTATGAAAGATAAAAAAAATAATTTTTGATGTTTTAAGTCCTGTAATCTCTGAACCCGAATTTTTACAGAAATGCGGGTGGTGTCATTTTGTTGGAAACCTAAAGTTCTACAAACGACTAAAGTTTAATCAAAATCGTTAGACCCGTTTTTGAGAAATTTTGATTTTTCATGTTTTTTGGCAGTTTTGGGGGAATAATTACCCTTAAAAATTTATAATTCAAAAAAATGAAAAAAATACCTGGAGATATCGGAGATTAGTACCTACATACCAAATTTCATAAAAATCGGCCCATTGGTTAGGGCTCTTGCTCTGTACACATCCACACAGACACACACACACACACACACACACACACACACACACACACACACACACACACACACACACACACACACACGACAGACATCACGTAAAAACCACTTTTTTGGGTTCACGGAGGACCAAAACGAATATTTCCACTAACAACTCAAATTCGAAAATTTTGACGAAAACAATACTTTCTCCATATACTATATATAGGGGGAGAAAGTAAAAAACCATGATCAGCCAACATGTTGTTCTGTAACTCTATACTATATAGAACGAAGTGAACGAACGAACATCTTCGTGACCGACAGACTCCGTGGAGCCGATGGTCTCTCAGAACATCTTCGTGACCGACAGACTCCGTGGAGCCGATGGTCTCTCAGAACATCTTCGTGACCGACAGACTCCGTGGAGCCGATGGTCTCTCAGAACATCTTCGTGACCGACAGACTCCGTGGAGCCGATGGTCTCTCAGCTGATTCCCAGAGGTTAAGACTGCGGATATAAAAATATCTGTGAGAATTTTTTTTAATTAGCTCGTGTGGGATTCTCTTTAAAAAAGATTAAATATATTATAAAACTCGTATACTCTGTAGTGTTGTGGAGGGCAGGCAAAAGCACCAAACAAAAATCTCCATTTGGCAAAAAAGGTGGAACTAAACAAAGATTGTGACCTCGTACAAGCCGCAGAGGGGGTTTATTACCTCTAACTGATCTATTTTTATTTTACATTGCCTGATAGCAATCGTATTTTAGCTATTTTTAGGCTAGCAGACGACTTTTCTTATGAGATTTGAGGTTTTAAATTAAGTGCCGCTTTCCCCAACTCAAGATTAAACTAAACCTGGGGTTATTTTGAACTTGAGATTAAGGCGCAGTTAATTTCCCCCATAACTTGATCCAGCCAGTTCAGTTTAATCCATGAAATATCAAGTTGGCATCATTTGTATATGATTTTGATTGTTTGTTTACCCTAAAGTTAAACTGCAAACAAATATTTATTACGTAGGATTAAAGATTATTTAATGATGGCATAAAATTATTAAAAAGTGTTCTCTTTAGGTTTAACATAAAACAGGTTTAAACTATCCATAACACATTGGGAAAGCGGCATTTCTCATAAACTTAAGTTTAGGCCTAAATTGCAAAATATAAATAGCACAAGACCAAATATACTGCATAGACCTAATGGCAAAAATACGCACGCAATAGCTTTGTTTACATCTACAAACCACTAGTTTATTATTATTTGTATAAGTGATTTCAATACAAAATTCGCAGTAATTTAAATAATCTTTACACTAATTAAAAAATAAAATAAATTAGGAAGTTTTTCAGTTAACCTTATTCAATTTAACCGATACGTTGTAGTTCCTAATAAATACTGAGTGAGGTTTATGCCGGCAGGCTTGTAGACGCTTTATGCAATACCGATACGAGACGTTACTGCCTACCCGTATTCTGAAGGGGAACTAGTACAGTGGTCTCATGGGTCATGAAAAAGTTGATACGCTTAAAATGTTTTAACCCAATACATAATTTTATAGTTTTTTAAATAATTATTTTATAGTATATTTGGTTCCTTACCCTTAACAGTATTCAACGTGCAGTTTCTTTCATATTGAACAAAAATTATAAACATGTAATTAACATTATTACATAAATTATTATATTCATAATTTTAACATTATGTAGCTTAACGTTTGGTCTCATTTCATCCCTCCACCTCCTTCCTATATTGCGTTATGTATTGTAACTTTTTCCTGTAGTAAATTATTTGCTTGTAAAAAATACAAAATCTGTATATAGACTAGAAACAAATAAACAGTATTGTTAAATAGTATACTTTTAATATTTTGGCTTACCGTGAATATAGCAATCCAATCGTCTTTTTATTACTGAGAGTAAAATTCACAGCCCTACATAGGCTCATCATCATCAGTGAGTGAGAAGGGGAGGTCCCACTGAGAATTGTCAAAAAAGTTGTAAAATATATGTTTTTGTTTTTAGTTTTACATTATTATTTAGGTCCTTCCTATACAATAAAAATACAAATACAACATAAATATATATATATATATATATATATATATATATATATATATATATATATATATATATATATATATCAATGAGAAAAACAATTTTGAAGTTGCGCCCTGATTTTAGCCTAGTATAAAAGTATATATCTATATAAAATATATACATAAAAGTATATAAGTAAGTATAAAAGTATATATATATATGTGTATATATATATAAAAGTATACATATAAAAGTGTGATAACTTTATGGTTATAAAAAATAAAAACATTATTTTTAGAAAACGTGTGATTACCGCAATTTGAATTTATCCATGTTTTAGCGAATTTCCCCTATAGGGAAGAAGCTATTACCGTAGGTGGCATGGTAAGACTTAAGCCCAAGACCATGATAACTTTTTGTTTTGAGGTCCCCAGATGCCAAAAACACCATTCGTTCAAATTTATATATATATGTATGTATATATATATACAGGGTGTTTTTTTTAACTGTGCCACCATTGGGATCTTGTAAACTGTACATCATACAGTAAACTTTAAATGGGGAACATTCCCTTGTTTTTAAAGAGGTTTAAAAATAAGTAGATAAAACTTTTGTAAATGGCCGCCATTTTCCAATATGGCGGTCAACTTCATTTTTTCTTATGGCATACCCTGTATTTTATGGTGTTTACGGATATTAAATGAAAATGTAAGACTTTTTTATTCTTGAGTAATTTCTGATATACTTAACCGTTTATGAGATTCAGAGAGATAAAGGTAAATCATTTTTGTTGTTTTTGTTATCTGTGCTACCATTGGGATCTTGTAAACTGTACATCTTACAGTAAACTTTAAATGGGGAACATTCCCTTGTTTTTAAAGAGGTTTAAAAATAAGTAGATAAAACTTTTTTAAATGGCCGCCATTTTCCAATATGGCGGTCAACATCATTTTTTATTATGGAATATCCTGTATTTTATGGTGTTTACGGATATTAAATGAAAATGTAAGACTTTTTTATTCTTGAGTAATTTTTGATATACTCAACCGTTTATGAGATACAGAGAGATAAAAATTTAATTCAGGCAGGCTTAGGCTCTCATAACAGCTATTATTAATCTTTCGTCCATTTCCATTGCCAGCTGTTTATTAGCATTATAGCATTGTTGGAATAATAAACAATAATCACTAACCTGTAAACTTGCAGTCTCAGAATAGTTGTCTTTCACCGTGCAATTTATTAATAATTTCTTGTGGTTTTTAACTTGTACAGTTTTATTGTTTTTATTTTGGTTTTTTTTATAATTACGCTTGTTATGACGGTTCTCTTACTATGGAATTTACAAACAATGAAAAACTTGACATGGTCGAAGTGTATTTTCTGTGTAACAGAAACTGTAGTGCAGCAAATATCGCATATCAAGAGAGGTATCCTGATAGGCGAGTACCGAATCGTAGGTATTTCAAACAACTTATTGTAAACTTGGCAGCCAATGGTTCTTTTGCAAAGCCACGTCAGAGAGTAAGCACAGTTGTTACTGATGAATTTCAAATTGATGTTTTGGCATACTTTGAGGCTTTTCCTAATGCTTCTATTAGAGAAGTTGCATCCATTTTGCAAACTTCAACCTCCTCAATTTTTAAAGTACTAAAAACAAACAAGTACCACGCTTATAAGTATGCGAAAGTTCAAGCTTTGATGCCGGGTGATGAAAATAGGAGGCTAGAGTTTTGTGGATGCAAAACAGGAGGCTCAGGAGGCTGTAAATACACCAGGGTTTTTATCGAACATTATATGGACTGATGAAACTAACTTTTCAAATAGGGGAATGTGGAATAGGAAGAACAACCATTACTGGGCTAAAGTAAATCCGTTAGTAGTGAGAGTAGGACATGACCAAGTTCGATTCTCGATAAACTGTTGGTGTGCTGTGTTGAATAATGCAGTAATAGCACTACACTTTTATGAGGGGAATTTGACAAGACATATGTATTTACAGTTTTTAGAGAACATTTTGTTGAACTCAATTGAGGATGTACCTTTAAATGTAAGAACCCAGTTGATATACCAACAAGACGGTGCCCCAGCGCATAACAGTGAAGTGGTAGTGCAGTTCTTGAACATTCACTTTCCCGGAAAGTGGCTTGGTACAAATGGCCCATTACCATGGCCAGCGAGGTCCCCAGACCTGACACCAATGGATTTCTTTGTTTGGGGTTATTTAAAAGACAATTTGTACAAATCCCGATACAACACTGTTGCAGATATGACAACGAGAGTCAGAGAAATCTTTCATGGAGTTCACCACAACACAATCAATAAGGCTGTGAATGATGTTTTAAAAAGGGCGACTGCTTGTATTTATACAGATGGTGGCCACTTTGAACACCTGTTGTAAATATGTTTCTTGTATCAAAAATGAAATTGTTATAATTAAAAGAAATCTTTTATGTGTGTCCTGTAGATAACTTTAATTATTTTCTTATTATAAGCAGCAAGTAAAATATGAATAAGCCACTAGCTCACTTGAAACTAATACACCTAGGCCTGCCTGAATTATATTAAACCTTTGTCTCTCTGTTTCTCATAAACGGTTGAGTATATCAAAAATTACTCAAGAATAAAAAAGTCTTAGATTCTCATTTGCTAACCGAAATCACCATAAAATACAGGGTATGCCATAAGAAAAATTAAAGTTGACCGCCATATTGGAAAATGGCGGCCATTTACAAAAATTGTATCTACTTATTTTTAAACCTCTTTAAAAACAAGGGAATGTTCCCCATTTAAAGTTTACTGTAAGATGTACAGTTTACAAGATCCCAATAGTAGCACAGATAACAAAAACAACAAAAATGATTTACCTTTATCTCTCTGAATCTCATAAACGGTTAAGTATATCAGAAATTACTCAAGAATAAAAAAGTCTTACATTTTCATTTAATATCCGTAAACACCATAAAATACAGGGTATGCCATAAGAAAAATTAAAGTTGACCGCCATATTGGAAAATGGCGGCCATTTACAAAAATTGTATCTACTTATTTTTAAACCTCTTTAAAAACAAGGGAATGTTCCCCATTTAAAGTTTACTGTAAGATGTACAGTTTACAAGATCCCAATAGTAGCACAGATAACAAAAACAACAAAAATGATTTACCTTTATCTCTCTGAATCTCATAAACGGTTAAGTATATCAGAAATTACTCAAGAATAAAAAAGTCTTACATTTTCATTTAATATCCGTAAACACCATAAAATACAGGGTATGCCATAAGAAAAAATGAAGTTGACCGCCATATTGGAAAATGGCGGCGATTTACAAAAGTTTTATCTACTTATTTTTAAACCTCTTTAAAAACAAGGGAATGTTCCCCATTTAAAGTTTACTGTATGATGTACAGTTTACAAGATCCCAATGGTGGCACAGTTAAAAAAAACACCCTGTATATATATGTATATATATATATGTATATATATATATATATATGTATATATATATATATGTGTGTGTGTCCGTTACCGCGATAACTTTTGAAAGAAACGCTCGATTTTGATGAAATTTGGCACAAATGTGTAGAGTAACATTTATGACTTTAAGTTCGAAAACCAGATTGATCGGACTATGGGAAGGGGGTTTTATGGGGGTTTTAAATTTTTCAAAAATCAGTTTTTTGAATTTTTCCCCCTACAATTTTAAAACACTCAATTTTAGTTTCAGCCATTTTATAGAGCTTAAAAAAACAAACAATTTGGTATTTTGAATCATTAACTTAGGTTAAGTGGTTGCGGAGAAAAAATCCAAAAGACGTGTTCATAAAATCTCCCATGTTAATCTTATGGGAAAATGGTTTTTTACTTTTCCTCAATTAATTTTATTGTAAACTTCACATTTACTTTTACCAATCAGTTTAGCTCTACAAAACAATCATTTTGGTGTTTAAATTGTGATTCTACGTCCAACCGTTGCCGAGTAATTCAAAGTGCTAAACACAGTACGTTGTCCAATGTTATCCTTATGGAGAATATTTAAAATTTTATATCTCTATTATTAATGAATGAATATTGATGAAAGTTGGTATGTGGCTTCACCTAGTACTGGTATATTGCTATTTGCACAAAAAATTGATTTTTTGTTGATTATCCTCTTAGCAGCAAACCTGCATCCTCATCCCTAATGTTATTCTTATGGAGAATACGTAAAGCTTTATATCTCCCTTAATTATGAACATAAATCATTAAAATTTGGTATGTAGCTTCACCTGGTTGAGTTATATTGATAATTGCAAAAAAAACATATTTTCATCTTCCTTGTTGCAGCAAACCTGCGTTCTCAGCCCTAATGTTATTCTTATGGACAATAAATAAAATGCTATATATCACTTAGTTATTTATGTATTTTTATGAAACTTGGTAAGTGGCTTTATGTGGTAGTAAGAAATATATTCATGCATAGGAAATTTGCTGAGTATGCAGGTTTGCTGCTACGGGGGTATTTGTTTACAAAACATACTAAAGCTCGAAAAATTTTAGAGTTACAACATTGAAATTTTGCATGTTGGCTCTTCATGTATACAGGAACAAAGTTATGTATGGGCTTAAAGATATCTAGTATAGTTTCTTTTATATAATGTTTTAAAATATAAATATAAAATTTGTAAACAAAACTTTTAGTTTAGATTCGTCTGGTAATTCTACGACGAGATATTTTCAAATTAATACAAAAAGTTGAAGTAAGTATTATGCACTTCCAAATAACACTTTAAAAATGTCTCAACAGCATTTTGCTTTGGAGCCTTAGCGGTTTTTGTAAACCCTTACAATATTTTCTAGAAGGAGGTTGTTGGGAGGGGGGGGGGTTGTTTGACAGACCGCCAAAGAATTAATTTGTTATCTTATTTGGAGTATATACAAGTGGTAAAAGACAAAATAGTTATAAATATTGCATATTAAATGTTTTAGAATTTTCAGTGGGACCTCCCCTTAAAGCTGTATAAACTGTTATAGCTGTTTATCCGTGAAGATACAATCAAATCTATAACATTTAAAACGAACTGAGCAATAAAAAGATTAATGTATGTTGGATTGCCTACATTTACGAAAAACCTAGATATTAATTGTATTTATTTAGTCTTGCTTTGGCTCTTATTTATGACCTGCTTTAATTTTGTTCAACATCAATTTCATCAGATTAACTGTTATACATTTACGTTTAATAGTTTTCAAAAATAGTTTATTTATAGGTTAAAATTTAATATTTTAAATTTACAACTAGATCATTGTAAAAAACCAGTTCATTGAGTTTGAAATGCATTCATGTGTGTTAGAACATTATTATGTTTGTATGTGATCAATGTCACAAAACCTCTTATGCTAATAGTAAGATCCTTGTCCAAATTTTGAAAATGAAACAGATGGTGGCTAAACTCGAGTAATCCATCTCAAATGTAATGAATTTAATACAGTTATAATACCCCCGTCGCAGCAAACCTGCGTAAAAAGTGAATTTCCAATGCATAATATATCTCTTAATACCACATAAAGCCGTATACCAAGTTTCATAAAAATATATTCACATATAAGCGATGTATACAATTTTAATTATTCTCCATAAGAATAACATTGGTGATGAGTAAGTAGGTTTGCTGAAACAAGGAAGACAAACAATTGGTTTTTATGCAAATATAAACAGAATTTAACTAGGCGAAGCCACAACCAAGTTTCATCAATATTCAATAATAAATAAGCCCTATATAACATTTAAATTATTCCCTAATATCATAGGGGCTGAGTAAGCAGGTTTGCTGCAACAAGGAACAAAAAAAATTGGTTTTTATGCAAATATAAATATAACTCAACAAGGTGAAGCTACATACCAAGTTATATTAATTTATGTTCATAATTAAGGGAGTCATTACATCTGACATTCTCCATAAGAATAACATGGGGGCTGAGTACGCAGGTTTGCTGCTACGGGAATAATCAACAAAAAATAAATTTTTGTGCAAATATCAATATACCAGTACTACGTGAAGCCACATACCAAGTTTCATCAATATACATTTATAAATAATCGAGATATCAAATTTTATTTTTCTCCATGAGGATAACATTGGATAACTTACTGTGTTTAGCACTTTGAATATCTCTGCAACGGTTGGGTGTAGAATAACAATTTAATTACCAAAATGATTGTTTTGTGGAGCTTAACTGATTGTTAAAAGCAAATGGGAAGTTTACATTGAAATGAACTGAGGAAAAGCCAAAAACCTTTTTCCCATAAGATTAACATAAGAGATTTTATGAGTAGGTTTTTTGGATTTTCTCCACAACCACAAAAACCTAGATTAATAATTAAAAATACTATATATTTTTTAAGCTCTATAACATGGTCAAAACAAAAATTATGTTTTTTAAATTGTAGGGTGAAAAATGAAAAAACTGATTTTTTTTAAAATTGAAAACCCCCATTCACCCCCCTTCCAAAGGACTGATTTTTCTGGTTTTCGAACTTAAAGTTATGAATGTCACTTTACACATTTGAGCCAAATTTCATCGAAATCGTTAATCGAAAGTTTTTTACTCAAGTTATCGCATTTACGGACATATAAAATATATATGGATATATATAAATTTGAACAAATAATGTTTTTGGCATCTGGGGATCTCAAAAAAAAGTTGTCATGGTTTCGGGCTTAAGTCTTATCATGAGACCTACGGTAATAGCTTCTTCCCTATAGGGGAAATTCGCTAAAACATAAGTAACCTTTTCTCTATTTAAAAGTATTAAATTTTTTTTAACGTAAAATGTGTTGATTTCATCTTGAAAGCAACAATAAATTCCTAAAGTTTCCACAATCAGGCTTTATGGAATTTCTAAAAATAACGGGAAGATAACAGCCTAAATATTACAGAGAGACAAAGTAAAGTTACAAGTTGTGGCTGCAGAATTAAATTAAGGTTAGCAGCCACTAAACCCGAGTGAAGTGTTGAAGTTTTATACTGAATGATTAAAACTCAGGGCTGATGTTGCATCAGAACACCTTGGAAACTTGGCTTCTTGGGATCAAAATTAAATAAATTCCCGGAAATAAATTAGTTTTGTTTCAAATATAAATGAATTACTGTAAATCTATTTTTCAAAATTTTACAAGTATTCTTTGTCTTGAGGCAATACACATTGGTGAAAAGATGATAATTTTGAAATAAAATCTGTATATATATATATATATATATGTATATACTTTCTCCCCTGAGGATATCAAGAAAGTATATTGTTTTTGTCAAAATGTTTGAATTTGAATTATCGGTGGAAATGTTTATTTTTGTGCTCCTTGAACCAAAAGTGGTTGTTGAGGTTATGTCTGTCAGTATGGATGTGAAGACCATCCCAATGGCCCAATTCTGATAACAATTGGCATAGTAGTACTAATCCACGGTATCTCGAGGAAGCTGTTTTTACATAAAAAAAACATAAAACTGATAAAAAAACATGAAAAATACAGATTTCTCAAAATTGCCTCTAGCGGTATAAATTAAAATTTGAATTAAACTTGAATAAAAAGCAGTTTAAGGAGGGGAACCAATTATTCTGATTGGGCCTGATGATACCTGTGTAACTGGTTGAAATCTATCGCCTTGCACCATCCTTTAAGTCTACCGACTTGTATGTGAGTACAGTATAAACAAGTCGGGCACCTGTAGCAGCTTGTAAAAAAGTTAATACACTTTTTAATGTTGTGAGACGTTGTTTAATTTTTCCGATTTAAATATAACAACACTACATGCAACATCATGCTCCTCAAGAAGGTATTTAATCCTAAAATAAAATTTATATTTTATAGCATGTACATCTGGGTGGTTCTGTATGCTTAACTCTTCCCTGATGACAATTGGTTTCCCTAATGGTTAACAAATTAAGGGGTTGTGGTAAAATATTTATGTTTTTGTTGTTATATTATTGCAACGTTTCTGTTTGCCCCAAATATTAATTTTGCAAAAATAAAAAATTTTGCTTATTATATTAAAAATTCACCTAACTATATTAGAACGATAAAATAATATCAAATTTTCTCTTTTCTTTCACACTATTTTGTAACGTTTAAGCAATAAATTGGCGGATACATCTGCTACCATCAGTAAACTGAAATATGATTGATGATGTATCCGCTTACTGTCTGCTAACTACAAAACATCAGCGGGTATATGCACCTACAGTCTAAAAAGGGTTTACAAATCTTCTATTTAGAGGAGGATGTTACGAACGGTTTTGCAAGTTTACCTACTTATGACCAATGCTAACGCAGAGGAGCCAACAGCGATTAATGGCTAAAGAAAGAAAAATCTAGCAATGCCAGTGACTAGAATTTTGTTAACAAAATTGAAAATATTGAATATTTTGGATTTGTATTGGGAAATTATAATTGGTTTCATGGGTGAAGTAGGTATAGAAACACTAAATCTTCTTGAAGAAATGTAGACAAATGGTCCTGGAAACGGAATCCAATCCAAGGACTGAACTAGGGTTCCAGTGGTTCCAGTGACTTGTGTGAAATGGAAGAGGTTCTGCAATTTTAAACAGAACAAAATCTTTCCAGCACTAATAGGAACAGTAGCAGTAACATTAGAGGAGAAAGGGAAATGGTTAAAGGCTTAAACCAACTTAAGTTGTAACTAAACTACTAATTGTTTACTTTACTTCTTTACCCACTTTGTACCTTTTACTGTCTTCCTCCAAATATTTTTTTTCAAATGTTCTTATTGTTTTTGGTTTAAATAGACTTTTTTATTAAAAAAAGTGCAATGGCTGTCTATTTATCTACCTATTTTGATGTGTACAAATCATAAAGACCACACAAAGTCCTGAACTTGATAAACAAATTGGTGAGCAAGTAATTCCACGATATGTCCGGAATATAATATTTATAGGATCATTATTTCACTAGGACTGTTCAAAAACCAATGAATTAACCTACATCGTATTCCGTAAATTATAATATTTATCGCAAATATGGCCACCATTTTGAAACTGATCGAGATAAGTGAGTTATGTTTTCATCAAAGTGTTTGTCTGTTATAGGGCTTTAAAATCGTGTATAACATGGTGTATGCTTACATTTGAAAATTCCGAGATTCGAACTAGTGATCCTCGGTTTTTGGAACACCCTGTATTTTAAACAAGTTAAAAATATTTATACGTTATTCCTAAGGTTCAATTTATCCTTCTAGGTCAAGTAGTTCGTTGGCAATTTGTTTGAGACTCCTTGTGTGAGACACGCTGTAAATATACATATACAAAAATTCGAACAGATGGTGTTTTTGGCATTTGGGCCCTCAAAGCGAAAAGTTATCATGGTCTCGCGCCTAATTCTTACCGTGCCACCTACGGTAATAAGGTTCATCTCAATAGGGAAAATTTGTTAAAAGGGTTTGTTTGTGTTATTTAAGTATTTTAAATTTCATTATTTATTTTGTAGAATGCATATATAATTTTAACGGGTAGAGTTATGCAATTTTTTGTAAGAACAACTTTTGTTCCTCGTTTCACTGTTAATAAAAAAGGTAATTTACAAAATCGTTATAAAATCAACTGTAAAAAAGTTATAGCACTAAAAATACATCAATGTCGGTGTTAGTGGCCATCTTTAAAGTATGACATCATCAACCGGCTCGGCCACACTTTGGGACAAAACACCCGGTATTACACGGTTCTATAGCTCATTACCTATCCATTGCCACCAATCATATAGCTTCTTTATTCAAAATCCCATGAACTTTGTTTTATTTACAGAAGCCCCTACACTATTAAGAAGTCTCTTAACCACAGATTTGGATGTTCCTTTGTAAGGTAGAAATATACTAGAATACCTTGTACACAGGCATATTTACAGTCCACATAATTCACAAAGGCAAATTAGCACATTACAAAAAAGGTGCAAGTAAGAACCTTGGAAAAATTGAGTGTACTTAAGGCCATATAAAGTAAAAATTTGTAATGGGAAAAATGAAAATGTGTTAGTTTACTAATATTTTGTACCTGCTACAACTAACGTCTCCAAAACAATAAGTCCTCTTAAAAATCTTTAAACATTTTTTATTAGTAGTATTTTTAGTTAAATTCAATTCCAAATATAATTATGCCACGACTTAAAATACAAGGATACTAAGTACAAGTACTTCATAACAACAAAATGACAATAGAATGATTTCTGAATACTACTGAACATAATATAATCTATTTGCTAAAGATATAGAGTAAAATTTACTAAACTATATAAAATGTAACAAAGGTTAAAGGGTAAAGTAACATATAAAGTGAAATAAATTAGGAAAACCAAAAAATCAAGTGCTCCTTTTATAAAATAAAAATAAAAGACGACTACAAGAAATTGAAGGGCTGTACATCACGTGATACACAAACAAATAATATGAGCTACTAAATGTAAACAGTTACAGTAAAAATCAATAAAAACATTTAAATTTAAAACACTTAATATGTAATTAAAACCACCAAATATATGACGGGCTAACAAGAATGAAACGATTTATCTAGACATTTTTTAACTACAAAAAAAGTGAAAATTAATTACTCTTATGCTACCAAAATGGTTTACTACTTTTAGAGAGTAAAACGGTAAATATATTATTGTTATTGCAATGTTTAAAATAAGTATTCACAGTTGCTTGATGACTCAAAATATTTTTCAATCCCAATAACTATTGTTTTGTGCCGTAATTTGGGGTAATAATAAGTTAAATAAACATGGCAAATTAAAAGTATACAATTCTTGAAAAAAGCTAATTAGGTCTTGGACCCACGATACAGACTTGAACAAGCTTATTACCTGTGAAAAATTTGTTTGAAATTCCTATAAAACTTACCATACCATTAACTGTTCACCACAAGAGCCCTTAGCCAATGAGGTGAGAATTTAATATGATAAGGTCATTAAATATTTCAAAACGTCCATGTTAAATCAATCCACAAAGTGGAAAACTTTCAATCTTATAAGATAAACCACACCCTAGTTTAGAAACAGAAACAAGCCATCATACTATTGCTGGAGGCAGGAGATAGGTAAAGATATCACAAGAAACAAGTGTGCGAATATATTTAAAACGGCACACTATAGGATCCATAAACCAAAACTAAAAACTACATAGAAGAAGTTCAACAGAGGAGTAGTGAAGACACTGAGTGTATACAAATATTATTTATTCAAATATTATATCTAATGGTAATAATACTAACAGCTAAGTACCTATCGTAAAAATACAGTAAACATACATTAGTTCTGTTAAGACTGAACCGTACATTATATCACATCACATAATTTATCAAAGATTATAACAAACAAACAGTCTTTACAGATGACCGGGTCTGGCTTGACAGAAATGTCCGTTTACAGAGGCAATAAGATACAGCACTCGTAACGTTCCTCAGCTTCCATTACAACCAATTAAACTTACGTGCTATTTAAGAAGTTATTACGACATTTGCCATCACTAAATGTTTCGGGATCTAGAATTTTGTTATGTTCTAGGTATTTTTCTCACCTGAAGAAAAGATAAGATTTCAGATCCCGAAACATGAATCTTATTTTTTCATTCACTGATGGTAATTGTCCACAACAACTTCATAACTCACCTCGAACAATGAACTTTAAACTCCCAAACATACTCAAACGAATATCTGGATAAGGACCGACTAATTAGTCTAAAAGATAGACTGTAACATACAAATGTGTTACAATAAGATAAGCAATTTGTTTCTTGCCATTCCAAACGCTTAACCGATTACAAATCAGAATACATTCACAAAATGACAAAATTACCCTAAAAAACCTTTAGAAGGCCTTTTTTTACTAGTTGGATGGAATGAAATGCAAAATGGTTTTCAAACAACTTTCACTAAAAATAAGAATAACTTGAGAATTTGAACAGCCACAACTTTCACAACAAAAAATTCCAACCCCACAATCATATCAGCATAACCTCACCCTCACTTAAAAGATATCGCTGTGCAAAAACCTCTACTGTATTATAATTTACAAATGTTAGTCTACATTAACGTAAATACACTAAAAAAGAGCCATAACATTGCTATTCAACATAAAAACTCTTGCAAAACTAAATTATTGTTTTACACGTTTTATTGCATCTTACTTTATAATATGAAAATTGACAAAAGTTTGAAATGAAAATAAACAGGTTATTGTAAAACTATCCTCCACTGTTCCACAACAATTATATAAAAATAGACTAGAAAAATTAATAAATTATTGCAGGTTGTGGATTTCTACAGTCACAGCCAAATAAGTACAACAGGTGGTGTTAACAGTTGCCGAAAAATATAAATTCTCAAACCTATTACTTATGTAAAGTAACTGAAATGTTTAAATCAAACTTGACCGCATCGGAAACTGTTATTTCGGAATTTTCAATTCTTATTTTATAAGCTGCACTAACGGGTTGGATCTTGCAGCCTCTGAGTTTCTAAAATCTTCTAGCAACTGAAACAAAAACAAAATTATTTAACACAACAAAGCAACCACCTTATTTTTAGTTTATTATTAATTTAAGAATTTTTAAACTGTTTGACTTTGGCGGCTACGATCATCTGGCGTATAATTTATATATTTTATCCAGCTCATTCAGTTCATGTTCAAGCTATCTATGTTTTATTCAGTAGCTCTGGCTGTAATTCATTGTCATAAAATGGGAAAGAAAATTAGAATGAAATAGGCCTTTTTGTAATATATAGAGAATTGGATAGTTCAAATGCCAAGGAACCACTAACAAATTCAAACTATCTAAATATTTACATTACACAAGTTGTTCAAAAAAATCTTAAAACCTTCACAATTTACATTTTGATAGAAAAGGTTTTATTTAAGAAAAAGTTGTATGTAAATCAATTAACTGCCCTATGTGATAAGTCACACACAACTGCTAAATCATTCGGACCACCGAGTGAGGGAGAGGGGTGGAATGCCTTTTTATCAGGCCTTAGTAAAAAGTTTGAATTTTCCAATAAAAATATTCGAATGAACAAGGCGCTTTAACATTGTTTGTGTAGAAAAAGCTAGAGACCAAGAGAAATATTTGAACAAAAGAAGATTCCCAATTATTATAACAATTTGAATTAGCCACGTTCCACTGTATTTCCGTATTATACATAACCACCTCCCATTTCCAGCTATACTTTTACTAGTATCATCCCGAGCTACACTTATTCAAATACAATAGTTCAATCAATATCAACTGTTCAGTTTTAAATTCAGAATATGTATTCTACATAAGTCTCCCTTGATGAAATAGTTAATTAATTCAGTCTATTGTCACAGCTAGGTGAACCTAATTGATGAAATGACCACAAGTGCGCTTTATCAATTTACGTTTGCCCGTAACAACATAATTAGCAAAAACAGACATCCAATCAGGCAATGACGGAGCGTCAGGTAATGAATGTGATTATTTCACTGCTGCTAACGACCCGGTTGACAATTAATCAGTCGAGTAGTGGTTAATTGATGGCGTTCTGTTGTGGCCGCTAATAAATGAGGAAGACTCGTGTGTTAAAAGTTGCTGTATTTGATTTCCCTACTAAGAAAACAAATCAGACACAATTGAGGTACACAATTCAATGTATATTCTATAAGAATATACATTGTCTTTGTTTCAATGATCACTACCAAACCATTCTTTGAAACTGTATCTACTCGGATGAACCATTTATAGCACTGGTTATGAATCCAGGTTGATTGAAACACAACATTTTGAAAAATTAAGGACTCGTGTTCACACACAGATGTGTAATATTAGCTATTTCTAATAACATGGCATTTGGTCTGAGCAACCTTTTAGAGTTAGGTGTTACTAATATTTGATTTGACTATACTCATTATTAATATATATATATAATAAAACGTAAACAAGTTTAATAAATTCTAGAAAAAAGTTGTCGTACTGGTTAAAACTAATGTTTAGCAGTAGTTAGACAATCCAGCATTTCATTGCCTATGGAGCAAGAGAAATCAACTGCTCTCGTTCCCCTAACTCAGTAATTTGATAATTGAGTTGAATTTGGATAACCATGTACGAGGTACAACTTCAAAACTATGAACCATGATAGAACAATCTCGCAGGGTTCATTTTGATTTATGATACCTGAAAAGTAGGAAAAGTAAGAGGTTTTTGGGAAAAGGTAGGAGAAAGTAGGAGGTTTTTGGCCTGAAAAAGTAGGAGATGTAGGAGCTTATTCAAGGAAAAAATATATAATTAATTTAAGAGGGCGCTCCAGTCATGAAACATGTGGCGTTTCTATCTGCTTCCCCCATAAGGTCAATATGTTAACTTTCAAAGCCCGTCCCTCCTCAACAGATTATCTGATATCGTTAATGTATGGCTTTTTTTCATTTTAAAGAGCCAACAAATATCTAGCAATTGTAGTGAGCAAGTTTCGTTACCACAAATAATAATCATTCAAAGAAATTACAAAATCAACAATAATTTTAAATTTTTGTTATGTGTACAAAATTCTGCTCACTGATATCGCTAGGTATTCTTTTTTTCTCATTAAAATGTACCATAAATCGACAATTTAGGATAATCCGTTGAGAGGGGACGGGCTTTGAGAGTTAACATTGGTCTTATGGGAGAAGCAGGTTGCAGCAGAGGACTGAAGGCATATGATAAACAGTCAATAAATATAAATATACTTTTAACATGTATTTAAATATGCTTATGTAAGATATTTAAAACAAAGAATCAAAGAAATCAAGTATATATATTATAATTATAGCACAGAATAAAGAATAGAAATATAAGTTGCACGTCAGCCAACTTTTAGTCTCAATTTTTCATGCGAGATCAGCAGTTTTTCTCATAAATTCTTTCACTTCTTAACAAATCAATCACAGAAAGATCAGCAGCTAACTTTTTACTGACATAAAACTATATTCTAATAATTTATTAAATAAAAAACCTTTTTAAAATACTACGTTTTTAAAACCGACTAAAAAGTATAAAATAATTTATCCTATCCCCATATAGATTGCCTTGATCATTTTTGACTGTGAATATTTTGTAGCTATGAAAATAATTGTAAGATTTAAAACCAAAAACGTGGGGCGCAATTAGTAGCTATCTGACGGTTATCTTCACCTACCAGTATTGAATTATGAGCTATTTTTGATCTCAATTAGGAATTATAGCTGTAAATGATAGGAACTGATGTACTGTTGTGAAGCTGTTGTTCTCCTACCGACAGCTACTCCCTCACGTTGCATGCTCCCCACGTTTTTCGTTTTAAATCTTACAAGTATTTTCATAGCTATTAAATATTCACAATCACAAATGTTCAAGGCAATCTATATGGGGATAGGCTAAATTATTTTATACCTTTTAGTCTGTTTTAAAAACATGGTATTTTAAAAAGGTTTTTATTTAATAAATTATTTTCTTTTTTTAGTTTTTGATGTGTAACCATTATTAATCTATTTGAATCATCTATATCAGATTATGACAGAGGCATGTGGAACAATTTAAGGTTTACTTGAGTTTCTTTTCATATAATCATGTCTCAAATTGACATCCAGTATGTTAATACACAACCAAAGTAAATAAATTTGTTATCTGTAATATCAGATGATTTAAAAAAAAATAAATATTGACATTAAAATGTTTGTTTATGTTTACATTTCGGTTATTGTGAGTTAAAACTTAAATAAAATTAATTTTATTGCAAGAAAATGTTTTAATGTTGCATTGTCATCCATTTCTTAGCTATGTTTCAAGTTTCAAGTCTCTAGCTCATCGGGAAGTTAGTTTAAAATAGATTGCAAAATTTGTACCAAACAGACAAGAAAGCGAGCTAGTAAAAACGTGTTAAAAACAGCTGACGCTTGCTATCTTTCAGCCTACCTACTATCAGGATAGGTAGACATGTGGCAATAATCCTCAGAAGGTGCACCTTTTATTCCCGTTCTTTATTCTAAGATTACAGTAACAATTATTTTATATGAAATCCCCAACCAAAAGGGATTTAGCTGAGGTGTAAATTCTTATATTTAATTTAATACATAATTCTATTCAGTTATGAAAGTGTTTTCCAGCTTTGACACCAGACTTCTAAATCTATATAAATAAAATTAGAGTTTTGTCTGTACATTGCTTGGAATTATGACATTTTTGCATATTTTTACGTTTCATACCATAGGAAATCAGAAACACGTCTTATCTAAATTTCTGTCTGTCTGTCGGTGACACTCAAAACGGCATTTTACGCAGCCTTCTACGGGAAGACGGGTGCACTGATATTGATGAAACTTTGTTTATTTGTTTTATAAGTGCGTTAGAAGGTTTTAGATTAATTGGATTTTTGGAAATCACCTTTGGACTCTGCCCTAAGGGGTTTTAAATCCTACGTTATTCTTATGAACAAATTATTTATTTATTATATTGATCCAGATAATTACTTAAGTTATATCTATAACTTAAAATATTGTAATCAGCTGTTTATCATAATGGAAATAAAAAACCTACTTGAATGGCAACTCAAACTCTTTTTCCGACAGGCGAGTGTAGGGGGTATTGGGGAACTCTGCACGCTCCCCCCCAATCTTAATTTTATACCCCCCCCCCCGCTGAGTAATTTATATACTAATTGGGGTTAGTATTTTAAATTAAATATTCCTGACAATTTCCATGCTTATTAAATTAAGAACAATGACCACCCCTGATTTTATATTTTGCTCCCCCCTTTGATTTTATATTTTTATTTTATGTTCTTTATGTTTTATTTTGTTGTAAATCCTGGCGATCAGCTAAGCTTTAGCTTAGTTCCCCCCATTTTATATTTTAGCCCCCTCCCATTTTATATTTTTTGCCCTCCCCCCATTTTATATTTTTGCTCCCCCTCACCGATTGTATATTTTATATTTTTGCCCCCCCATTTCATATTTTGCTCCCCCCCGTTTTTACATTCCCCCCTCCCTGATATTCTTTTTCTATGCCTCTCTAAATAGATATTTTACGTAGCCAACTACTGAGTGTCTCAACTTCACAGTAAACTAGTAGCCTGTCGTGGCTTCGCTCGCGATCACAACGTTATATTATACTGACATTCCCGTATAAATATCGTGTTACCGTTCCAAAGCCATCATGGCCTGCTGATTAACTGTGTTTACTCTATCCAGCTGATTGCTTAAAACTTATAGTTATTTCCCAATGTTAAGCTTATGGGAAAAAACTCAACTTTAAGGGGCCCCAGGGCCTCACTCACAAATTATTTCCCTATAAAAAAGTTTCCTGCACAACTTCACGTTAGTCTCTTTCCAATGACACCAAAAACATGAAAATCGGTTCAGTAGTTTAGGAGGAGTGATTGTCACAAAAAACCTGCTCGCCTATTAAATAAGTATAGATTTGAAAAATATTGAGGGTTAAGGAGTTGTATTAGGTCGTTTCAAAAGTTGGGAACAGAACATTGGAAAACAGGTGGTCTCATAAACATCCCTCCTTCACTCTGTTCAATCGATGAATAACAGGAACTACTAATCCACAGTTTTTTCCCTGAGGTTCATAAAAAGATTGATTTCGAAAGTGCCTTGTGCCATCCTCACGCCCACCAATGAAATATTGTAAAATTAATTTGGTTGTTATTCTTATCAAATTAGACATAGAACCCTTACAAAGGACAGGTACATAGCTAGTTGTGAATAAAGATTTACTTGTGTAGCCAGGTAGTAGAGTGTTCCCAAGTAAGCATTTTCAATTCAGTTTGGATTAACACGTTCGCTACCAAGCAATGCATATTTGCCACAGACCAAAAGAAATAATCTGAACATTGCAAACAGACCGGGAGGTACAGGAGTATCATTAACAACAGACCACGAGAGAAATTAGGTTTAAATGGACTAATTCACTTCATAATAACCTAAAATGCATTTGTAAACAATAACAATGGTTTTTTATTTTACTTTGAGCAATTTTTAAAACGTTCAGTCTATTGTGGTCAGTCTATACAATGGAAAAATAATAATAATAATAATAATAATAAAAATAATAATGGAATAGTAAAAATGATTGTATTTTTGTTCAATAGACCGAGCGACTCACATTTACGTTGTTGTAAGTTTGATCATTTGTAGGCCTATTCAGTTTCATTGTTAATATTCTACACAATAATCAAACAAATACCACTAAAGCACGTCCAAAAACTGTAAGGTTAGCTACGTGGACAGTTTTACAGTGATGCATCGAAAATGAAAATGTAAACAACAGTTCTGCCAATTGTAATGTGACGTCACCAATTGTCATACCCACAGACCAAGCAATGGGTATCTGCGACAGATGATACCTTTAATGAAGTATCGCCTTTTTACAGTTTATTTTTCTATATCTTCTATAGTACCTATAATACACTAAAGCAATTTTTGTGAATAGAACTCCTCTGTTATTTCTGGAAATATGTTGACGATTGATGTAGTATCAAATTAATGGGCTTGATCCGTGACTGTGCAAAGTAATTTTTAATTTTTGATACCCCCAATTTAAAGGGCATAGGCAGCATTCAAATTTGATTTTTTCCCATACAAAATTTGGTGAGCACAAAATGTTACCATTTATTTTATTAACAAAAATTATACATTAACATAACACACTAATACAAAAGAGCCTCTCTTTTTCATATATATAGCATTGAAAAAAACATTCCTGTTCACTTAATAAGGATTACTTTTTATTTTTATGAATCTTTTCTTGACAATAACTAGGTTGATTGAACTTCGGAAGAAAGGCTCTTTCATAAATTGGCTAATCGCAACACAGACTCTTAAAAACGGTGGGTCTTCTAAACTAAGTATTATATGGCATACCAACACACCATGTCAGTTACCCTCGGATTTTTCTTTCTATTTTATACCAAACGGTTACATAACATTTTATGACACGCTATTAATATCTAAAAAGTGTTTTTGTGTTAAAACATCACCTACCACAGGACTTCAGGAATGTGGCAATGGTAGACCGTAATACAATAAATTCAGTAGAGCCTACCGAACTATGTTGGATAATAGGGTTGCTACATCCCTTGACCAGAATATCCAATTTTTTTTTTAAAAAAGGTACTTTTCAGCCTAAAAAGTAGGAGAAGTAGGAGGTTTTTCCCCAAAAGTAGGAGGTTTCCTACTTAAAAGTAGAAAAAGTAGGAATAGTAGGAGGAAAATGAAACCTGAATCTGGAATTATTCATGCACTTGAATTACAGATTGAATTATACTAAACTAAATTTTGTGTAACTTTGTATTTCTAAGATACATTGTTTGAACTGAATAGAATGTGTTTTATGTTTATTTTATGTTTTGCATATTGTTACTCGATATGAAATTGCCTATTGTATTGTTATTTACTTAATGGCTAAATAAATTATTATTACTGACTGTTACATAGTGAATTGATTCACTATGACAAATTATTATGAACATCAGTGAAAATGAATATTGAAAACAATCAGGACATTTTAAGGATGCTGAAATATTGAAATAAAATAAATTTACTATCGAAATAAAATCAATTTACTACAGTGAAACGTTTTAAAAATGCAAACAAATGAAACAACTATCTTCAAATTGTGTGAATAAATTTTGTTTTTAAGATAAATTTGGCAAAAACAAAAACCAGCATTTTGTAGGAACTGGCAAGCCTGTATAGTGTCGACACATTAGTGATTAGGGACAGAGTTAACCGGACCATTCGGACGTCGCGCACACCTCAGATAACTGCATTACACACTCGGCGCGACGGGACACTCAGACTGCGGGTAAAAGGTTTCTAACAATGTTACGTCTGGTGTACATCTGCAGTGAATTGCCTCAACAAATGTTCAACACTAATACATGTTTTATTAGAGTTAAGTTTAAAAACAGATATTGTGACATTTAGAAGTTTTAGATTCTTTAAAACTATAACAATTTTTGCAATTTTGTTTTCAAAAGACTTTACGTATGCAGAAAATTGTGGCAAACTATAACACTGTTATTTTTATTCAACCATCCGTAGGTGTAAGCTATATTCATTAGTGAAAAATTGAAAAATATTAACTGGGTGAAGAGACTCGGTAACGTAACTCCTCTATGAGGTACCTGGTAGTTGAGCTCCTGCTCCAGTATGGTCTTGTTCTCCTGGTTGCCGTGGCAACACGCCAGGAGGGAGGGCAGCAGGTGGCAGGACAGCGCGGGGTCACTGAAGTAGCCGAAGGGCAAGTTGCACAGCTGCTGGAGCACTGTGGGCATGTGACCCGACTGGAGCATCATCTGGAGAACACACAACATGATTAGGCGGACAGCTGCACACCACGCAACAACCCGATAAGAAAACACACACCGGAATAGACGAAAGCCACATTCCTTAAGAATAGCTACAGCGTCAAGAAACTGAAATATTAAGAAAGTTACAAAATTCTAGGGGAAATATATAATAACATTTTAGAAAAAAGTAATTGCAAGTTGTTGGTCAAAGGTTCTTTGGAAGAATATTTCTATGGAGTAATATGGAAGATCGACTTGCCACCTCCATCTGTGAAGTGCAGGTTTCAACTCCTTGTTCTTCCTTATAAGCTCCAGATAGGTGGTTTTGGAGTTTGCTTTCAACTAGGGGTGTGCGAGAATTCGAGCTTTGAGTTTTTTCGAGCCGAATATTGCGGTTTTCGGCTCGGCTCGAGATTTGCAAAAAGCTCGAAGTTCGAGCCGAATATTTAAAACGCCGTCTAGTGAAAAGAGTTGTTTACAAACGTAAATTTAAAGCAAAAACCTTCCAGAATCAAGGTTAGAATTCTCGTAGTTTGCATCAGTATAAATCTAAAAATTGCAAGATACATAAAATTTAGTAAATGTTATGGAGATCTCAACGATACCTTAACTAAGCTTAGTTTGGACAAAGAATAACGGAGAAATTAATTTCTTCCTTGCTGTACCTACAGTTTTCTGTCAACAATGTTAAAACTATAGCAAATATCAGTAATAAAATTAATTTATCCGCTATTCTTTGTCCAAACTAAGCTTAATAAGGTAGAAGATAAGTAGGAGATTGTTGAAATCTCAATAAAATTTACTAAATTTTATGTATCTTGCAATTATTTTGGTAAAATTAACGGTTTTCGTGAAATTTGGCGTAAAATATTTAAAATAGCTGCCATTTTGAAACTGCTAAAGAGTTTTTATTCAAATTTTTCACAAAGATAGCAGCCAATAAAATGAACATTGGTGCAAAATCCCAACGCTGTAGCTCAAACCGTTAAGGAGTTATGAAGATTTTTGTAAAAAACCCATACAGATAGACGCTAAAAAAATGAGATAGGACATATGTTTATATACATTATATATGTTTTCTGCTTATTATGACCCAAAGAATCACTACGTAAATTATCTACCCACTTTTTCGAACACCCTGTATAATATTCAGCAATGCTAATGCTGTCGGTCCTTCGTTTAAAAAGTAACTAACTGTCGACCTGATCAATTAATGCAATGGATCTACGATCTACTTTCTCTACTCTCGTCAATCACATCAAGTGGACATCTACACAATTCTGTTTGCAGTACAATGTTGCTGTTGTCCAGTTGAGCTATGCAATATTTCATGGTTTTATATATATATATATATCCAGTATATATATCTATGGTAATATCCAGTATATATATCTGGAGTACTGCTCCAGAAAAAGTACTCCAGCAAAAAACTAAAATCTATGAAAACACATTTTCAAACTATTGCAGCGGTACAGTCTTTACTGCACCTTACAATTTCGTACATTACACAATAATAATTCCCTGGCATTTTAAATTAAGTCTGGCAACACTGTTGGCGTATCCACTTTGAGAACTGCCTTAATACGTTGGAGTGAAGATGGTTATAATGTAATAATGATTTAGCATGACCAATAGCTAGGGACAAGTTTGTAGGTGATGAACACCAAGTCATGACGGCGTGTTGATGTGCAGCCGAAATAGTGATCTCCAAAAATTGTATTGTTAATTTAATCGTCAATTCGTCAATTGACGGTAGAATCTAAAGTACTTAAAGACGTAAAGCGAATAGAAATAGAATTTGTAATTATACTGTAGTTGTTTAAGTTAACAATTACTGTCGCATCGCTGTTGTAATACTTTACAATTCAAAATCACGTTTTATCAAAATCATTAATTGCGAGGTCACAAGATCTAAGGATTTTATAAAAATTCTAAAGGTTTACATCACGTATATTATAATATCTGTGGCCAATTTATTTACAAGGTTATACTTGATTATGTTCTATGTACGCCAAACCACGAGCTAGACACGATCAAGATGGCGGAGTGTTTTGTTACGCTACAGCTGTGCGATTAATATCATATTGTGAATACACGTCAGTAGAAAGGATTCAATTTTTTTACTGTAGGCTATCAAATTGTTAAAGCAGTGATGGAAGAAGAATGCATTGACGATCCTCTTCCACCCGGAACTTATCTGCTTTTGAAACCTTCTGTTTCAGAAGCAGATATAATAGGTTAAGTCTATTAGGTAATAGGTTAGATACAACATAAGCTAGGCCTACGATTATTGGATAACTTATTTCTGCAAGTACAATAAGATATAATGATAGCTTATTATAATACAGTGATTATTTTTTACAATATGGCTAGTTGCTGAGTGTCCTGGTTTAACTACCTTATATTTATAAAAGGATAACCTAAAATTTATTATTTACAAACAGTTGAATGTGAGATAGGCTTACTGGGTTTTTTGAAATTCCCTAGGCTAGGGCCTAAGTGACATTGAGAGTACATCTTGACATATATTAGTCTGTTTATTACGGATATTGAAAGAAAACTGTTAATCAAAAGGTGGTCTCAATAAATATTCCTTTTCAGTACTTATTTCATGTTATTTTCACACTGTAGGCCTTTATTTATTGAAAGTAGGCCTCATGAACATAGAAGAAATGAATGAAAGATGACAAATATTGAAAGTATAAAATCATTCGTAAAAATATTTGGCTCGGGTTGGCTGAAGTCAGAAAATCACTACTGGTATATTGCACACCCCTAGAGAAAATTCCCATCAAAAAAGCTCAGCTCGAGAAAGCTCGAAGCTCGAGAAAGCTCGAAGCTCGAGAACTTAGGAAAAAGTTTGGCTCGGCTCATTCAATTGTTGAGGGCTTATTCTCATATTGTGTCAAGCAGTGAACTACGAGGTCGTGCATCAGGGTGTGTCTCAGGTTGTATCGGTGTAGTTCTTTCTGCTGTCACAGCATGCAATATCACTTTCTGGATGTGAAGTGCAGTAATTGTGATGGTGTTCAGTGTCACGAATGCCTCTCTGCAACTATTGAGCCGTTGCAGTCCTGTGAGTGTTCTGACCACTTTTTATTGTTTTTTTAATGGAAGCCAACAACGAAGCCAGTGTGTGATTGATTTTGCCACATTGTCCAAAACAATCTTACACACAATCTTGCCTGGTCTCTTTATTGCTTGCCGTAGTGTTTCTTTGGTATAATGGTTCTTCATAAGTCAGATGTGGTGACTGCAGGTAACATTTCACGAGCAGTCACAACCGGCTTGTTCCCCATGATGTTGCAGAATCTCAAAGACTTCAGGTCAGCAGACAGACTTCTTTTCGTGTTAGGGTATTTCAAATAAACGATCATCTGAGGGTATTTTATTTTAAAACCTTGATAAACAACTACTCAATATTCAGTGTGTTGGTTCCCTTGACAGAAATATGCACACTCGAAAAATGGGTTAATATTTCAATCCTATTGGGGGATAAGTGTAAGATTGCTAAGTGGGATGTTGAGTAAGATTTTGTATTGACAAAGTTAACAATAAAAGTGTTATTAACAAAAATACCATTAATCTTATTTCATTCCTTGCTACACAATTTCCTAAAACTCTAAGATCATCATAAGATTTTCACTTCACATTATACAAACGGCAGTGGTAGCAACTTTAACACACTGAGGCAGAGGCTTTGGAGCCATTTTTAGCGAATTTCCCCTATAGGGAAGAAGCTATTACCGTAGTCGGCATGGTAAGACCTAGGCCCGGGACCATGATAACTTTTCGTTTTGAGGTCCCCAGACCCCAAAAACACCATTCGTTCGAAACTGTATATATATATATATATATATATATATATATATATATATATATATATATATATGTGTCCGTGAGCACGATAACTCTCGTAAAAATTATCCGATTTTGATGAAATTTGGTATAAACGTGTAAAGCAACATTTATGACTTTAAGTTCGAAAACCAGCCAGATCGCTTTATCCGAAGGGGTATTTTGGGGGGGTTTTGTACCCCAAAAATGGGTTTTTTGAATTTTTTACATATAATTTTTGAAATAGTCAAATTTTAGTTTTTACTATTGGATTCAGCTTAAAAAAACACACAATTTGGTATTTTGATCATTTCTCTACGTCAATTGGTTACCGAGATATTGAAAGTGCTAAACACAGTACGTTGTCTAATGTTATTCTTATGGAGGAAAAGAAAAATTTTACATCTCGCTTATTTATGAACGTATACTGACGAAACTTGGTATACGGCTTCATCTGGTTGTGGACCACTGATATTTGCTCAAAAAAACCATTTTTTGCCAAAGGCTCCCGTAGCAGCAAACCTGCGTACTCAGCCCCATGTTATTCTTATGGAGAATAAATAACGTGTTATCTCCCTTAATTATGAAAATAAATTAATGAAATTTGGTATGTGGCTTTACCTAAATGAGTAGTATTGATATTTTTATAAAACCCCATTTTTTGTTTTCCTTCCTTCAGCAAACCTGCATACTCAGCCGCCATGTTATTCTTATGGAGAATAATTAAATGTCATAAATCGTTTATTTATGAATGTATATTGATGAAAATTGGTATGTGGCTTTATGTGGTATTAAGATATGTATATATTCATTGGAAATTCGCTGAGTATGCAGGTTTGCTGCTACGGGGGTATTAATAAATGGGAGAGTCTATTTTTATATAAGAATCAAACAAAAGTAAGAATAGTATTCAAAACAAAGTATAAAATAAACCACAAAGAAAAATTACCATACCTATTTTTTTTTGTATCACAATAACTAGGACCAACTAGCTATTCTATCAGAAATCAACATCTGTGAAATTATACCAAACATTCTGTTCTTTAACATAAATATAACAATCTACTAAACCTTTCTTATACAACCAGTCAGTTTAAATATTGTTCACAAAGGTGATATATTAATATAAATCAGCTGTCAGAAAAGCTGCCAAAATCAATATGGCCGCTATCAATCTCCGTTACCTCACCAAGTCTCCATCTGTCATTGTGTCGTCATTTACATCCCGTGTCTGCTGCTGCTAAATTAATGTTCACACGAGAAAAATGCCATCGCTCCAGTGTTGGAAAACCCTTTTTTATTGTGTGTGATAAGATTTTTTTAAATTGTTTTATTCCTATTGCCTCTAGGATTTACGTTCTCACTTTGATAACAATTTTGTCTTTATAACTTTAAGACTTGTACCTGCAAGTGTTATCGTCATGAATTAGTGTCTCAAAAGAAGCTGGATTACTTAGATGTTGGTGTTAAGATTCATTATTACACTAACCAGTTTGAGAATTTTAATTCACACTTCAGAGTTCACAAATTAATTCATGTTTAAAAATGTCAATAGTTATTCCTATTTTAGGACTAATGTAGGCCTATTTCTGAATTAGTGGGGAGAACAAAATTATTCACACATTATGTATTTACTAGTAGCCTGTCGCAGTTCGTTCGCGATCACAACGTAATATCATATATTTAATTTTGTAAGGCGGTTCTTTGCGTCAAAATTGTGGGCATTTGACAGGTAGTAGAAAGATGGGAGAGGGCTCAAATTAAAGGTCTCTATTCCGTGACGGCGGGGAAAATAGTGGGATTTCTAAAATCTTAACTTAAAATTAGATATAACGTACAATTTTCTCCATAAGTTCTCCATAAGCATTGGAAGTCAAAATCGTTTGATTTATTTACATCAATACATATGATCGTGATTTATCTTCAAGTAAGTGCTCAATATTAACATGTGGGTTACTTATATGCCAGTCAACTCTGCAATGTATACTATAATAAAACCAGGGAATATAATCTAAAATTGAGACAGGTTTCTCAGTAAATATGTTATTTTCCTAAAAGTTTAATTATGTCTTAGAATGTTGAAATAAATTATTTTCATCACTCTGTATTTGAAAATAGCCCATTATCATACAGCTGAGATCTTCGAAAATCGTCGATTTCCATACACCAATGATGCGCTGACAAATAATGATCAGCTGACTTACCTGTCCTAAACATTACTTTACCTGTCCCAAACAATACTTTTCCTGTCCCAAACAAAAATTTACCTGTCCTAAACAACTGAAGTTACCGTTTTACTCAACAGGAGCACCAGTGGCATTTCGTTATTTTTTGACGATTCTGTGTTCAAACAGCTGACTTTAACACTAAAATGAATTATAAAACCGTGTTGTGTTTACTTATACAAAATTATTGACTATGAAATATCAGATCATTTTTGTTTAAGTTTAATGTGATTATTTGCATCAAGATGAAAAGTATTGTTCACTACTCGTAACAGAAGTCCTATTTCGGGGCTCCGTAGCATTTTCTCAGAGGGGTCTGAATCAGACAGTGACTCTAGTGTAGATATTGATGTTGATTCCGAACCTGAAAGTGAAATAGACGAAGATACTTTGAACCCTACATGGTCAAATGCGACTTCAGGCCTATGCAGATTTGATTTAACTAAAGAAGATGGACTTTTGGTGCCGATCCCGGGTGAAAATACACCAGCTGATTGGTTTTTTCTGCTGCTGCCGAGCCTTTTTTGGAGGAAATTTGTAGAGAAACAAATAAATATGCCTTGGAGCTATTTTGCGGCCCAAGTACGACGACTAACTCCCACATTGGAAACTTTAAGGATATTATTGTTGCGGAACTGAAGACATTTATAGGCCTTTTGCTGCATACCGGCACCATCCGACTGAACAGACTCCAAGACTATTTGAAAACGCACTGGCTGTTCAACTTACCACTGTTTCGTGAACATATGAGTAGAGATTGGTTCCTCGTTATTCTGAGATGCTTGCACTTTTCTTCTCCGACCCAAAATGTCAACGTAGATGTACCCCGGCTTCACAAGATTGAAAAAGTAGTCGACTACTTCAACAATAAAATGCAAACCGTGTACTACCCTACTAGAGAGCTTTCTCTTGATGAGGCAATGGTGCTTTGGCGCGGCCGGTTGGCATTTAGGCAGTATATCAAGGGAAAGCGTCATAAGTATGGGATAAAGTTATATTCTCTAAACGAACCACATGGGCTAACAATGTGATTTCTTATTTATTCAGGAAAAGAGGGGGACCTGTCTGGTAAAGGCCACACATCTAAAGTTGTATTCAGACTAATGAATCGTTACCTGTACAATGGTCAAAGCCTTTATATAGATAATTTCTACAATAGTTTCTCTTTAGCAGCACGACTTTTGTCAAAAAAAACATATTGTGACAGGGACTCTTCCTTCTAACAGGAAACACAAGCCGATGTCACAAGCGCTAAGCTGAAAAAGGGCGAGACGATCACAAGGTATGCCGAGGGGTGATGATTGGGGAAATGGCGCGACAAGCGTACTGTATTATACTTGTCAACCCAATCTGAGAATACAATGGTGACCTCAGAGAACAAACGAAAACAAGAGAAACAAAAACCCCTTCCGGTTGTTCAATATAATGCCCATATGAAGGGTGTGGATAGACACGATCAACTCATGTCGTATTACCCGTGTGAGAGAAAAACTCTCCGCTGGTATAAAAAGATTTTTATACATGTGCTGCAAATGATCATGCTCAATTCGATGATTTTGTATAATACCTGCAACATTGACAATAGGATGACGTTATATGACTTCCGACTGAGTATTATTGAATCCCTATTACCCCCAAAAGAAAGGCCGCCAGTTATCATGTCCCCACGAAACCCCACTTACTCTTCAATCAAAAATGAGGATCGTGACAGTAGAGGGGATAGGAAGAGGAAGGACTGCAGACAGTGCTATAAAGCTGAAAAAAAGGAAAATGACGACCTTTACGTGTACAGCATGTCCGGACAAGCCTGGCCTGTGTGCGGGAAAGTGCTTCGATGAATACCATAAGAACATGAACTAAATCAGAACCGTACTGGGTGGGTGGGAGGGTTGTAAATACTAGTTTTACTTTGTTTTTTTTTAAATATTTTAGTTTAATTCATTCAAGTTGTTTCTCAAAATATTCATAATCATTACTCTAAGTGCGTATCTTAGCCAATTTTTAGACTTTTTGTGTGCTGAACCGTGCCCGCGGGACTAACCACGCGGATCCGCAGGGCTTAAAAAAAATTTTTGTTTGGGCCAATCACCGCTGCCAACAAGAATATTATGATGTAAAACAACAAACTACATCTAAAGGTAAGATTTTTCATGAATATTTAATTTCAGGTTTTAGGTCAATACCATAAGATTTTTACCGCAGCCATCGTGTTAATACAAATCTAAAAAGTTTTGGTTTTTGTATAGCATGGCTTTGCATTTAATTTAAATTACAAACATCCACTGACTTTTATAAAATATCAATATTTCCTGAATTTTGTTTTTTTTCCAAATTTTTCCCTGACTTTCCAGAATGTGTGAACCATGTACATAAAGTCCTACTAATGTACTACAAAATTGCACCACTACTGTATTTAACGTTAATATGCAACTTTTTGTCAGTTATGATTTCCGCAACTCTTATCGTAAGACATCCGCCACAGCATTACCTGGTTGTCGTAGTGGTTGACGGCGAAGTATCCCACCACCTCGATGACCTGGTGCAGCAGCCCCCGCTTGTCCTCCAGCCAGGCGTCCCCGTCCCCGCCGACACTCCCCCCGCCCGCGCAGTACCACAGCAGGTAGCTGGCGATGTGGCGCAGCTGCAGCGAGATGCCTTCCGCTCCCAGCACACTCTGTTGTGCGAAACACAAAGTCACTTTATAATAATTTTGTTACCTTCTAGGTATTTTTTTCACCTGATGACAGGGTCAGATTCCAGATCCCAAAATGTCGTGCAACTTTGTTTTAGTAATCAGCGATGGAAAATGTCCACAGTATTTTTTTTTAATACATTACTACTTGTGCTGTTTACCTTATACTTCCTGTGACTGACCTAGCCCTACCTTACATTGCTGAAAACCAAGAATAATAATATCAGGATTCAAAATTGAAGCTCTAAATAATCTGTGTTATAAATATTTGTATATGGTAAGCCAATAAATTTCTGTTGTTAAGATTATATCTGAAGCTATAATATGAAAATCTAATTAGGTAAGGGTTAGTTGTATCGAAAATTATATTAGGTTAGGTAATGTAAGGTAGGTTAGGTTAGGTTAGGTAAGATTAGGTTAGGTGAGGTTTGTTAAGGTAAGGTAAGTTTAGGTTAGGTAAGGTTTTATTAGGTTAGTCAGGTTAGGTTAGGTAAGGTTTAATTGAAACAATACAAGAGATTAGGTTTGATGGGTTGGTTTGGATTAGGTAAGGTTTAATTGTAACAATACACCAGATTAGGTTAGGTTGTAAGGGTTAGATTAGGTTAGGTAAGAATACAATACATCAGATTAGGTTACGTCACCTGGAACATGTTGAGGTCCAGTTGCGCGACGGCCTTCAGCAGTTGCAGCGTGGCCTGTGTGACACACACCGTGTGCAGGGGCAGGGCGGGGGGCTGCGACGGCGGGGCTCCCTGGTGCAGCAGCATACCGTACAGCATGGACACCGCCCCCACTAGCTCCGTCACCCTGAGCGTGGCCACCAGCTGGGTGGGGTCACCCTTTACCAGCACGCACCTGGCGACATCACAATAGTACTGTCAGTGTGCGGGGGCAGGAACTGACAAAACTAGAGCTACAAACTAAAAAAAACACTTATCTGGCAAATGAATCTGAACAGTACAATTCTACTAATATCGCAACGACGTCTCTACTGCTCTTTCAGATTTATAGGGCCTCAAGCGCATGAAAAGTTTGGGGAGGTTATATATCTCTTTTTATAAAAAAATCAACCGGGGCCACACCAACTCTGAATGCTGTGAAGCACTTATAAAGCAGCAACGCACATTTGACAGTTTAATTTTCAACTTTATGAAAAGAATGACTTCCCCATAAAATCAAATCAAAAACATTTTTTTCAAACATACATACGTACATGAACGTGTCATTAAGTTAGCCTACTAATTTCCTAATACTACAACTTATGTTCACAAATATGATTACATTTTGTGTCGTTTTTCAAGCATAAATTGGTCCAGACTGTAAAGTTCATTGTTGATTAAAAAGGTTTTCAGCTTTATTTTAAATTTAATGAAATTACTTTCCTTCCTGATGCTGCTTCCATGTCCCTCATTTTCAACAGATTCCTAGGAAGTTCACACCTTTCATGGGAGAGTTTTACAGTCTGTTATTTAGTTTAGGCGCCATAGCGCTCTACTACTTTGCCCCAGTGACAGACTGACACTTGGATGTTTTTCCCTACAGTATTATTTATTGGATCGAATATTTTAAAACCACTATTTCAATAGCAGAAATACATCTAAAGACAATCTTAAACTGAAACAATTATCAATGATAATCATCCCAGCCACTGTAATTATGATACCAAAATCCCAGTTATATACTTAAAGTGCACAGGTGAAAATTATACTTAAAATATAAATATCAAACTGTCAACTCTTCTAGATATGTACAAAACTACTAAATGCATCAAGTGTAAAACGTAATCACTGTAAATTAAATGCTGTTGTCTGTCGTTTCTTGGCTGTAAAAATAAATACCCCCATAGCAGCAAACCTGCAAAATCAGTGAATTTCCAATGCATATATATGTATCCTAATACCACTTAAAGCCACATACCAAGTTTCATCAATATACATTCATAAATAAATGATTTATGACATTTGAATAATTCTCCATAAGAATAACATGGCGTCTGAGGATACAAGTTTGCTGAAGCAAGGTATACCAAAAATGGGTTTTTATGCAAATCTTTTTATAATGCAACTAGGTGAAGCCACATACCAAATGTTATTAATTTATGTTGATAATTAAGGGGGATAACATTTTACTTATTCTCCATAAGAATAACATGGGGCTGAGCACGCAGGTTTGCTGCTACGGGAACTATCGGCAAAAAAAATAATTTTCATGCAAATATCAATAGACCACAACGGTATGAAGCAATATACCAAGTTTCGTCAGGATAAGTTGATAAATAAGCAAGATATACAATTTTTCTTTTTCTCCATAAGAATAACATTGGACAACGTACTGTGTCTAGCACTTTCAATATCTCTGTAACGAATTGACTTAGAGCAATGATCAAAACACCAAATTGTTTGTTTTTTAAAGCTGAATTTAATGGTGAAAACTAAAATTGGATTTACAAAAATATTCTATGTAAAAAACTCAAAAAACCCATTTTTGGGGTATAAAACCCCCCAAAATACCCTTTTGGTAGAGCGATCTGGCTGGTTTTTGAACTTAAAGTCATAAATTCTGCTGTACATGTTTGTATCAAATTTAATCAACAACGGACCATTTTTACGAGAGTTATCGCACCTAAGACATATATATATATATACAGTTTTTAACAAATGGTGTTTCTGGCACCTGGGAACCTCAAAACGAAAAGTTCTCATAGTCCCGGGCCTAGGTCTTACCATGCCACCATGCTCTATGGTCTTTACCATGCTTACGATAATAGCTTCTTCCTTAAAGGGGAAATTCGCTAAAAATTAGAAACCATTTAAAAATGATATTAATCAAAAGACAACAGAATTATATACTACATACAACTGTTTAAATTTATGCAACTATTGTTCCTTTACAATGACATCTATTTTCATTCAAATTATTCAATTTGAAAAAATGTCACGAATTCCCATACCAAGTAATAGCAATTTAATGCAATATTTATTAAAAATGTGTTTTTGATAACTAACTTTTCTAATTCTTGAAATATTTATTCCTTATACAAATCAGCAATAACTTTAATTCACAACAAATCACTCATGTGCAAAAACTAATTAACTTTGTCAACCGAAAACCGCTGTGAAATAAACAAAACAGAGGGAATAAATGCACAAACGGTCGTGCTCTGTTGAATTGTTGGACTTTCGGACCAAATGTCACATTTGATTTGGGCCGGGCGAGCGCAAACAAGAGCAAAAAACAAACAATTAAGCGATTGCAGAGTAAATATCAGAGAGCGACTGCGACGGCAGATTAGGAACTCCAACCCTTCCGTAATTAACTCGGACTGACTAATTAAACGTGACGCTACGTGACGAATTCGCAGTATCGTCTCCTCCTGTGTCACCAGCAATTACGTGCGTCTGCGCTGCCAACCGCGCCACGCTCACGCTCCAGTCAGCTCATTAATTGGCAACATTGTGCAAACTGTGCTACATTGTTTCACTTGCTACTTGATATTGAATGAGGACTGATCTAATTGTCAGCTACCGCTCATCATATAACTTTGCATTAGACTTGAACAGTGTGAAACTTTGGAATTTAGCTCAACATCAGCTGAATAATAAACTGGTTTATATTTTTTTTTAATGTGACTAAAATTTCAATCTTCCACCAGCTAACAAAAGATTATTTTTGTAGGCTACTTAATTTACAATATAACAAACTTGACTGAGTAATAAAAAAATTGCATTAATTTTTCACAAACAAAATTATATTATTTACCTTGAAATATTCAAATTTAAAAAAGTAAACATAGTATATTTAAATTCCTTTAGCAAATGAACTAAGGAAATATAAATATTTTTTCTGAATCATAATGTTACTGTCAAGCATACCCGTCCATAAAACTAAACAGTGAAGTGTAGATTCACTGGTTTTAGTGTTTAACCCATTGGCCGCCAGGCAGTTGCCGCCTACCTACTCTAGAGCGCCAAGCACTGCGGGGGTCTGTGTGACCTTCATCACGATTCGCTTCACCGCCGGGCAAGAAAGGCCCTTTTTTAAGACTACAAACAAATATTAATAACTCGGTCATTTAATATGCAAAATATGATATTTTTTTGTTTTGTTTGTTATTATTTATGCTTATAAACACTGTAAATGATTATATTTTTGTAAAAAAATTTCATTATTTACGAAAAATTGTCATTGTTTTATTAGCGAATTTCCCCTATAGGGAAGAAGCTATTACCGTAGGTCTCATGGTAAGACTTAAGCCCGAGACCATGATAACTTTTCATTTTGAGGTCCCCAGATGCCAAAAACACCATTCGTTCAAATTTGTATACACATATATATATATATATATATATATATATATATATATATATATATATATATATATATATATATATATATATATATATATAAATAACTGAAAAATACATTAAATACATAATTTTAATGTATATTAAAAATAACTGAGTGATTAGGGCTACTAATATGTTAGTTGTACGCATAATTTTAAAAACAGACTACCCTTTTTGGTTTTAACATAATATGTTTTATTAGACGACTAGTTTCAAACCTTTAGGTCATAGTCATGTCTTACATTATTTTTGTAACCTCACATATAATTACAAAATAATGTGAGGTTACAAAAATAATGTAAGACATGACTATGACCTAAAGGTTTGAAACTAGTCGTCTAATAAAACATATTATGTTAAAACCAAAAAGGGTACTCTGTTTTTAAAATTATGCTTACAACTAATATGTATATATATATATATATATATATATATATATATATATATATATATATATATGTATATGTGTCCGTAAGCACGATAACTCTCGTAAAAAAGGTCCGATCTTAATGAAATTTGGTACAAATGTGTAAAGTACCATTTATTTGAACGAGTTCGAAAACCAGATGAATCGCACCATCCGAAGGGGGGTTTTTGGGGGGTTTTGTATCCCAAAAATGTGTTTTTTGGGGTTTTCACTCACATATTCAAATTTTAATTTATGCCATTGAATTCAGCTTAAAAAAAACAAACAATTTGGTATTTTGATCATTGCTCTACGTCAATTGGTTACCGAGATATTGAAAGTGCTAAACACAGTACGCTGTCTAATGTTATTCTTATGGAGAAAAAGAAAAATTGTATATCTCGCTTATTTATGAATATAAACTGGCGAAATTTGGTATATGGCTTGATCTGGTTGTGGTTTATTGTTGTTTGTACAAAAAAACAAATTTTCGCCTATGGTTCCTGTAGCAGCAAACCTAGGTTCTTGGTCCCCATGTTATTCTTATGGAAAATACTTAAAATGTTATATATCGCTTATTTATGAATGTATATGGATGAAACTTGGTATGTGACTTCACTAAGATGAGTTCTATTGATATTTGCATAAAAACCCATTATTTTGTGTGCCTTGGTGCAGCAAACCTGCGTACTCATCCCCAATGTTATTCATATGGGGAATAATTAATATTTTAAATATCGCTTGTTTGTGAATACATTTCTTATGAATCTTGTTAAGTGTTTTAACAAATGAATGCAACAGTAAAGAGAGTTCTGTGCGGTTTTTACAAATGAAAGGGATTTTGCACAACCCTAGATTGTGTCGTAACAACCACGAAATGCTATTGCGCCTAAGTGACAGTCAAGACCGTTGGTCGTGTTCAAAACGCGAGTGCCGGCAGTATTCCCCAGTGCGAGCGGATAACTTTTTAACGGGTTCGCGTTTGGAGTACAAAACAATAGTTTTATTTATATATTCCTGGAGCAAGGAATATACTTCAATTAAATTTTGTGAAGATGAACTGAATATGAACCACAACACAGCCGTTGATTGGAACATGTACGTGCGCGAGGTTTGTGAGCACACTATGATGAACAACAATGCAGTTATAGGGGGCCCTAATACCACAGTTGAGATTGACGAAAGTTGCTTCACAAAAAGGAAGTACAACAGAGGTAGGTTGTTGCCAAATCAGTGGGTTCTGGGGGGGATTTGTAGGGAAACAAAAGAGTGTTTTCTTGTCCCAGTACCAAACAGATCTGCTCGTACATTGTTGCCCATTATAATCGAAAATGTCGCTCCAGGAACAACAATCATCACTGATGAATGGCGTTCCTACCACGGACTTGAAGCAAACTTTCAACATATGACGGTGAACCATTCACTAAATTTCGTTGACCCTGTGACTCTCGCTCATACAAACACCGTAGAAAGTATGTGGTGCAAAGTTAAATCGCGAAACAAGAAGCAGTGGGGTACGTTCCGCCCAATGTTGAATAGTTACTTATGCGAGTACATGTGGCGTAAAAAATACGGACCAGAAAATCTTGTTGAGAAAATGCTGAAGCATATTTCACAGTTTATGCCACCAAAGTAAAGAGGGACTTTTCTATTGTTGTGTTACAATGTTTTCCATTGGTTTTTATAATGACAGTGTTCTGATTATCATTTTCGTCGAACAATATATTGTGTGAGTTTTCGATTTTGTCATTTATTTTCCCAATTAATATTTTCCTTGTAGTTTTTAAATAGGAAATACCCTAAATTGTTTTAAACTTATCCTACTTTAAGTTAAAATAATATTGGTGGTGAATAACGGAATCATATGCTAGAAACAATAGTGGTGGTGAATTAACGGAAAAGATCCAAAATTTCTACATATTATATATGTACATATGTAATGTGCTAAATGTGTAGAGGGGTAAAGTTTAGCACATTGTGAGGCCTACCTGCAGTGTCGTTTGACCGCATCCCAATAACCTTAGCCTAGGCCTATCTTAGCCTAGATTTGGTAAACAAACTTTCAACTGTGAGTAGCCTAGGGACTCTCTAAGGTGACGGAATTACATGTTAAGCATGTAACCAGGGATAAATAAACGGCAACACTTAATAAGATTCACCACTTCGATGAAAATAAACGATTATTTACTCGTTGACCGAACCACAACAATCCGACATAACCTCGCCCCTCATCGACCGTGATTTAGTTTGACAGTTGACAGATGACGAGGTGGGTTCTTCTTTCTCTCTCGGAATTACTTTTGGCTGGTGAAGAAGAAGGTTGCCGGATATGCCCTTGATTTTTGGAGTTTAACTGACCCTTGGCCGATCAGCTGTGGTGATTCATCGAGGCGGAAGGATTGCTCCTCGTGGAGAAATAGTGTGACTCTCGAAGAGACCGTCCTAGTGATAGCTTGTGCGTTCTTCTGACTACGATTTTTCTCGGCGAGGTTTTGTAAAGTGCTTGACAAGTTTTAAAGTTCGTTCTAACGACTGCTTTTTGGTATAAAGGTACGTCTACGATTCTTACGATTAGTATATTTAGGCTCGATTATTAACTTTTGCCAGTAAAGTGGTAATTTAACATAAGATAGCCTAGCGTCCCGACACGTTGATAGTAACTGGGTAATAAAGATTATTATCCCGGTGTCAACTTTTATCTATTAACTTCATTTTAGTAGTAAACAAATTAAAATCAGCCTGTGAGGCATTTTTATAACTTTTATTTCTTTGAGAGTAACCTCGTTTTCCTGCAGTTAGACAGATGACCACCGGTTGTAACCTGCGAGTCTAATCCAAGTATAGACAGGTGAACACTGGTTGTAACCTGCAAGTCTAACCGGAGCGTAGGGTAACCCTACTCCTGTGAGAAGTATTTCTGGTACTGGGGTTTCTTTGGAATTCTCTGCTAGGCCCGTACTAAGCCCTAGTAGAGCGCCCAGTCCAGCGATAGCGGCAGCGAGTCGATCCCGAGAGGTTACTGTCTAAACTTAAATTAATTTTTATTGATTGCTTGTAAATTTCCTTTTTTTCTAAATTCTAAATTCTTTCCTTTTTTTGTTTAAATTAAATTACCCTATCTCATCTTGAGGAGTTTGAATTTTAAGTAAACCCCCGGGGAGGTTGATTCAAAATTCTAGGCCCCAACCAATTTTTCTGTGGGCAAGGATGAGGCAACTCTGAGTTGACCGGCAACCGAGTTGACATAACTGAGCTCTCTGATTTTATAAATCGTATAACCACTGTTACATTCGAACTTCGCCCCCTGGAAATATCCCAGCAGCCGAGCTGAGCGTTTCCTGGGACTTCGACAGACCGTGACGAATTTCCTGGGATTTCGGATTCGCCTGGCGGTCCGAAACATTTTCGACCCCCCAGAAAGTTCATCACAAAATGGCATCGCGTCGGCCATCAAACCGTTTGAACTCTGCCTCTCGTTTTTGCTTGATCTCAACCAACGGGAGGTCATCGGGGGTGTCCGAAACAACAACGGTTGGACCACGGAGGGCGCAAGGTGGTTTCAGTTCGCGACCAAAACATAGCCTCGCAGGGGTAAATCCGGTGGAGTCATGTACTGCCGAGTTGAGGGCGTACTGGAACTCACACAGGTGGTTGTCCCACGTTTTGTGATTGTTTTTCACAAACTGGGCGATCATCGTCTTCACCACCCGGTTTTGCCTCTCGACAGGGTTCGATTGCGGGCTGTAGGGAGCGGTCGTCTGGAGATTGACTCCCCATTCAGCAGCCAGATTACGAACTATGTTCGATACGAACTATGTTCGATACGAACTGAGTACCGTTGTCGGTGATCAGCACGTCGGGGGCTCCATGCCGTAGAAGGAGCGACTTCAGCCTCAACACCACGTTATTCGCGGTTGCAGAGGGGAAGGGTGCCAGCTCAGTCCATTTACTGAACGTATCCTGCACGACTAGCAGAAAACGTTGACCGCGCTGAGATCGGGGCAACGGACCTACAAGGTCAGCTGACACCACGTACCATGGGCCTTGGGGTTGCCGGAAATACATAATCCCCGCAGGTTTGGCTTGAGGAACTTTGTAGGCCTGGCACTGAGCGCAGGACCGTACGTAGGCCTTCACATCACGCCGCCAATTTGGCCAAAAGTAATCTGCGCCAACTCGAGCAAGAGTCTTTTTCACCCCAAGGTGACCGGCTGTTGCTACGTCGTGGTTCTCGTTCAACACCTTAGAGATGTTTACTCTCGGAACACACACTCTCCAAGTAGTCGGTTCGTTCTTCCTTGAGAACGCACGGTGTAGGGTCTCGCCCCGTACCCGGTACCGTGGGTACCTCCCGGGGTGCTTACCGACCAACTCCCGAAGTCGAGCGTACCAAGGATCGTGGGCCTCAAGCGGTTTGCCTTCTTCGTTCTCGTCAACCGCTTGACCGTGCTCACCGTTACGAGTTTCAGGGGTCGTTCCTTCGGCAACGGTGTCGCTTTGAAGTCGTCGCTGTTCCCTTGCACCTTGTCTCGTTAGTACTCCAACCTCAAAAGTGTTAAGGTTTACAGGAGTCTCAGGCAGGTCGTGCAAGTCTGGAACAGGTTGTCGAGAGAGGGCATCGGCCACTCGGTTCAAGGTTCCCTTCCGATACCTAATCTCGAAGTCAAATTGCTGCAGTTCCATGACCCACCGTGCCAAACGTCCGCTGGGCTCGTTGAGTTTAAGGAGCCACTTCAGGGCGACGTGGTCGGTTATTGCAACGAAATGATACCCCTCGAGGTAGGCCTTGAACTTACGAATCGCCCACACGAGAGCGAGACACTCCTTCTCGGTTGTCGTGTAGTTCTGCTCGGCATCAGAAAGTAACCGACTGGCATATGCAACGACTACCTCTCTGTCGTTTTGTCGCTGGGTGAGGGCCGCTCCCAGGCCAGCATTTGATGCGTCGACTTGGAGAACGAACGTCTCGGCAAAATCTGGGCAAGCAAGGATCGGGGCAGTACTCAAGGTACGCTTTAGTTCGTCAAACGCCTGGGTCTGCTCGTCACCCCAGATCCATTTGGCGTTTTTCTTGAGCAGCCCACGTAGTGGGGCCGAGACGGAGGCGAACTTCTCCACGAATCGACGATACCAGGAGCCAAGGCCGAGAAAGCTGCGAAGCGCCTTGACGTTCGTAGGAGCAGGAAATTCCTGGATCGCTCGTACCTTCTCCGGGTCCGTCGAGATTCCCTCGCTACTGACTACATGGCCCAGATACTTGAGTTCTCTCCGGCGAAGTGACACTTCTCGGGGTTTAAGCGGAGACCGGCATCTCGGAGGCGCCGGAAAACAACGCCGAGAAGTTCAAGGTGCTCCTCAAAAGCAGAGGATACAATCACCAAATCGTCAAGGTAAGCGAACGCTTTCGGTTCCAACTCAGGCCCAATGACTCGGTCTAGCAGTCGCTGAAAGGTGGCTCCAGCAGAATGCAGGCCAAACGGCATGACCTTGAACTGAAAGAGTCCAAGCCCGGGGACTGTGAAAGCCGTGATGGGGCGGCTGTCTTCGGCCAGTGGCACTTGCCAGTAACCTTGTTTGAGGTCCAAGGTACTGATGTACTTGGCTTGCCTGAGTTTTTCGAGGATGGCGTTTATTCTCGGCAAGGGATACGCATCCTTGATCGACGAGTCATTCACCCTGCGCATGTCAATACAAAAACGATACTTTCCGGTCGATTTCTTTATCAGCACGATCGGCGAGCTCCATGGGCTGCCTGATGGTTCGATCACACCATCCCGCAGCATGGCAGCCACCTCTTCGTTGATGATCGTTTGCATGGCAGGGTTACGTGGGTAGTGTCGCTGCTTTATCGGGACTACGTTTTCCTTGAGACGTATCACGTGCTCAACCAACGTAGTTCGCCCGACCACAGAATTGAACAGGGGAAGCTCCTCATCAAGAAAAGCTTGAAGATGGCGATCCTCCTCGTCGGTCAGGAAACGCTCAGCTCGGCTGCTGGGATATTTCCAGGGGGCGAAGTTCGAATGTAACAGTGGTTATACGATTTATAAAATCAGAGAGCTCAGTTATGTCAACTCGGTTGCCGGTCAACTCAGAGTTGCCTCATCCTTGCCCACAGAAAAATTGGTTGGGGCCTAGAATTTTGAATCAACCTCCCCGGGGGTTTACTTAAAATTCAAACTCCTCAAGATGAGATAGGGTAATTTAATTTAAACAAAAAAAAAGAAAGAATTTAGAATTTAGAAAAAAAGGAAATTTACAAGCAATCAATAAAAATTAATTTAAGTTTAGACAGTAACCTCTCGGGATCGACTCGCTGCCGCTATCGCTGGACTGGGCGCTCTACTAGGGCTTAGTACGGGCCTAGCAGAGAATTCCAAAGAAACCCCAGTACCAGAAAACCCCCGGGGAGGTTGATTCAAAATTCTAGGCCCCAACCAATTTTTCTGTGGGCAAGGATGAGGCAACTCTGAGTTGACCGGCAACCGAGTTGACATAACTGAGCTCTCTGATTTTATAAATCGTATAACCACTGTTACATTCGAACTTCGCCCCCTGGAAATATCCCAGCAGCCGAGCTGAGCGTTTCCTGGGACTTCGACAGACCGTGACGAATTTCCTGGGATTTCGGATTCGCCTGGCGGTCCGAAACATTTTCGACCCCCCAGAAAGTTCATCACAAAATGGCGCCCGTACAGATGGACTAGTGAATGTGTAACAGTGGTGCGTAACTTGTCAGAGAGAGCTCAGTGAGGAGTATCATAACTAATTTTAATATTGGTGAAGTTGTATACTTGTATTTTCAGCGATATTTGTAACTGGTTTAGTACTGGTGAGCCAATAAGACGCTTTTATCAGGGTAAATTTGGTTTTTAGCACTGATTGCTATTAGATCATTTATCTTGATTTTGTTTTGGGTCATTGGTTTTATTTTCAGTGCGAGTTTGTTTTAGTATTTTCTCGTTGTTGTTTTTGTCTTGCGTCCCCCTCTGATTGAACGTGCAAGTAAGAGCGGCAATGACCAAGAACCCTCCTGTAACGGTGGCGGTTTCGCAACACGTGTTGACGACGACGTCATCAGGAGCAGCCAATACAGCTCCCTCGCCTAGTGTGACATGCTCGAGCGCGTCCACATTCACGACGACGACCGTGGTGTTCACAACTGCTATGACTTCGTCAGCGGTGACCACTCCTAGGTCCCCAGTGGAGGATCCTCGAGTCGGTTGGATTCATGAGCTTCAAAAGCACCAGCTGATCGCGGAGATGGCACACCATGGCCTACCAACCGAAGGGAACGTAGCGGACTTGCGCAAACGATTTTGCGATTTCTGGAAAACCGTGCCTGTGCCTGTTACGGGGGAGATGTTTAGCGGCCCACCAGTTGTAACCTCTCAAAGTGAGGTGGCGTCTCGAGCTCAACCCCTCGCTTTTCTGGATACGAGCCATACCACCTCCTCTGCAGGCCAATTATTGGGCGCTGTGACTTCTGGCGGATATTCTCATCGTCCGCTCTCTTCCTGGGCTATAGGCCAACCACAATATCAACCGATGACCTCATTGGGTTTTGGTGACACGCATCAGCGCACGACTACTTCGCAACCGCCCAGGATTGTGATCAACCGGCCAACATCCGGTGCCTGGCCGCACTCTATCTCGGCCTACCCACCGGATTCCGCCTGCCAATCCGTCAGCGCGACGTACCACGTGCCGGACGGCTCTCGCAGACCGACTGATGGAAATTATTTCCGGCCAACGACCATCGGAGTGCCCTTGACTGCGGGTTTCGACTTGTCCCAGTACACCACTCAAGGGACATTTGCGGCTCAACCAGCACCACGGCCGACCGATTTCCTAGCAGTTAACCCTTATGCGGGTGAGTCAGAGAGGATCCGGGGTATATTGGGCATATCTCCGAATGCGGATTCGGAGTATGTTCAACGAACTCTGGCTTCGCTGGTGCAGACCTTAGCGAGGTTGGACGATAACCAGCGCCGCCCTCAACCTGAGCCTGTCTACAAGCCTAGCTCGTACGAAGGCGATGGGCGAGCAACCGACCGGCGTGCCCCGGAGGTAACCCCCCACCATGTGTCCTGGCCCCAGGTGCCTGGCACGTACGGAGGTGTCAACTCCTCGGACCTGTCTCGGCGTGCAGAACAAGAGGAGGATCGGAGTAGGACCGTTGTTAAAACGTCCTCCACTCTTTGTGACTTAGTCCGGAAGTGGAATTTACGGTTTGATGGCCGACGCGATGCCGTCTCCTTCCTCGAGCGATTGGAGGAACTTCTCGAAGCATATTCGTTGTCGCCTGAAGAAGTTCTCAAGGCTATGCCAGAGCTCCTTCATGGTCAGGCCCTACTCTGGTACCGCAATAACAGAGATATATGGACCAATTTTTCGGAGTTTCGTCGGATGTTCGAGTCTCAGTTCTTCCCGCCAGGCTATCGTCGCAACCTGGACGAAGAAATCCGTAAGCGAACTCAGGGTGACACAGAGTCGTTCCGCGACTTTGTCATTGCGCTGACAACCCTGATCCGGAGAAGTGGCGAATATAGTAACCAGCAGAAACTTAATCTGGTGTACGCCAACATGAGACCGGAGTACAAATTCATGATCCGGAGACAGGACTTCTTTTCGCTGCCTGAACTCATCGAGCGAGCCGAGGAGTTCGAAGAGTTGGTGCGTGAACGGAAAACTTTTCGCCCTCCCCCCCCTGCATCTCAAGCGTTAGTGCCTGAGACAGCGTATGTCGCCAGGAGGCGCAACGACCGCTCAATGGACATTGCAGTGCTGGACAGTTTGTTGCCGGAGACTGTGCAACCGCAACCAAGGCCGGTCCCTCAACCGATCCAAACCAACCACTCTAGGCCGAAACTGAACGAGCGAGGCCATGACAAACGAGTCACTTTTGATCGTTGGGCCAATCAACCGCAGAGGCAGGACCGATTTCCCAGTCCTCGCAATCCAGCACGGCGCTCTGCTTCACCTGAAGCCCGGTCTTCTCGGGCCAAGACGATGATATGCTGGAACTGCAATGCGGAGGGACACCTTTATCGCCATTGCCGGCTCCCGAAGGTGATGAGGTGTTTCAATTGCAAACGGGAAGGTGTAGCAACCACTCGTTGTGACTGCCGTTCGGGAAACGCCAACCGGACTCAGGTGTCCGGAGGTCACCTGAGCCCCCAGCGTCCCAGTGCCGCACAACCTCCAAAGAGTGGTCGGAATGGCTCCGACGCGTGAGCACCTTCGTCAGTGGAGCTAGCGAGGAGTCTGACCTGCCCGACATTCAACCCTTCATCGACGTCAGACTGCTCGACTGAAATTTCAGAGCCTTGTTGGACACGGAGGCCGTAGTAAACCTCATTGGGGACGAGGTGGCGCGATACCTAGTAGAGTGTGGTGTTAAATCCGAGGAGTCGAACGCGGAACTTAGGATGGTCGATGGCACTTGCTGCCGAATTCGAGGGAAGTACCACCTGCCCGCTTCAATCCTGGGTGAACCCCTTACTCTGGGAGTTTACTTTGTTCCCGGACTTACGACGGACGTTGTTTTAGGTATGAAGTGTGTTTACGACTTGAACCTCATACAATTAAACGTCGCTGACGCGGCAGAGACCGAGATGTCGGGACCTTTCTCGTGTGCTTCTGGCACTCTGAGGCCCCTGACCGACGAGGACGTTCGGATGACCCCTCCGCAGGTGGCACCGGTCCCCGTTGCGCAACCTCAATCTCACCAGGCCAGAGCAGTGGACACACAACCGCCAAGAAGGGTGGTGAATGCTCAACCATCGAACAGGGTGGTGCTCATCCGAAACCCTCCTAGGGCTGTGGATGCACAACCGCCGGCTAGGAGTCGGGATGCTTCCGCCGCGGCGAGGGCTGTGGACCGTCAACCGCTGCCTAGGGCGGTGAGGCCGCAACAGCCACAACGACCTGCAGATCGACCTGACAGAGTTGTCGACCACCGACGTCGACGGGGCTACAATGGGCGGGGCCGCTACCAGCGCCCTGGACAGCCGGAACCGCAGCGAGACGTTCAACCGGATCGCCGACGAGGCCGTCAGCCTGTGCGAGACGAGAGGCGACGGGACCAGCGACCTGTGCGCGAGGACCGACGACGAGACTGGCGACCGGCACCGGAGGACCGACCCCGAGATCGACGACCGGCATTTGAGGGCCAACGGCGAGACCAGCGTCCAGCGCAGGAAGACCGACGACGGGACCAACGACAGGCACGGGAGGAGCGATCACGAGGCCCGCGGACGAGACGGGACGAGCGACAGCCGAACGACCACGCCGACCGTCGTAGATCTCCCGACCGCCGACGACTCCCCGAGGGGTACGTGCCAGTGCGCGTCGTCCGTCAGGAGGTGGTGCGACCGGCAGAGCCACGGGAGGAGGCTGTTCCGGTAGAAGTGGCTCAACCCGTTGCCGAGAGACGAGTGGAGGTGAATGAGGGAGCTGCCCGTCAACCTCTCGAAGACCTCGTCCACGTCCGGGTGGAAGTGCCTAACCAACCGGGGCCAGATAGGCAGCTGCAAGACGAACCGGATCGGAACGTTACGGCCTACATCCCTGGTGAGCTGCTCGCCATCCCAGACAGCATGGTGTGGAGGATTGCGGCCACCTACGACCGGATGACGACGGAGCAGCGGAAGAACAAACGGTGGCGGATCTTCGTTGGTGGCAACGATTTCATCAGAGTGCGGCCCAATCAGATATTGCGACTCCTTGAACTCCGCCGCCAGCAGTGGCAGCACCACCAGCGGCAGCGCCACCAGCAGTCACAACGCAACCGTCCGCGCCGCCAACAGCGATAAACTGCCAAGCAGTTGATCCGGAGTTAGACCGCTTTCAGTAAACTGCCCCGTCTGCAGTTGAAGCGACGACAGCTTTGCTTTCGGCACTATTTTTTGTAAACTGCCTCGTTGCAGTTGAAACGACCATCGTTTTTCAGCAACGCTTTTTGTAAACTGCCTGTTTGCAGTTGAAGCGACAGCCGATTTTTCTTTGATACCGCATTTTGCAAACTGTCTTTCTGCAGTTGAGGCGGTCGACAGATGTTTTTATTTTTGTTTTTCCCCGAGGAAGAGATTCTTTTTTATTTTTTATTTTTTCGCTCCGAAGTGCGAAAGGGGTGTAATGTGCTAAATGTGTAGAGGGGTAAAGTTTAGCACATTGTGAGGCCTACCTGCAGTGTCGTTTGACCGCATCCCAATAACCTTAGCCTAGGCCTATCTTAGCCTAGATTTGGTAAACAAACTTTCAACTGTGAGTAGCCTAGGGACTCTCTAAGGTGACGGAATTACATGTTAAGCATGTAACCAGGGATAAATAAACGGCAACACTTAATAAGATTCACCACTTCGATGAAAATAAACGATTATTTACTCGTTGACCGAACCACAACAATCCGACATAACCTCGCCCCTCATCGACCGTGATTTAGTTTGACAGTTGACAGATGACGAGGTGGGTTCTTCTTTCTCTCTTGGAATTACTTTTGGCTGGTGAAGAAGAAGGTTGCCGGATATGCCCTTGATTTTTGGAGTTTAACTGACCCTTGGCCGATCAGCTGTGGTGATTCATCGAGGCGGAAGGATTGCTCCTCGTGGAGAAATAGTGTGACTCTCGAAGAGACCGTCCTAGTGATAGCTTGTGCGTTCTTCTGACTACGATTTTTCTCGGCGAGGTTTTGTAAAGTGCTTGACAAGTTTTAAAGTTCGTTCTAACGACTGCTTTTTGGTATAAAGGTACGTCTACGATTCTTACGATTAGTATATTTAGGCTCGATTATTAACTTTTGCCAGTAAAGTGGTAATTTAACATAAGATAGCCTAGCGTCCCGACACGTTGATAGTAACTGGGTAATAAAGATTATTATCCCGGTGTCAACTTTTATCTATTAACTTCATTTTAGTAGTAAACAAATTAAAATCAGCCTGTGAGGCATTTTTATAACTTTTATTTCTTTGAGAGTAACCTCGTTTTCCTGCAGTTAGACAGGTGACCACCGGTTGTAACCTGCGAGTCTAATCCAAGTATAGACAGGTGAACACTGGTTGTAACCTGCAAGTCTAACCGGAGCGTAGGGTAACCCTACTCCTGTGAGAAGTATTTCTGGTACTGGGGTTTCTTTGGAATTCTCTGCTAGGCCCGTACTAAGCCCTAGTAGAGCGCCCAGTCCAGCGATAGCGGCAGCGAGTCGATCCCGAGAGGTTACTGTCTAAACTTAAATTAATTTTTATTGATTGCTTGTAAATTTCCTTTTTTTCTAAATTCTAAATTCTTTCCTTTTTTTGTTTAAATTAAATTACCCTATCTCATCTTGAGGAGTTTGAATTTTAAGTAAACCCCCGGGGAGGTTGATTCAAAATTCTAGGCCCCAACCAATTTTTCTGTGGGCAAGGATGAGGCAACTCTGAGTTGACCGGCAACCGAGTTGACATAACTGAGCTCTCTGATTTTATAAATCGTATAACCACTGTTACATTCGAACTTCGCCCCCTGGAAATATCCCAGCAGCCGAGCTGAGCGTTTCCTGGGACTTCGACAGACCGTGACGAATTTCCTGGGATTTCGGATTCGCCTGGCGGTCCGAAACATTTTCGACCCCCCAGAAAGTTCATCACACATATGTACACATTTTATGTATAATATTTATATATTTTACAAGTTATTTTACCATGATTATTATTTAAAAATTTGACTAATTTTCTGTAATAAATAACAATGCTTTGATTGTTTTTGTAATTTACAACAAAACTGGAAAAGGCGAATGAGCTAAGCAAACTCACCCGCCATGTAGAAAGGCCGAGTTGAAACATTATTTTAGGGGAAGTGATGAAATATATAAGTAATATGGATAAAAAAAATGCAAGAACATATTGAAGATTAATAATATATAATATATTAAATTCAATAAATTTTAATGTCTACCACAAATTAGAAAGTGTTGATATTACTGTCTAAAAATTACAAACTTAGGCCTCAAACTCTTTCTTTTTTATAACATAAAATTAAAAGTTACAGATTAATTAAGTATAGGGACAGTGATATTTTCATTAGTCTGACACATAAACATACACAGAGAATAAACAAACGAGTAAATTACGACATTCGTTTGAAAGAATATACTACATAAAATATTCATCAACAAAAAGAAATATACATATTTTTAAACGTCATTTTATTGCGCATTCAATGGTGCTAATTTTGTTAGAATCGAGTAAAAATAATCATAAAAATGCTGGACACCGATATATCGGCTCGCGGCGTCGAACGTTCCACAGCACTCACGCCGATATATCGGCTCATGGCGGTGAACGTGTCACACTACTCACGCCGATATATCGGCTCATGGTGGTGAACGTGTTACACTACTCACGCCGATATATCGGCTCTTGGCGGTGAACGTGTCACACTACTCACGCCGATTCATCGGCTCATGGTGGTGAACGTGTTACACTACTCACGCCGATTCATCGGCTCATGGTGGTGAACGTGTCACACTACTCACGCCGATATATCGGCTCATGGCGGTGAACGTGTCACACTACTCACGCCGATTCATCGGCTCATGGTGGTGAACGTGTCACACTACTCACGCCGATATATCGGCTCATGGCGGTGAACGTGTCACACTACTCACGCCGATTCATCGGCTCATGGTGGTGAACGTGTTACACTACTCACGCCGATATATCGGCTCGCGGCAGTTTATGAAACGTATTGCAAAGCCGATATATCGACTTTTGGCAGTGAAAGAGTTAAAAGTAATAGTATTACAGCAAATTAATATACTGTAAAAAAAACTATAGTAGTTTTGTTCACACAAAAAATTAGTTAGCCCAGTTATTTGCTCTCCCAAAAATAATATTAGTTTTTTTTTTATTGTAGAAGTGGGGGGAATGGCAAAGGTTGCCAAGCTAAATCTATAGTATTATTATGAGGAGAGAGATATTAAAATCTGTCAAAATTGTTGATGTAATTTATAGAAAGCTCTTGTATGTGACATTTATAAACAATCATAAAAAATAGTTAAGGAAATTATTATTTCAATGACATGAGCAAGAGATTAAATGTTATCTGTTGAAACCTGACAGACCAAGGAAAGGACTATTATAATGACACAAGCAAGAGTTGAAATTTCTCTGTTGAAACCTGACAAAGCAAGTCTTTCATGCTGATAACATAAGACACGAAACAAGACACCTCTCCCTCACTGCAAGATTAACTAGCCAATTAACTTAAAATTAGTTAAAATTTGATTTTGATGCCCAACTGAAATATATAACTCACAAGCTTTCTGTGCCTTACAAATTTAAAACGTTTGTTCGACCTGGCCAGAGCCTATAAAGAACAGACTTACCAATTAACTAGGAACAAAAATTGGTTTATTCTTATGTACGTGCAACACTCACTTGGTTTGCGCGAGGGTGGTGAGGAGTTGAATGGCGCTGAGGAGAAACTGAGCCGCCTGAGGATTGTTGTCTATCGGGTCGCGCACACTGCTGCAGTAGAGAGCTAGCTTGTCCACCACGCCCACTGATACTGTATAGCTGCAACACACAGGGCTTTACACTACTGACATAAACTGAGCCGCCTGGGGATTGTTGTCTATCGGGTCGCGCACACTGCTGCAGTAGAGAGCAAGCTTGTCCACCACGCCCACTGATACTGTATAGCTGCAACACACAGAGACACAGGGCTTTACACTACTGACATAAACTAAGCCGCATGGGGATTGTTGTCTATCGGGTCGCGCACACTGCTGTAGTAGAGAGCTAGCTTGTCCACCACGCACACTGATACTGTATAGCTGCAACACACGGAGACACGGGGCTTTACACTACTGACATAAACTGAGCCGCCTGGGGATTGTTGTCTATACGGTCGCGCACACTGCTGCAGTAGAGAGCTAGCTTGTCCACTATGCCCAAAGATACCGTATAGCTGCAACACACAGAGACACAGGGCTTTACACTACTGACATAAACTGAGCCGCCTGGGGATTGTTGTCTATCGGGTCGCGCACACTGCTGCAGTAGAGAGCAAGCTTGTCCACCACGCCCACTGATACTGTATAGCTGCAACACACAGAGACACGGGGCTTTACACTACTGACATAAACTGAGCCGCCTAGGGATTGTTGCCTATCGGGTCGCGCACACTGCTGCAGTAGAGAGCAAGCTTGTCCACTACGCCCACTGATACTGTATAGCTGCAACACATAGAGACACGGGGCTTTACACTACTGACATAAACTGAGCCGCCTGGGGATTGTTGTCTATACGGTCGCGCACACTGCTGCAGTAGAGAGCTAGCTTGTCCACCACGCCCACTGATACTGTATAGCTGCAACACACAGAGACACAGGGCTTTACACTACTGACATAAACTGAGCCGCCTGGGGATTGTTGTCTATCGGGTCGCGCACACTGTTGCAGTAGAGAGCAAGCTTGTCCACCACGCCCACTGATACTGTATAGCTGCAACACACAGAGACACAGGGCTTTACACAACTGACATAAACTGAGCCGCCTGGGGATTGTTGTCTATCGGGTCGCGCACACTGCTGCAGTAGAGAGCAAGCTTGTCCACCACGCCCACTGATACTGTATAGCTGCAACACATAGAGACACAGGGCTTTACACTACTGACATAAACTGAGCCGCCTGGGGATTGTTGTCTATCAGGTCGCGCACACTGCTGCAGTAGAGAGCTAGCTTGTCCACCACGCCCACTGATACTGTATAGCTGGAACACACAGAGACACAGGGCTTTACACTACTGACATAAACTGAGCCGCCTGGGGATTGTTGTCTATCGGGTCGCGCACACAATGCTGCAGTAGAGAGCTAGCTTGTCCACCACGCCCACTGATACTGTATAGCTGCAACACACAGAGACACAGGGCTTTACACAACTGACATAAACTGAGCCGCCTGGGGATTGTTGTCTATCGGGTCGCGCACACTGCTGCAGTAGAGAGCAAGCTTGTCCACCACGCCCACTGATACTGTATAGCTGCAACACATAGAGACACGGGGCTTTACACAACTGACATGAACTGAGCCGCCTGGGGATTGTTGTCTATCGGGTCGCGCACACTGCTGCAGTAGAGAGCAAGCTTGTCCACCACGCCCACTGATACTGTATAGCTGCAACACATAGAGACACGGGGCTTTACACTACTGACATAAACTGAGCCGCCTGGGGATTGTTGTCTATCGGGTCGCGCACACTGCTGCAGTAGAGGGCTAGCTTGTCCACCACGCCCACTGATCCTGTATAGCTGCGACATACAGAGACACAGGGCTTTACACTACTGACATAAACTGAGCTGCCTGAGGATTGTTGTCTATCGGGTCGCGCACACTGCTGCAGTAGAGAGCTAGCTTGTCCACCACGCCCACTGATACTGTATAGCTGCAACACATAGAGACACGGGGCTTTACACTACTGACATAAACTGAGCTGCCTGGGGATTGTTGTCTATCGGGTCGCGCACACTGCTGCAGTAGAGAGCTAGCTTGTCCACCACGCCCACTGATACTGTATAGCTGCAACACACAGAGACACAGGGCTTTACACTACTGACATAAACTGAGCCGCCTGAGGATTGTTGTCTATCGGGTCGCGCACACTGTTGCAGTAGAGAGCTAGCTTGTCCACCACGCCCACTGATACTGTACAGCTGCAACACACAGAGACACAAGGCTTTACACTACTGACATAAACTGAGCCGCCTGGGGATTGTTGTCTATCGGGTCGCGCACACTGCTGCAGTAGAGAGCTAGCTTGTCCACCACGCCCACTGATACTGTATAGCTGCAACACACAGAGACACAGGGCTTTACACTACTGACATAAACTGAGCCGCCTGAGGATTGTTGTCTATCGGGTCGCGCACACTGCTGCAGTAGAGAGCTAGCTTGTCCACCACGCCCACTGATACTGTATAGCTGCAACATACAGACACACAGGGCTTTACACTACTGACATAAACTGAGCCACCTGGAGATTGTTGTCTATCGGGTCGCGCACACTGTTGCAGTAGAGAGCTAGCTTGTCTACCACGCCCACTGATACTGTATAGCTGCAACACACACAGACACAGGGCTTTACACTACTGACATAAACTAAGCCGCCTCAGGATTGTTGTCTATCGGGTCGCGCACACTGTTGCAGTAAAGAGCTAGCTTGTCCACCACGCCCACTGATACTGTATAGCTGCAACACACAGAGACACAGGGCTTTACACTACTGACATAAACTGAGCCGCCTGGGGATTGTTGTCTATCGGGTCGCGCACACTGCTGCAGTAGAGAGCTAGCTTGTCCACCACGCCCACTGATACTGTATAGCTGCAACACACAGAGACACAGGGCTTTACACTACTGACATAAACTGAGCCGCCTGGGGATTGTTGTCTATCGGGTCGCGCACACTGCTGCAGTAGAGAGCTAGCTTGTCCACCACGCCCACTGATATTGTATAGCTGCAACACACAGAGACACAGGGCTTTACACTACTGACATAAACTGAGCTGCCTGGGGATTGTTGTCTATCGGGTCGCGCACACTGCTGCAGTAGAGAGCTAGCTTGTCCACCACGCCCACTGATATTGTATAGCTGCAACACACAGAGACACAGGGCTTTACACTACTGACATAAACTGAGCCGCCTAGGGATTGTTGTCTATCGGGTTTTTACATGTAATAGTTATTTTAATCAAATTTTAATTTTTACCATTGAATTCGGCTTAAAAAACAAACAATTTGGTATTTTGATCAATGCTCCAAGTCAATTGGTTACTGAAATATTGAAAGTGCTTAACACAGTACGTTGTCCAATGTTATTTTTATAGAGAAAAATAAAAATGTTATATCTCACTTATTTAAGAACATAAACTGACGAAACTTGGTATATCGCTTCATATGGTTGTGGTTTATTGTTGTTTGTACAAAAAAACAATTTTTCGCATATGGTTCCCGTAGCAGCAAACCTAGGTAATCAGTCCCCATGTTATTCTTTTGGAGAATAATTAAAATGTTATTTATCGCTTATTCATGAATGTATATGGATGAAACTTGGTATGTGACTTCACTTAGATGGGTTCTATTGACATTTGCATAAAAACCCATATTTTGGGTTCCTTGTTGCAGCAAACCTGCGTACTCATCCCAAATGTTATTCTTAAGGAGAATAATTAATATTTTAAGTACCGCTATCGCTTTATTGTGAATCCTGGTAAGTGGCCTAGTTTGTATATATTAATTGGAAATTCGCTGAGTATGCAGGTTTGCTGCGGCAGGGGTATTATTTGTTCACAATGTTTTTATGACTTAATTTTGGCCCTATAAGGAGCCAAAGAAATTTCCCAGTAATTACTATTGATATTCTAACCACCATCTTCAACTGATTCTAAATGCTCTAAAATACTTTAAAGAATAAATAAAATTAAAAATACCGAGACCATAGGACTATCATTTGTTTATTGACAAAAATTGTCTTTTAGGCTATTTTACAGAACAGTAAAAAAATAAAAAATCTATTGTAATGTTGGAATTTTTATGGTAGGCTATAGTATTTATATGTTTGTTGTTTATTTTTAAGAATAAAATATTAACACATATTGTTTATATTTTTTTGGAGCTATTATGTTTAATTTGCCTACATTTAAAAGCATCAGCCAGTTTTTCCTCCCGATAATTTCTGTCGTTCAAGTGATTTAACAGTAATTCCCTGATTTTCAATTCCTCTTGTGAAATCATTTTCTCCCGTTCGACAATGAAAGCACTGATTGTAATTTTTCCATTCTTCTTTTTTTCACAAAACATCGGCGAAAGATTTGAAAATCCTGCTCATTCATGTATACGGAGAAATCACAATTCGGGGAAATTATAGTGGCAGTGATTTTGGCCCCTCGATTGTCAGTTGGTTTTCCTCTGCGAGGGTGCCAGGGAGGGGGGAGGGTGGGTTCTCTCAAAGGTGGTGGAGCATGAATTGTTGCCCCCCCCCCCTCTGGTGCTTTGTCCTGGACCACTCTCCCATCACCCATAATCCATCTTGATGTTCCTTGTCATTTGGATAAAATAAACACAAAAAAAACTGTTTGTTTCATTTTCCAATTTTTTCACAGTTTTGTTTGTTTATTTTTCAAGATTACTGAGTAAAGGAAAAGAATGTTTATGTTGTAACCCAGATGGTGCTGTTATTTATTTTGACACTTCCCTTTAAACATAAACTGTATATTATACTATGTTAAAATATTACGTTTTACGTACTTGTTGTGTTTTATTATGAATTTAAATGTGTTATAATTAAGTGGATGAACATCAAAATGGTTTGTTTCACTATCACAAAAATAATGTTGTAGTGTTAGTGATTCTCTATATCAAGAAAGCAAAACTGAAAAATGTAAAGCTACTTAGTTTTGTAAATAAAAGTGTTCTAGTAAAAAACATAACTTTGGACCCTACATGCAAGTATACATAATTATTTGAAACACAATATATACTCCTTCATAAAAAAAGATTCATCTACTTTCACTTTAGATTTTATTATGTTTTTAGCGAGTAATTCCAATAGTGTAAATATGCATACATTTCTTTTATTTACACTAGTGCAGCTGAACTAAAGTTATTGTTTTTTTTGTTTTTTTTTAATGGAAAACTGAAAATATATTAGGAAATAAATACTTTTTGATTTGATTTAATTTGAATCAAAATTCCCAACAACCTTTTTAGATTTACTACTAGCCACTCACTATGTCTGTGATCCGCATCGGGGGAAAATTCAGAGTAGAACAATTTGTAAACAAAACAATGACAGTCTGTAGTTAGATGTAATCCTATAACAGATGTTTACTTAAATTAATTGAATTAAGAAAAAACACATGTGACATAAACCAAATAAAACTATTCCATTTCCTCCATTTGAATAACATGGGGAATTGGAAGTCTTGTGGGGTAGAGCCAAGAGGACTTTCCTAAACGGCAATAGGCCTATGCCATTCCTGGGTACATAGACTATATTTGTGCAAAACTTCAACAGAATTGGTCCAGTGGTTTTGGCGGGATGGAACAAAAGGCAGACAGACAGACAGAAAGTTACCAACTTATTTTATAATAGTTGTCATTTACTTTATACTTTTTCGATCAAATAGAAAAATTCAATAAGTTTTCCATCAAAACTTATGAAAAATACATATGAAATATACCTCTAGAATCCAAAAATATAAATATAATCCAAAAACTAAACTACAAAAAATACGGCAAGTGTGAGCTATCAAGGAAAACAGAAAAAACCCCATAACAGGGGGAGGGTAGGGGATGCGCTGAAGGCTTCTAATCTGCTAAGTGGTCCCGGGGCCGGGAGTCATTACCCCAAATTGGGGACAACTCCTCCCCCCCTCCCGGTGACCCTGGGTGTTGTCATCATCGTGTGATAGCTATGTCTCTGGCCCACCTGATCTCCAGCCTCTCGCGTCTCTAGGAATATTATCTGTTATATCACAGGATTTTAGCTTCATTTAATCAGTGTTCAAAAGAAACATTTGTAAATATGCCAAAGCTAATTTGATCCAAGTGAGGTGATTTCTGATTTACATGATTTTTATTAGATAAACCCATTCTAATATATATATATATATATATATATATTAATCATTACATTATTTTTCTTGAGATAGCTCGTGGTATGTTTATTTTAATTCACATTATATCTCAAAATCTCTACTTGATATTATTGTAGTTCTCAAAGAATGTACAGTAAAATTAGTTTTATTTCAGAATGAGAATGAGACCATTTATTTACTGATGTAAAAATTTAAAGGTGGTAATGATAAATAAGTTCATTAAAAAAATTGACTGATTGTTTAGTCAATGAGTATTCAATGACTAGTTATTTATTCAGTATACCAACAATAAAACATATTGTAATTGGCATTGTCATTAAAAATATATTAATTTATAAATAGGAAATATATAAAGAGAATAGTGATGTATTTAAAAATTAAATGCTCCAGCTAAAAAAAATCCTAAAATGATTATCCACTATATAAGGTCGCTAAATATAATTTAACAAAAGAATATGTGGTGATCCAAACAATGAATAAAATATGAGCAAACATTTGATATAACAATAATAACATTTAAAAAGTTAATAAAGTGAAATAACATTATATCATTTATTTATTCTTTTACTTTCAAATTTATTTATTGATTAAATCTGAATTTGAACATTCAATTTTATTTGTTAATCAAAGCTAACTGACAATGACCTATAGTTACTAAATTTATTTTGGCCTCAACAACCTTCTTGCTTATTTTGTACTTCAGGTCAGGACATCTAAAGTATTCTCCTAGTAATAACAATAAAATGAAATGAACTAAAAAATATGGTTATTATAAATGTAAGAAACAAGTGTAGTAACTTGGGACTTGCAACCAGAAGTGACACTAATTACAGTAAAAATCAATTCCACCCCAGTGAGCACAGCTCTTACCCCAAATAAACTCGCCAGTCCTTATCAGTTCCCACCCCAAGTGGTCCAGGGTGCAGTGATTGATGCATTATCATTTTGTGTTATTTTGTTTAGTTTAATTTATGAAATTAGTTGATCATAAAGAGTGATCGAGCGGTCAATGTCAACTTACAAGTTCAATTGGCAACTTTTTTCTGCAGTGAATTTATATTGAACAAATGGTGAAATTCACAGGTCTTTGTGTTTTGGACAACATAGATGAAACAATACAATTTAAAATGCTGTTGCATTATTTTATAAATATTTTGGGTTGTTTTAATGATGATGCCATTTGTGAAATGGGGGGGGGTAGGAGGAGGATTATAGGGGAGGTGTCTGAAAATTGTCAAACATCTGATGACATAATTTTACGGATCGTCCCTAATTCCGATGAAAAAAACGTTTTAGAAGTATATTAATATTAATAGTGAGTTTTGAAATCAGAGTCCCATTGTTTTAAACAGATCACTTTCACAAATCTTCATTAGATAATAAACTTAACATTTTTAAATCACAGTCTATTGAGTCAAACTGGTTTTGCTTGGGAACGTTAAGTTTAATTTGACAAATGCAAAGTTATACACAAGAGTGACCATATTGAAAGCTTGTTCCGTTACGTGCCGTCCTACAGGGTCCCGGGCCGCTCGGATGCATTACCCCGATATATAATTCAGCAGGTATATTATAACGCCGGACACTCCAGGGGATGAGCCAATCCTGACCTTCCCCTGGGACAGTGATCCGTCCACTTCCCATGTAAATCATCTCAGAGGGGCACATCTAAACAACTCTGTCCTTCCGCTGACAAACAAATCATGCACATTATATAGTACTAACAAAAGGTAACTTTAAAACAGAAAAATATCTCTACAGTGGGTTAGCAAAATAATAATATAAGCGATCTTACGATAAATTTTGACTCTTTATTCATAACTCCTTTTATTGAGTGCCGACAAGGTGTCACTTTTAAATCCTAGAAAGTTTTTAATTTATAAACTTCCTACATAAACCCATCAATAAATTTACTATCGATGATACAAAATTATTAGCGCACATTTTACTTGCATAAAATGTATCTAACCTCAACAATTTACCATTGTAATTTTTGTTGTTGTTGTTGAAGAACACTGGTTTTAATATAAATTCAAACTAGCATGTTCCCGGAAAAAATATGTGCTCGGTATATGCCTCAGGTAATAACATGAAACTTGACAAGTGTATTATACTTGTTTAGTCAAATTTGGTATCTAATTTGACGGATATAGCTGTAACCGTTTCAAAATGGCGGCCATTTTTAAGGATTTTATAAGGATGCCGTAAGTTTAGTTTTTTTTTTTTAAGGACACATGACAATTCGCCTGTTTATTTACAAATTTCATTGTATATTTTGTAATGTGTATGAATGTAATGTGATAATAAATATCTTGAATCTTGAATATACTCTCAATAAAAACTTCTAGAACTTGTTCCTGGGGTCAACACAAACCAAAAACGTTATATAAACATAGGGCCTATCTCGCTCCGTTATCCACTTGTGTGTCTGTATGGGTTTTTTAATCAAATCAGCATACCTTAGGAACTGCTTCAGGTAATAACATTACACGTGCATTAAACTAGTTTAGCCAAATTTGGTATCTAATTTGACAGATATAGCTGGAACCTTTTCAAAATGGCGGTCATTTTATAACAGTCAAATTAAATTGCTGTTGGATATATTTGTTAAACTAAAACAATGAGGTCTACATTGGAGGTTCATTTCCACCATGAAGCTATAGAGTACATCCAGGAGTGGTAGAAATCAATCATGCCGCAGCGAACGTGTTATGCTTAGCACTTTTTACAAATGTAGTTTTTGAAGCCACACTTATAAATGAACAACATAAATTGAATTGTTTATAGGCCAAGCTAATTTTTTACATAATCACACTCAGAGTCTGATTACCCATTAGGCTGACTAGGCTGCAGCCTAGGGCGCCAGTCAGCCCAGGGGCACCGTAAGGGCTAAATTTTTTTCAATTAATCTTGGAAGTATGGTGATTAATTGGCTAGAGGGAATTTTAGTTCCGACGCCCTTTCCCGACGCCACACCTGCTTTATTCTCAGTTTGACACTTTGACAGAAGAATATTTAGTTTGGTTGTTCCTTTTAGCTCGTGATTAAGGATAGACGGGTCCCGAGATTTCGGGACGAAATAATTCCGTTTTCCGGGCGAGATATATTTTACCTTGGGATTACTTCGGGACGGAATTATATCCTCAAAACATCATCTGCAGTGCGATCGTCATTAAATACAGCCCAAATAACACAGTGCGATCGTCATTTGCGGCCTATATCACATGGTCCGGTAGCCTGTTTTGGGCGGACAGTGGCGCGATCGTAGTTATTTTTGTAAAAAATGCGGCGCGATGGTCATTTATGGCCGAAGGCACACACTTTCGATTATCGATTACGGCAACTATCACATGGTTCGGTAATTTACCACGTTTACGGTGCATGGTTCGGTCATATTTTACAGCCGATTATGTGGTGCGATCTTCAATTCCAGCCGATGTTATACAGTACGATCGTCATTTGCGGCTGATGTTATGCGATCCTGCCGTCATTTACGATGGAACTGCTTTAAGGGGATACCAGCGGTGCCATCGAGTTTAGACAACCACTCATTGGTTGGAAAGAGATGGAGCACTACGTCGAAAAGAGACAACGATACCTGACGCTGGTATACCCTTAATACATAACACATCCACAAAATGAAGCTACATCGGGCCACGTTCAGACACTTGTTCATCAAGTCTTTTCGTCACACATCCCCCGTCAACCGCTAGTTGTGGGGAGGGGGGTGCCAAATCAACTCAAGCCTACAGGCGCCGCACCTCTTAATCACGCCCTGACCACACTAACAATTCCTAAACCCTTTTTTGTGAGAAATAAAACAGTAATTTAAATTTATTTTTACTCTTTGAACATTAAAATTAAGTAAGAATGTGTGAACAGACCTGATGATATCTTGAAGCCTGGGAGCCATGTCTGGTAGATCGGCAGGGACGTTCTCTTGTGAATGAAACAAGATGAGGGCAAACAGCTTCATCAGGACCCCTAGAATACAATGATAGTTATATAGTACCTTGTTATTACACTGATAAATTATAATAGGCTATTAAGACACATTTGTTTCCATTTGAACAACTATTTGATAATAAAACACGTTTAATAAGATAAGATTATGAAACAAGATTTTACAAATAAGCAATAATAATAATTATTGTAAACTTGGCTATATTTCATGATTATTTAAAAATACTTATATTTAAAAAATGTGCATAAAACTAACCTTATAGTCAATTTGGAATTCAACATCTTTGTTTTAACTACTACTACATCTTTGTTTTAACTATTAAGTTACCCTGATCTATAATAAAAACACTGCAGACAAATTAAGAAGAACACCAAAGGACAAAAATTGTACCTAAAAAAAAATAGTTTTGGGCTTCATCAGTCCAAGAGCCCAAAAAAAGGCTAAGGTTAGAGGAGATACTTGATCATTGTATTGCAAGTCAAAACAGTAATACCAAAAGGTACTGTTCTTCAAGTCATGGCAAATACAAACACAAAACGAATGCCAACATTGAATAAGGTAGGTATATTTAAAGTAGATAATTTGACAGGGTTATGAAAAGAAGGAGAAATAAGATAAAATTAATATTACAAGTTTTAGAGGGCAGACATACCAGCAACAGGGTCCACTGGAAGATTGGTTGATGACTTGTTTGAAGTTCTGTAGTCGTCTGTGATTAGTGTCTGAATGAAAATAAAATAACTGTTACGAAAAAGCAGAGTTGACATTAAATTGACAAATTGTACTACCTCAAAAACATATCAATTAAAAATTAAAACAAGACAATCATCAAAAAGCGCAATGACATGAGGGGAGCACATTTTTTTATTAAAAAGTTAAAAAATGAAATGTGAGGTTAGAAAACACTGAGCTCTATATTATATCTGGAGTCAATACTCTTTAACTAAATATTTCCCAAAAGCGTGTCGTCTAGTTCATCTTTTTGCTTTGTTGTGTTGTCACCTTGGCGTTAGCTGGACCAATCAAAATTCATTGGGTGGTCGCTGTCAAAATTAAAGTCGCCGACAGGTTGTGTTTACTATCAACAGTTATCATTGAGATTGGATGTGAATTTAATATTGGACTCATCCATTATTTATTAATGTTATTACGTTGATTTGTACGTAAAATAAATAATTAAATTAACCACTTAAATGCATGTTTTTCAATTTCATTCACAACGACCCTAAACCATGTTACCTAAATCATTATATAGCTTCAAGATTATTGGTTACTTTTTATTTAAACCATTTCGCGAGGTTTCAAAGTTAAGTTTAACACCAAAGTTAAGTTTAACACCAGGTTTCGACACGGATGTACTTTAAAACAATGATAATGGTTTTGAAAAATCACTAAATTAACATTGATTTAAATGGGGAAGAAAATTCCTATACCACCAAAACGCCAGAAACTCCCACAATGCATCGGTAAAACATTTTGGCCAACATAACGACTGACAGCGACACGCTTTTCTGATACAGAGGGGTAACTCCAGATATAACATAGAGCTCAGTGTTAAAAACAAGCGTTAATGTATTTTTTTAATACTTGGCATGGCACATATATTACTAATATGTATTTTAGTATATAGTAAAAGCATTAAGCAAATTCACTCTAATTTTGAAATGCATAAAATCAAAATGGGAGAGTTACAGTACCAAATTTGAAGGTGTTCTTGTATCAAATCCTGCCTTCGAGCATATCAATGTAGTCATTATGATTCCTTCATGTACCAATTTCCAGTAGGCCTAAATAGTTGAAAATACCTTAGAGCGTCATACAACATTAGCTTTAAAAATGTCAAAGAACTTAAGAATTTGTTTAAGATGATTAAATACCCCCGTCGCAGCAAACCTGCGTACTCAGTGAATTTCCAATGCAAATATATGGGTATCACTACTAACTAAAGCCACTTACCAAGTTTCACAAAAATAGATTCATTAATAAGTGATATATAGGATTTTATTTATTCTCCATAAAAATAACATTATAAATGAGTACGCAGGTTTGCTGCAACAAGGAAGATAAGATATGTTTTTTTGCAATTATCAATATAACTCAACCAGGTGAAGCTACATACCAATTTTTATTAATTTAGGTTCATAACGAAGGGAGATATACAACTTTACTTAATCTCCATATGAATAACATGGGGGCCGAGTATGCAGGTTTGCTGCTACCGGGAAAATCAACAAAAAACTTTGTTGTGCTATTATCAATATACCACAACTAGTTGAAGCCACATACCAAGTTTCATCAATATACATACATAAATAATCAAAATATAACATTTTATTTATTCTCCATAAGGATAACATTGGACAACGTACTGTGTTTAGCACTTTGAATATCACTGCAACGGTTGGACGTAAAACAACAATTAAAACGCCAAAATGATTGTTTTGTAGAGCTTAACTGATTGGTAGAAAGAAATGTGGAGTTTTTAGTGAAATTATCTGAGGAAAATCTAAAAACCGTATTCCCATAAGATTAACATGGGAAATTTTATGGATACATTTTTTGACTTTTCTCCACAACCACTAAACCTAGCTTAATGATTCAAAATTCTAAATTGTTTGTTTTTTTAAGCTCTACAAAATGGCTATAACCAAAATCTAGTGTTTATTAAATTTTAGGGTAAAAAGTTAAAAAAACTGATTTTTGTAAAATTTTAAACCCCCATAAAACCCCCTTCCCATAAACCGATCGATCTGGTTTTCTGGTTTTCTGACTCTCCACATTTTTCCCAAATTTCATCAAAATCGGGCCATTCTTTCAAAAGTTATCGCGGTAACGGACACACACACACACATATATATATATATATATATATATATATATATATATATATATATATTAGATAATCAAATTCACAGAATAGGGCTACTATAAGATAAGTATAAAAACATGAAAATATTAGCACTGTGATCATGACTTTAAGTCGAAACATGTTAGTGAAAATATAATTAAAAAATGTTTTTAACAGGGTACTCATGGTTATTTTCATGTTTTTATACTTATATAAATATATATATATATATATATATATATATACATTTATATAAATTTGAACGAATAGTGGTTTTGGCATCTGGGGACCTCAAAACAAAAAGTTATCATGGTCTCGGGCTTAAGTCTTACCATGCCACCTACGGTAATAGCTTCTTCCCTATAGGGGAAATTCGCTAAAACACAAGTTTATTATCCATAAAAGTTTGTGAAATAACACATTTTCACCTAACAAATGATTCATTAGATTCAATTATGAAGACGTCCATTAATATCCAAAGTAGGAGTCCATTATTCGCCAGAAGGGTTAGAGATTTGAAAGAGTAATGGAGATGTGAGAGCGGAGACAATGGAGCCGCAATCTGAGAGAGGATCCATCTGTGGATTGTCGTCGTTACAGTGGCCTACACTCACCAGCGAGATGCATTTGCACTTGTGTCTGATGACTCTACTCATGCTGAGGATTATGAAACATTACTGACAAAACGTTATTATTTTTTTACAATTTCTGGTTGACTGGTTAAACCGCTTAATTGTTTTTCTGTTGTAAACCAGTTCTGTATAATGTTTAAATTATACAGTATTTAACCACATCTCAAGAAATTTCATTAACTAGCTTCAAAATAATACTCTTGACTGGTATAGGTAAAGTTTTGTTATTATTTGCAAAGTACAGTTACTGAAATGTTTTAGGCAATGTCAAGTGTTAACAAGAACTACTGTAGAGCTCTTTTAAACATTGAATTTCTTAATAACATAGAACCAAAGGCTTGATTTGCTCAATGCAAAATATTTCTTAATGCAAAGTTATTAAATAAATTGTGTTGATATATTTATCACGCAAAAATAAAAGAGGCATAGGGTATCGGTTTGAATCTCTGTTTACATAGTACCACAGATTAAGAATGAAGGAGTGCCGTAGGTTTAGTCTATGATTATACTGAATTAATTTATTCCATGACCCCCTGAACCTGACATTGCCTTCTTTCTTTCTTACATGTTTTAGGTGGGGTATTTTAATTATTTTCGAACTTAGTTTACTTAAAACTTAGTTTACTTAAAACTTAGTTTACTTAAAAACAAAAAACATCACATTATGTCCACATAGTTTTGAGAACAACACATTATGATGTTTTGAGAAACTAAAAAACGTTTCCTGTTATCAAGGGTCCTTGAGCCTAGCACAAACCCGAGCCGAGCGCCTGACCACGACTTAATGTGGCGTTGTTTTTTGTTTTTATTTGTGTATGTTCGTGTTGTGTTGTGTTGCTTTTAAATATCTGACAAGAGAATTTCCATCAGTCTCGGCTGGACAACACCACATAAACCTGAATGTGGGCGATGCCCAAAGATAGGTCGACAATAATTGCCTTCTTTGTTTGGGCTATTTTACATAACAATCACTTTAAAAATCAGCATAGTGAATATTGAAATAAAGAATAAATTGTAAGATATTTTTTCTTCATGATGCAAGTGCAAAATAATATAATCGTATAAAAAAAACATAAACAAGTAATAAAATAAATAAAACTGTGCCAGCAAAAGTACTTTTCAACAGATTTGGCACAAGGCAGAAATAACAATAAGGGAAAGAGTTACAGGGATGGACACAAACGACGCTGCATTATCTCCATTCCACCCCCATTTACCAGAAATATGAGGCACATAAAGAAAGGGGGAGGGACGACCCCTCCGACCCTTAGCTGAATTTGGGAAAATTATGTCAGCAGTGGATTTGGCTAATAGGACGTGCGGTTTCGTAGCGATTACTGCCCAAGACGGGGCCGGGTGAAACTCTAAGTGGCACTACATTAACTGCTCCACTTCACCAGCTCTATTGTTCAAAGCCTCCCATCGAGCTCTACATTGAAACCGAACGAGGACAATTTGATTACTCATGAGGGTAGACAATAATAAAGCGTACAAGTGTTTCAAGACCTGCATTTCTGAAAACCATTCGCATTTATATTTGTTGTAAATGGTTAAAGAATAGGAATAATACAATGCTTTTTATGTCTACCCCTTTAATTCTTCATTTAAAGTTATGTTTTCCAAGAGAACAATTACTGGTTATTTATTGTTTTTACTTACCACTATTTTATGTTTCAGACACAAGAATGAAGCCCATGTGAATGAGCAAAGTTAGATTAAAGGACCAACTCCTTTTAAAATTAAGACAAGATTTCTTTGACGTATAAAGTAAACAAATTGACACAGTGCAATTACTATTAAAATATTTATAAGAAATCTATTTTTATAATTGGCTAAATTTAAGATTCAAAGTTACTATGTTCCTAAAGAAAACTGGCTTTTAATGTTATCTTGGATTGCATGATTTGGAACATTTGTCCATAGAAACACGTATTAATAATAATTGTTCAGGTGTCTTTATTATACAGTATAACTTCGATAGTTCGATACTCGATAGTTCGACAGTCCGTATACTTAGACTCGGGCCGTGACGACATGACGACAGTAGCGGCGACTGCTTGTGTCCTTGACGGGTTCGCTGGTCAGTGATGGGAGCCCGCTTATTGTTTTTGTGAACGTGCGCTATCACCTTTTCTATAAATAACTTTTCCTTCCTACCCCCTACCCTGTCCTATCCACCCCCTTTCCCCGCCCTTCCCAGTAAGTAGGTTAAGTCAGTTCGCTGGAGACGCTGCGGGAGTTAAACACGTTTTTGATTCTTTCGTGATACACTATTGATTTTTTGTTCATAATATTCCCTGTGTTAAAATGTTCCTTATACTCCCTATAGTTCGACATTTCGATAGTTTGACACCCCTTTAGTCCACAAAGTTTCTAACTATCGAGGTTCTACTGTAATTCAAATCTGTAAATTCACTAATTTATTTCTTTATAATTTCCTAATCAATAAGTATTGATTTATTACTATAATTTTACTCATTATGAAGCTACCAGAACCGTTGAACAGTTAATAAAAGAGCTTAAGTACCTTATAATCCGATTTCAGTTCTTATTAAGTGTCTATAAGACTATTATAGTTTCGGGACTTAAAGTCAAAGTCAAAGTCAAAATTCTTTATTGTCGTAAGCAAAATGAAATGCGATGACAAAAGTCGGTAATATGTACATGGAATTATAAAAATGTTTGACGATATGTACAATACTAAACTTACAACACAAACTTATAACTAAACAATTGAGTCATCGTTTAAAAATAAATGTACACTGTAATATTCTTTAACAACTAAAAATTCTTTCACGCTTTTCCTGAATATTTTAAAATCATTTAATAATCTAAACTTATTTGGAAGGCTATTGTACATCTTTATTGCTGAATGCAAAACTTGCTTCTGAAAAAATGTGGTGGAATGTGGTAGGATTGCCAGGCGGTTGATAGGGCGAAAATTGTATGAGGAGGACCTTTTTTGAAAATATTCTTGATTTTTCATAATTAAACAGGTTGATTCCAAAATATATAGACAAGGGAAAGTCAGAATTTTATTCTTTCTAAAAATTCCTCGACATGACCTAGACGATCTCAGCCCGAATATTACTCTCAGTGCCTTCTTTTGCAATTTGAATATGCTTGCAGTAGCCGTTCTTTCATATCCCCAGATAGGAACAGCATATGCAAGGTGTGGATAAAAACAACCATAATATGCTGCCATTAAAATATCAAGATTAGAGAAAGTAGATAACCTACGCAGTATAAAAATACCACAGCTCAGTTTCTTAGACACTTTATCAATATGGGATGAAAATTTCAGATTTTAGTCAATTATTAAACCTAGAAAATTAGTTTCGCAGCAAGAATTAAGTTCAATATCACCTATTAAGACTAACTGATTAGAAGATTTAGATCTTATACAAAAATCAATGTACTTAGTTTTATCACCGTTAACAAGAAGATTATTTGAGTCCAACCACTGCAATAAGGAAATTCCTATAATCATGTTTCACTCGCTAAAAATGTATAAAAAGAAGTAAAAATGAAAATTAACATTAACATTGGTAATTTGATTTATTTATGTAAATGACATTCTTTTAGTGAGTGAAACGTAATTATGGGAATTTAATTCCCGAAACTGTGGTAAATTATAGGCACTTAATATGTACTGAAGACGGATTATTATAAGGTACATAACCTTTTTTACTAATATTATCAACTAGCTGTTCCTGCAGGCTTCACCCCGCAAATAATTTATAAAAACTATGACAGTTGTGTGTGCTGCATTCTGTGGTTAGCCCGTGGAACTACTACAAATCAAGATCAGCTGTTTGTATTTTCATCAGCTCAAAGAAAAATTAATGTCTATAAGGAATACATGGGAACTTTGCCGGGGTCTCTGGTAGAGCCCTAAGGTCAGATCAGGATGAAAACCACTTAATTTTCCTATTTTATACCTAAAGAATCAGTGTACAAAGTTTCAGCTCTCTACCTACATGGGAAGGTGGAGAATTATTGATGAGTGAGTCAGTCAGTCAGCCAGGGCTTTGCCTTTTATATACAGTAAAACCTCGATCAACCGTCACTCTTTAAACCATCACTCTCTGTTATCCGTCGTCCGTCTATGAGAATATTACTATTTATTAGACTCAGGATTTGCGCCGTACGGCTTAGTCTGAGCATCTATATGAGCTATTATATTATTAAAAACAACATAAATATGTATGGAGTGGGAAGTGTTCTCTTTTTGAACACAGTTTATTTTCATTTCTCTGCCAAACATTTTAAAATTAAGTTACTGAACACGTTTATAATATGATGTTTCTATTATCCGTCTATTCAGTTATCTGTCACAGTCCCGGTCCCAAAGGTGACGGTTAATAGAGGTTCCACTGTATATAGATTCGGACACAACCCTATAAAGTGCATCAACACCAAAAATAGAACAAATATCACAGGGAGGTAACAGGGAAGTTACAGTCTCTATAACATGTATACGGTGACCGATAACGTCCGAGAAACCTTCCCTTTATTGCAGCTCTTTTTAGTTTTTAATCCTAGCTAATAAAAACCGCTGAACCTGACTGACTGATTCCAACCACCATCGTTTCATCAAGTTCTGCACTGCCTGCAATAATTTGATATTTGCATAGTACGGTTAGGTTTTATGAAGATTATGTAAATATTAAAATTATAAAATACTAATCATATAATTTAACTTAATTAAGAGTCGCTAATATATTAGTAAATGATTTTTATTAAACATTTGAAGTTTTTGTACAACCTATACAAAGAAGTATACCACAAAAAATTTAAAAAATGACTATGGACCTTATGTTTGATTAGATACAAACAAAATTAATGTAGGTTTATTTTTCCTAGGGTTGCCATATCACTGGATTTCCCCAGAGATTACCGGAAGGGTAAAAGGTTAAAAATATAGCTCGGGGGAATTTCCATGAAACATTTAAAATCTCCTCTATTTGAGATCTTTCCCTAAAATTCGTTGAATAACGCAAATTTTGTATTGAAATCCTATCTGCGAACAAAAATGTATTTGCGTTTGCAATTATATCTTTGTCATGCAATGATTGCCAAAGCTAAATCCTGTCTCCCTGTAACTCTAACCTCTATTATTTGTTACTCTTTGGCTTTTTACAGTTTAGTAAATTATAAATCTGAAAGTAGAAACTTTAGCTTCTATACTTTTGTATAGTTTTTGTGTGATTTACGATTCATATCAAGCAAAAAATAATAAATACATTTTTCTACAAAGTTTACTTTAATCTTAAATTATTTTTTATCCCTCCCACTAAATTTGGGAACTGTAGGCATTTAAAATTAGCAAATAATTTGATTCTATAATTGATTTCATATGCTAAAAATCATTAAAAAGCGTTTGACTTAATACATGATACCCAACATTTTTCGGGAGGGGGGACGACCATCCCCCATGGGATTTTTTACAAAATCTTCTCTTTTTTTAGGGGTCACAACCTAAGTTCTCCTCATTTTCCATACTACCACATGGCAACGAACTTTAGTTACTGATTATTCAAATACATTTTTATGCTTGTTGATTTTTGGGCCCATTTGATTTACCTAATTGTTATAATTTTTAATGGCAATTGGTATTTGATTTCTGTGACAGTTCTGAAGTTCCGTAACTCAGCATTGGGCAATCAGTTTTGATTTTAAATTAGGTAAACTTTATTTTAAATATTTAAAAAAGCATTTTAATTGATTTAAAACTGATTACACCTGGGGGTGATAACAATCTGGATCTAACTTATTATTAGAGATGTGCAAATTTTTTAGAGTACAAATTGTTTAATTCAAGTCGAGTAAATGGCAAAACATTCGAATGTCAAATTTGAGTCGAGTATACGAAAAAAAAACAAAACAAAAAACACATACAGTAGAAATCCAATTATCCGAATCCCAATTATTCGAATCTCCAATTATCCGGATCGATTTTGAGTGAAAATAACATCGGGAGCGCGTGTAGCGATAATGCGCCGTTCCGTTATTATGGCAACGTGAGTGCTAAAATAAAAGCCCGCGCTGTTATCTTCCCGTGCAATATTTACGCGGGGAACAATAAAAGCCCGCGCTGTTACCTTCCCGCGCGATATTTTCGTGGGGAACAATGAGTCATACCACCCCCTTCCGACTCTGCTCTTCATCAGTCGCTACTGTTCTTTCACCAAGATTAGCTGTGTTCGTAGAAATTCGTTTTGTATTTAGTGTCTAATCCTAGTTTAATCGTTTGAAATGAGTACAAAACGTAAACGTGTTGTCCTTTCGCTAAGTGATAAAGTGGAAATTATTAACCAGTTAAATAAAGGTGTGCCTGGAAAGCAACTCGCAGAGAGATTCGGCGTGGGAGCTGCTACAGTATCTGACATTAAGCTAACAGTGCAAATATTTTAAGCTTTGTGAGTGCGTTTGAAAGTCAAGATGGTTGTTCGTCTAGAAAAGTGATGAAAAAAGCTAAAAGCGAACAGATTGAGAACGTTGTTTTCACGTGGTTTCTGCAACAACGTTCAATTGGACAACCGATTTCAGGACCGATTTTGTGTGAAAAAGCATTGATGTTCAGTGAAAAAATGGGTGTGACCGATTTTAAAGCAAGTCAGGGTTGGCTCCGGAATTTTAAGTCTAGGCATGGTGTGCGGGAGTTGGACGTAGCTGGAGAAAAACTTTCTGCCGATCGCGAAGCTGCCAGTAGTTTTCTGGAAACTTTTAAAACAGAAACTAAAGACTACGACCCTGACCTTGTGTATAACGCAGATGAAACTGGTTTAAACTGGACAGCTTTGCCGAGGAAAACTTTAGCTTCCAAAAGAGAACAATGTGCCCCAGGGCATAAAGTAAGCAAGGAATGCGTCACAATCCTCGTTTGTGCGAACTCTACAGGCACCCATCGGCTACCTTTACTAATGATCGGCAAAGCAAAAAAGCCAAGAGCTTTCAAAAATGTAAACAAATTACCAGTGACCTACATGAACCAAAAAAGTGCATGGATGGAGACCGATATATTTTTGGAATGGTACAACAAAACCTTTATCCCTGAAGTAAAAAAATTCAAAAATGAAACCGGAAAAAAGGGAAACGTTTTGCTCATCATTGACAATGCTCCAACTCATCCACCACTTGAGTGTCTCGTGAGAGAAAAGGGAAGATTTAAATGTTTGTTCTTGCCGCCTAACGTGACAAGTCTGCTATAGCCCATGGATCAGGGTGTTATTGAGTGTACCAAACGACACTACCGACGTCAGTTGCTCCGTAAACTGCTACTGGCTGAAGAAGACGATGAAGAAAGAGTTCTGGATTCGTACAAAAAGATTAATTTGAAAGAGTGTTGTTACATGATTGCGGATTCCTGGAACATGGTTAAAAGTGTTTCACTAAAACGAGCTTGGAACAGAATAAACGGCACATCGACCAAAGAACAACTCGAGTTAGAAAAACAAAAAGCACAAGAACAAGAAACAACAGCTGAAGTCGATGAACCAGAGGAGGAACTGTGTGTAGGAGAGTTTGTAAACATTGCCAAGGAAATCGCGGGTTGCGCAGAATGCGATGTTGATGATGTGGAGGAGTGGCTGCAGTGCGATAAAGACGACCAGGGGTTCCAGATAATGACAGATGATGATATCGCGGATAGTGTCATGGACGAACGAGGCGATAACGAGGACAATGATGAAACCGGCGAGGAAACAGAAGAGGAAAATGTTCCTACACACGGAGAGGCTTTCATGTGTTTTGAAAAACGCCTTAAAGTGGATGGAGCGACAACCCGAATGTGAAACTGTACAACTTCTTGCCGTCAAGCGCCTGTGGGACCTTGCTGCTCGGAAACGTGCTACAAAAATACGCCAACTCACTTTGCTCGAGATGTTCAAGTGAAATAACCAACGTCCCCAGACCTGGGGATGTCTGGGCCAGATCTGGGGATGTATGGGCCAGACCTGGGGATGTCTGGGCCAGATCTGGGGATTTCTGAGCCAGATCTGGGGCTGTATGGGCCAGACCTGGGGATTTCTGGGCCAGATCTGAAGATGTCTGGGCCAGAACTGGGAATGTCTAGGCCAGATCTGGGGATATATGGGCCAGATCTGGGGATTTCTGGGCCAGACCTGGGGATGTATGGGCCAGATCTGGGGATGTCTGGGCCAAATCTGGTGATGTCTGGGCCAGAACTGGGAATGTCTGGACTATACCTGGGGATGTCTAAGCCATAACTGGGGATGTCTGAGCTAAATTTGGGGATGTCTTAGGAAGGAAGATATGAAGTGAGAACACTGCATGAAATGTTGAACAAAAATAAAATATACAAAAAATGTAATTTAAAACTTTTTTTAAATCATGTAATTGGGAATAAGTAATGAAATAGCTAAACAAATATTAATTAGTTAGTAGGAGGAGGATAGTAATTATTACCGATAATAAACAATTGTTTATAAAAAGGGTGTTGCTATCAAACTTATAAGTCAATGGCAATGAAATACAATGTGTTGCACAAGTGAAACCCAGAGCCTGATTCCTGATTAACCATTAGGCTGACTAGGCTGCAGCCTAGGGCACCAGTCAGTCAAGGGACTCAATTATTTTAATAATCTAAGAAGTGCGGTGATCAATTGGTTAGAGGGAATTTTATTTCCGCGCGTCCTTTCCTGTCGCAACACCTGCTTCATTCTCAGTTTGACAGAAATTTAGTTTAGTTGTTCCTTAGCTCATGATTACGGATTGACGGGTTCCAAAATTTCGGGCCCGGGCAAGACTTATTTTACCTCGGGATTATTTCGGGACGGGATTATGTCCTCAAAACGGTAATCTGTGGTGCAATCGTCTTTTAATATAATTAATATTGTTGGACCAAGGTTGGTTAATTGTTGTATACATTACACTAATATTATATTAATATTATTATCTTAATACAAATATTTAAAGAGTACACAGTTATAATTATTATAAATTAATTATCTTAATTATACATTGATATATACATTTGTTGTTGCTCGATAAAGAGAATACCTCGAAATATTGCAACAAAATGGTGTTAATTTCTTAAGTGTATATAAATTAACTTTATATTTTTTATTATAATTATATTAAATATATATTAATTTGCTCACAGTTTATCATATTACAAAGGCAAGAATGGATACATAAATGAAATGAACAAACTGAATTTGTTCCAACTTTCATTTCACTTAGAAAAATAAAACTGAAGTATTCTGCGTCACGTAGGTGTAGACTATTGGTAATTTGTATATCCCACTCCATCCAGGTACACTCACAAGTCAAGATGGCCGCAGGGGTTAAGACGTGTATATGATAAGTCATAGATCATAGGTTCAAGACCCATCCTGGTCATTATATTTTTGAAACTAAAATCCTTTTAAAAAATTCATATTATTGGTTTATTAAGCTATTCAATTTGGAAAAATCATATTTTTCAAATTAAAATAACCGTTTAAATACAACAATTATAAAGTTCTGGCCTAGATCTGGACCAGATCTGGCCAATTCTGGATGAGCGAACACCTGCTTCATTCTCAGTTTGACAGAAATTTAGTTTAGTTGTTCCTTAGCTCATGATTACGGGTTCCAAAATTTCGGGCCCGGGCAAGACTTATTTTACCTCGGGATTATTTCGGGACAGGATTATGTCCTCAAAACGGTAATCTGTGGTGCAATCGTCTTTTAATATAATTAATATTGTTGGACCAAGGCTAAATCAGTTAGTAACAACATGAAGATATGTTTGAAAGTGCCTGGCAAATCAATTGATAAAATTGATCATGTCTTAAATAGAGTTTTAAAATAATACAAATTATTTAAAAAATCATTAATGAAACTTAATCAAGGCCAAAACTAATCACTTGTCTTTAAAAACAGCTCAAGGCCAAAGGTCTGTCGAGCCTAAAATTAATGGATTGGCTGAATTTCAATTATTATGGAAGAAAAACAAGCACAAACTTCTTATGATTACCTATTTGATTTCATTACAGATATGTTTTTGATATTTTACTTTAAAAAATGACAAGGTTAGGTTAACCTAAAATTGGACTATACAGTGTTCATACAACTCAATCTGAAGGTCCTGGCAAATCCTCCATTTTGGTATTAAGAGTAACACAAATTTATAAGCCACAACTTACCAATTTATAAATAAAACACTAAAATCCATATCACAACTCTTAACACCTCAAATGCGTTCACACAATTTGAATTTACAGACGGCGCACGGCCGCGGACGACCCTTGGTAGCGCGGGTAAACGGTGAGAGTAAACTTGCTCGAAACCTTTGAGTTTCAGTAAAACCTCGAGTTTCAGGGCCAAACTCGGCTCGAACTCGAAATTTTGAGTACTCGCACATCTCTACTTACTATCTACGATAAGCTATTTCCAAAATCACAACCAAGCCAAAGGTACTCATACAGTTAGGAGTGTAATTTTTATATAATTTTGCGAGAATGTTGACAAAGTTTGCTGATATTTTAAGAAAGGATTAACCCATTGGATACTTAGTTTTTTAATGACTGCATGGCCCCAGAAACCCAATTAAATTTCAATATTTTGGGTATTTTGCAGTGTTTTAGTCAATAAACTGTAAAAAATTCCTTTTTGCTACTAATTGGGCAAACATAGTGTTTTTCTTGAAGTTGGATACATTTTCTTTTTAATGCGTTAATAGAAAACAACAAATAAAAAATCATATTTAAAATATTTTGTTATAAAAATAAAAATTTTAAAATTGTTTGAATAAAATAATATAGTAAAAATAAAAAAATAAAAATAAATGTCTAATAAGTTGTCTAGTAAAGTGCAAAAACTATTTCCTTACATAAAACTTTTTAGTTTTTTACTTTATCTAAAAAAACAAATGTTTTATGATTTTTTTTTGCAAAACCACTTTTTTCTTGAATAATTTATATTTTTACCCATTTGCCAAAAATGGATCATATTGCAATATTTCACCTATCAAAATCATTCATGGATATAAGCTTAAAGTAAAAACAAATAAAAGTGAAAATAAAAAAATAAAATTTTTAAAAAATTAAACATTTAAAAAAAAACATATGTTATTACATCATCACGGAACCGTTCTGTGAAAAGTATTCAATGGGTTAATGACAAGTTAGCGCCAAGACGGTTTGAAATGTATATGAGAGATAATGACAATTTTATCAGAGCAACTGTGATAAGTTGTTTTGAATTATGTTGTCTACTTGTTAAGAAATTGATTACCTATACTTTACCAAGCAAAATTAAAATAAAAATATAATATAATATTTAAGAAAACATTGTGTAGCTATTATTTTTTATATATATTTCGTGTGTTATTTTAAAGCCCTTACGTCAAGAAGGATTTTTTTCTAGATATGGAGGGGAAACAAACGGTAAACATTTAAGAGGTAAGGTAGATTGTTAATCCAAATAATCCTCAGCTTTGAACAATAGAGCTGGTGAAGTGGAGCAGTTAATGTAGTGCCACTTAGAGTTTCACCCGGCCCCGTCTTGGGCAGTAATCGCTACGAAACCGCACGTCCTATTAGCCAAATCCACTGCTGACATAATTTTCCCAAATTCAGCTAAGGGTCGGAGGGGTCGTCCCTCCCCCTTTCTTTATGTGCCTCATATTTCTGGTAAATGGGGGTGGAATGGAGATAATGCAGCGTCGTTTGTGTCCATCCCTGTAACTCTTTCCCTTATTGTTATTTCTGTCTTGTGCCAAATCTGTTGAAAAGTACTTTTGCTGGCACAGATATTTATTTTATTACTTGATTATGTTTTTTTTTTATACGAATATATTATTTTGCACTTGCATCATGAAGAAAAAATATCTTACCATTTATTCTTTATTTCAATATTCACTATGCTGATTTTTAAAGTGATTGTTATGCAAAATAGCCCAAACAAAGAAGGCAATTATTGTCGACCTACCTTTGGGCATCACCCACATTCAGGTTTATGTGGTGTTGTCCAGCCGAGACTGAGGGAAATTCTCTTGTCAGATTTTTAAAAGCAACACAACACAACACGAACATACACAAATAAAAACAAAAAAACAACCTCACATTAAGTCGTGGTCAGGCGCTCGGCTCGGGTTCGTGCTAGGCTCAAGGACCCTTGATAACAGGAAACGTTTTTTTAGTTTCTCAAAACATCGGGACATAATGTGTTGTTTTTTGTTTTTAAGTAAACTAAGTTTTAAGTAAAATAAGTTGAAAATAATTAAAATACCCCACCTAAAACACGTAAGAAAGAAAGAAGGCAATGCCAGGTTCAGGGGGTCATGGAATAAATTAATTCAGTATAATCATAGACTAAACCTACGGCACTCCTTCATTCTTAATCTGTGGTACTATGTAAACAGAGATTCAAACCGATACCCTATGCCTCTTTTATTTTTGCGTAATAAATATATCAACACAATTTATTTAATAACTTTGCATTAAGAAATATTCTGCTTTGAGCAAATCAAGCCTTTGGTTCTATGTTATTAAGAAATTCAATGTTTAAAAGAGCTCTACAGTAGTTCTTGTTAACACATTACATTACCTAAAACATTTCAGTAACTGTACTTTGCAAATAATAACAAAACTTTACCTATACCAGTCAAGAGTATTATTTTGAAGCTAGTTAATGAAACTTCTTGAGATGTGGTTAAATACTGTATTAAACATTATACAGAACTGGTTTACAACAGAAAAACAATTAAGCGGTTTAACCAGTCAACCAGAAATTGTAAAAAAATAATAACGTTTTGTCAGTAATGTTTCATAATCCTCAGCATGAGTAGAGTCATCAGACACAAGTGCAAATGCATCTCGCTGGTGAGTGTAGGCCACTGTAACGACGACAATCCACAGATGGATCCTCTCTCAGATTGCGGCTCCATTGTCTCCGCTCTCACATCTCCATTCAAATCTCTAACCCTTCTGGCGAATAATGGACTCCTACTTTGGTTATTAATGGACGTCTTCATTGTTAAGTTGATTAAATCATACTTTTGTTTCCTTTCATTTGTTAAGTGTTTTTATGAATGTGAGTCATTACATTATACTTTGATTGAAAGTTTATAAATTATATATTTGCCTATTTGTTAGCGAATTTCCCCTATAGAAAAGAAGCTATTACCGTAGGTCTCATGGTAAGATTTAAGCCCGAGACCATGACAAATTTTTTTTTTAGGTCCCCAGATGACTAAAACACTATTTGTTCAAATTGATATATATATATATATATATATATATATATATATATAATTAATATATATATATATAATTATATATATATAATTTCATATATATATATATATATGTGTGTGTGTGTGTGTGTGTGTGTGTGTGTGTGTGTCCGTGAATGCGATAACTTGAGTAAAAAACGTCCGATTTCGATGAAATTTGGCTCAAATGTGTAATGTGACATTTATGACTTTAAGTTCGAATACCAGAAAAATCGGGCCATGGGAAGGGGGGTTTATGGGGGTTTTAAATTTTCCAAAAATCAGTTTTTTGCATTTTTTACCCTAAAAATTTTAAAACACTTAATTTTGGTTTGTTATAGAGCTTTAAAAAACAAATAATATGGTATTTTGAATTATTAAGCTAGGTTAAGTGGTTGCGGAGAAAATCCAAAAAACCTGCTCATAAAATCTTCTATGTTAATCTTATTGGAAAAAGGTTTTTGGCTTTTCCTAAGTTAATTTTAATGTAAACTTCACATTTGCTTTTACCAATCAACTCAGCTCCACAAAACAATCATTTTGGTGTTTAAATTGTGATTCTACGTCCAACCGTTGCAGAGATATTCAAAGTGCTAAACACAGTACGTTATCCAATGTTATCCTTATGGAGAAAAATAAAATTTGATATCTCCATTATTAATGAATGTATATTGATGAAACTTGGCACGTGGGGTCACGTAGTACTGGTATATTGATATTTGCACAAAAAATTGATTTTATGTTGATTATCCCCGTAGCAGCGAACCTGCGTACTCAGCCCCCATGTTATTATTATGGAGAATAAGTAAAATAAAATGACTCCCTTAATTATGAACATAAATTAATAGAACTTGGTATGTGGCTTCACCTTGTTGAGTTATATTGATATTTGCATAAAAACCCATTTTTTTAGTTTCTTGTTGAAGCAAACCTGCTTACTCATCTCCCATGTTATTCTTATGGAGAATAATTAAAATGTTATATAGTGCTTACTTATGATTGAATATTGATTAAACTTGGTATGTGGCTTCACCTAGTTAAATTATATTTACATTTGCATAAAAACCAATTGTTTGTGTTCCTTGTTTCAGCAAACCTATGTACTCATCACCAATGCTATTCTTATGTAGGATAATTAAAATTGTATATATCGCTTATATATGAATATAGTTTTATGAAACTTGGTATGCGGCTTTATATGGTATTAAGACATATATTATGCATTGGAAATTCGCTGAGTACGCAGGTTTGCTGCGACGGGGGTATTTTAATCTCCTCAAAGAAAGGACTTATGTTTGACAAACCTTGAAGTATCTATTTTGAGGTTTATGTAAATCATAAGTCTCAACACTCTTTGAAAGACTAAACACTGAACGTGTTTTCAAATAGTTGTTTTCTTTTTTGTCTTTATTGTGATAGTCACCAAATAAATGCCAATATAATTCATGCTCAATATGTTCAATATGAGGGCTATATTGTTGGTAACAGCTATTGCCGTAAAGTAAATGGTAGGGGAGGAGTGTCTATTCTTGTTTCTAAGAATGTTAGTTTTAAGCCTATGGGACTTGATGAATTTTTGTGATGAAATTCATATTGAGGTTGCTGCCATACGTGTTGTTGATTATAGTTCGTGTTTAATTATTGTATCTCTGTATAGGTCCCCTGATGGAAGCGTAAAGCTATTTCTTGACAAATTTGACCTAATGTTGAAGTACCTGATTAGTTTTAATTGTAAGTTGATTATATGTGGAGATTTTAATGCTGATTTTGATATTACTAAGTGTAAGCCTAGTGTTCCTGAATTTCTGAACCTTTTGCGTCAATATAATTTATACTGTACAAATAGAGAGTTTACTAGGGGAAATTCATGTTTGGACAATGTTGTTACTAATCTTAAGAAAAATAATTTTAATGTTTCTGTATTTGACCCTGCTTTATCTGACCATAAAGCTATCCATTTTGAAATCTTTAAATTGACTGTCGTGAATAAAAATATAGGTGAGGGCCATAAGGGGTTGGTAAGAAAAATCACTGAGCCTAAGAAAAGATTATTTATCAATGAATTGGAGTGTTTTGACTGGTCTTTCTGTATGTTGGACAGTACTTCTGCGGAGGAAAATTTTAATGTATTTTTTGACAAGTTAATATGTATATTTAATAAATGTTTTCCTTTAGTTAGTAAGAATGGTGGTGTAAAAGCAAAAGCTAAGTTAAAAGATTGGTATACCCCAAAGCTTGAAAAAATGAAAAATGAAATTCTTTTTTTAGTAGATGTATTTAATAAAACTAATGATGACCAGATTTCGTTCCAATTAAAAATGAAAAGAAAATTGTATAGAAATGCTTTGCAGTCTGCCAAAAGGGATAAAAACATGGAGACGATTGAAAAATCTAAGAACAAGTGTAAAGCTGCTTGGGCAATTATTAATGGCTCTGTAAATAAAAAACATAGCTATGAAAATGATATTCTGCCTGATGAATTTAACAACTTTTTTATTAATGTAGTAGAAGATTTAAGCCATAAAACTGATACAACTGTTGATTTGTCTGCTCAATTTCTCTGTAATAAAACTAAGCCCAATTTTGAATTTCAGTGTAGAGAAACCTCAGCCCAAGAAGTCTTGAAAATTGTTAATTGCCTCTCTAATTCAACGTCAGTTGATGTGTATGGATTTAATAGTGTATTATTTAAAGAAATTATACACCTTATATTGGAGCCTTTTACATATTGTCTAAATAAATGTATAGTAAGTGGGGTTTTTCCTGCCTGTCTGAAAATATCTAGGGTTGTTCCAGTCTATAAAAAAGGTGATCAAAATTTGCCAAGTAGTTATCGCCCAATTTCATGTATCCCGGTAATGGCTAAGGTTTTTGAAAAAATTTTAAAGATGCAGTTATGTAGTTATTTTGAAAATTTAGGTCTCTTTTGTCCTAGACAGTATGGTTACAGTTGTGGATGTTCGACGATTGCAGCAGTCGACGAACTTGTCAATAATATTCTGCAAAATTTGGAAGATACTTGCTCTGCTCAGTTAACCTTATGTGATTTGAGCAAGGCGTTCGATGTTGTAAGGCATGATTTGCTCTTGCAAAAGCTGCAATATTATGGTGTTCTTAATGCTGAATTTGAATTGTTTAGGTCTTATCTGGACAATAGAAAGCAAGTTGTTGATGTTAAGGGATCCTTGTCAAAAATTATCAATGTCAAATATGGTGTCCCACAGGGTTCTGTTCTGGGACCTGTACTTTTCTTAATTATGATAAATGATCTCAGCTGTAATCTTTCCACATTTTCAATTATATATGCTGATGATACCACATTACTCAGTACGCACAAAGATATTACTCAACTTAAAACTTTGACTAAAATTTCTTTAGATGAAGCTACAGATTGGTTTCTTGCTAATGGACTGTACTTAAATGAAAATAAAACTCAGAATCTCCTTGTTACTTTAACTTCCACAAAAAATAATGTAAATTCTGATGTTTCTGATAGTGTTAAAATACTTGGTATTACTCTTGATTCTCAGCTCTCTTGGAGTTGCCATATAGATGAAGTATGTAAAAGACTCTCTAGAGTAATATATTTACTAAGTAATTTGAAAAGACATGTAACTTTAGATTATCTAAAAGTTGCTTATTTTGCTTTTTTCCAAAGTATAATTCGATATGGCCTTATTGTATGGGGTAATGGTACAGGTATTAATAAAATCTTATTACTGCAGAAAAGGGCACTGAGGATAATGACTAATTCACATAAACTGGAACATTGTAGACCTCTATTTAAAGAAACAGGTATCATGACCATAGTAAATCTGTATATATTTGATGTCTTGTTATTAATTAAGTCTAATTTTAACCACTATTTACAAGTGAACCACTTTCATTCTTACTCTACACGGGGAAATGATAAGTTAGCTGTGAGCAGATGTAGACTGACTAAGACTATGAATTATCATACAAATTTAGCTGTAAAATTATATAACAGGTTACCTTCACACTTTTCTCCTTTACCTTTAAATGTTTTTAAAAACAAACTTCATGACTGGCTAATAAAACATCCCTTTTATGATATTAGAGAATTTTTTGAAATAAATCTAAATAAGGAGAAATTTTAAAATCTGTATCTGTTATGACATGTGTCTAATCTGACTGTGCATTTTGTTTTTGTATAAATATTTTATCACCTACATGTCATATATTATATGGTTAATTTTATTGTAGTAATAAGTACTGTGACAAGGTCTATTGTAATTGTTGTAAATTACTGAATGACTAATAAATATTGTCTATTGTCTATTGTCTATTCCTTGTGAACTTGATATTAAGCATTTCCATCATAAATTGCAGCAGTTCACAGTGGATGTATGCAGGTAATAAAAAGTCTTTATCATACTTTAAGTAAAAGTGTATTCAACCATTATGAATTGAAACAAAACTATAGTGAATTTATTCTTATAAGATTGTTACATAAACAACAAAAACATATTTTGTTATAAAAACCACATGTTTACAGTCTTTCTAGACTACCCCGCTGAGCTGAGCTACCATCTAAATTTGAAAATCAGTTTCTTAGTTGGCCTACATGTTTTTTTTTAAACAGATGACCAGCTTCACTTTGATAAGTATTTCTTGTTAAACTTTTTCAAATTGTTTTAACCCTGACCAATATATGGGTTGTTCCATCTTAAATTTGGCATCAGCCCCTGGCAGTCAAAGGTTTAACCCTAGCAGTGGCCAATGGTGTAATTGGGAAATGGCAGGCTAAATTTGGCGATTTTGCAAACTTTTTTTGAAAATTCGTATAAATTCAATCGAAGAAGTAAATCTAGCCAACCTTATATTTATTTTGATCGGAATGAACCGTAGAATCTGAAAATAGTAAAATAAAAAGATCTACAAAGGTTCAATTTTTCGGTAAAGTGAAAAAAATAAGAAAAATTATAAAAAGTTTCTTTGAAATTTCAAAAACAGTCTTGGTAAAATTTTGTCTACAGATTTTTTATGGAAAATTCGTTATATACATTTTGTAGACATTTCAATTCCCTACATAGAAATATATAACATGTTGGGGAAAGAACTTTTTTTATAAGTGTTAGGGGCATAACAGTATAATAGCAACTCACCACTACCAGATAACAACACCTCAGACACATCATCAGGAAAGTCGTTCAACTCAATATCACTGCCTATATCACCCTCTAAATCGTCATCAATGTCACTAATACTTTCTTCAAGAGCACTCCGAATGTCACTACTAGCCATTTTTAAGTAAATTCGGCTAAATAAATTACTAAAACTCTCTTACACAACTCACAACGGCCAAACAACAACATGGCGCGCCATTTTGGGTACCGCATATTTCAGATGTCATATTTTCAACCCCAACAAAAGATAAAGACGTCGAGACAGATATAGGAAGAAAGCCTGAAATCTGCTGTTTACAGTGATACCAAATACAGTCCAGTTTGGAGCGAGCCAAACGAACTGTCTGAGATTTCGTAAATAGCTGTGCAGTTGCTGATTAGGCAGCTGCAGTGTTGGGAGGAAAAAATATCACGAAATATATCGCAGCTGTTACACGTTATGCTAGGAGCAGTGCTGCCAATGACAAAACTAAATTCTTCTACATTTCTTTCTCTTTAAAATAACATATTATTTGAGTAGTAACTATAACTTATACTGGATATAAATCAGATTTTCCTGAAGGGCAGGAGCTGGCGATTCCACAAAGAAACAAAAAACACCTGCTTTCATAAAATCATATTATCTGTCGAATCAATATGTCGATCTAAAAATCAATTACCAAAATAAAAAACAACTTTTTAGGAATGCATTGGTCCCAGTCGCAACGTCCCGCGACAAAAATTACCCGAGCTGGGTAATTTAAAAAAAGTCGTGTTTTGACATTTTCCTAGCGTCGGCTGCAGGAATCTCGTCGCGCCAGAAATTCATTCGATTTCTAATCGTCGTGACATTGTTATATAGCTGCTGCAGGGTTCATTTATGTAATAAAATGAGAGTTCAGAATATTATCTTTTGAATGATATATATATTGTTCACTTTTGAGTTGATTATTAGTGTTTTTTTTTACATCACAGAAATTTCGGTTCCTGAAGGGCAGCTCCAGTCCTCTGCCACTTTAAGGTGACACAGCCAAAGTACGGGAGCCATCCTTTGGCCACTGCTAGGGTTAATCCTGTTTTCCTAAGTTGCTAAGTAAAACTTTTTGACTTATCTTTTCAATCCCTTAGGTCACCTTTGGTAGTTCTTAACTTAAAAACAGCAATATAAATACAGAAAATGGACGGTTTACTTACATTAAGACGGTTGAGCAGGAGGTCCAACACCAGGGCAATCTTGTTTGAGAGGATCACAAACCTCGAGTTGCCGGGGTGGTTGACACAAGCCAGGCTGTAGACTGTGCAGGTGGTCAGGAAACACCTGGAAATGAAACGAGAATCTTCACTGTATTTGCCAAAAAAGGTTGAGTTAAAAAAATATATACTAAACAAATTAATACAATTTAGTGTAAAGGATTTATGAGTTTGTAAGTTGTAAATGATTACTTGTTGTATGGAACCTAAAATCTATTTTTGTTGTATGAAATAGTTTCTTAGATGTAGATAATAATTATATGTCGGGAGGGTCAGAGCCCTTATTCTTTGGTAGATGTACGAGCTGGGGCGGCTGTTTTTAAACAGCAACCATAGGCAATGTATTACCTTGAAGAAGGCCTTTCCGGTTTGGCATCCTCATTCTTGAGGGTCGTATTTGGGTTTTTCGTTTATAATTGTTGGGAAGCTAGTTTGGAGGGGGTCAGTTAAGGGCCGGGTTCGAGTGTGGGACCTGGGAGTGACACCCTCTGACGGGTAAGTGATTTTGTTCAACAATATCACTATGTTGAGTACTGGGTTATTGTAGAATTTACCAAGGTTATTTTAGTTTTTATCTCCGAGTCTTTTTTAAAGAGTTGGTTCATTGATTACTTGGTGATTAAAATCGTTTATGATAGCTGTGCCCACTCTAGTCATAGATTATAGTGTGTGTGTGTGTATATATCTATATCTATAAAAGAGGAAGTATGTATGTATATATGTATGTAGCCTATGGACTCCGAAACCGCTCGACAGATTGTAATGAAACTTTCAGGCATTATTAAGCATTATTCAAGGATGGTTTGTGTGAAGTTTGGTGCAAATCTGTCCAAAGGGCTCCGACCCAGAGGGCATACAAGGGAGCAGTGTCAGGTTTTAGAAATTTAGTGTTTACAAAATTAACAGCTGTAATTAAAAAAATTCCAAGTTTCTTTAAACTGTCATTTATTTAAATGTAAACAACACAATGTAAACACAGAAATGTAAACACTGGCTGGTTTATTATCTTTTGAATTGTGTTACTTGAATGAATCGTGTTACTTGAATTTATATTAACTTTTTTATTTTAACTTTTGGGCGCAGCAACGCGCGCCGGGTAACTGCTAGTATATATATATATATATATGTACTAGCTGGCCTAACAGACGTTGTCCTGTCCTAATGTCATTGAATTTGTTTTATGTCAAGTACTTGTTCATTTTCAATCTAAGCTCGTTCGCTTCGCTAACTCGCCTATCGAAAAAAAAGAAAAAAAAAAGTTTACGTCCTATTCTCAGACCTACCGAATATACACACAAAATTTCATAAGAATCGGCCAAGCCGTTTCGGAGGACTTTTGTTAGAAACACTGTGACACGAGAATGTTATATATATGATATACACATATATGTGTTTGCACTCTAGCGATCACATTTTTTGTCTGATTTAATTCAAAAATCACTTTGACAAATTCGTTGGGCAAAGCAATCGGAAAACTCTAACCCCCTTTTATGGGATTTTAAATTTCAAATTTTGAGTTTTTGGGTCCAAAAAGGGTCAAAAAAGCTACGGGTGCAATATTAATGCATATAAAAAGATGAAGATTAGTGAGGCAAAAATTTTAAGCCCCCTCTCATCATTCTAGCACAACTAGTTACTGAGTTATTAAAGAAAATGTATATAGACTAAATACAGTACGTTGTCTTATGGGGGTTTTACATTAGAAAAGCCTGTTATTCATATGTTGGTGAATTTTTATCATCCACAGTATCGTCATGCATACTTTCAATCCTGACTGGACCTTCTCCTAACCTTATAATGTGTAAAATTGTACTCCCAGCATTGCAGGTAAGTGGAACCAGGAGCTTCAGAACAGCCAAAAATATATTTTTCAGATTTCGAAAAAATTGGAATAAATATACGTTTTAACACTGATTTTTATTTTTTAAACTTTTTTATGTGGAAATTCACTTCCTTCACGTTAGCGTGCAGTGTGCGAACTCGTTTATTTGTTTGAATAGATTTCCACTGCCAGCAAATAACTTTGGTTGTTTTATGTTGATTACGTTCCCCAAGGTTGTGAATTTGGTAGTATGTAGGCAACTACCATTTCATAACAATAGCAATTCAACAGTAAAAACTGTTTAACCACAAAATTAATTAATATGGAATTAAAGTGACCATGTTTACAAGGTATGCTAATACAAGACAGCCATTACTGAAATGCGAAAGACCCTTTGATTGAATCTGTTTCTTAGACACATTCCTCACCTTCGCTGAACCACCTCTAAATAACAGTGAGTGGGGCAGTTAATATTGAAGGTGTCAATTCCTAAACTTTATATCTGGAAAGTGTTTTACCAATTTTAAGCCTTTTATTATTATTATTTAAAAATTTACTTGTTATTTGACAGATGTTATCTTTATACTGATATTTTTACCATGCATCTGCTTGTTATTAGACCCTACCTCAAAACATAAACTCTGTAATATTGGTGGCATTTTACTATGAACAGTCACAGTTATTTTTATTTATTATTAAGTACTTTGTACTTGTTATTCTTTGATAATTTCTGTAAACGTGAGTAACATTTGATTGAACAATTACCTACCTTGGAGAATTGTGAAGTGTGTGATGTAATTCAATTGAATTAGAATAAAAAAATAATCCAGCCAATATTCATTGTGAGTTGCACAAAGTTTACGTCCCAAAAATTTAAAATAAAGGAGTCATTTGCTAAAGGGTACAATTTGTTATGGAGAAAATTTAACATGCTTAAGGAAAACTTTGACAAATAGTTCGTTTGTTGCCAGTGATAAATTCATTGACTCTTTAGTTTTTGTTGTTTTTTTTAAGATCGTAAATTGGTATGGCAAGCACATGAATAATTTAAATGAAATATATATATTTGTATATATGGAAAAATGAAAATAAAGTCTTAGGATCTATAAAGTAAAGAATAATATCCATATACCAGTTTATTTTTTATTCCAAAATGGAGGTTGTTGACTGGACAGCCTTTGAAGCAATTATAAAGAGAGCCAAAATGAATTCCATAGGATCAACCTATACTCAAGCAAATTCTTTCCTCAACCTTTGGTTTTACTGTGCTCCAATAAGCCTTTACGATATGACTGACTGTCGTGAAACTTACACTCGACCAGTTTTGTAGAATTTGGGTACCGAGTAGTAGATTCTTATATTTCTACGCTAGCAAACATACATAGAAGCGACCACGGGAGCAAACAATCTTCATGCAAAGTACTCACTTGGGTGGCAGGTAGGGACTCATATTCTTCGGAATGTCTAAAGCCAAGTTTAGAATGTTTGAAAGAGCAGTGAACCCATTGAACTCTTGAAACACCTTCTGGTCAAGCTCGTTCTGAAAACATATATAAATATAAGACATTTATATCTTGCTTAAAAACACATGTTTACTGTGGTACACTGAAAAAATTAGTTAACTACTCAAATTTGGGTAAAATGTCATTTTAATTTGTTTGTAGAGTAGGTAATAAAAGTAGTATGGAAGTGCTAGAAAAATGTTGTTTTCCACTAAGTTTTTACCATCTTGTCCTCAAGTCAAGTTTTAAGAAAGTAAATAAATTTCAGTTTACACAACCAAACTGTTTTAAAAACAAAAACAAGACCAGGCAAGGTTTGTTGAAACAGGAAGTACACCATTTGTAATTGGAGAAAAGAGCAACTGGGCTATAGGAAGTTAGAAGAAAGAATGAAAGTCAATCTAACCTTCTATCCTACAACTTTTTAAGATGCCTCAAACAGTAAGAAATTGAAATATTTTCTGAGCAATTACCAACTTTTATTAAAACTACATACCACCCTTAGCTATACCAATGTTTTTGTTTTCGGATGGCAACAGTTGAGCTTAGAAAAATATAAACTTTGAGGCTGACTTAAGCCCTTCAGAATGTCAGGATCGAAAATTAAACACCACTCTGAAGTTACTCTCGACTAGAGCCTATCCAAAAACCCAGGTCGGGATCAGAACATCTACCCTCCCTCCACCCCCCACACCACGGCTGCGACTAAAATTGCAGTTTCACTAACTATGTACATATATAACAAAATATATGACGTCACTCTCAACGTTAACGTTGTAGTGGGAATGGAGGGAGGGTAGAAAATCTGCTCCCGACCTGAGCCTTTGGATAGGCTACAGCTGCCAGTGCTGAAGTTTCCCATTGGATGCAAACTAGTTCCTAAAAAAGCGCATCACTGAAGTATTCTGACTACCCCATGTCCCCCACTCCTTCACCACCACAAGGTTGATAGTTTGAATACCGGTACCTCGGTGATGCTCTTCTGCCACCAGATGACGTCATGCTACGATGCGCAGTAGAACACCTAACTTAAATGCATCTAGAGTCACGTGACCCAGGCCCATTAGTTATCGTAGGTCCCGACCCACCTGCTTGTCCAACAGTCGGTTGACCTCGGCCAGGTTCCGCTCCAGCAGTGTCACCGCGTTGTCTGGCCACTGCCCCACCCCCTGGCTGGCGTGCAGCTTGTCCACACTGCGGATGCACTTGAGCAGCCGCATCTTGTTGGGGCTGTCCAGCTTCTTGACGCCCTCCAAAGACAGCTTGGACAACAGCTCCTCGCCCCTGCAGCAACCAAAAACACTGTTCAGTACAGTAAACCTGGAGGGCCGAGCATTGCTCGGGGAAGCTCAGTTTTTTAGACTCAGCGTAATTTTTCACCATGTCCCCCTACTGACGAATTGCAGAACTGCTTAGCTCATTTGCCTATTTTCTACGTGTCTAAGGTCACTCCAGTTGTTATTATAGCTCGGTTTCCCTTCAGGTAGTATTTTGATGATACATGCACATTATATTAATTTGTAATATGATTACTCTATATATAATCTTGATTCATTGGTTTTAGTCATTTTCCTCGGGAAACCACAAGTTAATACACGAGTTACTCTGATAGCTTACTAACTGATTATAAACAGCTGTTATGATTCTTTTGTTTTTATTTGAAACTCCATAAAGCCAATGTTAATTTTGTTAACTGTTCAAATTAGTTTGATACATAATTATGAACTGTTTTTAGGTTTCGTTTTGGTCTCGGCCACCAGATTTCTCAACAAATAATGTATAAAATCCTGCCTCACCTCTGGGCCATGCGCGAGCGTATCTTCTTGCACCGCTTTCGCAGCGCCTTCTGTCGCTCCCGATCCTGGGCCAGCTTGGCGTCCATCTTGTCGGGCGGTGCGTCGACGATGACAGGCTCCGAGTCATCCTTCATATCCCGGACTGCCTCCTGGTGGGCCTTGCCTCTCAGGTGGCTCAACAGATAAACCTCGGACTCGATCTGTCAACACAGTCCATTTGTATGTTTTCGAAAATACAAACATAAAAGATATAGGCCTACAACTTGCACGGTAAAAAAGACTTCCGTTTTAAAACAAATCACATAATACTTACAAATTGCAACCTGTTTACCTGATTACCTGTAGTCATCTTGTAGGCCCTCCATCCAGAGTATAAGATCTGCCACTGAGCTGCTACCTTCTAGTTTATGCGGCTAAAGGAGCCATGTCAAGGAAGAAAGATTATAGGGATCTCAGAGCACAAAAATAAATTGTCCGGATAATTTTTAGTCTATACAGGAACACTATAAAAGCATTTACTTAACAAATAGTTTATAATTGCAATTTAAACTTTTAAATGTCACTCATGTCTTTGACACTTTGAGGTAAATTTGAAAGTTTTAGACCAATGTAATCTGGTTTTGTTTCAAACAATAATAGCCGATGTTGAGTTGAGGGATTTAAGTGTCCATTTGTAGTATTATAAGCGTGCTTGTGAGGGTGGATAAAGTTATTTTCTTTGACACAAATACTGGATTCCGGCATTAAAAGAGAGGGAACAATCAAAATATTTGAATTTATGAAATGCTGACGACAGGAATCATGTGGTCTAAGTCTTAACACTGTACAAATAGCTCTTTTCTGACTAACAAAAATGATCAGCAAATTCTGCTTACTAGAATCACCTTAAAGTATTCAAAGAGGGGTTAGAAGGAGAAAGTGTGTCACTTTTCTCTTAAAGATACTTGAGTTTGCTACACTTCCAAAAACTATATTTGTTAGAAACAAATATTAAATACATAGAAATATATATTTAAACTGGCAATGCCATTGAAATGCAAAATAAAATTTCAGATTACATAATTGTAGAGTTCGTGATTAGTTGCATTGCCATGGTCACAGAGGGAGCAGAAGGAAAATGGCAGCTACCATGAAGGCTTCACTATTTCTAGGATATTTAACATGGGTTTGCGCACTTAAAGAGCTTAATACATCCAGAGCTCTCATCTGGGGTGAAAACTTAAGCCTACGTGATGGCTGCCCTTTCCCCCTCTGCATAAACAAACCTTATGGTCAAAGAAAGGAGTCACCATGGACACAAAGGGGTTTGGTTTGTTTATGAATAATTCAGTAGGGAAAATGGCGGCCAACATGTAGGCTTCACTTTTTCTTGGAAATTAACATGTGTATGAGAGCTCTAGATGTATTAAGCTCGCTGGTTACAGCTATGAGAATTGTTACTTTAAAAAAAGGCTTTTGAGAATTATTCTTAAGCTAAAACGATAAGATTCAGTAAAACAGTATTTTTCAGATCTCGGGATGTTAACAATTTATGGGTTATATATATATCTAAAACCATAATGTATGTTTAACAAAATGCAAACCCTAATTTATGTACTAACAATAATCAATATAGTACAAGACTGCACAGAGAGGTGGAGAACCACAATTTACAATATTATGGAAAGAAAACTCAACTCATAGGCAATAATTTTTTGTTCAATTTACTAAGGAAATTTGTACTTTAAAAAGCCCTGATAGAATTTAGAAAACAGTTAAAAGAGTATATTTTGCAGCTTTCCTTATATTCTTTTGATGAGTTTTGTAAATTAGAGGCAATACAAATTTATTGCTATTCTTTAATTATTGTATTGCAATTTTAGTTATTTAGGTTTGCAAAGGAAAAGCACTTGGCTTGGGAGAGACTCTTTGAGTCTCTCTCTACATCTGAAGAAGTCTCAAATGGAGACGAAATATTATGTAATATGTGTGTAAAATTACTCTCTTTGTTGCTGTGCTCATCTGAACCAGTTTCTTCAGGTGAGTTAGCTGTGTATCCCACCTTTTCTCAATGAAATTTTAGTTATTTAGTAATTTAATGTTTGAATTATTATCTTAATGTGTATGTTTTAACTGTATGAAACACGGAGGATTTCTACTGTCCCTACTGTTTTGAATTTATGTATATCTCTATTCTATGTTCTATGTGCATTCGTTGAATAAAGAAATATTGATTCGACGTGTTACATCGCCCCACTCACCAGCACGTTGCACTTGGTGCACAGCTTGTAGGTGTCGTAGGGCGTGAGGCGAGGCGCCTCGTCGTCTGCTGCTCCCCGCAGCGCCCCAGACTCCAGCGCCCGCTGTCGGATGTGCTCGATGTTCTCCTCATGGCGGCGGGCCGAGTCCACCTGCTTCTGCTGTATCTTCTTCTGCAGCTCCTCAGTGTTGGCCTGCTGGATGGCCTGGAGCGCCTGGACGCGCTCCTTGTGATCCCTGTAACACACGGAGATTACACCGGCCGGCCTGCACGCTGCTGCAGAGATTGTGAGAATACATGAGAAACATCACAGAATGCGGTAGCTCAGAGGTAGAACACTGGCCTGGCATGTCAGATATGGTCAAGCAAAGGTTCCATCCTGGCTGACAGCAATCATTAATTGTCAGCGGTCACCACAGCTTACCCATATGACTAATGTCTTTATGGTATTTTCTTTAGATCACTGCAAAGACCTATCACACGCAGGCAGTTAAGTTTTTTTTTAATTAACGTTTGCAATACGGTGATTTAAAAACAACCCTATCTGAGGGATTATTATTGGTGATAGGCCTAATTAATTTCTATTTGTAACATGCACGACATCAGAAACAAAAATGACAAAACATAACCTATATAGTTCCTCTTAAAAATAAGACCATAATAAGCAAGGATATATAACTTTATGAAATAAGACAATTTTTTTTAACTCAAACAATATCTTATTAAGTAAGCCAATTTTTATTTTTAAGAGTTTTAATTTTATTTATTATGGCAGAATTTCAGATTGGTTAATACAATCACACATAAGAAAGCACATAAGAAAGTGTGACACTACTGTACAACTTGCACATGTTAAAAAGATAATTTGAATTTGAATTTTACTCACTGGCAAAATAACCTGTGCACAGCTTGTCAACTCTAGACTTAAGAAATAAAAATATTGACTTGAAAAGTAAGATTCAGGAAGAGTTCGGTAACAGTTGTAACTGAAACTGATTCTGACTGCAAAGTAAAATTATCATTATGAAGTTGAAAGTTTGGTAAGTTGGGAAAAGGATAGACAGAAAGCTTTCCTGAAGAGAATAAAACAGGTGTAGCACAGGAGCCACATAAAAAAGACAAAAACACTTGATATTTCGTCCCTCTTAGGGACTTCATCAGAAGAGACGAGACCTCAGTCTCTCTCTGATGAAATCCCCATCTTTTCCCAATTTTCACAGCTTAAAGCTTTTCCAAATGAACCTAACAATTATGAAGTTGAGAAATTATTGTGACATTTGTAATCACTGATTACAGAAAAACAAGTTTCATAACATTTTGGGGTCTGGAATCTGACCCCATCTTAAGGTGATAATAATACTTAGAACATAACAAAATTAATCGAGCAATCCAGGAAAAGTTTCATTAGCTTAGGGAGAAATCTTCATGAGGTTTAGGATTTTAGTAATATAGCTCTCGGATTCATGCTTACCTCACTTTCTCACGAGCCAACTCCTGCCTTTCCTTCTCCTTTTCTTGCTGTTCTCTACCAATTCTCTCCTCTCTTTTGCGTCGCTTCTCCTGCATCTTTTCTAGTCTTTCCTGAAATTACATCAACATACTAAATTAACCAGAAAAACTGTAGTAATTTACGAGACTAGCATCGACTAATCATGTACTCATGTGAAAAATCTTAATTTGAAAATTATGACAAAATTTCTCCCTAAAAAGCTCTCTCCCCTTTGTTTGGGGAATTCTCCCAAAGCATGTAAAACGGTTTGTAAACGTGCATGGATCTAAGACTGGCATCAACTAATCATGTGCTCATGTGAAAAATCTTAATTTGAAAATTATGGTAAAACTTCTCCCTAAAAAACTCTCTCCCTACGGGTGAAAGGAGACAGAGGTTGCTGGGGAAAAACCTCTCTCCCCTTTGTTTGGGGAATTCTCCCAAATCATGTATAAGGGTTTGTAAACGTTCATGGATCTATTAAGCAAATTAAAAAATTATGTGGTGTATAAGTGGACTGTATAATGAAAAACACTTCTTACTGTAAAATGAAAGTTAATTAATAACTGTGAATGATTGAAAACTGAATGACTGTGAATAGGTTTATATAACAAATATGTTACTGCACTGTTAGTAATGAAAATTGAATGAGTCTATTGGCAAATGTATCCGACCAGTGTGTTGTAGCACAAAAAGCACGTGTCTCCATGCGCGTGTGGCTTGGACGGCCCGAGAGTTGCGACTGACCAAAGGGATTGATCATTTAAGGCCCCCTCCATTTGTCAATCAAAAAGTGGCAGGAAAGGAAAAATGTGAAAGCCTCTTTGGTGCCGCAACAGGGTTGAAATTAGTAGGTATAGTATAGACATTTTGTAGGTGATATCAGCTGTGGTAAATGTTAATTAGATAATCAAGCGGAGCAATTTACAGATACCCTAGTATATCATGTCTCTGTTTTAATATAAGAAATATTAACCAGTCCGGGGTGGCACCCAATTATGCAAGTATTGTAGTTGTTCATAAATATGGATTGATTTTTTTCCTAATTGTATTACTTTTACTTTTTTGTTGCACTTTATAAAGCTGTTTTATTACAGTCTCGACGATCAAATAATTTTGCCCCCTAATCCTGGGATCAAAATATTTTGTCTGATATACCCGCAAATACTCATTAGCAAAGGAATGGTTGCGAAGTGGAAGTGTTTTCACCACAGGGGTCACCAAAACATCACTCTAGGAGTGACAACTGCTCCAAGTAATGCAACAAAATACTCATAAACGAAGAATAGCTCATGAGTAATTTGGGACTATGTAACTTCCAATGATGTATCTATCAATCAGTCCTAACCTACAAATTATTTTTCTATACTAGGACGATGTCAGGAGACATGTACAGGGAGGATGTTAAGTAGCAGGAGTGGGGGAGGATGGAGAGGTTGACTTTATTTGTTTGGCAAGTCATGCATGTCAAAGATGTGCAAGCAGCAAAGGTCAGCTCCTAAATATCTGTGTTAGCACACACTATGCCTCCCTACAGTACACTTAAAAACCATGGTGATGGATTTGAGCTGTTGTGAAAGGCTACCATAATACCATGTATCAACAAAAAAACATGACAAAAAAAACAGATTTCTAAGAAAACCTTTTTTATAAAGCTTGCAAACATGTAATTTATTGGGTCAATCATCACATAAGATGAAATAATGCCCTAGTTAACGATATAATGCTAAACAAAATTTACGTCCACTAAAAATGTTCATTGTAAATTTAGCAAATTTATTCTAACGATATAATGCTAAACAAAATTTACGTCCACTAAAAATGTTCATTGTAAATTTAGCAAATTTATTCTATAACAACCGACAATTAATATGCAGATGCATACATTATATGTCCTTCAGGGCTGACAAAACATACATAAACCTCAATACAAACTTTCCTAAAAACATGAAAGAACTATTTTTATTTTAAATGTTTGTTACTATTCAAGCATAAGCTTCACCTGTCTCTCAGCCTCCAGTATTCTCCGTCTCTCTTCCACTGCCGCTTCCTTTGCTGCTTTCTCCTCCTGCTTCCTCTGCCGTTCATCATGAATCCCTCGCAGCCTCCCTTCTTTTTCCTAAAGCCAATCAATAATAAGCTTAGTAAGAGATGAGAAATCATTTATACCGAATAGGATGAATTGTGGGACGTACCAAAGGGTAAATTGCAGTACGTGACTTATAAACACAAACAGATTAATTAATAATATATAATAAAAATATAAAAATTGTTGAATAAAGTTTCCTTTTTTTGTACGTTCAAATTATTTTTTTTAATTGACCAAATTGTTTGGTACTAAGGTCGTTTTATAGTCCAAACTTACAATAAGTTAGTCCAGCGGTTCCCAAACTTTTTTGTCTGGGGACCCACTTTCATTCTGGATTTTTTTTGGGATCCACATATTAAATAATACTATGACTACTTTTATTTATTAATTATTATTACTATTTACTATTTAATTATTATTACTATTACTATTATTATTAACGTGTAAATTTTCTACTGAGAAATACACCTCTATATGAAAAGGGTGAAGGTGATATAATTTAAGACACAATATTTAATCCAAAAAAGACTTTTAATTCAGAAACTTAAAATTAATGAGACTTGTGGAAGGGATATTTACTATTTACAATCCGCTCTATATCTGGATTGAATGTTGACAACTTTAGGAGCATGTAATTTTTCACAAAACGCACATTTCTGTATTTATTTTTAAAATACACCAAAGTGGAAAATGGCCCTCTCACACAAATACGTGGTTGTAAAACCCATCAGCTCTTTCTAGGACATGTTTGGAAGAACTGGATACTCCCCCCTTGCCTTTATCGAAAATAGGGCTAAGCTCGAGTCCTTGAATGTAGATTTCAGATCTGAATCACATGAAAGTTCTATCAGGGAGTCTTCTTCAGATGTCGTCAGGTTTTGTAATTCTGTTGTTAGAAGTGAAAATAAAACATATGCCATGAGATATGTTAAATTTTTTTTACATTTCAGTGGAGAAAACACTTCAAAAGTGTTAAGTGTTTAACCTGTTCCCGCGACCTACCCAAATTGCTCCCGCGACCTACTAGTGGGTCACGACCCATAGTTTGGGAACTGCTGAGTTAGTCAATTAAACTGATTAAAAAATATTTGAAAAAGGGTATTTTGCTTAAAAAGATATTTTAATAACTTTTATTAAGCTTGTTTGCAACTTGCAATTACTAGCTGGCACGAAATATAATTGTTTTAGACCTTTAAATATAAGAGAAACTTATTGTTCAACTGAAAAATAAAACGGTGTTGTTGTTTTACTCTATGCTCTACTATGACAAACACGCAATGGTAACGAACACACACGGTATGAAATAAAAATAAATTCTTCTTTGTAGTATATGTTTACTAGGCCTAATATAAAACCTACCTTAAAATACACTAACATTTGGTATTCAATGTGCCTGATAGAATTTTTTAAATTTAAAATGTTTTCCCAATTCTCAGACTTAGTAAACACTCTGTGTTAGGTACACCTATATCCAAACTAACTTCCAGAGAAATTTGTATTTTTGTTTACTATCCCACTCCTTTTAGTAGCAAAAAAATTACTAAAAACAGCTCACATCCTTAAACAGCTCACCCAGGCTTCCTTATCTTCTTACAACTAACCCCCCGCTACAGTAGACGCTCTTTTATCCAATATCCTAAGAACCGGCAAACTCTACTAATTAACATCAGCAGAGCCACTCACGATTGGCTTTTTCTGGTTTTGTTTGAGCACTCACAGACCACTACTGACATTAGCCACCAGCGCCCTGGACCAACGAGGTAAATATATCTAAAGGTATCGTCTCATGTAAAAAAGTGAAGCCTACATGGTCGACCGCCATTTTAGTACTCTGTCAACTCTGCTCCCACGGTAACCTATCAAATAATCCTCTTTTTACAAGTTATATGTTTGTCAGCAGACAAATATTTAACTTGTGAAGAGGGGTTTGATCAGACCAGAGGAAAATGGCTGTCAGCATATAGGCTTCACTTTTTTACCCCAGACAAGACCTCTAGGTAATAACCTTATTACAGTGCAATCGCGATAGTCCGACATTTGTTAGTCCGTCACGTTCGGTAATCTGACAGCGCCGCAGAGAGCTATTGTCACGGAAGAGTGGGGGAATCCTGTCAAAACGTGAAAGATTTCTGTTCATTGTCTGTGCATTGTTTACTGTTTAGTTACGTCGCTACTACAGACGAGTGATTTAAAGGTTAATTTTAAATTTTTACTGTAAGCTTGTGTGCTAAAAAGTCTTTTTGTGTATAGTGGACATAACGAACTACATAACTGTACACTGCTTATTCGATTGTTCAGGTCAGTCTTAAGTTAACTTTTCTTTTCTTTCGTGTGTTTAGAAATTTGAATAAACATTTTATTATTGACACTGACTTTTCTTTTAACCTATAAATCAATAATAATTGCATTGTAATGTAATTTATAGCTGTTTTAAGGGTACTCTCGGTAATCCATAATATTTGATAATCCGACAAGGGCCCGGTCCCATATCTGTCGGATTATCAAGAGTTTACTGTAATATCTTTGCACTGGATTGTATGAGCCATTTTCCGTGTTTACAGTATTTTGTACTCTGTGTTTTTATTCACAACCTTGTCATGTAAAAATATATATTACATTAATTTGGGTTTTGTACGGAGTTGATTATCTTCAATATCCCCTTTAAAAACTATGCATGTTCTATTATCCGGCATAGCCGTGATCCCGGTTAACACATTCAGTGCAGCGTGCCGGATTTCCGGCGATTGCCTAGCAAGGAAACAACTGCAATTATCCTGAATATACACGATTAACGCAGTGACTGTGTTAAAAGAGCATCCACTGCACCAAACACAGGATGTACACATCCCCACCCACCTGGCAGGAGGCGATGAAGTCGTGCCGCTTGTTTTGAGCCTCGAGCTCGTTGATGAACATGATCTCCCGCAGCTTCTCATCCTCGTCGTGGGCCTTGCGCTGGATGCCGCGGATGTACAACGCGCGGTTCTCCTCCGCTCGCTTCAGCTTCTCCGCGATCCGCTTCTTACGGTCCTCCTTCAGCTGGGCCTGCTGTTTCTGCACCTCTTCCACCTGCAGTGGGATATTTGCTTTTTTTAAAAAAAACCTCAAATGCCCGCGTCATAGGTCAATAGGCCTGTGCGGCGATCTAAAGACAGCGAGGTACTGTAACAGCAATAGTCACATGGGCAAGCCAGCAGTGACTGCTCGTGAAAAATTATCATGGGGTCAGCCGGGATCAAACCCACTGTTTGTTGTTTTTACGACAAACAATGGAAATCTGCACATGACATACATCAGATTTAGCTGGGTGAAAGGTAGGAACATGAAAGTAGTATGCAAGTTTAAAGATATTCAATGGTTACGTTTTTTTAAAAAAAAATGTTTCTAGATAATTCTCAGTTAATTTGTCCATATGAATATGAACATTAAGATGTACACATATACTGTAGCAACAGAGCACACCCTCTAAACAATGGTTACTCACCCATCGTCAGTGATGCCAACAGACATAAACGACAGAATAAAGATACTCATAAAATACGACAATTTCAAACAACGAATATTTCCGTTCTTTGTACATTTTTAACATAATTTGATACGGGTAGTTAATTATGTCCATGAATTTATTGTTTTCGCAAATTTGTAAACTGCAAAGCATGGTTTGAATAAAATATTGAGATGTATATGAAAAGTAAACAATTACAGTTTTATATCGGACAAAAAACTTAAACAGCACGCTGCCGCGGTTAGGTATGTTAGGTTACTCTGCCAACAGCAACCCAACCTACACAGCACGATAGTTTCCGAGGGTACTATTTTGAATGGTGCTCTTACAGCCTGAAGGAATCCTATGCGGTCAAAAGTATTTTTACACTTTAGACCGCTTAGGATTGCTTCAGGCTGTAAGTACACAATTAAAAATAGTGAATTCAGCAATCCCGTAACCAGACCTTAAAAAAAACCTGAGGCATAACTTTATGCTGAATGCTGCAAGTTGGTAGAACCACTGTTGTTATAAGTGGAGTGGGAACGAGGGCATGGCTTGATGGTATAGTACCCGCGACTGCTGGGTGGGGAGTTGAGGGAGTTCGGCCGCGAAACATTTCTTACTGGGCGGGTTCTCTGCTGGGGCAGTCCTTGACTGAGCCCTTTCCATCGCCTCACTTCAACGTGACTGAGAGTTCCCCAAACATCACTTGTACCGGGGTTCTCGTCCTACATTGGTTATAATGTTCTTATTTCAGGGTCTCAAAATGAGTAATTTGGGGGATTTCTGGTTAAGTCTAAACTAAAGGAAACTAGGTCCAAATGTGAAATTTAAAATGTCTTAATTATTACAAAAAATCATTGAAATCATTTTATAGTTGAATTATAATGAAATATTGTGAAAAAAATAGTATTAAATTAGTCCTAATCAAACATAGTTATCACGTTCAGAGTCCAATGATGGATAGGCTTAAAACTAAACCCTAAAAACGTTTATTTACTAATAGTTTTTCTTTTGAAAGTCACTCTGAGTATTATAAGTTTAAATTATAAAATTGTGATACTAATTTGACATAAACTTCAATACTTTTTCCGATAATAAAAAATCATTTTAAGAAAGATTCTACAACGCGTGCATCTTTGAAGAGAGTTTAGCAGAATTAATATTTTTTCCCCAAAATGGCGATATCTGGCGTCACTCTGGTAAAAGTTAAAAGCGGAACACTTCAACATAGAATTTTCTGATTTTAGTCCAAAATACGTTTAAGCTCTTCACTGGCTAGCAAAAGCAAAATAATTGTAATAAGTTACAGCTGATCAGCTATTGGTCTGAGTTACCAACCATTTTTAACACCTGTAAATAAACAATTATTTTAGTTAATATTTAGACGATTTGTTGCTTGCTTATTTTCTTATTTGATTATTTTGTATTTCATTATATTTTCAGAAATCTTATTTTGCCTTCGACCCACCTTGTTGAGCAGCTCCCTCATCTTGTTGGTCTTGTCCTGCAGCAGCTGCTCGCGCTTGAGCTGGGCTGACTCCTGTCGCTCGCGGTGCCGCTGGATGGTGTCGGGCAGGTGGCGGCGGCGCGACGGCGACGACAGCTTCTGGTGCAGCTCCAGCGCGCGGCCCGGGTGTCGCGCCACCAGCTCCTCCAGCTGTTCCAGGGTGGACAACCGCTCGGCCCACGGGATGCCTGGACCACAGCAACGATACATAGTGGAAGTTGTGAGATGTTTGCAACATTTACAGCCAAACTTTGACATAATTAACCTGAAGCTATGGTTCCACAGACTGCGGAATTTACGGCAGGAAGTGCAAAATTTTCTGCTGCAGAAATTCCACCACGTAAAATCCGGAGAGATGGTTCCTGTGATTGCGTAAATAACGGTGTGGAAATTCAGTTGTGTCCAAACTAGTGACGAGTATGGATAGGAAGAGGAAAGCCCTCGTGGCTTTTATGCTTTATGATGACATTGATGATGATTTTGTCGATCTTTTGTCTTTATTAGTGCCAACTCATAGTGATCGGAGTGATATTTTTAAGAATAGGAACAGTGAAGGAGCTTACAACATACTCGTTTGTAGACATTTGGTAGACAATGAAACAAAATTGAAGCGCTACTTCCTGGTGTCGAAAGACCGATTTTTATTTTTGGTTAAACTCATAAAAGATTACTACTATTGTTATTATTTTGTTAATAAAATTACTAGGATAATCACCTGACCACATTGAAAGTGTTTTGAATAAAATATCGTCTGGGATTTTCACACTTAGAATAATGTCAAAAAAAGTAGTTAAAAAACATTGAGTTTTGTATTTTGCACTTATAGATTCCCATATATCATATGGGGTAGGCATTTATGGGGCCACCTCCACCAAAAATTTTGAAAATACAGAAAAAAGCAATAAGGATAATACTTGGTTTAAGAAATAGAGACTCAGTCAAAACAAAATTTAGAGAATTAGGCTTTTTAACCGTTTTATCCCAACATGTGTTATACACAGTAAAACATTTCAAGGAACACAATATACCTCTGAAGGAAGCGGAAGCCAGAAGTCGTCCATACAACACCAGAAATTTGTTAACTTTCGAATCCCATAGAGGTTTTTTAAGAAAAACATAAATTATAGAGGTTTAAAATTTGTTGAAATACTCCCAGATTCTATAAAAAAACACAAAACCTGTCAGAATTCATACAACAAATTAAAAAGTTTATGATAGATCATCCCTTATACTCACTCCTTTGAGGAATTGAATGTAAATCTGAATGTCTAGTCGCAAGGCCTAGTTCTATCAAATTTGTAGATTTTAATACATGTTTATATATAACTAAAGAGACACTATTCACTATGACAAATGATGCTATTCATCTGTAACAATTGTACAGTTAACGAATAAAGATATTTGATTGATTGATTGAATAACCTTCAAAATTCATTTTTGTATTCACTGACGTGTTGATAAACTGTAATTTTATTTTTAAAATAAAGATTTTTTAGATATATTGCACACATTTTTTTTTGTAAAAGCATTTATTTTCAATAAAAATGCATAAGCTTGATTTCAGAGGAATAGACATTTAAATGTTTCCATGTTACAAGGGGGGATATCCCCCTGATCCCTGCCGAATCTAGGCCACTGGAACTTATAACAACTATTGGTAAATTAAGATTATCTGTTTCCCTAGTTTTTCTCCTATTGCATTCCAAATTGCGTATTTTTTAAAATCCGGAAAACATTATGGCCTGACACCAACTCAACATGTTCCTCCTCTTCGGTCGATGAAAAACTTTCATCAACAATTCTTTTCGATGCACAATACATAATATAACCAACAGAAACTGCCCAGTCACAATGATAGATGGCTACTCTCCGCTGGCAGATTCCGGACTGGCACTGCTCTCAGTATGATTTGTCCGCCGGGTGGAACCGAACATTCCAGATGCGTAAACGCACGTCAGTGGAACCAGTCAACAGGGAACTCCATGAACCAGTGTCGTTATAACTACGCAGCGGAAAATTTAGCACCGCCCGCCGTAAATTCCGCAGTCTGTGGAACCATAGCTTGAAGGGACTGACTACACAATTGGTTATATCGAGGAATCTGTTACAATGAGGTTAGGTTTGCTAAGATTTCGCTACAGGAGGTTCACAAACTTAATTATTAACCTATTAATATCTATTTAAGACGCCAATGCAACCTGGGCGTATTTTAAGGCGAATATGAATGAATGATGCGAAGTGTAGAATGGGTAAAATGCCTAGTGTAGCGTTGTTACTGACCAAGACCGATTAATTCTTTAGCCAGGATCATTAATTAATAGCCCAATGACTAATGGCAGCTGGATCCAGTATCGAACCTTCACAAAATTTTCTCAGGATTTTGTCCAGGATCGATCTGGCGAACTTCAGATTATGAAGTGAGCACGCTAACCACTGTACTAATCAGCCAATTAACAAACTGATTGGATTTAACCTTGTTAAAACACTGTGATTTATCATACATTGCATAGAACGTTTTACATTAGCTGGTTACGTTTTATCTCAACGCTTTTAACACACACAATCCATCATCGGCATTGCGCAACTCGTTATTTTGTTATTTCCGTGTACGGCAACTGAGCACTGACTGAGGATTTAAGTTGAAACACGATCCATTACTTGAATGTATGTTTGTTTACATTCGCTACACCGGGGTTGAGATGCTATGCAGAGGTTAATTTGTTAATGTAGAACCTCTGCATAGCATCTCAACCCCGGTGTAGCGAATGTAAACAAACATACATTCAAGTAATGGATCGTGTTTCAACTTAAATCCTCAGTCAGTGCTCAGTTGCCGTACACGGAAATAACAAAATAACGAGTTGCGCAATGCCGATGATGGATTGTGTGTGTTAAAAGCGTTGAGATAAAACGTAACCAGCTAATGTAAAACGTTCTATGCAATGTATGATAAATTAACAAATTTGCTATACAGAGGTATTTATTTTTGTTCGCTGTGTATTATAAATGTGTTATATTGGGGTAAACATGATGTATTCATAATGCAGAGGTTTGATTTTCATTGTGACTTATTTAAAGGGAATTTAAGAAATTAGTTTAAATCAAGGAATTGGTTATATTGAGGTTTGTTACATCAAGGTTTAACTGTTTATCTTTCTACAAATGCAGCACCATGAGGTTAATTAACTACATATTGCATAGGTTTTATTAGAGAAAAATCTCTAATACAGTGGAATGAGACTAATTCAAACTTCTATAAGCCTAATTAAAAATCTTCTTCAACTCAAATTGTTTGCTTGGTCCCTAGCATTTTATATACAATTTTAAATACACTTGTTTGCTTAATCTAGATGAAAAAGCGGCCATAATGCAGTTATCAAAACTAGGAATGCCTTAGAATAGGTTAGCACAGTTGGAATGAGTGCGGCACCCACATGGTTGTTGTGATGTTAAGGGGAAATGATGATTATACAAATCATTTCCAATATTTTCTAATTCAACAAAAGCTTACATTTTGGCAATAACGTTAAAAGGAAGTTCAAAAATAAACAAAGACTGATTTGAAGAATAAAGCTCAGTAAAATTCACACAATTACTTAGGAGATTGAAAGAATTTATTTTTTGATTTATTTGGACTTTACCTATCGCTTCTAGTGTTTAAAACTACACTACGTTTCGGGAGGTAAGGAAACTCCTCCCGTTATCAAGTGAACCCTACTTACATCTAAATATCAAACTCTTACACCTAACTAACCCACATTTTTTTGGATTTTTTAGATTATTTTTCTTTTACATTTTCATTTACACTAACACAAAGATAACAAATATATATATAATATTTTCCTTTACAATATTTTACGAATAAATATTTTTTTATTTTTTTTTATATTTTATTTCGTAAAAATATTTTATAATATTTTCCATTTGTTCCGTATATATAAATGTTGTGTTAGTGTATTGTATTCGATTTTTTGTATATATATTTGTTATCTTTATGTTAGTGTAAATTAAATTGTACAGGAAAAGATTTAAAAAATGTAGGTTAGTTAGGTGTATATATAAATTTTGTGTTAGTGTATTGTATTTGATTTTTTGTATATATATTTGTTATCTTTGTGTTAGTGTAAATTAAATTGTACAGGAAAAGATTTAAAAAATGTAGGTTAGTTAGGTGTATATATAAATTTTGTGTTAGTGTATTGTATTTGATTTTTTGTATATATATTTGTTATCTTTGTGTTAGTGTAAATTAAAATGTAAAAGAAAAATAATCAAAAAAATCCAAAAAAATGTAGGTTAGTTAGGTGTAAGAGTTTGATATTTAGATGTAAGTAGGGTTCACTTGATAACGGGAGGAGTTTCCTTACCTCCCGAAACGTAGTGTAGTTTTAAACACTAGAAGCGATAGGTAAAGTCCAAATAAATCAAAAAATAAATTTAAATCCATCGCTATTATGAGTTTCAAAAATACAGATTGAAAGAACATTAAAATTAATATATTGAAGAAATATCATAATGAAGATGGCTTTGTATGAAGCAAACATTACCAGTAAGTGAAATACAATGTAAAAATCTAGTTATTTATGAAATTTTGTTAGAGGAAAATGTTATCTCTTCTAGTGGTTCAATGGAATAAAGTCAAGTACAGTAAGTTAATTAACATTTCAAGCTACTATAATTTATTTGGACTAAGAACACAATAAATTCAATGAGTATCAAATTTGACCAAAGGAAAGATTATTAAAAATAAAAACCAAAAGTAATCCCAATATTGTTTCGAGGTGGCCTCTAACCAACTAACGTATTTAATCAAATAAGTTTTACCTTTAGTTGAAGTGTCACTCGCAATAAGTTTTTCCAGCTTTTCCAAAGTGTCCATCTGATCAGCCCAGGATAGTTCTAAAACACACCATTTAAAGCAACATTAATAACCAGGCACAACAAACAGATATGAGGCGGGGGTATGCCATGTACAAATAACTTTTTAAAGATGTCAACCCTTTTAGCCTACTGCACATAGCTGAAATGTTTGTTTCTTTCCATGATTATTTAAAGGGTGCCCGCACAATTTGTAAGAAGTTAAAATTATATCTTCATTTTGGAGCACTGTGATGAATCGTTTTAATGACCGACCATGTGATCGATAACTATCTGGAAGGCTGTCTTGCTTCATCTTTGGGTTTGGGTTGCCTTCATCGACTGCTTGAAAAGCTTTACTGCATATTTTACAGACTATTGGCTCCGACTTAAGGGAGTGATGGAAGTGGTAAAATGTTTTAGGCCCTTGAGTCGTTCATTCATCTTGCGTCAACCGCGTGACACATCGGAGGCTCACGATTCAATTCGATTTTGACTAGATCCATTCACTTTCAGACTAGATGCCGTACATTACAATAAGATTTGATTTATTTATTTAGTTCAGTTTCTACATTCATTCAGCTTTATTATTGTTTTCATTAATATTTCTAGTTACAATAAATGCAGTGTTTTTACAGTCCAAGTGTTTTTATACACAGACCCTAATTTGCTTAATATGCGCTGAACGTGCGTCCCGCCGTTACACAGACTAATGGATAAATGGACAAACATGAGCCTGAATTTAAGTAGGCTCATCCTTTCGCCTTCATGACCCTTAAATATATTACAAAATCAAAATCCTACATCTAAAAAATAAAAACTAATGTGTATTTTTTATGGTTTTCCTAATTTTTTAAAACTCCAATAAGTTAATGGAAATAATTTGTGCCCAGGGAGACATAATGACTACATTATTAAAATAGAATAAAAACAGAAAATGGAAATTTTATGCCAGCAATTTTTTTGTTACCACTTTTCATGCAAGATCCAATGGATTTTTCTTTGACTGCTTAACAAATCACAGTATGCAAATCATTAACTGATGATTAAATTTTGATTAAATCCATAACATTCATTAATGAAACAACATAAGTTTCAGCCTATCTGCCTATCAGGATTAAGTAGGCTGAGATAGGCCACAATAATCTCCTTAAGGCTCCACCTCTTATTTCTGTTTTTATTCTATGCGATTAATTGTTTGATTTATCAATATTATTAGCAAAACTACTTCATAGAAATAAAAAATATATTTATTTTATATTATTTATTTATCACTAAAATAGTAAAAATACAAAATAATTTGTTAAAAATTACTAAAAACACTCTAAAAATAGGTCCTTATGATTTTTCCTGGAAAAAGTTATATATTTTAAATAGTAAATCAAAATAAATAACAGTAGTTAAGAAAATATTGTATAAAGTTTAGTTACTAAAGAATTTGTTGATTCTCCATTTATATATAACATCCACTACCTAACAAACTAAGTACAAAATGGAATTTCTTAGAGGTTGTACATGTAGTCAAATAAATGTGAAGTAAAGTAAAATGACTTATTAATAAAAAAACTCCTTATTTTCCCAACATTGAACAGTTAAAAACACTCAAAAATACTTTCTTTTGCTTGGAACCACTATAACAAATAATTATTTTTAACCATAACATAACAAAAGCATTGTTTTAAATTTATGTAAAAAAGTTGATTTAAAGAAAATATAATGATTAGTCTATTCAAAATGATAGATCTATTGTTCTGAAAACAATAATTTACCACAACAAAACAGAATGTAGGATAGTGAAAGTTCTTGTAGGTATAAACAAAACCAAGCATTTATTCATTTCACATAAAAAGAAAACAGTTCTGTAACTGCCCATAGCCCACCTGTATCAGTATCGCTAATACACGTTGGACAATCAAAACTTATGAAAAACTTAAACATTAAAAACGAAGAAAACAAAACAAACGCACAACAAAATATCAGCAGTACAGTACAATAAAACAACAACAGGGAACTAACACAGTCAACCCTTTGACAGCCTGGCTAATCTTCCCTGATGACTCAACCCTCCCCCAAATCTTTGAAAAGGATGACTTTCCCTTTAGGAATGTCCAAGGGTCACTAACCACACCAAGAGTTCCAATACCTCAATCTTATCTGGGGTCTCTCCAATGAGGTCTTAATCTTAGTTCTTTTGTGGTCCAACAGTTCAATATGAATATTTTTGAAAAGGTCTTAACTGTCATGTTTATGGTTAGAACAATGTGAAAAATTAAGGTAAATAATTTATGTTTATTTGGAATGATTACAAATCCGACTCTTCTAAGACCAAATATTTTACTTTCTAATTGCATCTATGTAATAATTCTTCTTTGAAATGTGAATTAAATTGTTGTACACTGTTTATTTTCTTGAAAGTCCTCAAGCTTTATGCCGTACATTTTAACCCCCATAGACATCTAAACCCCAGAATAGATGTTGTAGTTTGGAGTACTAAGTAAATGACAATTTGTCGTTGAAAATAAACTTATTGTTCAATCAAAATGTACCAAATATGAATATTCAAGCATTTCACTGAAATGCACACTATTTTAAAACTAAAGTTGTGTCTGACTGGTTTATATTCTACTTGTTATGTGTCTATAAGTTACATCACCTATTTTTAAAATTTTCAAAAGGGACCAGTCTAAACCCTGGTCTTGTTACTATCAAAGGTTAACCTTTCCTCAGAAAGCATCATTAATTAACTTTAACAAATGGCAGCTAGGTCCAGTGTACCATTTTACAATTTTCTGATTACGCTGAAATCCAATCAGAATATAAGGCAAGTATCTTAACCTCTGGGTTATCTAGCCATTTAAGCTTTGTTCTAAATCAAACAAAAATACCTGTACAGATGGAGCTGATATTTTTCATGAAAGTGGCTAAAACAACTGGGCTACGGACAGGCCTATTTGCATTGCAAATATCCCTCAAGGCTTTGACCCCATAGGTGTTCAAAGTTCCATTGTTATTGTTATGAAGATCGATTTAATATGTTTAATGATGACCATTGCAACACTCAGTCAATGAGTTTAATTTTAAAATCAACTGGGTGTTTGACTGCAAAATCCTCGTACGAAGAAGGAACAACATTTTTAGTTGTGAATAAAAACAATAGTTAAAAGCTTACAAAATCTATTACTTGGATCATTAGTTCAAATCAACAAACCATACCTTTGGAAACTATTTGGAAGGCCCACTTTGAATTGAAAATTAACTGGGTGTGTGTGACGAGTACTGATTGTTTTGGATTGAGAGGATCGGAGGTTAGCCAATTATTCTCGAGTATTGAGTATTACCGAGCGTGTGTCATCAGTATAAATCACTGATAGTAGTGTTTTCAATGCTATTGTTAGTTTAATGGTATTTGTATGCCATTCCAGATGAAATGTCATGGTCCAATCATGGTTTCTAACCAATATTGTGATTGGCTTTACACTTTGAATTACTAATTAACTAGGGATGTGTGAGAAGTGATTTTTGTTTAATGAGGGGAGTAGAGTTTTGCCAATTATTCTCGAGTATTGAGTTTTATCTAGTGAATGTTTGTCATCAGTATAAATCACTGATAGTAGGTGTTTTCAATGCTATTGTTAGTTTAATGGTATTTGTATGCCATTCCAGATAAAATGTCATGGTCCAATCATGGTTTCTAACCAATATTGTGATTGGCTTTACACTTTGAATTACTAATTAACTAGGGATGTGTGAGAAGTGATTTTTTTTTAAATGAGGGGAGTAGAGTTTTGCCAATTATTCTCGAGTATTGAGTTTTATCTAGTGAATGTTTGTCATCAGTATAAATCACTGATAGCAGGTGTTTTCAATGCTATTGTTAGTTTAATGGTATTTGTATGCCATTCCAGATAAAATGTCATGGTCCAATTATGGTTTCTAACCAATATTTTGATTGGCTTTACACTTTGAATTACTAATTAACTAGGGATGTGTAAGAAGTGATTTTTGTTTAATGAGGGGAGTAGAGTTTTGCCAATTATTCTCGAGTATTGAGTTTTATCTAGTGAATGTTTGTCATCAGTATAAATCACTGATAGTAGGTGTTTTCAATGCTATTGTTGGTTTAATGGTATTTGTATGCCATTCCAGATAAAATGTCATGGTCCAATCATGGTTTCTAACCAATATTGTGACTGGCACTACACATCTTTGGACAGTGCTATCAAGCAGGTTTATGCTTCCAACAAAAAAACATGTTGTGGCTGCCATTTTCAGCCAACAAATACGTTACAGTTCATTTGTTAAATATTGCTTGGTTTGGTCGTCGCTTATAGTTGATATAATGTGATTAAATTGTTATTTATGGCCGATATTACATGGTTCGGTCATCATATTGGACCGATATAATGTTTTCGTTGTAATTTACAACCAATATTATGAGGTTCAGTTCACCATTTCCAGCCAATAATATATATTTTATAACAATATTAAAATAAATGCAAATCAAAGGAACAAAGGTTTTCAGAGAGTATATTGCATCTACTAGGTCCCCAAAAATAAATAAAGACTCAAAACATTACAAGCAAACTTCTGCAACAGAACCTATTTTTAAATATTTAGTAAGAATAAATTTGAATTGTTCAAATATATATATATTATAAGTACGTACGACTGCAGACGTCTTCATAGGAAGCTTTGAGAGCGTTTATTCTGCAATTTGTATCATCTTCTTCATTCCCGACGTTTGTTTCTCCATCTGTTTCAGGGTCATCATTTTCTATATCAACCTAAAAGAAAATGTACATTAGATTACATATAGAAGAACTAATCTATATCTGTTCAGAAATGCAAAGTTTAGTTAATTTTAAGCAAGGTACGCACTGAGACTGCCCCGGAACGGCTTGGCTGTTTAAAAATGTAAATATACTAATAAAAAATGAGACCTCGCACACTATACCAGACCAAAGTGGCACCAGCCTCAGTCAGCCCTAGGAGCGACAGAGCCCGGGCAGGTTGGGTTGGGATAGTGACAACAATGTAGCACTTACAGTAGGCCACTGACAGCAACATTAGGCTGCTGAACACGTGGTTGTGACGTATTTCAGTCCGGTGGGGGGCGGTTAGGGCCGTTGCAGTGCGTGAGGAAAGGCTGGAGCCAGGATGGTCCGACGGTCTCATCGCACGCTGTGCTTTATGTGGTTTTCAGTACGCTACTCGGAAACTGGCCTCTGTGTGTGTCAAAACCCAAATGTGACAGTCTGAGAGAGCAGCCAAAAATTTTTGAAAATAAGGTAGAGGAGAGAAGGTAGAGTTTGGGGGGAAACGCTTATTATATTCACACTTTATTCCTTTTTGAAATTAAGGGAGAAAATATAAAGAAAGGGAGGGCTATTTACCTTGAGCCTTAGGTAATTTAATGGTATTGCAATTCAAAACAATTTTACTGTCGCGATTAAAAACAATCACTATTCAATCATTTAAAATAATTAAAAACCAGGGGTTTTTAACAAGTCTGACAAACAAGACAACGGCACATTGCAACAAACCTCAATCTCGGATTTTTCCAAATCTTGTATTTCTTTAGTTAGTTTCTTCTCTTTTTCATACAGCTCCCTGCTCTTCCTAATTTCTTCTTCGTTCATTCTTTCATCTTCAGATGACAAAATATCCATCAGCTTATCAATCCTGTTTAAACAGCATTTTTTTTAGTTTTCATAAAAACATAGTTGGTAATAAGAATATCTTTATTGTTATAAGTTACATTCTTTTACAGCTAGCAAGGCCAGCACAGAACATATAACATTGTCAAATTTCTAATACTAAACTGATCTAACAATAAGTAAATTATTACAACATTTTCCAAATAATTATAATGAAGTCTAGCAAATAAAATTCATTCACCCCCCCAAAAATTCATCCACTGAGTAGTATATGTTTTGTAGAAGCAATTTTTTTAATTCAGTTCTAAATCTATGTTCATTTATTATACTCTTTAAGTTGCCTGGTAATTTATTAAACAACTTCCTCCCCATGTACTGAGGAGTTTTTTGAAATAGTTTCAAACGGTGTCTTGGGTACTGGAAATCATTGCAAAATCTAGTATTATAATTATGTTCAAATAGCTATTAAATAGCTATTTATTTCCAGGTTTCCCGTTTGGTGACAGCCCATAAAAAGTCCATTTTTCATCCAAGCAGTGACAAATCAGGCAATAGTTGAAACATGTTTAGAAAAAACTTATCATTAATTAGGTTCATTATATTAAACTGACGGTTTTAGAAGTGTTTCACCAAGTTGTGCAGAACTGTACCCAGCAATTTGAATTGCTTGGTTATTAATTAAAAGATACAAGATATTTATTTCCAAACAAAAGGAACAGACTTAATACATTTATAATCGTTATAATATGTGGAAGTATTCCTCACAAGACTATTGGTCCGAGAGTGAGGAACTATAGGCAACCATAGTTCAAGTCCATTCCACTTGAAGAATGGAAGTTTCAGAAAAGAAAAACAGAAATTATCTTAACCAAATGCTCGGAACCATGTTGTTTGTGGATTTAGTCATAAGGCGACTTGTATGAGTGTGGCAGCTCTGGTACCGATTTCTTTGAATCCAATCATTTAACACACTGTTTAACCTATCTCATACACAGTGATAAAGAGGTGACACACTGATGTAGGGATCAATGTTTTAGCTAACTATCATACTACTTTAAAATATATTAATACTTGTTTTTCAAAGACCACACATATATTAAATTAACTGTATCCTGTATGTTTCTAATAAAACCCAACCACTTCAACATGATTCCACTTACTTGCTGCTGTTACTGTCCTGTTTCACCCCATTCAACATCTTCTTCACATCCTTCACTCTACCGTTGGATATTTTTTTCCGATCGCTTGTGACAGGTTTGTTCTCAATGTCGTCTTCCTTTTTGCTTTTCTTCCCTGAGTTTAAAACACCCTCCGACTCAGTCTTCACACTCTGTTTCGGCATCAGTTGTGATTTGTTTCTCAGAGCGACACGGTTGGCTTTTGCAATCTCCTGGTTTTGCCTGTCTTTGTGGAGTTTGGCCGGCTTGGGGTCGGGCCCCGGGCTCTCGGAGGCGAGCGCCAGCGCAGGCAGGGACGTGGCCGGGCTGGGCAGGTGGAAGCGGGAGGTTGGCGGCCGCGCCTTGATGTTGCCGGAGCTCTGCGATAACTTCCACCTGCTCCGGCCCTTCACCGTCTCCCAGCCATCTATTGACAACACAAACTGTTTAAAGACATCCTTCCAATAGCTTTCAACCCATACAACATCATAACAATCATCATAAACCTTAAAATTAAACTGTTTGAAGATTCTGGATAAAAAGTTAAAAAAAAAACCTGAGTACCACTCAATAATCAAATACCCAATGGTGTTCTGTCAAATCAAATAAAAAATCCCTTTATTGTAATATTATGTAAGATTATGTTACATCAAAGTGTTGAATAAAATGTTTTGTTCATCTGTTGGTTAACAGGTTTTCTTCACCAATGAATAAAATTATACAACATATATTCTGTGCCAGCATAACAAATTAACAGTGGATTCCTCAAGAGACTATTCAAAATTGTTGATGACGAAGGTTTTTAATTTTGTTTTAAATTTGGACAGTAATAAATATTAACAACCTTTTCTTCAAATTAAGTTTAAGTTAACTTCAAAGAAAATAAACTTATCAAATTATATCACCAATAAGAAACCTGTGCTATTTAGAAACTGAATAATTAGTCAAATTAATACTGAGATCACCCTAATTGGCAAAGTTTATTTTAAAATTTAAGTTATGGACGACATTACTGTTTCTGAGTTTCCATATTTCAAAAACAAAATATTAAGATTTCATGACAATGCCATCACGAACCTCACCCCTACCATAAGGTTTCGGCTCAACTGTCTGGTCAAGCAACATGTTTGTAAATTAAATAGGCCCAGGCTAGTAAATTTTCCAATCCAATAATCCATTTGTAAATCATTTGTATTCCCCTTAACTTCAATTTACCACATCACATATATGTAAATTTAGAGAATAAATAGGTATTTTTATGAAACTAGAATTTTATTTAATTGGATTAGATTTTAGTTTTAGGTCAACCTATTTAAGAGTTTGTACCGGTAGGCTACTTACCAAGATCATGTAAATCCATTTCACAGTAATAGAAATAACATAATCACATAAAAACACAAATAAGAGAAATTTATTTATTTATAAACTTTTATTCAGATAACAAGTAAGACGTTAAAAATAAAGTAAATAAACGGTATCAGGAAACTGACACATACTTTCTCCCTTTTAGCCAAACTTTAATGACAAAAATATTTGTTATTTACTAAATATAGAATATGAAGTATAGATAAATGTACAGAAAATTGTCTAAAATAGTTTATCTCAGAAATATCCACCCAAATCCCTTTTTGGGAGGCACTATAGAGTCCGTTGCTACACACAGTGGTTTTGAGAGGGGAAATGCCCCCTTGCCCCCCCAGGGTTAAATAGCAACACATTTCGAACATCATCTGTTGGTCAATGCTAACTTGACCTGCATATCAAATTTTTATGAAATTGATCAGTAAATAAGAGAGAAATAGTTATTTTTGTATTCCCCATAAGAATAACATTGGACAACGTACTGTGTTTACCGCTAAATGAAAATTTCAATTTTCTCCGCAACTAGCAATCGTAGAATAGTAATTTAAAATACTAATTTATTTAGTTTTTTGAGCTCTTTTTAATGGTGAATAGTAATCTTTTTTAACATTTATGATTTTTTATGAAAAATCCAAAAAACTGAATTTTGGATGTTTTAAGTCCTGTAATTTCTGAATCCGAATTTTTCCAGAAATGCGGGTGGTGTCATTTTGTTGGAAACCTAAAGTTCTACAAACCACGAAAGTTTAATCAAAATCGTTAGAGCCGTTTTTGAGAAATTTGGATTTTTCATGTTTTTTAGCGGTTTTTGGGGGATAATTACCCTTAAAAATCAAAAATTCAAAAAAATGAAAAAAACGCCTGGAGATATCGTGGATTAGTACCTACATACCAAATTTCATAAAAATCGGCCCATAGGTTAGGGCTCTAGCTCTGTACACATCCACACAGACACACACACACACACACACACACGGACACACACACACAGACAGACATCACGTAAAAACCACTTTTTTGGGATCAGGGAGCACCAAAACGAATATTTCCACTAACAACTCAAATTCGAAAATTTTTACGAAAACAATACTTTCTCCATATACTATGTATAGGGGGAGAAAGTAAAAAGAGAAGACCTATATCAAAACCCAACAACCCTTAATACTATAACCCTAAACACACTTGGATCTAACCAAAAACTAACCTTCATCAATACTATTTTTCTTCTGAAGATTTTGTTCACTTTTAAAGAGAGTTTTTGATTTTTTCAACAAGGTCGGATTCCTTACACTGGGGTTTGTTCCTCTGACCTTAGATACCTAGAAAGTAAAATATAAATCAATTATTCAAAAAAATTGTTGGAAACATTGATAAGGCAGCAAACTGAACCATAGTACAAAATGAAATGTTCTAAACAATTTGTTTGTAACTATAATTTTTCATCACAGGTGTATGACGTGATGGGTAATAATTTCATAAAACTAAAATTGTTACATATAACAGATATACTGTACTAGAATTTATCCTGCAGAAAATCAACATTTATAACAAATAGTTTATTGGCAGCAACAAGTTCAACCTTTTTTCAGTACTTGTCTAAATTGTATATATATAGAAACAAAACATATATAAAGTCATTTTCTCATAGGTTAATACAAAAAAATATATGATAAAAGATCTCCCATTTTAGAGCTAAGTCTAGCAGCCCCTCAGCCAATCGACAGCTGTTCAACTGACACAGCGGAGACCCACCAAGGCACACAGAGGGCAATCGCTGAGCCGCTGGTATAGTGGAACCATGGCAGCAGCCCTGTAGTGTAAGTAGTGGAATCAAAGTCCTGGCGAGCCAATGTTATCAGTACCGTCAGCTTGTCCTATAGCGGCTCACTCCGTTTTTTGCTTGATACATTCCACGCTCAGGCCCGGGACCAATGTCTATGGGCAAAATATAGGAAAATACCCTTGTAGCAGCAAACCTGTGTACTCAGCGAATTTCCAATGCATAAATATGTATCTTAATACCACATACAGCCACATACCAAGTTTCCAATTTACATTCATAAATAAATTATGATATTTTAATTATTCTCTATAAGAATAACACGGAGTCTGAGTATGCAGGTTTGCTGAAACAAGGGACAAAAAATGGGTTTTTATACAAATATCAATATAACTCAACTAGGTAAAGCCACATACCAAGTTGTATTAATTTATGTTCATATTTAAGGGAGATAACATTTTACTTATACAGTAGAACCTCGCTACGGCGACCCTCGATAAGACGAACACCTCGATAATGAGTCTGATTTTCTAATCCCCGTGAATCTCCCATAACACTCAATGTTATAAATACCTCTATAACAGGCCTCCTTTTCAAATAAATACCTCGATAGCACGTCTTTTTCTCATTTAATATTACTAATAAATAAACCTCTATAGCGCATATTTTCAAATAACTGAACCTCTATAGCACGACTCCCACCTCAATAACACGCTTCTTTGGGTAATCTTTCACGACTCTAACTTCAATAGCGCGCCGTTTTGCATTACGGAACCTTTATAGCACGACTCAACCTTTCTCATGCATAGTTCCTACGGTTAGAACGGATGTTTTGAAGTAAACAACAACGTTTTGGGCTCAGGTCTCAACAGGAAAACCCCCGTCCCCTTCCGGCCTTTTCTTACCTATCATGGGTCACATCAGTCGCATCATCTGATATTGAGTAAGGAAACTTTATCACATTAGTAGGCCTACAATGGACAATTTACGGTTACATGAATTTTGTAAAATGAATATTACAGCCTAATTTCAATCAATCTTAATACTTGTTTTAATTACTGTAATTATATTGCTATATCGCAATAATAAATAAATTTGTTTTACTTGTACGTGTTATGGCTGATTTATCCAGTAAATTTCTACTTAAAACACAACTTATTAGAAATGTTTCATAGAAAATGTACTTGGTATAGCAAAATGTCTGTGACCTCGATAGCACGTCTTGTTGTGAAAACCACCTTGATAGCACGACCCTCAATTACAAGTGCACCTCGATAAGAAGGCTATTTTAGAGATCCCCTTGAGAGTCGTGTTATCGAGGTTCTACTGTACTTATTCTCTATAAGAATAAATTGGGGGATGAGTACACAGGTTTGCTACTTCGGGAGCTATAGAAAAAACATTTTTTAGGGTAAGTATCAGTGGACCACAAAGTAAGAAGCAATGTACTAAGTTTTCTCAGGATAGGTTGATAACTAAGCGAGATATACAATTTGTCTTATTCTCCATAAGAATAACGTACAGGGTTTAGCACTTTCAAATATCTCTGTAACCAATTGATATATAGCAATGATCAAAACACCAAATTGGTTGTTTTTTAAAGCAGAATTCAATGGTGAAAACTAAAATTTGATTTACTAAAATATTATTTGTAAAAATCTCAAAAAACCCATTTTTGGGGTACAAACCCCCCCCCCCAAAATACCCCTTAGGATGGAGCGATTTGGCTGGTTTTCGAACTTAGTCATAAATGTTGCTTTACATGTTTGTTCCAAATTTTATCAAAATCGGACCATTTTTACGAGAGTTATCGCACCCACGAACACACACACACACATATATACAGTTTTGAACGAATGGTATTTTTGGGGTCTCAGAGTTGGTTGGCTGAAGAGTTTGTTAACTAGACAATAAGTGATTTCTCTCTGCTGAAAGATCCTGCGAGATGGGTGGATTGGGGGCGACACGATCTTCCTATACTCTCTTAGAGGACCTATTTATGTTGTATCTCTGGAGGGGCAACATTACACAGTACTGGGTGAAAGCCACAGAAACCACAGTCGCGGTCAGAAACTATGTAAACACCTGGCAACCATGAAACGGTTGTATGGCTTGCATTTTGTGGTGAGACTAAAGAACCCTGCAAATTAACGAATAAGAAACCCTCTGATCACACCAAATCTCGATAAGATCAACATGGCACTTTGAAGGCAACTAAATCAACGACATAATGAAAAATAACCGAATGCTGGAACACATATTCGGGCACAAACAGCTATCGTTACAAATAAAGCAAGTAGACCTGTAAGAAAGGTCACACTGACCGTCTTATATTTTATTAACCCTTTTACTGCCGACCATTTTTTTTATGACATCACCAAAAATGCCAGACCACTATTAAGATTTACTTGCCAAGACTGCCAGGTTCAATTAGACCAAATTTCACGCTTACATTAAAAAATTTGTAAATTTTTATTTTTCATCAGAAATTTATAAGTTAGGTCTTGTTTTATTTGTATTGAGTTGTTTGTTTCAAATAAAATATATATTTTGGGGTATGTAATAGTTTTTTAGTTAAAATATATATATATATACATATATAAAAATAAAAAAATATATATATATTTTTTAGTTTGGACTATAAAAATTACCTCTAAAACTTATACCTCAACCAATTTTATTTATACATGTTGTAAAACAGGCATTAGTAAACACATACCAAAATTTTCATGCCATTACCTTGATAAATGCAGGAATTCTGATGTTTTTTTCAAAATTTATTCATATTTTCAAAATGGAACATAGTTGCATATTCAATTGACAATATTTTTTTGTTATAAAAACATGTACATTTGGCTTCTAAATTGAAAAATGTTGTAAGGAACATTAAATAACACTAAAAACATACTAAAATAATTAAACTAACAACGACAAAAATATTTAGAATATTTGAGAAAATTTCACAAAAAACTCTTTCAATAACTGTGCTCACCGAAACAGGTAGGGTGAACACCTATTTACGATGGTATTTTCACTTACTGGCGATCTACTCCGCTTGTCCATTTTCGAAATCACATCAAAACTTTACTCACTAAACCACGGATAAATCCACAAACATAACCAACAAACCAACACCAGTAAACATAAACAACAATTGAAAGACAGACGGCAGACAACACTCACTACACAGAGCAACTGTCGACTATGCACAGACGGTAGGGGGAATCAGTGAGTATAACTTTATAGGTTATACAAGTCATAGAGTATAAATTGTACTTTTCTATGTTCCTCATAGTCTAAACAATGAGTATCTCAAGTTTCGTGGCATTTGGTAAACATTTAAGGCCAATAAGTTACAAATATTAGACGTGCTTTATTGCGCACGTCGGCGATTCTTGCACAATCAGTGACGTGCGCATATGTGCACGTCGGTGTTTTTCGCACGATTCTCGACATGCGCAAAGGGTTAATTTCCCTCAAAATAAGGAAATACAAATCTTTAGAAGAAGTAATAAAAACTATCTGATAATAAATCAATTACAATATCAAACCTAATAAAATCAGCCTATATAATTGGATCAATTAAACCCACATAACTAACCAAATAAAACAATGGTTATTACCTGATTTTCATGACTTTCTGACTTCACAGTTGCGCTAGCCACATTTCTACTGAATGACACCCTCGGTCTCAACTCTATAGAAGTACTGCTTCGGTACATCTTAGGGGCGGCGGCAGCATTTGCAGGCTTTAGATTAGTTATTTTCTCATTTGTTGGTTTTGCATTCGCTTGCTTTTCATCTGACGTCTTCTCAGAGCTCTAGAAACAAACAAACTGTTGTAGAAAATATTATAAAAGATCCACACTGAAGCCTAATTATTATCTAACCTTTATCCTGTAAAGAAACTCACCAACAAAACTTTCTCCGTTGTTTAAAAGGGCGAGGGGCATAACATTCAGACTTTCTGTAGATTATAAATTTAATGATTGACTTCTCAGGTATATTCTGGGTGAAATAAAATGTAGTAAAATAATTAAAAGTTGTCAAATTTGAATTGTTAATTTTAACTATTTTAACATATAGAGCATGCAATGTATGAGAGCTACAAGAAAATAAAATCTAACAAATAGTCTTTTAGGTTTAAAAGTTATGATGGGTCAAGTAAGAGTATTGTAGTGTAAGACAGACACACAGTAAGTGCAAGTAAATGAACCAACATTTGCTGCAGACAATGTGAAACTTAAAATAAGTAACCAACCTTGTCTGCTTCCATACAAGGTGTCCACGATTTACTTAAAGTAGCTACAACCATCTGTCAGAGATGGGGAAATTTCTGCAAGCGGCAAAAAATAAAACCAGAGGGAAATTACTTCGGTTTTGCTTGGAATAACCCCCCCCAAAATTACAATCTGACCTTGCAAGAACACTGACACCGTAATCAAACCATGTCAGATCAAACTAAAAACATTAATTATTTACAAGATTAAAACAAGACATTTCACTTCTTTTAAACAAGTTACTTTAAATTTGTAATAGTTCACAGATATTTATGTAGGCCTAATAATAATAATAATATTATGTTAAATCATGTAAATAAATAATGAAAGCCCAATGTAAATATATATATCCACAACAATAATGATTCCCTTTATCTTAAACTATGTTAATTCAGTTAGGTAGGTATATTTCATCGATAAGATATGATTTTGTTGTATGTATTATGTAATAATTTCACATATATACCTTATATTCATATTCCCCATGTTCATTATTTAGGCCTATGTTAAGTAATTTCATAGCTAGATCTAGTTAATTTAAATTTTAAAGCTATCTCAAATACATTTCATATATATATAGTATATTCAAAATTGATCCCCTTTGCTATACTTACCAAAAACATTTAAACATGCGTGTTCATTGTTGTAAGCAAGATTTCTCTCTCCCTGTGATGTAATGGCCTAGTGATCAGAAGTGTTTTTATGGGTCACACCAAAATATTAAATAATCCCCCATAAATCAGTGTTTTGAGTAAAGAAACTCAAACATTTTAATAGTCAACAGGCTCAGGCAAGATATTTTAAAATCTGAGCGAAGAACTGAAGATCTGTGCAATATATCTAAAGTCACTCTGCATCTTCTTGCTGTACAGTAGTTTTTAATATGACAAATATACAATCATTTTGATTTATTTATAGTAGGGGTGTGCGAGTACTCGAAACTTTGAGTTTTCGACCGAGTATTTTAATACTCGAACTCGACTCGAAGTTTTGAAAACTACTCGAAAGTTCGAGTGAGCATTTCCCGCCGATTTACCGAAGATCGCTAAATATTGCGACCGGCCAAAACGCGTAGTAACGGCCGCAAAAGGCAATCGCATCAAGTGAAATCGGCCGAAAATGACAACCGCGATCGACTGCGACCGGTCAAAACGCGTAGTGATGGCCACAAAATGTGATCGCATCACGTAAAATCAGCCGAAAATGACGACCGCGAACGATTACGAGCGGCCAAAACGCGTAGTAACGGCCGCAAAAGGCAATCGTATCACGTAAAATCAGCCGAAAATGAGGACCGCGAACGATTGCGACCGGCCAAAACGCGTAGTAACAGCCGCCAAAGGCGATCGCATCACGTAAAATCGGCCGAAAAAGACGACCGCGAACGATTACGACCGGCCAAAACGCGTAGTCACGGCCGCAAAAGGCAATCGTATCACGTAAAATCAGCCGAAAATGATGACCTCGAACGATTGCGACCGGCCAAAACGCGTAGTAACGGTCGCCAAAGGCTATCGCATCACGTAACATCGGCCGGAAATGACCACATAATTTCGGACGTGACTAACGATTTCGTCATTTAATATTGAGTATAAGCGATGTCTGAACCAGGTGAAATGGGCCAAATGACAACCGGGCCCTGTTTCATCGGCTAGAAACGAATGTCAAACCGTGTTTTGTTTGTCAATATATAATCCAGTTTGATTGTTCTATCCAAAACTTTGTATTGCTACTCATGTATTAGTTAGAAACCATGTTTAGATTATCAAATCTAGGGTGGTATCCAAATCCCATTACACTATTTTAAACTACCAACTGATGGCAAATACTCGCTCGAAAATACTCTAAACTCGAAAATAATTGGTACTACCCAACTCGACTCGATTAAAAAAATCACTACTCTCACACCCCTAATTTATAGGGGTGTAGGATCATTTCTGTGAATTTATAGAATCTAAAATGCTGTAGTCAGTGGTTCAATGCCCATCACTACCAATACCTGAAATTGCCCCAAAAATGGTCCCATATTTACCCCATGTGTTTTTCGTTTTTGTTAATATAATGTTCCCTATTAATTAGGGGTGTGTGAGTAGTGATTTTTTAATCGAGTCGAGTCTAATAGTGCCAGTTACTTTCGAGTTTCGAGTATTTTCGAGCGAGTATTTGCCTTCAGCTGGTAGCTTAAAATAGTGTGATGGGATTTGGATACCACCCTAGTTTGATAATCTAAACATGGTTTCTAACTAATACATGAGTAGCAATACAAAGTTTTTGCCAGTACAATCAAAATGGATTACGTAATGACAAACAAAACACGGTTTGACATTCGTTTCCAGCCGATAAAACACAGTCCGGTTGTTATTTGGCCAATATAACCTGGTCCAGGCGTTTATAATCAATATTAGATGACAAAATCGTTAGTTACGGCCGATATTAAGTGGCCCGGACGCCACTTTTGCCGATATGATGTTTTCTGCCATTTACAGCCGATTTTACGACATGCGATCGCCTTTTGCGGCCGTTAATACGCATTTTGGTTAGTCGCAATCGTTAGCGATCGTCCGGAAATCAGCGGGAAATACTCGCTCGAACTATTATATTAAGACCAACTTTATGTATTACCTACTTACCATTACCTGTCATATAAATATGATGTTATGTATTAAAATACTCGGCCGAAAACTCAAAGTTTCGAGTACTCGCACACCCCTACTATTAATGGTAGAACTTTAAGTTAAACGTCAATTTATAGCTTAATAAAGTGTCTATCTTTCCATTTAAAATTAAATTGATGGAAATGTTATTAATTTAGAGACAGAGAAAGTTTTTGCGACAAAACAAACGTTTTTTGGAGTAAAAATAGAGAGTTTTACAAACAAATATTTTTAACAGATATAGGCAAGATATTGCTTCAATCATTATGGTTCCTTAATTATCAAATATTAGGCTATATTTGGCTGCTAAAACATGTGTACAACATAAAAAACTATCATAAGTAGTAATATGCTATCCCTGTTTTACCCCACTTTCTCGTTGTCCTATAATTACCCCAACTCACCCTTCACTAAAAAACACAAGTATGACAAATTTATTTCTTTATAAACTTTTATTCCCATCACAAGTAAGACGAACAAATAATAAAAGAGAGAAGGTGTATTTCAAATTGCCGAGTGATCAGAAACAAAAAACCCTGAAGGTAAAATCAAATTAAATAGATGAGTGAATAATTACCTCACGTGTAACAGCAGTTGTAACGGTTCTGTTGTGGACAGCCCTAGGTCTCAACTCGATGGCAGTATTACTTCTATAGACCTTGGATACAGCAGCATAAGCGGGTTTTGGGCTGGTTACTCTATCATTCACAGTTTTTTCATTTGATGATTTTTCGCTTGCTTCTTTTTCCTTTTCGAAACTGATTTCAGGCCCACTAATTTGATTTTTTAAAGGAGGAAAACCAGGTTTGGTTGTTAACGCTTTCCCATGTGTTGTTTTTTCGTTTGACAATTTTTCAATGGCTTGCTTCTCGCTGGCTATCTTCTCGTTGTTATTTTCAGGCACAAGTATTTGTTTTTTGAGGGGAGGATATGCTATTTTTGTACTCGATGCTTTTTCACTGGTCGGTTTTTCTACGGTTTGTTTCTCGTGAGCTGTTTTCTCACTGTTGGCTTCAGGGACACTTGTTTGCTTCTTAAGAGCAGGAGCAGGTGTTCTCGATTGATTAGCAGCATTGTTTCTGATGACCTTTGATGTTTCCACAGTATGATCGGCTGGGGTTAACATTTCATTGAATTTCCTTGTAAAACTCGGAGCTGTCTTGTTCCTCACTAGAGTGGTAACTTTGGCTGTTTGTTTGGCTGCTGCATATTCAGCCAGATGAGAAAGATCTGTCTGAATGTTTTTGTCAAATTTTACTGGTTTCACAGTTTTTATAGGATTCATATGCATTATATTCCCCCCTACGCCGTTACTCTCAGTATCTGAGCTGCCAGCTGGTGTGTCCTCACTTGACTTTTGTTTCTGTTGAGAGTCGTTATCTTTTAAACAAGAAACTTTTACTGATTTTACAGCCACATTTATTTTTTCATCATCCTGATTTGCTTTTACATCATTTATCTTTTCTTCTTTAATCGTACAATTCTTGGTTATTAGCTGATCATTTGGTTTTGGTTGATCAAAACTTTCTTCCATGACAGACGTTTTAAACTTTCCTGAGGCCACAGTACCATTGGCAGTTGGTTTTACTGCACTGATACTTGCTTTTAACACAGGGACTTCAGTTTTATCTGTGTTAAGTTTGTTCTGTAAGCTGTTATTCACATTTTTCAAATCTTGCTTAACTGTACCATCAGTTGAAGGTACTTTCCCCTCAGTTAGACGGTTATCAGTTGTTTCTTTTGATGGACCAACTTTTCCTTGCTCTGCCAATTTATTTGTATCTAAAGTCTCACTGTTTTTCAATCCTTCATTCACACTCTTTTCACCGGATTGCTGTGGAATGTTCGAGATTTTACTCAAATTGTTGGTACTTCTATTGAGATTGGTGTTGATTTTGGCTTGACTTGCCGGAGCAAGTTTCTTACCAGGAACAAAAGTAACAGCGGCCACATTTCTTCCTGGGGCCGTTCTTGGAGGAACGGTACTGGTTGGAGAAACAGGCACAATCTTGCGGGGGAAACCTGGGGGTATAGTTTTGTTGACGGATAACGGAGAGAGAGTTGAGGTTTTTCCAAGAGATCCAGCGGCTGATTTTACTGTTGGTTGAGTTTTTTTAGGCATCGGCCCTAACGCTGCAGAAGATAATTTCAACGGGACTTTCATGCTCTGCAAAGCGATTTCCTCAGTCTGGGACGATTGATTGCTTGACGCAACCTCCACCAATGGTTTGCAACTGTTATCAACACTTCCAACCAAATTGAGACAGATCTCTTTGTTGTTTTCTTCAACTCCAGGTTCATTTTCAGGAAGTTTAACTGGCTTTTGATTGTTAATGTTTGATGCCTCAGAAACTGTTTCATCGTATTGTAGATGTTCTTCCAAATCACCAAAACTGAGACCGTACTTATTAGACAATTCGTTCTCAAGAGTGAAAGCTTTCTTTTGGCATTCTTCAGCACCTGATAGCTTTAAATCAGAAAGAAAGTTCAATTGCTTCCTCACTGGACTTTGGCTGTCAGCCCAATTCATTTTATCAAGTCTGGATGAATTAATTACCTGGAAAAATAAATGGTTAAATGGTTAATTAATAAATGGTTAATTGGTTAAATGTTCAAACAAGATGCTTTACTTAAATCAATTTAGTAAAAAAGTTTCTGTAAATGTAATCAAAACCAAAACTAATACCCTTGTTTTCAGTGCTGAAAGATATAATTTGTTTTAATTTTGTTACTTTTGTTTACTCCGAGAAAATTGCAATGAGTTTTAACTGTACAAAGATTGCATCATGTCCTTGACTTATTGTATTAACCCTAGCCGTGGCCATAGGTCGCAATGGGATAGATTCACGTGATGCCTTAAAATGGCCACTATCGCAATACGATAGTACGGGTCGAAATTATTTTAACGGTAAAAAAAACATTAATAGTCAACTCAGAAGTGAACAATATTTATACCATTCGAAAGATCACATTCTGAACTTTCATTTTATTACATAAATGAACCGTTTACAAGTTGTATAACAATGTCACGACGATTATAATTACAATGAAATTTTGCCGCTACGCCATTCCTGCAGTCGACGCTCGGAAAATGTAAAAACACGACTACTTTGGAATTACCCTGCTCGGGTAATTTTTGTCTTAGGATGTTGCGGGTGGTACCACTGCATAGCCAAAGAGTTTAGTTTCACTGTGGTATTGATTTTTAGAACGAAATATTGATTGCACAACAGTTACGATTTTATGAACACAGCTGTTTTCTGACTTTTTAACAGTTGGCCAACAGATGTAATACGGTAGTTTGGAAAATACGAATTACATCCAGTGCAAGTTATAAATACTAGTCATATAATATTTCATTTTGAAGAGGAAGAAATTTAGCTTTTGACATTGGCAGCCTTGCGCATCATCTTTTCCGCCTGCGCTGTGGAAGACGAAGGAAATGCGTCACTCTTCTGACATCTAATGCGTAGAAGTCGCCATCACATGATTTTGTCGCCGTGCTATGTGAGTTCGCGCTCGCTTGTTATCCGCGAATTATTGCTAAATCCTGTATTATTTCGGAGTGTTAGTGTTAGTGAAGTGTGTGTGTGTATATAACAGTAATCTTTATGCATTTTATTATGCATAAATATTACTGAAGTGTGTGAAATATTGTTTGTAAAAAAACATTGTTTTTCGTACAATGTCACGAATATACGAGTGCGATATAAACCAACAGGATAACATAATAATGGGACGGGGGTGAGTAATTATATTTATTTTTATTACTTTTACAATTGTAAGGTAGGATGTATTTCATTATTGAGTAGGCCTAATATAAAAAATAACAATTTTGTAATTTTTCCTATATGGTGACCGGACCTACAATCACACGTTATCTCTTATATAATATGCCACTACCCTGTGTATATGTATATTTATATATTTTATTGTTTCTAAATACCTGCAGGAATAATATATAGATATAATATACTAAATGTATATATAGTATTTGGAGGAATAAATTTCTAAAAAAAGTTATATACTAAATACCATAGAATTTTTTTTCCGAATACCCTAAAATTTCCAAAATTAATCTAATCATAAGTGATAACAATTTTTTACCTTCAACTTTATGACTTTTTTACATTTCTTATTTCATTATCTTTACAAACATATACCTACATATTATTATTAGCATATACATATTTATATTACCTTTTTACAGTACTAACACTGTACAATTTTCAAATTTTGCGGTTTTCCGTATATACTTACATAATACTTACAAATAAAATTCTTTCCCCAACATATTATACATTTCTATGTAGGGAATTGAATGTCCTACTAAATGTATATATAGTATTTGGAGAAATAAATTTCTAAAAAAGTTATATACTAAATACCGTAGAATTTTGTTTTTTCCGAATACCCTAAAATTTCCAAAATTCATCTAATCATAAGTGATAAGAATTTTTTACCATCAACTTTATGACTTTTTTACATTTCTTATTTCATTATCGTTACAAATATATACATATTATTATTAGCATATACATATTTACATTACCTATTTACAGTACTAACTAACACTGTACAATTTTCACATTTTGCGGTTTTCCGTATATACTTACATAATACTTACAAATAAAATTTTTTCCCCAACATATTATACATTTCTATGTAGGGAATTAAATTGTCTACAAAATGTATATAATGAATTTTCCATAAAAAATCTGACAAAAAGTTTTACCGAGGCTGCTTTTGAAATTTCAAAAAAAATTTCAATATTTTTTTATTTTTTTTACTTTGCTGAAAAAACTACCTCTTAGATCTTTTCTATTTTACTATTTTCAGATACCCCTGTTCTTTCTGAACAAAAAGAATATGTGGTTGGCTATGTTTAGTTCTCATTTCAATTTTATACGAATTTTCAAAAAAAGGTCTGCAAAATCGCCAAAATTGGTTGGCCATTCTACAGTTTTTGGCTGGCCACTGCTAGGGTTAAAAATAAATTAATAAATGTTGCAAATCTAACATTTCCTTACTAGACATACATTTTTTATAAAACTCCCTAACGTGTTTAAGTTGACTTTTCAGGGCCACCTAAGGAGGTTTCATATGTTCCCCCAAAAATACATAACACTAGGAATCAGTCTAATACATAAAACTGAATCTATAAAAATTAGATGAGATGGTTTTCAATGAGAAGTCTGCTTTTTCAAAAGTGTGTATGGGTTCACTGTAGAACCTAAAAGATTTCTATCTAGGTTACTACTAGGGATGAGTCGATTCCAATTTTTTTCGATTCCGATTCTTACAAACCGATTCTCGATTCTGATTCCATCGATTCCTAATAATAGATGGAATATCAAAGTAATGTTTTAAAAATGTTTAAAGACAATAAGTTAGTCAGTAATTGATTTTTACTTAGTAAATCGAGACAATCAGTTGGTTGGTGATTCTTTTTTAAGTAATAAAATAAACTTACTAAAGTAAATATAATGAAAAAAACTAAGTTGAATTGCATGTTGATTTTTCATATGACTGTTATGCTTTAAGTTACATTAATCTCCTATGATATCTTTTCAAATTGGATTTCTTGTGTTATAAAACAATCACTTTGGATGTTAAATATTCTACTCGAATTTCTGATGGTCAGTGGCTTAAATCTAAGTTCAACAGCGAGAGTAGCTATACAAATTTAACTACTCGACTCGTATTTTCGATGGCTAGCGGCATAAATCTGGGTAAACGGTGGGTAATCGGGAGTATCGACGGCCTGGAATCGATAGAATCGGAATCGACTTTGGGACATCGATTCTCGATTCCGATTCTAAGCCTGAGAATCAGTGGAATCGAGAATCATCGACAACTGGAATCGACTCATCCCTAGTTACTACATAGGTTTTATTATATTTATATCATTAGAAATCTTTTTAGAAATCTAATAAACTCAATTGGACCACTAAAAATATTAGTTATTTTTAACTGCATTACAATCTTTTATGTAATAATATTTTTGAGTGGACAAGAAAATCTTGCATCAGTATTTTTCAAGCACTGATGCCTTACATTAAGCAGAATAAATTAAATTGGATGTAGAAGAACCATACTAAAAGGGAGAGCAATATTGCACTATCGTTATATATAATTCAGTAAGCGAAATTTTTAAGTCGAAATTGTGGGAGTTTGGCAAATTGCAGGATGATGTGAGACGACTCAAATTAAAGGTGATAATCCCAGGGACTCGGGAAAAATAGCAGTATTTCTAAATACCCCCGTAGCAGCAAACCTGCATACTCAGCGAATTTCCAATTCATATTAATTTATCTTAATACCACATAAAGCCACATACCAAGTTTCATCAATACACATTCATAAATAAACGATTTATGACATTTTAATTATTCTCTATAAGAATAACATGGCAGCTGAGTATGCAGGTTTGCTGAAATAAGGAACACTAAAAATGGGTTTTTATACAAATATCAATATAACTCAACTAGTTAAGCCACATACCAAGTTCCATTAATTTATGTTCATAATTAAAGGAGATAACATGTTACTCATTATCCATAAGAATAACATGGGGCTGAGTATGCAGGTTTGCTGCTATGGGAACTATCGGCCAAAAAATGGGTTTTTGTGCAAATATCAATAGACCACAATGAAATGAAGCAATATACCAAGTTGCGTCAGGATAAGTTGATAAATAAGCGAGATATATAATTGTTCTTATCCTCCATAAGAATAACATTAGACAATGTACTGTGTTTAGCACTTTCAATATCTCAGTAACAAATTGACGTAGAGCAATGATTAAAACACCAAATTGTCCGTTTTTTTAAGCTGATTCCAATGGAAAAAAATAAAATGTTACTTTTTCAAAAATGATACGTAAAAAATCTAAAAAACCATTTTTGGGGTACAAAACCCCCCCAAAATACCCCTTCGGATAGGTCGATCTGTCTGGTTTTCAAACTTAAAGTCATAAATGCAGCTTTACACGTTTGTACCAAATTTCATCAAAATCGGACCTTTTTTACGACAGTTATCGCACCCACGGACACACACACACATATATATATATATATATATATACCGGGTGTCCAGCCTAAAGTGTTACAATAGCTAACTTTTTTATGTTATGTCTGACAGTAAACTTCTTATGGAGGACCCCCTTTATTTTTTATGCTGCTTCTAAGTATGTATTTCAATTATCAAAATTTCCCGCCATTTTTCCAATATGGCGGACAACTTTGTTTTTTCTTATGGAATACCCTGTATTTTATTATGATTTTAGATAGCAAACGAGATTTTAAAAAGTTTTTATTCTTGGTATTTTTTTCCTAAACCTAATCAATGAGGCTCTAGAGACACTAAAATACCATTTTTAAGTAAATTCAGTTTTAGTAGTTTTTATTAGTTTTTAGTTCAGAAAAATAGTTAAGTTAAAATTAATAGTAAAACACAGCTTTTAAATGTGAATGATATTGCTTATCTTTATTTATTTACAGTTTAAAACACTTAGATTAAATTATGTACACGTTCACAACAAGAGAGCTCAATTATCCTAGTTCTACATAAGATGCTCAAACAACTGTCCATGTTGCTCAATACACATGGCCAAGCGCTCTTCATGAGCTCTTTGCGAAATAATAATAGTTTGTTCATTTATGTCACTGCAGGTGGCTTGGATCCTGCACTTCATGTCTGCAGGTGTCGTTGGTCGGGTTTTAAACACTTTTTCCTTAATCGCACCCCAAAGAAAAAAGTCCAGTGGTGTGAGATCTGGTGATCTCGGTGGCCATGCAACTGGGCCTCCTCTCCCTATCCAACATCCTTCAAACACATCATTGACGGTTTCTCTGGCCACTCTGTAGAAGTGTGGTGGAGCACCGTCCTGCTGGAACCACATATCCATTCTGGCCTGAAGGGGAAAATTGTCTAGAAGACCAGGAAGATGGTTTTCTATAAAATTAGCGTAGTCGATCCCGTTTAGCGGGCCATCGAAAAAGTGAGGCCCGACAATTTTGCCTTCGAAAATACCACACCAAACATTTAATGCCCATTTTCTTTGGTTATCAATGGTCTGCATCCAGTGAGGGTTGTCAGTAGACCAATAATGCATATTATGTCTGTTCAAATGTCTGGTACTGAGGAACGTTGCCTCGTCTGAAAATAAAACAGTTGACAAAAAACGAGGTTGCAACTGGATTTGTTCTGTCAACCATGTGCAAAATGCTAACCTTCTAGGGTAATCAGTTTCTCGTATCTCTTGGTTAAGAATGACATGATATGGGTGAAATTTATGTTTCCGTAATAGTACTGAAACTGAACTCTTACTTATGTTTGTATACCTCTAAATTTCTCGAGTAGAGAGGTGCGGGTCAACCATAACTGAGGCCAAAACATCTGCTTCTGTATCAAAATCGGTGATAGCATGTGTTCGATTCCGTTTTCTAGGACCCAAGTTACCTGTTAAACAAGCTTTTTTTTCAAGGCGTAAAAAGCTCATACCTGATGGATGCCGCCTGTTAGGAAAACGAGTGGCATACAGTTCAGCTGCGGATCTTGTGTTTTTGTGGCATTCCCCTAAGATTAATAACATATCCACTTGTTCGTTAAAAGTCATTGTAACAATAAAAAAACACTATTACAATACACAGATTATAGTTTTGAAGATTATAGTTTTGATACTAAAATAATTATTTTTCTATGTTTTTCGTTTTGTAAATATGCAAATTACCTTTTTAGCGAATTTCTCCTATAGGGAAGAAGCTATTACCGTAGGTGGCATGGTAAGACTTAAGCCCGAGACCATGATAACTTTTTGTTTTGAGGTCCCCAGGTGACAAAAAACACTATTCGTTCAAATTTATGTATATATATGTGTGTGTGTCCATTACCGTGATAACTTTTGAAAGAAACGCCCGATTTTGATGAAATTTGGCACAAATGTGAAGAGTAACATTTATGACTTAAAGCTCGAAAACCAGATCGATTGGACTGTAGGAAAGGGGTTATATGGGGGTTTTAAATTTTCTAATAATCATTTTTTTTAATTTTTCCCCTAAAATTTTAAAATCACTTACTTTTGGTTATAGTCATTTTATAGAGCTTAACCCTCCCAGTGGCATGAAGACTTTGAACGTTTTGGCTGGAGTGGCAGGGTTATTTTGGTGATTTTGCATACTATTTTTTAGAAATTCGTAATAAATCCAATTTTGAAGTAAACATATCAATATGCATATTCATTTTGTTCACAAAAAACTGGAGAATCCGAAAATGTTGTAATAAATGAAATTCAGAAAGGTCTTTTTTCAAAAAAAATGAAAATTTTGAAAAAATTTTTAAAAAAATATAAATTTTGAAAGTAAAACCTTACTGTAAGCAAACTAATTTTTTTAGGTAAAAATGATAAATGTACCAAATGTCGCTCATCTAATTCCCTACGTAGAAATGTATATATGTCACAGAAACAAAAATTTGTATATGAATTATATAGAATAATTAGGAAAAAGTGCAAAATGGCTATTTGTATGCGATCAGTTTGATATTCAAAAATATTACCCCTATCAATATATAAATACTTCAAAACCTTATTTTATTTGAAGGTTATAAAATTATACATACAGTGATATAAGAATGAATAGTCTAAAAAATGTTTTCAAAAATTTATTGGATGTGAAATTTGAAATTTTATTTTTGAAAAAAATAAATTTGTTATTCAAAGTGAGATAATTGTTTTATAACACCTAATCATCCCAAATAAGGTACCTATGTAATATGATTCACTAGTTATGCCCCTACAAGAAAATATATAGTTATATATAATAATACACACAAATAAAATTTATATCGCGTACTTCATGAGAATGGAACATTATGTTTTCAGACGAAAAATCAAGTCAGATCGCTTGCAAGGGTTTTTTGAACGAATCACAGCAAAGTAATAATTACTTGAAACCTACTGAACCCCATATTCTTTTTACTCGTCAAAGAAAGGAGATTTCAGAAATGGTAAAATATATTATTTTCGGTCAGTTTATTTTCAAAATAATAGCCAATAAATAAAAGAATTTGCATTTCTTCGATGTGTTGATCCATCTGAAAATGAGAACTCACGTTGCACAATTTATCACTTTTAGTAATATTTATGCATAAATAATGCGATAAATATTACTATTCACATACACACTACACTGCACTACACATATTTCCAAATATAAACCGTAAATTTACACCGATTACACAGATAAACTCTGATAATAACCACCCTTACAATGAGTAGCAGTAAGCCAAGTGCCGGGTACAAACGAAACAGATCGACCAACTTCCGCCGTCTTATGTCATTAGTCACTTGGCGGGACAGGCTTGTAACTAGTGATGTGTCAAAACCAAAACTTGAATCTCAAAACCACCAAAACTTTAGAAAAGTTTCGGTTTCGAGATTCGATCGGTGAGTTTCGAGAATCAAAACTCGAAACTGCTGAGATTTTTTGTGTCTTTATTGTTGTTTTCTAACAGAAATCACGCCCGTGTTTCGATCAATAATGCAAAGGTCAAAAGCCTACTGTCATCGGTCGTCTACCTTCACCTTTTTTGGATTACTGATTTTTTATTTCTGAAAGAACAACTCTAACCAAAATATATAATTAGTTTTTTCTGGATTTATTTTTCATAACCATACCCAGGCAAGTAAATAGGGTTTCGCGATTTGAGTTTCGAGATTCGATTTTGTAAGTTTCGGTTTCGGTTTCGAGATTCAAAATTTCTGGTTTTGACCATCACTACTTGTAACCTTAGGAAAAATATTCAGTGTTCTTTCCTCTTGAAATTGATATAAGAACAAACATATAATATAAATGTAAACTTCATATAACATGTGTTTTGCCAAACCTCGCAATGTGAGGTTCTGCCACGGCTTGAACGCGTAAAATATTACTATTTTATAATTTCGCCACAAGTCTGTCCGATTATATCTCGATGTAAAACTGTGCATCACCGTAAAGGGAATTTATCCATTTTTGCAGTGGTACCACCTGTTTCTGGTTACAACCAAAATTTACCCCTCTATGATTTCTTGAAACTTACTCTTTTCAGCCATTTCAGAACACATACAAGGCGTAGGCGACTTCGCGCAAAATTTTTATTCAAATATAACTTTCAGTTACATCGATCTACTGCTGCTATAAGGTTCATTCATGTAATAAAATGAAAGTTTAGAATGTTATCTTTCGATTGGTGTAAAGATTATCTGATTCCAAGCACGTTTTCAATGTTATTTCTGCGTTTGAAAAAAAAACTGTCTTAAATCCTCGCGTTGCTAGGGTCGCCACTTGAGATACACGTTTGAAAACCTCGCATTGCGAGGCTTGCCACTGGGAGGATTAAAAAGAAACAAATAATTTGGTATCTTGAATCATTAACCTAGGATAAGTGGTTGTAGAGAAAAGTCAAAAGACACGTCAATAAAATTTACCATGTTAATCTTATAAGAAAAAGGTTTTTGGATTTTCCTCATATAATTTTATTAAAAACTTCACATTTCTTTTTACCAATCAGTTTAGCTCTACAAAACAATCACTTTGGTGTTTTAATTGTTGGTCTACGTCCAACCGTTGCAGAGATATTCAAAGTGCTAAACACAGTACGTTGTCCAATGTTATCCTTATGGAGTATAAATCAAATTTGATATCTGGATTATTTATGAATGTATATTGATGAAACTTGGTATGTGGCTTCAAATAGTTGTGGTATATTGATATTTGCATAAAAAAGGTTTTTTGTTGATTTTCCCCGTAGCAGTAAACCTGCATACTCGGCCCCCACGTTATTCATATGGAGAATAAGTAAAGTTGTATATCTCTCTTAGTTATGAACCTAAATTAATAATACCCCGATGCAGCAAACCTGCGTACTCAGCGAATTTCCAATGCATAATATGTCTTAATATCACATAAAGCCGCATACCATGTTCCATAAAAATATATTCACAAATAAGCGATGTATACAATTTTGATTATTCTCCATAAGAATAACATAGGGGATGAGTACATAGGTTTGCTGTAGTGATGGTCAAAACCAGAAATTTCGAATCTCGAAACCGAAACCGAAACTTACAAAATCGAATCTCGAAACTCAAATCGCGAAACCCTATTTACTTGCCTGGGTATGGTTATGAAAAATAAATCCAGAAAAAACTAATTATATATTTTGGTTAGAGTTGTTCTTTCAGAAATAAAAAATCAATAATCCAAAAAAGGTGAAGGTAGACGACCGATGACAGTAGGCATTATTGATCGAAACACGGGCGTGATTTCTGTTAGAAAACAACAATAAAGACACAAAAAATCTCAGCAGTTTCGAGTTTTGATTCTCGAAACTCACCGATCGAATCTCGAAACCGAAACTTTTCCAAAGTTTTGGTGGTTTTGAGATTCAAGTTTTGGTTTTGACACATCACTAGTTTGCTGAAATAAGGAACATAAACAATTGGTTTCTATGCAAATATTAATATAACTCAACTACGGTATGTGAAGTATACCTAGATTCATCAATATACATTCATAAATAAGCGATATATCCCATTTTGATTAATCTCCATAAGAATAACATGGGGGATGAGTACACAGGTTTTCTGCAACAAGGAAGAAAAAAAAATGGGTGTTTAGGCAAATATCAATGTAACTCATATTAAGTTATATAAAAGGTTTTATTAATTTATGTTCATAATTAAGGGAGACAAAGCATTTTAATTTTTCTCCATAAGAATAACATGGGGGCTGAGTACGCAGGTTTGCTGCTACGGGTACCTTTAGCAAACAATTTTTTTTGAGCAAATATCAATAGACCACAACCAGATAAAGCTGTATACCAAGTTTCGTCAGTATATACGTTCATAAAGAAGTGAGATATAATTATTTTGTTATCCTCCATAAGAATAGCATTAGACAGCGTACTGTGTTTAGCACTTTCAATATCTCAGTAACCGATTGACGTAGAGGAATGATCAAAATACCAAATTGTGTGGTTTTTTAAGCTGAATCCAATGGTGAAAATTAAAATTTGATTATTTCAAAAATGATATGTAAAAAGTTCAAAAAACCCTTTTTTGGGGTACAAAACCCCCCTAAAATACCCGTTTAGATAGAGCTATATGGCTGTTTTTTGAACTTAAAGTCATAAATGTACCTTTACACGTTTATATCAAATTTCATCAAAATCGGACCTTTTTCACAAGAGTTATCGCACCTCCTCATTTTAAAGAGCTTTAAAAAAATAGGCGAATGGTGGAGGTTGGAAGTCTGTAACGTCTTTTTAGCGAAAATGGCAGCTTGTCAAAGATTTGAATACAACTCATTCTTGAAACCTGGCGTCTTAGACTTTTGGAGCTCTAATTTCACCTTTGGTGACTTAAAACTGGAACAACTCTTGTAGAAATGCTATTAAATGAAGAAGTGGTCTCTTTTGTTGATATTTAAAATTTTGAGTGTCCCGCAAAAATGGGGGATTTTGGGAGTAAATCAAAATTTTCTGATGTACACCCCTTTTGAGTGACCCCTCATTTTAAAGAGCTTTTTAACCCTAGGTGAAGGGTGACAGTTAAAAGTAAATTTAACCCCTTCAAAAGGAGTTTACATTAGGAAATTTTGAGTTGCCCCCAAAATACCCCATTTTTGCGGGTTCTCAAAATTTTAATTATTACCAAAAAAGACCAGTTCTTCATTTAATAGCATTTCTTCAAGAGGCGTTTCAGTTTTAAGTCACCAAAGGTGAAATTAAAACTCCAAAAGACTTAGACGCCAGGTTTTAAGAATGAGTTGTATTCAAAACTTTGACAAGCTGCCATTTTGGATAGAAATACGTTACAGACCTCCAACCTCCACCATTCGCCAATTTTTTTAAAGCTCTTTAAAATGAGAGGTCACTCAAAAGGAGTTTACATTTGAAAATTTTGAGGTGCCCCCAAAATCCCCCATTTTTGGGGACACTCAAAATTTCTGATAACGTCAAAAGATACTTGGGGTAAGTTATTATCGTTCCCCAAAGGTGATTTGTTTGTTTTAACAAACAAAAAAATTAAAAGGGGGGACAGACTTTTTTTACACACTGTATATATAAATACGAACGAATGGTGTTTTTGGGATCTGGGGACCTCAAAACGAAAAGTTATCATGGTCCCGGGCCTAGGTCTTAGCATGCCAGCTACGGTAATAGCTTCTTCCCTATAGGGGAAATTGCCCTGGTTGAGTTATATTGATAATTGCAAAAATACACGTTTTTATCTTCCTCGTTGCAGAAAACCTGTGTACTCAGCTCTAATGTTATTCTTATGGAGAATAAATAAAATGCTATATATAACTTATTTATGAATGTATTTTTGTGAAACTTGGTAAGTGGCTCTATGTAGTAGTGAGACACATATATGCATTGGAAATTCGCTGAGTACGCAGGTTTGCTGCGACGGGGGTATTTTAAATTCTTCCTAACAAAAAATTTTATAATATTTAAAATTACGAATAATATGTATTAAATCAATCCATTTACTAATATACAGAAGAAAGGGGTTAAAGTTAGTGCTACTGTTATAAATCGGGGGAATGTAAAACAGCCTTACAGGAGCATTAAAAAGGACTACAGAGAGTTGAGAAATCCTCAACATACAAATTATTGAATGTCAAGAACAAATAGTAAGAGTATTCAATCACGGCGGATTATAAAATTTCATTTCATTTCAGTTTTCTTCATATATTATATTTAATTAAAGTTCATGATGAAAAACAGTTTATTAAATTACAGATTCATCACTGATAAGATCTTTGTACATTAGCTTTGGTACTAACCAATCCTCATAAAACATACGTTCCTGTACATTTGTTGACATTTTTAGGAAATCTTTATGAAAATCCAAAATTGCCTATTGTTGATGAATAAAATATCACTCATAAAATTTTTGTCATAATTAATGTGCCAAGTTTGCTCTTAAACAGCCTACATCAAAAGACATGTTTTAGGATAATCAGTTTCATGTTTACTTACTAACACGACAACTCCATACTTTTCTGACCCAAAGACCTCACCTTGCCGGGAGAAGATTTCCGCACTTCCCACGCCAGGGAGGTAGGTCGCTGCGGAGGAGGGGTGTTCTCATACTCCCACTTTAGCCTGAACCATTCTATCAGGTTGTGAAAGTCCTTCGTGAAATTCTCCAAAACCAGAATCACCTCCTGGAAAAGTATTTTTAATTAAAGTTATAGTACTAATAGGTTTTCTAGTACCTTCTCATAAGTGAAACATCTTGAAATAAACTCAAGAATTTGTCGATATACAAACAATAATAACAATATACAAACAATACATATTGCTTGAATTTCAACAAACTATTAGCTTACTTACTGGTAGTTTTTATTTTCTGTAATACATTTTTATTTTTAGGGCTCGGTGCCCTAGCAATTTTTGCCATTTTGCAGAGGTTTTTTAAAAATTCACAGTGCCTAAACTACTGTTGATAACTTAGTCATATACTAACCCGCAACTACTTAGTCATATGATAACTTAGTCTCGTTTTGTTCCGAAAAGAAGTAGATCCTGAATAAAATGAAATTAAACGTATCCCTGTCGGTATTTTTTTTGCAAACTGTGAAAAACCAAAATTTTATAAAATTTTTTAAATAATTTTCAAAAGTAGAGTCCTAGCATTTTTACACTAATTTGTTTTCAGACAATCGATGATATACAAAATGTAGGCAATTTATTTCCCTATGTGGAAATGTGTTTGATTTATTTCCATAACAAAATTTACCTAAATTATGGAAAGAAATACAAAAACCGGAAAAAATCAAAAAACTTACGCTGTATATATATATAAAATCAAAAGTATAAAAGTAATAAACTAAAACTGTTGTATAAGTAAAGGTAACAATACAATTATTGGAAATAATGCACTTTTGTACAAAGAAATAACTGTTTTTATGACTATATATGAGTTTAAAAACAAAATTTGAGTTTTGCAGAAAGCCAAAATTAGTTATTCGAAGCTATAAATAATTTTTGTAATTTATTATAATAGGATGATAAATGGTACATATATTTAGAGTAAATATATATCTGAAAAAAATATATATATACATATATATACACATATATATATAAATATGTATGTATATAGAAAGATATGAAGATGTTTTTCGAGATCCCGCCGCTCGCAAGTCAAAAATGTTTCGCACGCTAAGTTTTGTTCAAATTATAATAGCAATTGTATCGATCCGTTACTGCTACAAGGTTTTTTTATATATGAAAGTGAAAGTTTAGAATCTCCTCTTTAAAATGGTATCAATATTATTACGTTTATAGGTCACCTTCAATGCATTATAAGCAGTTAAACAAAAAATAACCCAATTGTCCAAGTATCGGCCAAAGGACATTAGGCGCAAACATGCAATGTCCGAATAATCGGCCAATGGCAGTCCTAGGGTTAAGAAATCTATTTCCAAAATAAGTTTGTATTAAGAGCTTTTACTAAAGTTCATATTCCTCAATCAATTTACTAGCTGAAGAACATTTTAATTTGTACCCCCCACAGAAAATCATCTTGATTTTCTGTGGGGCATTGCTTCATTCTTTGCTGGGGATGAACCTAATGACTTATCATGGTTGAAAATCGCCAGCATAACACAGCCAGTTGGACTGAAATTAAGTTTCATAAATGTTGTTAAAATACAAGATCACTTTTTGATAATTCATACCAGTTTATTCTTTATGTAGATCATCTAATAACGTACTTCTTAAGCCTATTATCTTATGTTATTGGATGTTGTCTGAAGCCAACAAACAAACTGACTAGCACCAACACACCTTGCATTCGGATACACTCTCGTCCGTCTCGCAGGTTTGGTAGATTTCGTCTACAGCTCGCTCCAAGTTGCCAAATAAGAAGGCCCAGTATCTCGCCTGCAACTCTACAAAATGGTTGGACCGTAAATAAATGAATAAACATCGACTTACCATCTTCATTATTTTCATCACTCATAAATAATACTAACCTATTATGTTAGCTTAACCCCTAAAACTGCTGACCAATTTTGCCCAAAATGCTAACCCATTACTTATATTTGTATGCCAGGAGTAAACAAGTATTCTAGTTGTAGAGAACTCTTCAAAAATTTTAAAATATTAACTTTGTTTTCTTTATATATTCAACAATGTCTGATTTACTTTAAAACTAATTTTGATAAAGTGATTTTTAGAAGAGATCTGCACAGATTTTGTAGTAATATTGATCTGTCTCATGTTAGACTAGCTAAGACTGATAGAAGCCCTTTGATAATGGGTATTAAGTTTTATAAAAGTTAACGTTAGATATTAGACTACTTAGTGACAAGGATTTTAAAGTTAAACTTAATTATTTTTTCTGTAAAGAATCTTTCTACTCTACAGAAGAATATATGACCAAAGTTTGGACTATGAAGGACTTTTAGTTTGTGTATTAAAATGGATTTGACGTGCCAATGTATTTGCATGAAATATTTTCTGGCTGAATAAAGTTCTTATTCTTAAGTTATTCTAATTTTAGCGAATTTCCCCTATAGGGAAGAAGAAGCTATTACCGTAGGTCTCATGGTATGACTTAAGCCCGAGACCATGATCACTTTTTGTTTTGAGGTCCCCAAATGACAAAAACACTATTCGTTCAAATTTATATATATATATATATATATATATGTGTGAGTCCATGAATGCGATAACTTGAGTAAAAAATGTCCGATATCGATGAAATTTGGCTCAAATGTGAAAAGTGATATTTATGTCTTTAAGTTCGAAAACCAGAAAAATCGGACTATGGGAAGCGGGGTTTATAAAGTGGTATTTTGAATTATTAACCTAGGTTAAGTGGTTGCGGAGAAAATCCAAAAAAACCTGCTCATAAAATCTCCTATGTTAATCTTATGGGAAAAAGGTTTTTTGTTTTTCCTCAGTTTATTTTGATGTAAACTTCACATTTGCTTTTACCAATCAGTTCAGCTCCACAAAACAATCATTTTGGCGTTTAAATTGTGATTCTACATCCATCCGTTGCAGATATATTCAAAGTGCTAAACACAGTATGCTGTCCAATGTTACCCTTATGGAGAATAAATAAAATTGTATATCTCCATTATTTATGAATTCATATTGTTAAAACTTGGCATGTGGCTTCACGTAGTACTGGTATATTGATATTTGCACAAAAATTTGATTTTTTTGTTATTATACCCATAGCAGCAAACCTGCATACTCAGCCCTAATGTTACTCTTATGGTGAATAAGTAAAGTTTTATATCTCCCTTACTTAGTTATGAACACAAATTAATCAAACTTAGTATGTAGCTTCACCTGGTTGAGTTACCCCATATTGATAATAGCAAAAAAACACATTTCTTATCTTCCTTGTTGCAGCAAACCTACGTATTCAGCCCTAATGTCATTCTTATGGAGAATAAATAAAATGCTATAGATCACTTATTTATTTATGCATTTTTATGAAACTTGGTAAGTGGCTTTATGTGGTAGTGAGAAACATGCATGCATTAGAAATTCGCTGAGTACGCAGGTTTGCTGCGACGGGGGTATTATTAAAATTATACAAAATATAGCCTACATGAAAGAATCCATCTATGTCAACCTTATACTCGTTTTAATGATAAAAATATGAAGAATCTGATTAAAGTATAATTTATTAGGAAACACTTAGCACACACTTTCACAACTATGCCAAACTTGAAAAAATTACCAAAACTGCAACTTCACACTTCTTAGGTGCCAAAAACCAACTATAAAAATTACACAACTGACAATTTTTAGATAACCTAACGATGCTACATTTGGTGCATATTACAAAAATGTATAGGTACTTCGCTAGTGTTAACAAATAATTTGGATAACACATTAGTGAAAAACATTATTACGCAGTTTAAAATAACCATTAAACTGAAATATACAACAAAGGAGAATAACACAGTGGCTTGAAAACAAGTAAATAGCATAAACAAAAGAAAACGTTAAATAATAATATCCATTAGGAATAACTAAAATAAAACAACAAAAATTGAGTTTCTAATTAAGTAACATAATCCAAGTTTTTGAAATGTTAATGTAGTTTAGTAACTATGTTAGCATACAATAATTAAATGACAATTTGTTGCTTTTAGAAATCTTGTTTTGAAGTGAAGTGAAGTGGGTATGAAGTGGGAAGTGAAGTGAGGGGAATTCGTATAATGATTTTGATTTATCAATGTAGAAACAACTTTAAGGCATAAAATCCTTCCTTTGAGCTCATAGACATGGAAACTAATATACATATTCAAATTCTTCGAATATATGATTCAAATTATACTGATGCCAGTTGCCTTAATGTTTAGACAACTACTCTGGATGTTGGAAGGATGCCAATCCTTGTTTGATCTCGATAGGGAGTGAAGTAAACTTCAAACAGTTGAATGTCTAGTGGCAGAATTGATATATTAATATATCGCGATATATTGATATACAGTAGAACTCCAATTATCCGAATTAATTGGGGATCGGGCCAATTCGGATATGCAGAAATTCGGATAATCAGGTATACCTCGGGAATTAAGCAAAAAACATCACCATACATAAAAAATCAGAATTTTATCGACAAAGTTATTATAAATGTAGTGAACAGAAAGTGAGCGAACTGTATCAAGAATATACGTCATAAAAATTAAATTACAGGAGTTAAATTGAATACAGTATATACAGTTGCTCTTTTCAATAGGCCTACATACTGTATGTATTTCACTTGTTCAATGTTGGTTATTTCACTTGAACATCTCGAGCAAAGTGAGTTTATCACTTAGCGAAAGGACAACACGTTTACGTTTTGTACTCATTTCGAAAGATAATCTCGGTGAAAGAACAGTAGCGACTGATGATGAGCAGGGCGGGAAGGGGGTATGACTCATTGTTCCCTGCGAAAATATCGTCCGGAAGGTAACAGCGCAGGCTTTTATTTTAGCGCTCACGGCGCATTATTGCTACACGCGCTCCCGCTGTTATTTTCTTGATTTTTATATTTCTATTATTTCACTCAAAATCGATTCGGATAATTGGATATTCGGATAATTGGGGTTCGGATAATTGGATTTCTACTGTATCGCATTTATGATTTGCGAGAATTATCAAGCACTGCCATAGAAATATGCTACTGATAGCATATTGTGGTTTAATGCTCATATATATATATATATATATATATATATATATATATATATATATATATATATGGAATTGAATTTCCATTTTTATTATAGGGTAGCCTATTACTGTTTGGGGTACCGGTAGCTGTAACAATGAGAAATTTAAAAGATTTTTGATCTTTCAAAAAAAGGTCTATAAGAATAATTGGCAATTTAACAATTAGAGAATCATGCAAAACTACTTTTAGGGATTTTGGAATTCTAACCTTGCCACATCTTTATATATTTTAAACTAACCTGTATTGCAAATTTAAATGTGTAGCGATTTTAGAAAAGGATGTTCATAATTATAATACTAGAAATTATAATCTCCTACGACCACAACAACATGAACCAAATCTTTTTTCTAATCTTGCATCACGTGCAGGTGTGAGCTTTTTAAATAAATTGCCAACATGTATAAAGTTTAAAGCAACTCAAATAAATAAAAAAAAAACTATAACGCCATATAATAAAAAATTCATTTTATAACGTGTCCGGATACATGGACCAGTCTTAATTCTGAAATAATTAATGGTATAAGAAACCTAATTAAAATTTACATTTATTATGTTCAAGACTCTGACATTTCTGAGACTGTAATTATTCTAGTTTCCTAATTTGTATAATATTTGCATTATTCAGCAATTGTATTACTACGTAGTTTAAATAATTCTAAATTTCCTTGCTTTTTTACATTGATACACGTTTGTAGGCCTAGCATATACAATGTTGACTGATTGATTAATTTTGCTTTAGAGTAGATAAAGGGAAGTAGCTAAACACAGGAACACACACTTCCTGTTAGGCACCTGTTCAGTGCGTAACTCACCGGACTTCTTATCTCTGCCAGTCGAGGCCGAGCGCACTCGTGAGCCTGTCTTGGCGACCAGAGCAGATCGTTTGGTCATCCTAGCTTCGCTGAGGAGACGAGGCGAAGAAGGCGGTTTCCGGACCACACTCTTTCCTGCAGAATAATAAAATCAACATTACCAGTGCAGTAATGCAGTAACTTACTTTAGGACCTACCATTTTATTAGGTCTCTTACAAAAAAATTATTATAATAAATTAATAAATAAAATTAAATAAATAAATTAAATAATACAAAATTATTATAATAGAACGTCTTTTTTCCAAAATATTGTATACTTATTATACCGTAATATAGATTCCGTATTAACTGTCAGTCTCAAAATTTGTTTAACAACATTTTAATATTTAATTTTCAACTTTTTTTAGAAGATGAATTTGTATCCCAGTGTGGATCTACAAATAAAACTTTAACAAGCATTTGAATTTCTGGCATGTGTACCTTGGCTCAAAATAAAAAACTAACACAATATAACAACAAAAATTACTAAAAAATTCCAATTAATTCAATCAAACCATTTTGAATAAATAACAGGTATAAAATAGATACTAACCGGTCACAGAATAATCACAAATTATTGAAACATAAGAAGACTGGGTAATGCAACGAAGAATTATAACAACCTCAGTCTGGTTCACCCACATGTAGACTCCCACACAGACACACAGACAAGCACATATGCACCTACCCACACACATACACTCTCTCTCTCTTCCTCCCCCCCCCCTCTCTCTCTCTCTCTCTCTCTCTCTCTCTCTCTCTCTCTCTCTCTCTCTCTCTCTCTCTCTCTCTCACTAGACAGCAGTATTGTCCTACTTCAATGATTCTGTGAGGGGCAATGTCCTAGAGTACACATCAACTTCAATAATTAAAACCTACACTGCTAGTCAAGCCATGAAGTTATGCAATGTATTTATTTTAGAGGTAATAAAACTTAGCAATTGAATTAATAATATCATTAATTATTTTTGTTTAAGTTTTTGCAAATAACATGTTTAAATCAAAATGTTTAAGTGTATTGCTCCATCTTGAGGGACAATATCCATGAATGTTATATTAGTAAACAATAATTCTATTTAGGAACTTTCAACTTTTTGTAAAAAAAAAACAGTAGGACCAACTTTTGAATTGTTACATTCCAAATAATTCCTTTATAACATTAATAACCAGAAACATTTACCAGAAAATACAACCCTAATTTCAACAACCGCTCTCAACTATTTTGTTAATTAACATAAAAAACCTCTATTTTGATTTTAAAATTAAATATACTGAAGCTTATTGTTTATCAGCCCATTAAAAGAATTAATAAAAAATTCTTAGTTTAAAACACTATATCTTTAACGGCATGTAATGTTTTAAATATTTAATGGCCCGCTAAAAGTAATAATAGCTTTTGTTATTCCAACGCCAAAAGCATTTTTGTAAGTATCACATAAACTGAAATTTTGTGAACACTCCGGGAATCGAACCTGTGACCCCTTCAACCGAAGTTGTAGATGCTAACCGTTGGGCTTGCAAGATGTTCTTAACCTATAAAATTGAGTTTCCAATGAGCAATATCACGAGTTTCTGTCCTTTCAGCATAATTTGACAAATCTTACCTCCCGAAGGGGCTGCAAGATCCACATGAAAGGCGATCAAGTTTCTGGCAGCTCGTCCCTCTTCCTGGACTAGCATGCGGACATCCTCCATCTTCTGATCAGAGAGGGAGGGTAACTGGTAGTCGCATCGCTGTTCATAAACAAATTAGATTAACCAGAAAAAAATATGTATGATTGCAAACATGGATATTAGCAATAAACATCTGTATTGTAAAAAAACATAGCTTTTCCTCTAATTCTAAAAATTGTATAAAAGATAGCTAGGCCTAAAAAGTCGGGTTATCCTGATTACAGTTTTGGACTAAAATTCCACTGCAAAGCTGGTCAACTTGCAGTATGTATATTTAAATAGTAGCAATACTAGCAATACAATATATTCAACTCAAAAGACTTCATTTCTAAAACGGTAATAATTTTCAATTTAATTCAATGCTTCAAGAAGAACAAATCACATTTAGGCTACAATAAAAGGATATATAGTATAACATGAATGGAAATGATACCCGCATGGGCACTTGGCCTGTGCGCGGGTGCGAATGGGAAATAGAACAGATTAGGAATACTTAAATTAATTTTTTTCCCAAGGCGGGAATCCGTTCACAGACAAAGAGTGGGTCTCGCTGAAGCCCTAGGCCCTACCCACTAAACCCATCCCTCATGCCAGGCTTTTCTCTCCTCGGAATTGTTTGTCACATTACTTTCAGGGAGAGAGCCCCGTGCTGCTGATCTGGCATGCTGAGGTCCGCAGTGCTGGGAGAAAGTGGGAGAAAGAAACTCTTCCTTTTCTTCGATGTGGCTGCTTTTGGCAGTCGCCTTTCTTCTTTTTCGCCTTTTCCAGTTGGAAATGTCTTGGCCCTAGTCCTCTTTCTTGTAGCCTATAGGTCCTTCAGTCTGCTAAACAACTCGACGAGGCCAGGAATTCCGTCCCTTCACCGTGCTGTTAGCATTCTTCTGGACCTTCCACGCATTTGACATGTCCTTCAACAATGCGTCCACCTGAGAGAAGATTTCTCCCCCTCCTTTCAAATTTGGAGAATCTCCTCCCAGCCCCTTCTCACAATCCTCGAGTTCAAGAGCAGTGGCGTGACTGAACTCACTGCCCATGCTGCTTGCCAGGCGTTGCAGCCGTGTCTGCGGAATGTTCAGACAATTTTGGTCTGCAGTGTTAACTTCGCCCGATCTGTTCTCCTCTCACTCAAATTGTCAGTGGTGTCCATTTGTTATTTGTCACTAGCGCATCATGCGGCATGGGGCGGTCCGGAAGAGCCAGGAACAGGTATGTTTATGTTTATGTGTTGTTGAAGGGACGGATTCAGAGATCCAAAGATTCAAAGATCCTCATACGTCAACCGAAGCTTATTATGTGTCCCTAGTACATTAGTTGGGCAAACCAATGCCCGTACCCTTTACCAGATCCAGGAGTTTTTTCCCAATACTCACATCCCATTCATCACCTGGTTGCTTGCAACCAAACGGAGCCCTTCTCCTTGCCCCGAGTTTCTCACACCAGTATGATGTGCTTGGCAGTCTCTTCAGACCTTGAAGTGGCCGTTTCCAGTTATCAAAGCAATCACCTGCTTAACCCGACCTCTGCCCAACCTCACCAACCAGTTAGTGAAGTAAGAACTAGTGTCTGCTAGCAGCCTTTTGCCAAGTGGTTGACCAGAGTAACCCTGCCATTGCTGGCAATGTAAGTCCCTAGACCATTTTTTGATCGTGTGAAAATCGGTTATTTTGCTTATGCCACAGCTTGGCTCTGGACCAAAGGATGACATACCGGAACAACTTTTAGCAAGCTTATCTGCACGCTCATTGCCACCTATGCCTACAAACCAAGATACCCAAAGACCCAACCAAAATGCACAGAGTTGCGCAATGCGAGTTTGCTGAGTGTGTTGTAACACTCCCTCACTAATTTTGACTTGATTTTGTGGAGTCAAGAGCCTTGAGGGCAGCCTGACAATCTGACAAGGTTACTATATGCTTGTCGCAATTGCGTCTGACAAGGCCTTTGGCAAACCATGATGCTACAAATTTTTGCTTGAAAATTAGTACAGTGTTGTCCCAGACTTGCGCAGAGTTCTGTTCTGGGCGATTCTCTGTACACCCCGTAGCCAGATTTTCCTTCAATGGTAGGGTTACCATACGTCCTCTTTTCCCTGGACATAAGTTATCCTCTTTTTGGATCATTTGAAAACGTCCGGGCGGATTTTTGAGAAACCCACTATTTGTCCGAGTTTTTACAAGCAGCAAACTGAATATTGGGATTACGTTTAAAAAATTACTTAAGGCTTACCTATTAATGTTATCTTCATATTCATTCAATGAATTTTTTAAATAAAATAATGCAAATCAGTAATGATTGATTTTGTCGTGTCTTGTAAATTGATAATAGGCTAAGTGGAAGTTTGTATGCAACTTGAAGTGTATGGATATGTACATATATATGTAAATGTTTTTTTCATTTGTAACAAAATACTTTAAGTTCTTAAAACAATTTACACTTTTATTTTTTTACCAGTTGGAAAAATGTATTTTAAATATAATAACATTTGTTCAAAAGCAGAGTTAGGCGCATTGTTAAGTTTATTGTGTATATATGTATCTAGTATATGGTGTCTTGTATCACTTTGCTAGTGCTAAGCACTTAATACTTGTATTTGACACTTTTCTTGTAACACTACATCAATGAATAAAGAAGGTTTGAATTTGAATTTGAATAATCTTCCTAGAACTTTCAGCATCAGTCGTCAGAATAAGCTTTTTTGTTTAACATTAACTGTTTTACTAGCTTAATTTGCTTCCAATCCGCAATTCCGCCTTAACTTCTGCTGATAAGTATTTCTGCCCTTAGAGAAAGATAGCCTTTGAGCAACGAGGTTAATTTATGTATAGCTATCGCCTGAGGTAAAAAAGTAGAGCCTATATTACGGTCGACCACCATTTTCCCCTTCCCCCCCTGGTCCCATGGTGGGGACCAAAGTTTTGTTTGTTAGCTGGCAAACAGATAACTTGTGAAGGGAGGATTTGATTGGTTACCTGAGGAAAAAGGCTGTCAGCTTGTAGGCTTTAATTTTTTTAGCCCAGACGAAAGGTCTAGGTACAAGAAGTGCTAAAATAAGTAATATGAAAACTATGAACAATGAGGGAAAAAAGAGGGAAATTTGTATATGCAGTGAGGGGAAAAATGGGAAAATTTAGTTTAGATAAAGGGAAAAGCTCACAGCGAAAGTCGTAACGTCACGTTACCATGACAACGGGAGTTTGACCGCGCATCCACTGTGTCCACGTGATATTATTAGTCATCATACCCTTACACTGTGCATGAACACTGTTCTGCCTCTTCTTAGTTCAGTTCACTTTAGTACATGTTGGGTTAGCTGTTATTTTTAATATTTGGTTACTTTTGATATTATACATATATTTGTTGTAACAATAAAAATCGGGGGTCGGGGGGGGTATTCCACCACTAAGTTCACCCCCTTGACTCTAAAGCTGGATCCGCCACTGTTTCTGACCCTTTTTGGGCCCAAAAACTCAAAATTTGAAAATTAAAATCCCAAAAGAGAGGGTTTGAGTTTCCTGAATGTTTTGCCCAACGAACTTGTCCAACAGATTATAGAAAGAAATGTCCCTACCAAATGTTATGTAAATCGGACTAAAAATACCACTGCTAGAGTGGAAACACTAAAATATGATTTTTAACGACCCCAAAAACGTGTTCAGGGGATCACCTTGGGAACTTCTATGGTGGCCCGGGCTTAAGTTTCACTGTGTGAGTCATACTAATAGCTCACTTTTCTTTGCTAAAACCTCAAAAAATGTAGCTAAAATACACTCCACAACACATTGTGTAAAGTACTGGAGACGGGGTGAAGAGGGGTGACGGTACCGGGATAAAGACCATGAACCATACTGGTGTGTTCCTTCATTCAGAACTGCAAGTATTACCAATGAACCAGAGTGAAATGTACCCAAGAGTCAAATTTTGCTGTCATACCGATTCCAACATGGCTATATTAAACCAAGTTGTATTTTTACTATAAGTTTTTGAACATTTGTACATACTGAATTTTAAAAATTTGTACATAGGTACTGGATTCTGAAAAAAATGTACTTTTAAAATTAAGAAAAAATATTTGTTAAAAATTAGCCTAGGCTACTTAATACAAATTCTGAAAGTTTCATCATGGGATGGTGATGGGATCATATTATTTCATAATTTTTATTTTTGTTTGTAACAATTTAGCCCTATAAGAAGGTAGTATATTATAGTCATTTTGTTTAAGGGATAAAACTAAACTCATAAGTTTAAGAGTAATGATCTAGTTTAATAACTTTTAATATTAAATATAACATTACTTATCACGCTGATTGTATTAAAAATTAAAAAAAAAATAATGTGGTACCCACGATGCATAACTTATAAAAGTCACGGCTCCTGCTTACTATTTTTGTACAATATCAATAAGCTCATTAATTCAGTAGTTTAGAAACATTAAAGACAATATATTTTTCTCTCATTCATTCACATTTTTAATACAGAATTTGCATTTATGGAACTACTACAAAATAGAATTTAGATTTGGTAGGTTACTTTTACAACAAAAAAGATCAGTAAGAATAATGTTAAAATGAAGAGTACCGAATCTGTAAAACATCTTTTCATAGGATTAGGCACTTTAACTGTATATGGTTTGGTTGTTCTGTTTACTATGTTTACTGTTTATTATGTTAAACAGTTTTCCAATTCAATATCACAAAATAATCTCCACACATAACTCACAGCCAAATGGTAAAGTTGATTTACCACAATTTAGAATTTGTCAAGAAAAAACTACTTATCTTGCCACTAAATTCCTTTATCGTTTACCTCAAAAATGTTTAGAAGAAACCAATATGAAAACATTCAAAAAAACAATTGAGGGATTATTTACTAAATTTTTATTTTTAGGCCTTTGATGTGTTTTTCTCAATTTAACCATAACAACTGATCCAACAGCTAAAAGAAAAAATCCCATACACTTATAGCCTCAGCATTGATTTTTTTTTAATTTAAATAGTTCTTTTGTAGTTTTTAGCGAATTTCCCCTATAGGGAAGAAGCTATTACTGTAGTCGGCATGGTAAGACCTATGCCCGGGACCATGATAACTTTTCTTTTTGAGGTCCCCAGATGCCAAAACTTTCGTTCTAAACTGTATATATGTGTCCGTAAGCACGATAACTCTCGTAAAAATTGTCTGATTTTGATGAATTTTGGTAGAAACGAGTAAAGCAACATTTATGACTTTAAGTTCGAAAACCAGACAGATCGATCTATCCTAAGGGTATTTTGGGGGGGTTATGTAGGCCCTACCCCAAAAATGTTTTGTTTTATTGTTTACATATACTATTTGAAAAAGACCAATTCTAGTTTTCACCATTGGATTCAGCTTTAAAAAAACACACAATTTGGTGTTTTTATCTCTATGTTAATTGGTTACGGAGATATTAAAAGTGCTAAACAGAGTAAGTTGTCTACTGTTATTCTTATGGAGAATAAGAAAAATTGTGTATCTTGATTATTTATGAACGTATACCAATGAAACTTGGAATATGGCTTCATATGGTTGCGGTCAGTTGTTATTTGAACAAAAATAATTATTAATGGTTCCCGTAGCAGCAAACCTGCGTACTCAGCTTCCATTTTATTCTTATAGAGAATAATTCAAATGGCATATATTGATTATTTATGAATGTAAATTGATGAAACTTGGTACGGTATGTAGCTTCATCTAGTTGAGCTCTATTGATATTTACATAAAAACTCATATTTTGTGTTCCTTGTTGCAGCAAACCTGCGTACTCAGTCCACATGTTATTCTTATAGAGAATAATTAAGATGTTATGTATTGCTTATTTATGAATGTATATAACAAAGAAACTTAGTAAGTGGCTTTTTGCAGTATATTAAGATAAATGCATTGGAAACTCGCTGAGTACGCAGATGACTTAAGCCTGGGACCGTGATAACTATTTTTGTTTTGAGGCCCCCAGATGCCAAAAACACCATTGGTTCAAATTGTTATACATGTATCTAAATGGTAGCCTATAATTATATTTATTTAAATACATATGTATCCGTAAGCATGATAACTCTCGTAAAAAAGGTCCGATCTTAGTGAAATTTGGTACCAGTACAGATGTACTACTTTCGCCTTGTAAAGTAGTATCTACTTGAACAAGTTTGAAAACCAGACAGACCGCACCATCAAAAGGAGGAATTTTTAGAGGTTTTTTACCCCAAAATGGGTTATTTTGTATTTTTCACCTATAATTTTTATTGAAATTAAATTTTAGTTTGCACCATTGCACCATTGGATTTAGCTTGAAAAAAAAACAATTTGGTGTTTCGAACATTGCTCTACAGTACATCAATTCATGACCGAGATATTGAAAGTGCTAAACAAAGTATGTTGTCCAATGTTATTCTTATGGGGATAAGTCAAATGTTATATCTCACTTATTTATGAACAAATACCCTGATACAATTTGTTATAATGGTTCATCTGGTTGTGGTCTATTGATATTTGCACAAAAAATCATGTTTTTGCAAATGGTTCCTGTAGCAGCGAACCTGCATACTCAGCCCTAATTTTTGTGGCTGTTCTGATACTCTTGGATCCATTTACCTGCAATGCTGGGAATACAATATTGCACATTATAAGGTTAGGAGAAGGTCCAGTCAAGATTTAGAGTAGGAGTGAGGTACCTGGGGATGATAGAAATATAGGTACTAACAAATGAATAACAGGCTTTTCTAATGGAAAAACCCCATAAGACAACGTACTGTGTTAAGTCGATATACATATTCTTTAATAACTTGGTAAATATTTGTGCTAGAATGATGAGAAGGGGCTTAAAACTTTCGCCTTTCAAATCCCCATCTGTTTACATGCATTAACTTTATATCCGGGGCTTTTCTGACCATTTTTGGGCCCAAAAAATCTAAATTTGAAAGATTAATCCCCAAATAAGGGAGTTAGAGTTTTCCGATTGTTTTGCCCAACGAACTTGTCCAATTGATTACAGAAAGGAATGTATCTACTGAATTTAAAGTAAATCGGACAAAAAATATGACCAACAGAATGCAAACACATAGGCCCTACATATGTCTATAATATAATTTTGAACGACCCCCCAAAATGTGTTCAGGGGGTCACGTTAAACACTTCTATGGTGGTCCCGGGCTTAAGTTTCACTGTGCGGGTCATGCTAATAGTTCACTTTTCCATAGGAATTCACTAATAAATAGGCTTGTTTATTTGAACAAAGAAACTCATTGACCTAGACCAATATAATACTTAACAATAAAAGCTATTAAACTAGATCATTATTGTTAAACATAAACAAGTTTAGTTTTGTTCTCTAAATAAAATCACTAAGCTTATAGGCCTAATATACTACCTTCATATAGGGCTAAATGGTTACTAATATAAAGAAAAATTATAAAATGGACCCTAATACGATTCCATTACCATTCCATGGTGAAACTGTCAGAATTTGTGGTCAATAGCCTGAGACAGTTTTTTTTTTTTTTTGGTAGACCTACAGTATGTACAAATTTTCAAAAGACTTTTTGGAAAAATATAACTTGGTTTGATCTAGCCATGATGGTAATACATCAAATCCCTCTAACTAGTCTAAGGAGATAAACTGGCATCAAAAAGTATAGCATTTAAAGTAAATTTAAGACCCTTTGCTGCTGCACTCTAGGAAAAATATTAGTTCTAACAGTTTAAAAGTTAAACTGAATGTTATCTTTATGAACACCGGTTAATGTTTTTAATGCCAAAATTATAGGTAAACCATTTTGTGTCATAAATTATAAAATAAAGTTTCTTTCAAATTACCGTCATTAAAAAAATATTCACTGTTAAACACACTGTGTAAATTTGAAGTTATTGGTACCTTTAATTTTGAAGTTTTATTTCAAAGATTCTAAATACTTAGAGAAAATAATTGTTTTACCTTATGGAGTAGGCTATAATTTTCTTTAAATAGGTACTAATTTTGTAATTATGCATTAAACCGACCACCACCTGTAATGGTGCGCTGTGGTGGTTATGATAGGTCAGGTTACTGTAATTGTTTGGAGTATTTTTTGTCAACAGAAGTGATCATATCTCGCACCACGAAACCTCTCACCTCTCCCCCTTAATTTGGCCCACAGCCACATTCAAATGTTCAAGAAATTTTGTTTATACGGAGAACCTAACTAGACATCACACAGTTTATGGTTATGTTAATGTATTAATTAATCACAAAATACATGATCACTAACCTAACCTAACCCTAACCGCCGCAATACTCTTGTTTTAAGGGAGTGAGATTACATGACGCCAATATTGTTGTCTTCTGGGAGTATGAAAAATTATACAAGTCATCTAAAAAATGCTTGTAAGTTGTAGGCTAAACAGTAACACTAAAACATATATATTTTTTTATCCATATAGGCCTATTGTTTGTTTTGTATGTTTATCCCACTGTAAAATTCACCTAAAATTTGGTGGTCAGTATAGCCTAATGCATAGGTACCAATAAGTTTGAAGAAACATTCTTGAGTGATAGTGTTTTATATTTGAACTGTTGCTGTGAAGCACACTGGAAAATATTTGTGTAAATACCTACACCCCTTGAAAAGAGATTTAATTGATCTTCCATGGAACATGATGGAGTTGAAGAGTAACCTGAGGGAACTTGTCAATTTAAAAATTCACATGAATCTATTAGTACCTATCTTATATTCACAGTGGGTATAGTAAAAATTCGTTGATATTGGAATTAAATTGCCAAAAATGTATATTTCACTAGCATTTTCATTCATAATTTATGAACAGTTTGTTTTTTGTTTAGATTGAAAACAAATAGGCTATTCCCAAGTTAAAGGTTATGCCTCATTAAGTTAATAATATTACAGTTTCGATGTAAATATATCTATTAAAACTAAGTTTTAATAAATATTGTTGATTTATATTTAATTCAAATATATAATTACAACTGACTTACCTATTTTTATTCAATTTAATAATATTTATTGCTGCCTTCGAAAGCTGTCACAAAAACACCAAACCAGCACAAACCAGACTTCAACTTCAAACTTCTGTCATCAGCAACCAACCGAGACTAGTCGACTAGCCAGATTTCCCTATACCTTGCAAAAGAATTCCCTACATTAACATGTTCGTAATAAATTGTTTGAACATATAATTTCTATTTGGGAATATCGTAAATTACATAACGATACAATCATGTTTAGTAGACTTACAATAGTATAATAATATTTATTTCATGGAAGTGTTTGGCAAAAATATAGTTTTACGGGGTAATCATTTAACGGGACTATCTATTTTGCTGACTAGAAGAAATATTGACTGACTGGGTTGGGCACTTCCGCCGGTCGACAGATTCTATTCGTCAGATTCACTTCAAAATTGGTACTTTTGTGCCAAGGCCAGGAAGAATAGCTAGTAAGGGCTCAGCCACTCTTTTGTTTGAAGTTTGACCGAAGCCGCCGCTGCTGATGAGGGGAGGGGTATGTTGGCCGCGTGACGTCATAGAGTTGTAACCTGAGCTTTCCCCAATTCATTACTATTAGTCGAGGATCTACGGTAGGGTTGGCCAAAAGAAAAAGAGTAAACTTCATCTGATCAAAAACATGTATATCTTAAAAGTTGTGTAGTAGTTCTAGAATAAACACATCAGTAAAATATTAGGTCAGACAAATAATATCTTTAGACTGCGCAAACGTCTTTAAAGTTTCATGTTTTTAGTGAAAATAATTGAATTTTTAGATATTTTCCAAAAAAATATTTAATTTTGTCGATCAAAAACATCTTAAGTCTTAAAAGTTGTGTAGTAGGTCTAGAATAAACATCGTAATATTAGGTCAGACAAATAATATCTTTAGAGTGTGCAAACGGCTTTAAGTTTCATGTTTTTAGTGAAAAATTAAATTTTTGGATATTTAAAAAATTTTATTATATAAATAGATATTTTAACCGACTAAAAACACGTAGATATTAAAAGTTACATTATATGTCTACATTGAATGGTATAAAATATTAGGTCTGAGGGATAATATATTTAACCGCGCAATCGGTATAAAAATTAAAGTTTTTGAAAAAACATAGTTTTCCCCTAATTAATTTATTAAACGTGATCAAGTTAAACCAAGCCAGGGAAGAAGTTAACGTTATGTTAAAAGGTTTCATACCCCCACAAAAAATTGAGGTTGTAAAATAACACTTTTGGAAGGCGCAAAAACCGTAAATGTCTTCTATGTTTATTAATTCTGAATTTGTTTGTGGCACTCTATGCTTTACAGTTATCTCTGTGCTATGGGTTTTGGTCGCTATACACCTCTACGCTAGTTCATAAACAACTATCTAGGACTCACCATGGAGAGAAGGTTGCATGTGGAGTACCATTAGTGCCCTCCAACCAACCACCCAAACAAAAGAGCACATGCAGTTCCATGGGTACATGTAGTCTCTCTATTATGCCTTAAAATCTTTCTTAGATTCGAAATTTGGTCTTATATTTCTGTCCTATGTTGGTCTCTTATCACACTATCTCCTTTTAAGACTGATTTAAGACTGATGTTTTTTTTTCAATGACAATTCTGTAATTTGATTTAAAATGTTTTTAGTTATTATTTCTGTTTGGTTATTGATTTTATTTTAAGCTGTTACACAATGTAACAAATTGTGACTTGTTGTCTATGCTATGTATATAAAATGATTTTGATTTGATTTGATTTGATTTTTAGGGAATTTCTCCTATATAGGGAAGAAGCTATTACCGTAGTCGGCATGGTAAGACCTAGGCCCAGGACCATGATAACTTTTCGTTTTGAGGTCCCCAGACCCCAAAAACACCATTCGTTCGAAACTGTATATAAATAAATATATATATATATATATATATATATATATAATTTTGAACGACACCCCAAAACGTGTTCAGGGGGTCGGTCATGTTATGAACTTCTATGGTGGTCCCGGGCTTACGTTTCACCGTACGGGTCATGCTGGGTCAAATACCGAAAATAAGTTTATTATCATTTTCAGTTGAATTTGATTGGTTCAGACTTAATTTTAAGTCAATTTTTTAAGTCTAATAGTTCACTTTTCTGTAGGAAATTCACTAAAAAAAAACCATCCCCATAAGTTTTTTCTTAAGGGTACTTCTCTATAAACACCCTGCTGACTGGGATGAAAACCCGTCTAACTGGTAGCTTCAACTGGTTGAGTTATACAATAATTGTATACAAATATTTTTCTTATCTTTGTTGTTGCAGCAAACCTGCGTACTCAGTCCTAATGTTATTTTTATGGAGAATAAATACAATGCTAGAATAATAATTAAAAATGCTAATTTATTTAGTTTTTTTAAGTTCTTTTTACCTGTGATAGAGGCTTGTATTAGTGAATTTCCCCTATAGGAAAGAAGCTATTACTGTAGTCAGCATGGTAAGACCTAAGCCGGGGATAATAACTTTACGTTTTGAGGTCCCCAGATGCCAAAAAAACCATTCGTTCAAAACTGTATATATATATTAGATGTATCTTTATATTCTAACAAAGTACCCTTTTACATAAGTTTTATATATTTTAAAGTACACATCTTCTGCATATACAGCCGCATGTGTTACACGCAGGGGCGGCCCGTCAGTTTTTCAGCGCCCGTGCAGAGACCAAATTTGCCGCCCCCACCCCATAGTTCCTCCCGTGCAGAGACCAAATTTGCCGCCCCCCACCCCATAGTTCCTCCCCTACACCATAGTTCTGAGAAGGACTGACACATGCGCGCCTCGCTCCCTCACTTGTTGTTGAGTTTACGATGTTTCTTGGTTCTGTGCTATGCGGCCGTTTACTACGTGATTTGGCAGGTCACGATCATCCAAAGATTGGCGGGAAATACTCACTCGAACTTTGAAGTATTTTTTTCAACTTTGAGCTCATTTTATATACAGTACTCAAATTTTGAGTACTCGCACGCCCCTAATACATCGTATACACATATATGAATAGGCCTTCCTCTTTAACCCCTAATGCATATATAGGCCCCTACAAATATATCCGCCGCCCCAGGCCCCCAACTACGACAGTACGCCACTGCCGCATCCCACGATCCGTTATGAGCGCCGAGCGCCGCCCCCCCCAAAAGCGCCGCGCCCCGCGCGCTCCGTGCTGGAGCACGGCTCGCACTGCCCTAGAGCCGGTACCACGGCTTTTGAGTGGATTTATCCCAAATGAATCAAAACAGTATACCGTAATACAAAAGATATTCAAACAAACATTGATTTATTAAATTAATTAATTTAACTGAATTTTGCTCTGTTTTCTGTACATATCGCCCGTCATATAATAACAACTGGATCGACCCCAAGCAGGGGTCTGGGAGCAGAGCATCCAGCGGGCAAAGCGAGTCTTTATATCTTTATATATATTTCTGCATAAGCGTAGTTTCAGTATTTTGATTGGAGGGGCGAAAATAGTCGTGATCGTGATTATTGTGACTTTTCATATATTACAATAATATTTCCTCCAAATTATTGGGGGAATAACTGCCCCTCCTAAATTACGCCTATGTATTTCTGTAAGCAACATTTTTTAAGTCAAAATTGTGGGAGTTTGGCAAATTGCAAGACGATGGGAGACGGCTCAAATTAAAGGTCTCAATCCCAGGGACTTGGGAAAAATATCAGTATTTCCTAAAAGAACAAACGAGAAATAACGTAAAACATCCCCCATAAGAAAAGGATGGGGATTTTAAAACGTCTGCTTTTTTAGCGAATTTCCCCTATAGGGTAGAAGCTATTTACCATAGTCGGCATGGTAAGACCTAGGCCCGGGACCATGATAACTTTTCGTTTTGAGGTACCCAGACCCCAAAAACACCATTCGTTCGAAACTGTAGATATATATATATATATATATATATATATATATATAGTCAAATAGTCAAATTTTACTTTTTACCATTGGATTCGGCTTAAAAAACACACAATTTGGTATTTTGATCATTTTTCTACGTCAATTGGTTACCGAGATATTGAAAGTGCTAACACAGTACGTTGTTTAATGTTATTCTTATGGAGGAAAAGAAAAATTGTATATCTGGCTTATTTATGAACATATACTGACGAAACTTGGTATATTGCTTCATCTGGTTGGGGTGTATTGTTATTTGCTCAAAAAATATTTTTTTGCCAAGGCTCCCGTAGCAGCAAACCTGCGTACTCAGTCCCATGTTATTCTTATGGAGAATAATTAAATGCTCTGTCTCCCTTAATTACGAACATAAATGAATACAAACTGGCATACGACTTCACCTAGTTGAATTATATTGATATTAGCATAAAATCCCATTTTTTTTTGTGTTCCTTGTTGCAGCAAACCTGCGAACTCAGCCCCAATGTTATTGTCATGGAGAATAATTAAAATTGTATATATCACTTATTTGTGAATATATTTTTATGAAACTTGGTAAGTGGCTTTATGTAATGTAAAGTTATTTATATCTCCATTGGAAATTCGCTGAGTATGCAGATTTGCTGCGACGGGGGTATTATCCTTATGGAGAATAAATAAAATTTGATATCTCGATTATTTATTAATGTATATTGATAAAACTTGGTATGTGGCTTCACGTAGTAGTGGTATATTGATATTTGCACAAACAATTGATTTTTTGTTAATTATCCCAGGAGCAGCAAACCTGCATACTCAGCCCTAATGTTATTCTTATGGAGAATAAGTAAAGTTTTATATCTCCCTTAATTATGAACATAAATTAATAAAACTTAGTATGTAGCTTCACCTGGTTGAGTTATATTGATAATTGCATAAAACACATATTTTTTGTTCCTTGTTGTAGCAAACCTGCGTACTCAGCCCTAATGTTATTCTTATGGAGAATAAATAAAATGCTATAGATCACTTATTTATTTATGTATTTTATGAAACTTGGTAAGTGGCTTTATGTGGTAGTGAGAAACATATGCATGCATTGGAAATTCGCTGATTACACAGGTTTGCTGCGATGGGGGTATTTACATAAAACATGTGATAAAGTGTCTACTTTGGTGAAGAACTGACATATTGTGTTCCTACTTATACGTTTTGTTTTCTTTAGCATTTAAATAGTAAAAAATTCAGATGGGAAGAGTATTATAGCAAGGTTAATGGCTATGATATGGCCCCTTCAAGCCTCTATAGTATACAGGGTGTAAATTAAGTCCCGGACCGGCTTAGTATTTATTTTATTACAGATAAAGCAACAAAACTCTGCAAATCAGCAGTAAGGCCATTAATCTACTTGTTGACATAAAAATCATGTTTTTCCTCCTTTACGGGATCGGCCCACGAGGAGTTGGAAGAAATTCTTAAATAGCAGCATGGGTCGGGTTTGATATCAATTTGTAGGTATTTTTTAGTAGAATTCAATGCCGCAAACCCGATCTCAAAAGGTTGACCCAAAATGAAATGGCGGCGGATTAAAGGTACGAAATTGACGATGTTGGATTTGTTAAAGATCAGCAATTTATGGTTAGTGGTTATGGGTAATTATTCAATAATTTTCATTAAGATACTTTAAGAAAGGAATTAAAATACCTCAGTCAATTTTTATGAGTTTCACTGTTATGATTCATGCTAGGAAACAATTACTTGGCTATCTTTGTGTCGTACTTTGGTAGGTGTGGGCGAGTATCGAGTAGTTCTTTAAAAAGTAAAAAAAAATAATTTTTAGCGAATTTCCCCTATAGGGAAGAAGCTATTACCGTAGTCGGCATGGTAAGACCTAGGCCCGGGACCATGATAACTTTTTGTTTTGAGGTTCCCAGACCCCAAAAACACCATTCGTTCGTATTTGTATATACAGTGTGTAAAAAAAGTCCGTTCCCCCCTTTAATTTTTTTGTTTGTTAAAACAAACAAATCACCTTTGGGGAACGATAATAACTTAACCTCAAGTATCTTTTGACGTTATCGGAAATTTTGAGTGTCCCCCAAAAATGGGGGATTTTGGGGGCACTTCAAAATTTTCAAATGTAAACCCCTTTTGAGTGACTTCTCATTTTAAAGAGCTTTAAAAAAATTGGCAAATGGTGGAGGTTGGAGGCCTGTAACGTGTTTCTCCAGACCCCAAAAACACCATTCGTTCAAAACTGTATATAATATATATATATATATTAGTTGTAAGCATAATTTTAAAAACATTATATATATATATATATATATATATATATATATATATATGTCCGTGAGCACGATAACTCTCGTAAAAATTTCGCAAAATCTCCGATTTTGATGAAATTTGGTATAAACGTGTAAAGAAACATTTATGACTTTAAGTTCGAAAACCAGCCAGATTGCTCTATCCGAAAGGGTATTTTGGGGAGGTTTTGAACCCCAAAAATTGGTTTTTTGAATTGTTTACATATAATTTTGCAAATAGTCAAATTTTAGTTTTTACCATTGGATTCAGCTTAAAAAAAACACACAATTTGGTATTTTGATCGTTTCTCTACGTCAATTGGTTACCGAGATATTGAAAGTGCTAAAAACAGTACGTTTCTAATGTTAGTCTTATGGAGGAAAAGAAAAATGTTATATAGCGCTTATTTATGAACGTATACTGACGAAACTTGGTATACAGCTTCATCTGGTTGTGATATATTAATATTTGCTCAAAAAAATTTTTTTGTCAAAGGCTCCCGTAGCAGCAAATCTGCGTACTCAGCCCCATGTTATTCTTATAGATAATAATTAAATCTTCCTTGATAATATATGATATATATGATATAATTAAGTCTTCCTTGATTATGATCATAAATTAATAAAAACTGGTATATGACTTCACCTAGTTGAGTTATATTGATATTATCATAAAAATGCATTTGTTGTGTTCCTTGATTCAGCAAACCTGTGTACTCAGCCCCAATGTTATTCTTATGGGGAATAAAAATGAAAATTGTATATATTGCTTATTTGTGAATATATTTTTATGAAACTTGGTAAGTGGCTTTATGTAGTATTAAGACATGTATATCTCCATTAGAAATTCGCTAAGTATGCAGGTTTGCTGCGACGGGGGTATATATTTTTAAGGAAAACAATGCTTTTTACATATCAAACTTTAATTATAAACATAAAATGTTATTGAATTATTAATGTTATTATTTATTTTATTTTAACCTTTATTTTACCATGAATGAATAATGATTTAAATGAAAAATAATAAATATATACTGTTTTCAACAACAGTAACAATCAAAATACAAGTATTACAAATATATTATCCATACAAAGATTTTGGGTTAGTTTATCAAAACCAGAATATTTGAACAAGAAAGTGATTTTTTGCCCCCGACCCAAACACTCTCTGTGCCCCCTCTCTTACTTATCTTAACTTACAGGTATCCAAAAATAACCCACCTGTTGTCTCCTTTCATATGAGTTAAAAATATATTTTACGCTTATTAGTGAATTTCCTATGGAAAGTGAACTATTAGCATGACCCGCACGGTGAAACTTAAGCCCGGGATCACCATAGAAGTTCCTAACGTGACCCTGTGAACACGTTTTGGGGGTTCGTTCAAAATTATATATATATATATATATATATATATATATATATATATAAAACGCCATATATGAAAAGTTAATTAAATTGGATTTATAGAAAGAAAACCAAAAACCTTTCCTCAAAATTAAAAAACATATGATATTTTAGAAATAATTTAGCATGTTTTTATTTGATCAGCTTTACAAAAATTAATAAATTATGTTAGGTTAAGTCTAGCTTAAAAATGGTCTTAAAAGTGCCGAAACATTTTTTTTATTTTGTCTATTTTATTTACAATCTGTTCAAAAAATACACAGAACAATAAGTAAATAGGATAGAGTGTGATTGACATGGGTTAGGCTCTATCCATTGACGGAGCTAACACTTAAACTTTACAAATGTTAATTGAATATTAAAAAACGATTTGGCAGGTCCAACACAGAGTGTCTCTTAAGTCTATACACTGATCCACTATTGTCCAGCAGATTTATAGCCAGATGGTTTGGATGGGCATCTAGTTTAGCTTGATAACTCTTGCTAAATCGGGTTATTTCTTCTCTTACTGTAGCAGTATGTGTATCACGGTGCAATACTTCATTGGTCACATACCATGGAGCCTCCAGGATGTTGCGAATGACTTTTGACTGAAAACGTTGGATTATGTCAATATTAGAATTACTAGTGGTTCCCCATAGTTGGATTCCATAGGTCCAGACAGGTTTTAGTACTACTTTGGACACTAGTAATTTGTTTTTAGTTGATAATTTAGATTTTCTATTCAAGAGCCAGGACAATTTTCTGTACTTTAAATTTAGAGATAGTCGTTTGTTCCAAAGATGTGAGCGCCATGTTAGTCGTCGGTCAAGGTGCATCCCTAGATATTTGACTTAATTTGACTGGGGAATATTAACATTATTGAGAGTGACTGGGGGACAGTTGCCTGTTCTGGTCGTAAATGTCACGTGAGCAGATTTGTTTTCATTAACTTTCACTCTCCAGCTTTTAAGCCACCCTGACAGATCATCCAGTTCTGATTGAAGTAAATGAGAAGCTGTTCTTGGGTCTTCGTGAGAGGCTAATATGGCCGTATCATCAGCGAAGGTTGCCACGGTGACGTTAGCATTTACAGGTATATCAGCTGTGAATAAGATGTAGAGGATGGGACCTAAAACGCTGCCTTGAGGAACCCCCGCTTCAATTTTGTGAAGTTGGGTATGGACTTCTTGAAGCTTAACTCTAAAGAATCTCTCTGTTAGGTAGGACTTTATAATAGCAAAGTAAGTATGAGGGACGAGAAGTTTTAGTTTGTAGAGGAGCCCCTCATGCCAAACTTTATCAAAAGCCTGACTGACGTCCAAAAACGCGGCTGAACAGTACTTTTTAATTTCCAGGTCTTCTTTTATGACGTTGACAACTCTATGGACCTGTTCAGTGGTTGAGTGTTTCTTACGAAAACCAAATTGATGGTTAGGGATCAAGCTGCTGTCGTCAATAACATCTTGCAAACGTCTTAGAAATAGCTTCTCAAAAACTTTTGAGGTTATTGGTAGAAGGCTGATAGGTCTGTAGGAAGTGACTTGATGGGGGGGTTTCCCAGGTTTTGCTACCATGACTATTTCCGATACCTTCCACTGAGCTGGAAAAAATTCAGTACGTAAAATTGCGTTGAAGACAAAAGTCAAAAACATCATTGCTTTCTTTGGTAATTCTTTCAATATTTTTCCAGTAATAAGGTCATACCCAGGAGCTTTAAATGGTTTTAATTCAGTCATTAACAATTTGGTTACTTCAGAGGGAGTAAACGGCTGAATAGGGAGTGATAACTGGTTAGGAGAACTTAGAAGGTCCGGGATTTCTGGATTTGGAGGTTGAGCTGTATCATTTGGTTTGAACACGTCGCACAAGTGTTTAGCAAACACTTCAGCCTTCTCCTCATTATCCCTAGCCCAGGAACCATTGGGCAAGGCAATGGGAGGGATTGGCACTCTTGGTTGATTCAATGATTTTGTTATTTTCCAAAGTGAATAGTTTGTATCTTCTGATGGAGACAGGTTCATGGTGAAATCATAAAATTTTTCATTGTTAAACTTTAACAGCGTTCGTTTTAGGTCTTGGGCTGCTCTGTTGAGATTGTTTTTGTCACGGGGATTCCTTGAATTCTGCCAAATTCTGCGGAGTCTCCTCTTTTCTGCTATTTTCTTTTTGATGTGAAGAGGGTAGTTTATTTGGTTCACAGTTTCCCTTTTAGCGAATTTCCCCTATAGGGAAGAAGCTATTACCGTAGGTCTCATGGTAAGACTTAAGCCCGAGACCATGATAACTTTTCATTTTGAGGTCCCCAGATGCCAAAAACACCATTCGTTCAAATTTTTATATATGTATATATATATATATATATATATATATATATATATTTATATATATATTTATATATATATATATGTGTCCGTAAGCACGATAACTCTCGTAAAAAAGGTCTGATCTTAATGAAATTTGGTACAAATGTGTAAAGTACCATTTATTTGAACGAGTTCAAAAACCAGATGAATCGCACCATCCGAAGGGGGGTTTTTGGGGGGTTTTGTACCCCAAAAATGTGTTTTTTGGGGTTTTCACATGTAATTTTAATTTAAATCAAATTTTAATTTATACCATTGAATTCAGCTTAAAAAAACAAACAATTTGGTATTTTGATCATTGCTCTACGTCAATTGGTTACCGAGATATTGAAAGTGCTAAACACAGTACGTTGTCTAATGTTATTCTTATGGAGAAAAAGAAAAATTGTATATCTCGCTTATTTATGAATATAAACTGACAAAATTTGGTATATGGCTTCATCTGGTTATGGTTTATTGTTGTTTGCACAAAAAAACAATTTTTCGCCTATGGTTCCCGTAGCAGCAAACCTAGGTACTCGGTCCCCATGTTATTCTTATGGAAAATAATTAAAATGTTATATATCGCTTAATTATGAGTGTATATGGATGAAACTTGGTATGTGACTTCACTTAGCTGAGTTCTATTGATATTTGCATAAAAGCCCATTATTTTGTGTTCGTTGTTGCAGCAAACCTGCGTACTCATCCCCAATGCTATTCTTATAGAGAATAATTAATATTTTAAATATCGCTTGTTTGTGAATATATTTCTTATGAATCTTGTTAAGTGGCTTAATGTGTTATGTTATAATTCATTGGAAATTCGCTGAGTATGCAGGTTTGCTGCGACGGGTGTATTTGGATTCGGTGTCGCTTGGCAAACGCACTTTTGGATTGTGTTATTGAATAATTCAACAGCTTTTTCAACTTCTTCCTGAGTTTTCAAAGGAATTTGTAGTGTCAAATTGTCATTAACAAGTTTCCGGAAGAAATCCCAGTCAGTGATTTTTGAACTCAATCGCAGTGGACGATCTACAGTAATAGCAGCTGAGCTTAAGGTGAGAATTATGGGCGAATGGTCTGAGGACAGATCGAGGCAAGACTCAATTCGAGTATATGTTTGGGAAATACCTTTACCCATATAGCACAAGTACATCAATTTGACGTAAAATTGATGTAAAAAATGTCAATGTCATTGATATTGTTGATGTCATATTGACATCAAATGTCGTCAAAATGACGTCAATTTGACGTCAATTGGAAGTAAAAAGGGCACTCAATTTTACGTAAAAATGACGTAAAAAACAGATCAAACATGACATCATATTGCCTAAATTTAGTTACGAAGAAATCGAGTAAGTCAGGTACCATTTGGGGATCGGTAGGCCAATAAGTTGGTTCCCCCGTTGATAAATGTTGAAGATTATTGTTGTAAATGGTTTTATAAAGATTACGACCCCTGGGATTACAGAGACGAGAGCCCCACATGGTGTTTTTTTGCGTTGTAGTCACCTCCTGCTATAAATCTACAACCAAGGGTATTGAAAAAGTCAGTGTACTGTTCATGTGAAACATTATGGCGAGGAGGAGTATACACAGCAGACACTGTTAAGGGACCCGACCAGTCTTCAATTACAACACTAGAGGCTTGAATATGATCGAATTTATAAGTAGGTATTTCATAGTGTTTAATATCGTTTTTAACTAAAACTGCACTACCTCCATGGGCAGTGTTATCTGGATGGTTACACTGATACAAGGAGAAAAAAGGAACTTTAAAATGGGTTAAATCTGTAAAGTGTGTTTCAGAAATTAGCATAATATCTAGTTTATGAAGATTAATAAACATTTTAAGTTCTTGGTGGTGGTTAACCAAGCCGTTGGCATTCCAAAGTCCAATTCTGTAAAACAGGTTCATTTTAACTTTGATATGACCGTGGACAGGTTCATTAAAGTGCCTATCTGTTGAGCTTGTTGTAGCATTATTTTTTTCAAATTTACTGAAAAATTCTTGAACAGTTTGGTTTAAAGTATTATTTTGGTCCATACTGTTGGCCCCAGCAGTGGTCACGTTGGAGGTTACCTGTGCATACGTTCGTCCTGTCGATTCTATTACACTTTGTGATGGGCTGGGAGGTCTTTCTTCCCGAGATTTCTGAGAAATCTGACCACAGGATTTGTTTTCAAACGTTTTTGCTCTAAGTGGGGGCAAGGATTTTTGTTTGAGTTCACGGTATACCACGCAACCTTTGTAATTTGCTGGGTGATTTCCATCACACAGAGCACATGTAGGTGGAGTAGAGGTTGGTTTGGTGCATGTACGCGTGTCATGTCCCTGGCCACACTTTACACATTTGAAGGGGTGCCAGCAATATTTTTTCGTATGGCCATACTGTTGGCACTTTTTACACTGTACAATATCCAATTTCTTATGGGGAGGTTCGAAGGAAATTTTGGCATTAAGCAAGTACTCAAGATTGAATATGTCTTTGTTGGCTGAATTTGGTTCAAGGTCGACAAAGAACATTGAAAGAGGGATTTTTGTTTTGTACTGCCGCATATTTGTTACATTTCTAACTCGAAACCCATGGTATTCAATGGCTGTTTTTATGTCTGACACATCTGTAGAAAAGTGCATGTTTTTCAAAACCACACGATAAGCCTTATCTTGTTTAATTTGGTACGTATGAAAGTTTACTTTTAATTCTTTAAGCTTGTGTACTAGCTTACGATAGGCTTCCACTGACACCAGATTAATCTTTATTTTATTTTGATCAAGACATTTGTAAGTGTAACTGTTACTGGGGATTACAGCCTCTATAGAGGTAACCATACTTTTGACATTTACTACATCAGGAACAAAAATCGGGGGTGGTTTGGGTTCAGTTGCACGAGGTGGCGGCGCCGCCGTACTATTCTCGTCCATCAAATCTGACTCGCTAATAGCGTCAAACCGGTTACTAGTCTTCAACGTGAAACCAGACTCACTTTGACGGGATTTCTTTGAATTTTGACAGTTGCTTGAACCACTGTTCATTGGTCTTTTGTTGGGGGACGTGGTAGTTTGCCATTCGTTACCGTCATCATTTTGACTTTCATTGCCTTCGGAGCTTATGCTAGATTTGCTATAGTTATGGTCGTTGGCAGCAATAATGTTATTGCTAAGATTAGTTGGGATCACAGAATTGGTCTGCATCTTTTAACAAAAGACAACAATTTGAATATAAACAACAATAAAATGATAGTGAGAAAAAAACAACAAAGTAAGGTTAGGAAAAAACAAAAGTGTTAAAACGTTTCATCCATAAAATGCTTATCAAAAGTACAATAAAATCTAGTTAAAACCTAATAGTATTAGTTTTTTTACCATGGGATAACACAGTTCTTGGTAAATTATAAAGTGTGTAATAAATATTGATGCACTAAAAATAAAAACATCCTCACTGCACACATTACATAAACAACATTTAAGTGCCGAAACATGTAGCTTTATTAAAAGATTTTAAAAAGGGTGCTCAGTTGAATTTTTATTTTCTAATATATATATATATATATATATATATATATATATATATATATATATATATATATATATATATATATATATATATATATGTGCAGGCACTCTTGCGGTCACATTTTTTGTCCGATTTACTTCAAATTTTGTAGGGACGTTCCTTTCTATAATCAGTTGGACAAGTTCGTTGGGCAAAGCCATCGGAAAACTCTAAACCTCTTTTTTGGGGATTAATCTTTCAAATTTCGAGTTTTTGGGCCCAAACAGGACCAGAAAAGCCCCTGGTGTGAAATTAACAAATGTAAAAAGATGGGAATTAGTGTGGCGAAACTTTTAAGCCCTCTCTCGTCATTCTAGCATATATATTTACCGAGTTATTAAAGGAAACGTGTATTGACCAAACACAGTACGTTGTCTTATGGGGGTTTTACATTAGAAAAGCCTGTTGATCATTTTTTGGTGTACTTTTATCATCCCCAACAACCTCACGCCTACTTTAAAGCCTGACTAGACCTTCTCCTTACCTTATAATGTGCAAAATTGTATTCCCAGCATTGCAGGTAAATAGAACCAGGAGTATCAGAACAGCCAAAAAATAAATATTTTCAAATTTGAATAAAAATTGGAATAATTGTATGTTTTTAACTGATTTTGAGTTTTTATAGTTTTTTTATGTGGAAATTCACTTCCCTCACATCAGCGTGCTGCGTGCGAACTCGTTTTTCTTTAGTACCTGGGGGGCCGATCTTTGCTCGGGGGAAGGCCAGTCAGTGTGTTTAGATGACTTGGAGCATATTTCACCACTTCCCCCTACTGATAATCAGATATGTATAACTCATTTGCCTCTTTTCTACATTTTTAAGGTCCCTCCAGTTGTTATTTATAGCTCAATGTCCCTTTGATTTATTTTACTACTCTATAAATGTAATCTTCACTAAAATCTATTAATCTCTGCTCTCAGGAAACCACATGTTAATAATCATAAACAACATTTTAAAGCTGAAACAACAATAGAGTTCTCAAGAGGTGTTGGAGATTTGAAACATTTTTTCGTAATGACAGCTGAGTTCATCCCGTTACGCAATAACAGCGTGTACTCCTATAATATCTGGTACTTCACAGTTTTCCGGTGCCTCTTAAGTATGTCTTAAGGCGGTAACATATTTTAGTAGACACTGTGCATTATGTTTGCGGACCTTTGCAAAGTTCCTTAGTTTTATAATATATCAATAAACATTTTCTCTAATCATTTTTAAATCTGTTGAAATCATTAGTATTTGTAAATTCATACATTTGTGGTCTTTCTCTGTCAGATTACAAAATATAAAACAAACTATTAGGAAATATTAGTATTAGGATACTGACACATACTTTCTCCCTTTTAGCCCAAATTTAATTAATACATTACTTTTTATTTACTAAATATAGAATACAAAGCACAGTTGAATGTACAGAAAATCTTGTAAACAAGTTGTTTTCAAAAATATCTACCCAAATCCCTGTTTAGGAGACACTACATAATCCATCGCTAAACACGTGGTTTTAAGAGGGGAAATGCCCCCTGTCCCCCCCTCAGGGTTATTAAGGGGCAACATATTTTGAATTTCCTCTGTTGGTCAATGCTAACTTGACAAGCATATCAAGTTTGAACGAAATTGATCAATAAATAAGAGATAAATAGTAATTTTTGTATTCCCCATAAGAATAACATTGGACAACGTACTGCTTTTCCCTCAAAATGAAAATTTAAATTTTCTCCGTAACCAGTAATCATAGAATAGTAATTCAAAATACTAAATTATTTAGTTTTTTGAGCTCTTTTTAATGGTGAACAGTAATATTTTTTATATTTATGTTTTTTCATGAAAAATCCCAAAAACTGAATTTTTGATATTTGAAATCTTTTAATTTCTGAACCCAAATTTTTACAGAAATTCGGGTGGTGTAATTTTTTGGAAAACTAAAGTTCTACGAACAACTAAAGTTTAATCAAAATCGTTAGAGCCATTTAAATAAATCTTGAATTTTCATTTTTTTGGCGATTTTGGGGGGATATAGTTATCCTTAAAAATAGAAAATTCTAAAAAATTAAAAAAAAACGCCTGGAGATATGGTGGATGAATACCTACATATCAAATTTCATAAAAATCGGACCATTGGTTAGGGCTCTAGCTCTGTACACATCCATACAGACAGACAGACAGACACACACACAGACATCACATAAAAATCACTTTTTTGGGTTCAGGGAGTACCGAAACGAATATTTCCACCAACAACTCAAATTCAACAATTTTTACGAAAACCATACTTTCCCCATATACTTTGTATAAGGGGGAGAAAGTAAAAATATAATCTATTTAGATATGTTGCATATGGCCTAGATATTTGTTGACCTATTGTATAAGTGTTTGGCTAAAATGGGTGTACATTAAAAAAGCTATAACGTAAAAATTAAATCTGCATTCATCCTCTTATGGGAAGAATATGAGCCAAGTACTAACTCTGTTTCTCACCCTGAATAACGAGGTCTAGTTAGGTCATCTCTTTCAGCTGATCGTAGGTTAGTTTTCCTCCGCACTTGTCCATGACTTAGTCCACCTCATGTTGCAATTTGCAACCTCTGTATCTCAGGTTTGCAGGCTAGCTCAAACAAGGTGAACTGGATAGAATTCACCACTGTTTCTGAACCTGCAGTCAAAAACACAAACGACTGGGCTGCTATACACTCGTCCGTGATAACTATAACATCATAAAACTTTGCAATTTGTCAAGTAGTTTTAGAAATATGAGTTTTATAAATCACAACCAAGATACAGATTCAGATTCAGATTCAAATCACTTTATTCAAAAGTACATACATTGTGTGTGTACATGAATGGCATCAACATAGTACATAGTTTTGTCTAGGTACATTTTAACTTAAGTCTAAGTTTGGCTTGTAGAATGAGTTTCAATATCAATCTTAATCTAATAACAATAATAGTTTTAAAATCCTGAAAACAATATTAATTTTAAAATCCTGAAAACATGTTTGAGAAAGGCATGTGTTATTTAAGAAAATAATTCTTCCAAGGAGTAAATGGGATTGACAAGCAGAAAATTATTTAATGCTTTCCTAAAAAGTTTAGTCATTTATATTTTTTATTGCTTGAGGTAAGTTGTTATAAAATTTTATTCCTGGAAAAGTGGGCTGTTTTCCTTCGCACTTGTCCATGACTTGATAACATGAATTGGTAACCCTACTGGTATATAACAATAGGGTTCATAAGTAACAAAATGTAAAAGCAAAAGATTGCCAATCCTTCTACACCTTAGAGGCTATACACATACTAGGCAACTGACTTTTCTGGCATTTCAAACTATTCACAGCTTCCACGGCTGGACTACTACAGCTTCTGGGCCCACTCGGTCCGCGCCAAGGGACGCACAATGCCAGGGGGCGCAAGCGCACGGTAACAAATTTTTTTAATTAAAAAAATGTAAATCATGATAAGCTAAGACAATTCTTCATTATCGTCAGCGAAAGTGTTACACAGTGTTTTTATAAGTGAAGTTGTTTTGTGATAAAATAAAAATTCTGGTTATAAAGATTATTTTCTTCAGGGATATCGCTGGACCAACCATCCCCTCCGTTCGGTTGTATGTAGAGGGGGCGGCCAAGTCCTTTGGACCTAGGAGTACCTAACCAGCCCTAAATCTTTAATCCAGCCCTGACCACTTCCCCATGTAACACACTGTAACACTTGGACACTCTCCCCCCCACCTATCTGCTTAGCGGATAGTTTGTTTTCTTGTCTGAATCCCAAAAATGATACGTAAGAAGAAAGGTAGAGTAAATTTTACTTCTATATGTTTGTTTACCTCAAACCTTATCATTATCGTTTTACTGTTTTGAGCTTTGTTCTTTAAGGGTTTGTCATTATATGCTTTTTTGTGAGTTAGATAAACATGTTTGTATTTTTTTAATTTAACTAATTTGTTTTAAAAATTAAAACACTATCTCATTAAAATCTTTGTAAAATAATTATTTTGATTGTAACAAAATAATAAATAACAATTTCAGCTCTTAGACCCCAAAAACACAATTCGTTCAAAACTGTATATATATATATATATATATATATATATATATATATATATATATATATATATATATGTAATATGGGTGCGATAACTCTCAATTTTGATGACTTTAAGTTCGAAAACAAGACATATCGACCCACCTGAAGGGGTATTTTGGGAGGTTTCGTACCCCAAAAATGGGTTATTCAAAGTTTTTACATGTAATATTTTTAAAAGTAAAATGTTAGTTATCACCATTAGATTCAGCTTAAAAAAAATGCAATTTGGTGTTTTGATAATTTCTCTAAGACAATTGGCTACAGAGATATTGAAAGTGCTAAACACAGTACGTTGTCCAATGTTATGCTTTCGGAGAATGAGAAAAATTGTATATCTTGCTTATTTATGAACGTTTCCTAACAAAACCTTCATGTGGTTTTGGTCTATTGTTATTTGTAAAAAAATAAATTTCTACCAATGAGTCCCGAAGCAGCTAACCTGTGAACTCAGCCCCCATGTTATTCTTATGGAGGAAAAGTAAAAACTTATGTCTCCCTTAATTAATACAACTTGGTATGTGGCTTCACCCTGTTGAGTTGTATTTATATTTGCATACAAACCCATAATTTGTGTTCCTTTTTGCAGCAAACCTGCTTACTCATTAGCCGCATGTTATTCTTACAGAGGAAAATTAAAAATGTTATATATTGCTTATTCATGAATGAATATTGATTAAACTTGGATATGGCTTTACCTAGTTGAATTCTATTGATATTTGCATAAAAACCAATTGTTTGTGTTCCTTGTTTCAGCCTCGGATGAAGTATAATTGGTATAGCCTTGCAATGCTAAGGAGAGCCAAAAACCGTGCCGTCATAAATCCTACTGGGTGGCAAAAGAGTCTATATCCCTGAGACCCAGATGTCAAAAGACAGAACAGTGCTTCACTCAAACTGACATTCAACCCACAACAAACTGAGTTCATAATTTGAACTTTACATGGAATTTCACAGCTTGAAATGGAGAGTCAAACAGCATGCATTTAATAAGTAATATAAATAATTTTAATAAGTAGTTAAACTCGGAATATGTTTAGTCCTGATCGACAATGAGGTAAAAAAAGTAGTAAGTGAGGAAGTATTTTATTTGTTGGTCAGGTAAAAACTCTTAATGGGAAAGTTTTAGATAACATTGCAAATAATAATTTTTATTTTTAACAATTTGTTTGTAAAGCTAATCGTTATCGGTGCAAATTATTTTGAAGAGCGGATTTCGTAGAATTGCGCACTTCTACAAAATCCACTCTATGAGGAAGCCAAAACTGAATTCGAGGAGAGGAAATACTTGGAAATTGGAAAGAATTAATGATCCAGACTGTAGAATTCAATTAATGTAGAGCTATTTATTTATAGTTTATATTGCTTCCCTTCATTAATAAAAATAGCTAATTTGCAATCAGATAGATGATTCTCACAAGCGATTTTTAGTCAACGACTTGGAGCAGATGTCAATCACTCACCCCCACCCTAAAAACCCGGTTTAAACCACTTTCACTGATAACACCCAGCTTCACGAAGATCCGCCTGAGGTCAAAACTCCTCGATCAAAATAAGCAGACTCCAGTGCCTTCTGATGGATTGTCAAGAGCAATTGCATCATTGATAGGGGAAATCAGTATTTTCTACCATCAAAAGATGAGACAGGAAATGATCCAAGTCAATTACATTTTTCACTGCATGAGAACATCTGCAGAATACACCAGTTGTTCATTTATTATTTAAAAATATTGTATCATCAGATATCCAGTTTCTATTCTACCAAGAAGTTCACTACATTCTGATATAATTAGAGAATTTATCCCATTTTGTGTCCCAGAATTTAAAAATGTATTAAAGGATAGGTAAATGTAACAATACACCTGATCAGATTTGCAACTCACAAAGAATCCACCCATCCCGTCAGGTTAGACCCGAGCCGTCCACCATTTGCTTAAGGTCTGCCCTCCCCTTCAACTCTGTCACAGACAGGTGAACTCTCCGAGTTGCACACAAAAACCACCCACTGTGACGGGATTCAAACCCTCGATCCAAGTGTTACCCCCGGCCAGAAAGGTCACGCCATAGGCTGCACAGCCAAGCACTGATCAGACTAGCAGCTGTAGCGGACCAGGGGGTATTAGAGCCTAGGCGCTGGACGAGGTAGTTCAGTTTGTATCTACTAGGTTACACATCTCAGACACAGACTGCAAACTGAGCTCGTAACGGTACAATCGCTTATGCAGCAGTAACAATGTTTATTAGTGGCAGATTCAAAAGCTGATATATCGGCTCTTAGCACTGTATAGTATTACATGTCATTCATTCATTATTTAGTGATAATTTTCTTATTATGTGTTATTTTATATTTAAGTTTCCCTATAAATGTACTAATTAATTAATTTCCCCTAAATGTGTTATTTGTGTTAATTGCCCTATGTCCATGCCTAATAATAATCATCATTATCATCACTCCTCAGAAAGCCATTCCCCTCTATATATTTAATGTTTATTTATCTGTGCAATTGTATAATAATATGTATTTCATTAATTTAATCACCAATAATTATCCATAGCCTATCCCCATATAATAGCCTACTCACTTAATTTAATATGTTTGTTAATAATAATATTTTAGATATAATTTATGTGAGAGGATTGCAATAGAATTAAAATTTAATATAATATACTTTTCAAAAATAGTCCTTAAGGAATCTAAATTACAGTGACCAGTGTTAACAATTGTGTGACCATGTGCTTCTCAACAATGGACCATGCTTCCAGACCTCATCTCTACTAGATCTTTCTTCTTGCTCCAAATGCCATTGTGTTAAGACCTAAAATCTGTGAAGGACACAGTTCCTATTTTAAATTTCCCAGTATGGCCTAAGTTTTGCATTGCTTAGTGCTCATTTTATTAGGGACTTACTGCTCAATTAATACCATCTTTAAATTCATTCCTTTTTATTTGATTTTCCCCAAAAACTGGTATTTGAGCGAAGAACATTTGTAAGCAGATTGGTAAACTCCTTCCACTGTATTCTATTTAGGGACTGGAAAGAATACAGACATTTAAATAGAACAAGCCTAATGTTCTGAATTAAAGTAACCTCAAGAGAGTATTTTATATTGAACTATCTTTCCAAATTTAATTTTGAGTATTTTAACCATTCATAAAGTCAGTGAAACCATTGGACTCTCCTTTTGGACAACACTAAAATTTCCATTGTTGTAATTTTTCAACACATCAGCTTAATTGGACTTAATATTCTTTCAAATATCATCCCAACGTTATTCAAGTCAGCACGATACTTCCCCCCTGAGAAAAAGAGCCCTCATTTGTAAAGAAACTCCATTTAGAACCCAAAATATAAACATTTAGTTTTAGGCCTACAAGTATGTTTGTCATTTACCTTCTAGCCTAGGCCACTCATTGTAACTGTTTCCCCCCGAGTTGTATATTATTGTAAATCCCTTTAATTGAGAACCTTTTTGAAACATAATTGTACTAATAGATAAATAAATATTGTATTGTTCCTCTGTAACTTTGTATTTTATTCAAATAGTTAAAGAAATCTTAGAAATTGTACACCTACCTTTTGTTGACATCCAGAGTAAATACAAAACACATTCTACTCACTACAATAAAGTAAAGGAGACCACAAGTATAAGTATATTTATTATCAAGTCAAAGAAGATCATTTGTGAGCTATATTTAAATAGCCTAGGGAATTTTGTAAGTAATAACACTGATTTTTGTAAAGAGAAGCTAGGCTTAGCACATGGCAGCCATTGCCCTCAGATCCCGATAGCGTCACTTTTTATATCCACTTCCCCTGAACACATCCGAGCAGATAATTAGTTAAAAGTTAGCAATTTAGAATTATAATTAAGTAAGAACACTCTTTTAGACGAAGTTAAATAAGAATTTGGCGACCCAACGTACTGGCTTGAATAACAGTTGATAAACATTGCAATCCTCAACTAGAGTGAGCCTAGAATAAGACCATATTTAATATTAATGTCCCGTAATTGTTTCCCTCCCCACCAATAATAACTGTGTACAAAAGCATTACATATTTAATAATCTCGCATATTATAATAAAACGAACACACGATGGCCGAAAATAAGTACAATTTGCGGAAAACACGAAACTACCCCGTAGCAGACGCCGACTCGAGCGACGATGAAACCAGCAGCCGCCATGTTGTGCAAAACCAAGGAGAAGAGTCCAAAACCAAAGACCGCCAAACCTACGCCGACCCCATCAGCCAATCGGAGAGCGTCGATTTCATAACCTCGACGCAAGATTTCTCTTTCAGTCTGCCCGTAGACAGTAATAATGCTTTCTCGACACCTGAACGGAGTAACGCCAGCCGACCGACCCGAACGCTGACGGACACACCCGAAGGCTCCCGAACTGGATTCATTCGTCCAAATGAACAAAGGCGTGCCGCCAGCCCATTGGAGTCGACGCTCATTCATTCTTCGCGCCCGCTGACAGATACACTCACGGACGATGCAACTAGCGGATTAAATGTTACAAACCCGACTACACCGACACCTGCAATCGATATGAATATGCTTGTCTCCCTTATGACTAATTTGGGAAACAAAATTGAGCAAACTAGTCTTGATCTAAATAACAAATTTGAACAAACCAATACGAAAATTGAACAAACTAGTATCGATTTAAATAGCAAATTCGAACAGACCAGCGCCAAAATCGAACTAAATAATGCCGAATTAAAATCCGAAATACGAGAAACTAAATCTGAAATTCAAACAATTAATGCAAATTTTCAACAACAAATAAATCAAACCAAGACCGAATTGACCAAAATCATCCACGATAAGACCAACGAAACTCAGCAGGAAATTCAAGCCTGTCGAAATGCTTTCGAATCCCAGATACAAGAAACCAGAGAAAACCAAATCGAAATTCGATCAGAAATTAATGCCATCAAAATGACCCAAAATGCCCAATCTGAAGAAACTGCCAAATTAACTGACAAATTAATACTTAGAATTGAAAATTCACAAACTCAAATGAGGCAATTCGTGCTGGACAGTATCTCACAACAACAAATCGCCACCGAATTTGAAAATAAACAATATCAGGAAAATATTATATCTACTGTCAAAACTCATCTGGAAGAGCATAAGCAAAATTTTGATCAAAAAATAGAAGAACTAACGGCTAAAACCCAATTGGACAATGAACGTAATTCAAAAGCAAACCTAACGGCACTGAAAAATGAAGTTATCCCCAAAATTACATTGCAAACAAAACTAATTGAGGCACAACAAATTGAAATCCAAACCTTGAATCAAAATTTAAACAAATGTGAAATTGAAGTAACCAATCTGAAGCAAGCAAATCAATTAAACGGAATGGCCGGACAAATCAAAGTAATATGCAGTGGAAGCGAAGCCAATGATCGTCTAATGCCGAAATTTAATGGACGGAGCGGCAATCCAAATGAATATTTATATAAATTGAGAAGGTATTACGAACGAGGAATCGAAAGGAATCAATGTTGCGACTCAACTGAGTACCTGAAAGACCTGCTTGAGACATCGTTCGAAGGACCAGCATCACGATGGCTACAGCTGATAAAAAGCGAGATTACTGATTGGGAACATTTTGCCAGAGAATTCGAACTCAAATACTGGAGCCAGGCAGTCCAACGAGGAATTAAAGCAAAAATCGAGTCGGAGAAGTATAGAGCCAACGGAACGTTAAGCCGGACGGAGTACTTGACAGAAAGAGTATTGTTACTACAATCGATGACACCCAGCCTAAGTGAAGAGGAGATAGTGACCCTCATGGCGGAGCGATTTGACGCAATAATCCAAGACAGCATAAGCGTACAGAACATCACCACGATCCGAGCGATGGAGAGACTACTGCAGAAAGAAGACATAAAAGATGGACCTAAGAAAGCCAGAAAACACAACAACCAACAAAGCAACCGACCAGCCAGTCCAACCACTTCAAACCAACAGAATTACAACGATCGATATGCTAACCAACGGGCCTATCAACCAAAAATGAACAATTACCATAGTTACCAGCAAAACAAATACCCTTCAAACAACCCTTCGTATCGAAATCAACAAAATTACAGGAATAATGGTAACAACAACCAGCAATACCATAGAAGTCATCATGACAACAAGCCGTATTAACGTGAGCAATATCATCCCAGAAACTATGAACAAAACTACAAAAATGATCGTCAACACCCTACCAACGAACAGAATCAACTCTGTGCCATATTTAGACAGAATCCCAATCCACCTAATGCTCCAACTGTATCTCCAATGAGCTCTCATTCAAGTAACAACAACACTGCTAGTCCACGTTCCTCACCGTCTCAAACGAGACAGGGAAACAACTCGGCGCTGTAGACCACGGCCGAGAAAGGGTTATGTTGTCATGCGATCACCCATTAAATACAGCGCCTACTTACACTATCCTCGGTCAAACTATCAATCACTCTATAAATCTTATGCAGTCCAACAACATAATATGTGATAAAAATTTCCTTTTAGAAGATGAACACGAAAATGATGTGAATTTAAATTATACACAAATTAACTGTCCAGAAATCAATATAACATTAAACAATATCAGCACTAATGCCTTAATTGATTCCGGTTCTTCTGTAACTTGTATAGCCAAAGCTTAGTTCAACGAAAATAAAATGAAGCTACAACCATTTGAAGAATTACCAGTGAATAACAGGTGATCACTTTTTCGTCTACAACATTTAGAGGTTGTGACGTCACGACAATATGAAACGGAACGACCAGAACCACCGAATCATCAACCGACCAACCGATTGTTTTATCGAATGAATCGTTGCTCACTGCCTGATGTATTGAAACTTTCGGATAAAGCGGCAGGCCTCGGTAGCCCAGTGGATACGGCGTCAGATCCACGATCGTGCGGTCCCGTGTTCAAATCTTACTTTTGATGTTTACTTTTTGAAATCTGAAATGTGTTTTAAAGATTACTTTAATTTGTTCGGGGTTAAATCTCACTTTTTTTGTTAACTTTTTTAGGTTTGACTTTTATTTACTTATACTAATCCCTTTATTTGTAATTATGTTGCACAACGAACAGCCACCATACAGCGCTCTGCGGAGTTAGGTTAAGTTAGGTTACTATAATTTTGTCGTGAACTGCAACCTAGTTGTTTGTTCACGTACATCAATTTTTAGATCCAATTTAACACTGTATCCACAACTTTTGATTTACCTTATATCTTCTTGAATTTTAATCGAATCACCATTTATGCTTTTCCACCACAAAACAATAACAATCGTAGTTGAAAGTTCATTCGATAAAACAAACAAACAATCGGTTGATGATTCGGTGGTTCTGGTCGTGACGTCACAACCTCTAAATGTTGTAGACGAAAAAGTGCTCACCTGAATAACACCGTTATCAAAACAGCTGTTGGAGAAAAGTCTAAACGTGTTTCCCGTACGATATATGTTCCCACCACCATTGATAAACATACGATGCTAATTGAATATTTGATAGTGCCACGTTTAATAAAACCTATAATTCTCGGAGTCGATGTCCTATCTGCCCTCAAAATGGATTTAAATTTCAACACAAACGAAATAAATATGAAAATCAATAATGATAATGTTACAATGAAGTTTAATATGTGTCATCATGAAGGACAGTTATGTCAAATAATAATTAATAATAGCCATAGGCCAAATAATAATATGAATAATAATTTTGATAATATGATGTACGATGAGTACAATGATGATAAATATGATAGCACAGCATACAACTTCAACGAATTACAAACAAATCCAACAAACGACAGCACATTGACACAAGAAGAAATTAATACATCTTTAGCATCAAATGATTATATCAAGAAAGAAGAACAAACAATTTTAAGTCAGTTATTAAATAAGTACAAACATGTTTTCCCGAGCTATTTATGGAGAAACTGCAAAGCTTTTCGAGGTTTACGAAGGACCATTCGTCATCAAGCAAATATTAGGAAAATCTACTTTTCATGTAACCAGAGAGAACGAAGACATCTTATTTGGACCATATCACATATCTGCATTAAAAAGATACATAGAACCGATAATAGAAGAGGATAATGTAAATAGTGAAGAAGACCCTGACAACATAAACTCTTAAAACAGTGTAAATAGTCCATCATCATCATCATCCATCAAGTGTAATAATTTTAAATGAGGAGATCGTCATGAACCTTAACCGCGAGTGCGTACCCCTTCCCAATTCCCCAAGTGTGAACAGTGTGATTATTCCCCAAAACAGTGTTGAATAACAATTTATTTATAAATGCGATGATTATAAACAGTGAATTTTGCCCTTGTAATAAACAATATGTATAAACCGAAAGTGTTATTATGCGAGTGAAGAACTTCATCCCCATGCCAATAAACAATTGTTATATTAAATGTTCCCTTAATCCCAATTTCCCCTGTGCGGTCATGAACTATCTTAATCCCTCATCCCATATTTCCCCATTTCTGTATTGTTCCTATGTTTATGTAAATTTAGAATAAGAAGTGTATTATCACCAACCAACATCAATCATTTAATGTACCTCATAACTAGCTGTAAATATATTTCATACTAAATAATTCATGTATTCCATTTCATACTTGATCGAAATCTGTCTTTAATTTCATATCATACAGATTTCTGAGGAGATAATTATAGTATTACATGCCATTCATTCATTATTTAGTGATAATTTTCTTATTATGTGTTATTTTATATTTAAGTTTCCCTATAAATGTACTAATTAATTAATTTCCCCTAAATGTGTTATTTGTGTTAATTGCCCTATGTCCATGCCTAATAATAATCATCATTATCATCACTCCTCAGAAAGCCATTCCCCTCTATATATTTAATGTTTATTTATCTGTGCAATTGTATAATAATATGTATTTCATTAATTTAATCACCAATAATTATTCATAGCCTATCCCCATATAATAGCCTACTCACTTAATTTAATATGTTTGTTAATAATAATATTTTAGATATAATTTATGTGAGAGGATTGCAATAGAATTAAAATTTAATATAATATACTTTTCAAAAATAGTTCTTAAGGAATCTAAATTACAGTGACCAGTGTTAACAATTGTGTGACCATGTGCTTCTCAACAATGGACCATGCTTCCAGACCTCATCTCTACTAGATCTTTCTTCTTGCTCCAAATGCCATTGTGTTAAGACCTAAAATCTGTGAAGGACACAGTTCCTATTTTAAATTTCCCAGTATGGCCTAAGTTTTGCATTGCTTAGTGCTCATTTTATTAGGGACTTACTGCTCAATTAATACCATCTTTAAATTCATTCCTTTTTATTTGATTTTCCCCAAAAACTGGTATTTGAGCGAAGAACATTTGTAAGCAGATTGGTAAACTCCTTCCATTGTATTCTATTTAGGGACTGGAAAGAATACAGACATTTAAATAGAACAAGCCTAATGTTCTGAAAGTTAAAGTAACCTCAAGAGAGTATTTTATATTGAACTATCTTTCCAAATTTAATTTTGAGTATTTTAACCATTCATAAAGTCAGTGAAACCATTGGACTCTCCTTTTGGACAACACTAAAATTTCCATTGTTGTAATTTTTCAACACATCAGCTTAATTGGACTTAATATTCTTTCAAATATCATCCCAACGTTATTCAAGTCAGCACGATACTTCCCCCCTGAGAAAAAGAGCCCTCATTTGTAAAGAAACTCCATTTAGAACCCAAAATATAAACATTTAGTTTTAGGCCTACAAGTATGTTTGTCATTTACCTTCTAGCCTAGGCCACTCATTGTAACTGTTTCCCCCCGAGTTGTATATTATTGTAAATCCCTTTAATTGAGAACCTTTTTGAAACATAATTGTACTAATAGATAAATAAATATTGTATTGTTCCTCTGTAACTTTGTATTTTATTCAAATAGTTAAAGAAATCTTAGAAATTGTACACCTACCTTTTGTTGACATCCAGAGTAAATACAAAACACATTCTACTCACTACAATAAAGTAAAGGAGACCACAAGTATAAGTATATTTATTATCAAGTCAAAGAAGATCATTTGTGAGCTATATTTAAATAGCCTAGGGAATTTTGTAAGTAATAACACTGATTTTTGTAAAGAGAAGCTAGGCTTAGCACATGGCAGCCATTGCCCTCAGATCCCGATAGCGTCACTTTTTATATCCACTTCCCCTGAATACATCCGAGCAGATAATTAGTTAAAAGTTAGCAATTTAGAATTATAATTAAGTAAGAACACTCTTTTAGAAGTTAAAGAAGAACTGAAAGGGTGAAATAGTTTCAAAAATAAATTAAAAGAATATTTAGTAACAAATTGTTTTTATTCGATTGAAGAATATTTAAACTGTTCATAAAATAGATTTGTACTTTTAAAAAGTACCTAAGTTAGAGTTTTTATAATAGTAATTAACCATAGGAAAAATTGTATTAAAATTTCATTTACCTTTACTTTACATGTCATATTGTTAATTTGAATTATTATTTTGTATTTGTTTGTACTGAGACCAAAAATGGTAATTCATACTTACCGTTACCTGTCATACAAATATGATGTTATGTAACTGACTGAATAAACTGAGTGGAAGACGGCTCAAATTAAAGGACGTTCTTAATCCCACGAACTCTGAATAATAGCAGGTATTTCTGAAAAAAAAAAAAATGCCTATACAAATGGACCAGCAAACGAGTAATAACGTAAAACGTCCCCCATAAGAAAAGCATGGGGATTTAAAAACGTATGCTTTGTTTACATTAAAAGTACCTGGGGGCCGAGCTTTGCTCGGGGGAAGGCCAGTCAGTTTGTTTAGATGACTTGGAGTATATTTCACCACTTCCCCCTACTGTTAATCAGATTTGTATAACTCATTTGCCTCTTTTCTACATTTTTAAGGTCACTCCAGTTGTTATTTATAGCTCAATGTCCCTTTGATTTATTTTGATACTCTATATATGTAATCTTCACTAAAATGATTTAGTATGGTTTTAGCTTTCTCAAATATTAACTTTATTAAACTGGGTGTGGGAGCTAGGTAATCTGTGAATTCATATCAGTGGTGGCAACATTGATAAGCATACATCCCGTAAAACCCACATCGAGGCCGAGACCGGGGAAGTATGCTGATCGTATTGAGGAAATTGTTTTAAAACAAACATATTGACCTCCAAACTATTATCAAATCCACAAGTTTGTTGATCTTGTTGCACAGAATTCGATCTTAATAAATAAAATCCAAATACCACTGACTCACTCACTCATCACGAAATCTCAAAAACCACGGAACGGATTGCAATGAAATTTGGAACATACCTTCCTCTTGGGTCTTAGGTGCTTACTAAGAAAGGATTTTAAGAAATTCCCATAGGGCTCCGCCCCATGGGGAGTCAAAGTTCCAATCCTGTGTTATTCTTATGGACATTCACTTTAAGTTTAAGCTGATGAAAATATAAACAGCTGATCTTGATTCCTAGAAGTTCCACGGGACAACCACAGAATGCAGCACACACAACTGTCATAGTTTTTATAAATTATTATTTGTGGGACGAAGCCCCAATTAAACCATTTTTAATTAAAATAGTTTAAAAATTATGATTGGGTACGAAAGTCAGTTAACGTAGGACACTGAGTAGTCTTAAGTGTTTGAGGTTATCCTAGATATGATAATACTATTAATAATGGTAAGATAGCTTTGTAGCCTCTTTATTTATTTATTTTTTGTATTATATATTTCATATCTTACCCGAACGATATTTCATATCTTTATTCCTGTTCCTGTATAGGATTAAGGACAATTTATCAAATCCGCATACAATATTTATATTTAAATAAAAATATATAAATAACACATTAATAATAAAATTGGTGAATGACTTGGGGTTTGAAACTTAGATTGAACGTACACCTTTTGCAACTTAAATTATTTGTATTATCATCAGTTGAGAAATAGGCTAATCAAATTTGTACGAACAAAATTAAAACACTGCCTCGCGAAGTCTCCCTTAATTAGTGGCCTGCGGGGTACCACTTTCTTAGCTTGGGGGCCCCAGGCGCTTGCCCCGGACGCCCTTTGGAAAGTAAGGCCCTGACTAGCTGATGTCCCATTCTCCGCATGGGAATCTCGTGGGCTTACAGTCAGGTGTTTTAAATGTTTACATTATGATCAGATGATTGGCTAAATAAAATATAACTTCATAAGTTTAGCATTGGAATTTTAAAAGCCCTTGTTGCAGAGCCCTGAAAACCCCAAAACCCCAAAGATGTCTTTCAAAACTCCAAAAGGTGGCACATCTTGAGGGTAAAAGCTTTTGATTGATACCAAATATGTAAGAAAATTAATAATTTTAGAGGCCTAAAATCGTCAAACAAAATTCAAGAAATTATTTTAAATATACATATCTTTATATATAAAGCAAACATTGATTTATAAGCAAAATTGTTAAGTCAAAACTGTGTGAGTTTAGCAAATCACAGTGTGATGGGAGATGGTTCAAATTAAAGGTCTTGATTTCAGGGACTCGGGAAATTTTGTAAAAAGAAAAAGTTACCCAGCAAAAACAAAAAATAACGTAAAATATCCCCCATAAGAAAAGTATTGGGATATAAAAACGTCTGCTTTGTTTACACATTAAAACATGTGATTACGTGTCTATTTCGTTTACGAACTGACATATGTTCCTACTTATAAAGTTTTATTTACCTCGGTATGTTAAAAGAGAAAATATCAGTTGAGGCAGAATATTGGAGCAAGGCTATGGCCGGGGCCTATGATAACTAACGGGCCTGCATACATTTTTGGTCACGTGACTCTGCGGCGACTTGCAGCTGTTAATCCCATATAAAAGCGTTGGGAAAACCTGACCTTCCGCCAGTATTTCCCACCTCTTCAACACGGAAATTGCAAAATATATACGTTTTGCATATCATTATAAACTGCATTCAAATACAAATAGAGTGGTACCAAAATTGTAGTACCTCAAAATATATTGAATTTTCCAAATACAAAATAGACTTTTCGGGTTTACAAAAACATGCCCTTCATCATTTACGATATGCTAAAGTTGTTTTTGTAAGGAGTACTTCTCCGATATTTCTGAACCAATTTTATAATTTTATTCCAAGAAGATCAAAATTAAGTGAAGAGGGTCGTGTTTTTACAATGTTGACTAATGTGATATTCGGCTGCTGATCGGCCGCACAGAGTCACATGACTTTAGTGGAAGGGGGAAGTATGTAGGCCTGTTAGTTATCATAGGCCCCGCTATGGCCCCTTCAAGCCACTAGTACAGTACTTTCTAAAGGAAGTGTTTTGTCTGTTTCAAAAAGTAACCCATTGAAATCAAACAAGATTATTTATTTAAACAATTGACTTTCTGATACATAAATTCATGAAAGTCATGGAGTTAAAGCAAAATGTAAGATAAAATGGTTACACCTTGAAATGACAAGACAAATAAATCTCGGCCAAACGTTATTATGTAGTTACACAATCTCATGAAAGTATGAGTTCTTTGCAAATAAGATCATCAATGTGAATTTAAAAGTTTTAATTATGATTGTTTTGGTAGCATAACTTGTATCCATATATTTTATTATACTTTAAAATTTTAGGTTTTACAGATGCTAATGTTTTCCAGGACAAATGTATTTTATTCACATTTGCTACTAAAAGAAATGGGCAATTTTATAATTGATCTTTATTCATGGTATAATTACACTTGACACAGAATATCTTGACCTGTATGGGAACTGTTTTAAGTTCAAACAATTGGAGTAGAGCGAGATTTAGAGATCGGTCTAAATCTGTCATCTGTTGTTTCTATCACCTGTTCAGTCATTTAATTTTAATATTGTTGTTATGTAAACAAAATAACTGTTCTTCAGTATTCCATGCTCAGTAGCCCAGCTGATGATCTCAGTCACTCCGGCAGTGGAGTAAGCCATAGGTCAAGATATTCCACATGAAGTGTAGTTAGGTTTAAGAAATATCTGACAGTGTGTTTAGAAAGCTTACTAATAGAATGTAAGCAACATTGAACCAGTTATAAGGCTATTTTATAGAACTTTTGTAATAACATATTCGTTCTAATAATATTTATTTTCCATTTCAAACTTATATATTTTGTATACCTTTTCAAAGTAAACTATTATCAAAATTTGGCTCAGTTATGATTAATTAGTTTGACCTACAACACACGCCTCTCCAAGCTGCTGACAGTATATGTAATACCCAGAATAAACCAGTTCAATTCAGTAATGCTTGCCAAGGGAAAACTAAAATTTAAAACCATTGAGATTCTTATCTTGCATCTTGGTTTTCTGGTTCCCACCTTTAAACGTGATGTCCATTTGGTTCAGATACACATCTTCTTCGTTCAATTCGGCTTCTCAGTTCATCTGTTTTCCTGTTTCCTCTTGTTCCTTTAAGTTGATCATCAGTTGCAAGAAGTCATTTCTTCAAATATTATTCTTTTAGCGAATTTCCCCTATAGGGAAGAAGCTATTACCGTAGTCGGCATGGTAAGACCTAGGCCCGGGACCATGATAACTTTTCATTTTGAGGTCCCCAGACCCCAAAAACACCATTCGTTTGAAACTGTAGATATATATATATATATCTGCATACTCAGCCGCCATTATTATTCTTATGGAGAATAATTAAAATGTCATAAATCGTTTATTTATGAATGTATATTGATGAAACTTGGTATTTGGTTTTATGTGGTATTAAGATACATATATATGCATTGGAAATTCGCTGAGTATGCAGGTTTGCTGCTACGGGGGTATTTTCTAAACTCAATGGTGGCTTTGACTAAGTTGATCATGTAGTTACTTAATTGTTAAGCATACCGTTGTGAAGTATTAAAGTAAAGCACGTGTTCCCTCATTTCTGTGGTTAAAGACTAAATGCTCATTAGAACAAATATGGTGCATTCCCCAAAAGGGAACTGTTCTCAAAAGATCTACTTTGGAGCAGTGACGGACAATGGGCATATCCCTAATGGCGTACCTAATGATTTGCAGAAGCCTACAAGTTTCCTGCCACACACAAAAATGGGCAAAATGTTTTATTTCATTCAGTTCAGTATTTGTTTATTTTTGAAACATGGAACAAACCTGGTTCATAAACAAACAGACAGATAAACTAAATTTTAATATCCCTGCTGCATACAACATTTCATTGCTCAAATCCATGTAGAAACAAAACTTATTTTATTTATATAGATAAATACATTCCTTTATTGTATCATCGGGTATTGATAATAACCTGTCTATAATGTATTAACAGCTGCAATTCAAATACAATTATTCTCCTTGTTAATCTTATGAGGAAAAACTAAATTTGAGGGAGTCCGTGCCCTTGAGAATATAAATATTGGAAACTAAAAACCTTATTCCAAAACTACCAACTAAGACGAATTTCTTGACACTTCAAACGACATTAAAATTGGTCAAGATATAAGGGAGGAGTTGCATTTGCAAAAAACTGCTTCACATAATATATATATAAGGATTTATTATTATTTATAAGTGTATAAAAACTAAAGACTGAAGTTTATATAAAAGTATTTACAATATTAATCTACTAAAACGCCCAGCACAAACCAACGCACAAATGGTGACATCACTAGTAATGTGGGTTTAGGTGATTTTTACTATGTTCATTGAAATTCCCATGCTGTAAAGTTTATAAAATTATCATAAAAACTTGTTTGAAGAGACATGGTTACCACAAACATTTAACTTCTGAACAAGATCGAGATAAATACCCAGGACTGGGTATTTACTACTTTGATGGCATTTCGGAGTGTTTAATAAATTTTAAAATGTTGGAGGAAAAGAATTTAAATTGCATTACATTGTGATTTTGTTATGTATTTGCCCAGTTATAAAATTACATAATTTTTAATTTGTATAGAATATCTCGTATTTAACCAGTTTCTTCATAATTTGGCAGTGGTGTGGTTTTTAAGCTTGACAGGTCGTTTTACAAAAATGTCCATGTTCTTATTTATTTATTAGTAAAATAATAAACGTAATCAATAAAATATCATCAAATGTTATACACTGATAATAACAAGGTTAGAAAGGGTATACATTGTAATTTTTATGTAAAATATCATAAATACTCAAAATACCCGGGTATTTATGAATTTTGGGTATTCACGCCGAGTGTCAAATATCCGGGTATTTTACATCACTAGACATAACATATCATGTGAGGGAAACAAATAGATGGCAGACTGCAGCATGTGGCGATGTGATGTGACAGAAGACGAGAGACGCAACGAACCGCTGCAGTTGACCGTGTTGCCAACACCGACACAAAAATTATCCCCAAGATAATATGTATGCCCGCCAACCTAGTTCGAATAAACAAATACCCCCGTCGCAGCAAACCTGCGTACTCAGCGAATTTACAATGAATGTATATGTTTCTCACTACCACATAAAGCCACTTACCAAGTTTTATAAAAATACATTAATAAATAAGTGACCTATAGCATTTTATTTATCCTCCATAAGAATAACTTAGGACTGAGTACGCAGGTTTGCTGCAATAAGGAACACAAAATATGTGTTTTATGCAATTATCAATTTAACTCAACCAGGTGAAGCTACATACAAAGTTTTATTAATTTATGTTAATAATTAAGGGAGATATAAAACTTTACTTATCCTCCATCAGAATAACATTAGGGCTGAGTATGAAGGTTTGCTGCTACTGGGATAATCAACAAAAAATCAATTGTTTGTGCAAATATCAATATACCAGTACTACATGGAGCCACATACCAAGTTTGATCAATCTACATTCATAAATAATCGAGATATCAAATTTTATTTATTCTCCATAAGGTAACATTGGGCAATTTACTGTGTTTAGCACTTTGAATATCTCTGCAACGGTTGGACGTAGAATCAGATTTTAAACACCAAAATGATTGTTTTGTAGAGCTGAATTGATTTGTAAAAGCAAATGTGAAGTTTACATTAAAATGAACTGAGGAAAAGCTAAAACCCTTTTTCCCATAAGATTAACATGGGAGATTTTATGAGCAGGTTTTTTGGATTTTCTCCGCAACCACTTAACCAAGGTTAATAATTTAAAATACTAAATTATTTGTATTTTTAAGCTCTATAAAATGCCCAAAACTAAAATTGAGTGTTTTAAAAATTTTAGGGTGAAAAGTGCAAAAAACTGATTTTTGGAAAATTTAAAACCCCCATAAACCCCCCTTCCCATGGTCCGATTTTTCTGGTTTTCGAACTTAAAAGTCATGAATGCCACTTTACACATTTGAGCCAAATTTCATCAAGATCGGATGTTTTTTACTCAAGTTATCGTGTTAACGGATACATATATAGATAGATATATATATATACATATATATAAATTTGAACGAATAGTGTTTTTGGCATCTGGGGACCTCAAAACAAAAAGTTATCATGGTCTCGGGCTTAAGTCTTACCATGAGACCTATGGTAATAGCTTCTTCCCTATAGGGGAAATTCGCTAAAACTGTGAATTAGTTGTGCAGGATCAAATTTTTACCGATTATTTATGATTTTATATCCATGTTTTCCGATTGCTAAACTGGCGTTGTTATTACATTTTTCAAGCCGTTGTTCACAGCTTTGTTGGGCCCCTGAAAAGCGCGAGGCCCCAGGCGCCGCCTTGTTTGTCTTTATGTAGGGCCGCCTCTGTTAAACCGCGTAATTTGGCAAAACAACACCCACAATCTCCCCGAGTTCCCTTGGATGGAGGTTGCTAGGGATACTTCCCATCTTGACCAAAATAATCACTTAGTGTTATTGGTTGATGTTTTGTGAAGTGGCTAGTTTTCTAGATTTGAGAAACCCTAAAGTTGAGGAAATTAAGGCAATGTTGCTTGTAATGGGATTCCAGTTACATTTTATAGTGAAGGAGCACTTTATTTTTAACTCTAGTTTTTTCCAGAAGTTTGCTAAAGATTGGGGTTCCAACCACGTTATGTCAAGTTTCCACTACCCTAAATCCAATGGCCATGCTGAGGATTCTGTTAATCGATCAAGAAATTGTATTGAAAGGAAATTGATTCTAGGGAAAGCAGGTAATAAAACAGAGCAAGCAGATTACTCACCTCATTTTAAATTCATTAAATGTATAACACCCGAGCAGCCACACACACTAAACCACTAGTCTAAGTAGAAATAAACTATTAACTTTTGTCTAATATAAGCATATTATTATGTAAAGTGTTCTTATCCCGTATGTACCAAGAAAATGTAACATTATATTATAGAAAGAAAATCTAATATTATCTATTATTGATTTATTTTTACTTTACCTATCGCTTCTAGAGTTTAACACTCAAAGCGATAAGTAAAGTCCAAATAAATAATAAATTCAAAACCATCCCTATTATGAGTTTCAAAAACACAATTATTATCAAGAGGCTCAAACTCATCAGTCACATCACATGTAGTAAGGTAGCACCATCTTGATCATCTTTATAGTAAAGATGTACCACATCAGTAGTTAGCAGAGCTACTTTACCTAATTATTCTCTGTAGTCCTGTTTCTAAGTATGCAACTATAGCCCAGTACCAAACAGTGTCAATGAACAATTCCTTCAATGATAATGGAAGATATAATTTTTACAAAAAGTCAACTTAATGCAGTAAAATTATACAGCTCTAAGTACCAGAGGCGTAGGGTGAACTGGCCAATGAAAGAGCTGAGGTGGGATCAGGGCACCACACTATCACAAGTATACTACCCGAAATAACAAATTTCATTTAACTTTAAGTCAAACAGCTCATAACTTTGGAACAGGTGTTTTGGTCGCTTTGGCTATAAAATGTCACCTTCAGACACATCATGGATTGGACCGAAACGGCATCTGTCTGAATTGCATTGTAATGCCAAAATGACTGTAACACCTGTTACAAAGTTGTGAGCTGTTTGACATAACTTAAATTTAACTTATTAATAAAGCTGTTCAAGGGGTAGAAAGCATAGGTAAGTCAAAATAACAAAGTGGTTAAAATAAAAAGACATGACACTACAGTAGAACTATGAATTTTTAATATTTTGACTCTCTAAAATACATAACTATAACACAAATTATTACAATAACAATAACTATATATTATTAATTGTATGTTGAGAATCCTTCGTTTAACATATTGAAACAGGTAATTACTGTAAATGCTACAAGAGACTCAACTGACAATACTTAACAAACATTATTGCAAGTAGAAAAATTGAACATCAATAGAAAAAAGTAATTTTAATCTGCCTTGACTCTTTTACATTTTTTTAATTAGTGACCACAAATATAATACAATTTAGTTATTAAATGTATCCTGAAAACTAGTAGTTCAAGACACTGAAACATATAATTAACAATTACATAAGGTTCAATTGACAGTATTTAACAAACTAGTAATTACTGGTATACTTAAGTAACACAAAATATTATAAGTAGAACAACTGAACATCAACAATCATAAGGTAATTCGAAAAAGTGAATGAGTTATATCTTTGAAGAGTTCTCCCAATATTTGGAAAATGTAACTAAAATTTAAATAAAAAAACCTTAAAAACAGAAGAAGGTGAAAACTGGTCCCAGTACAATTCAGATGGAAGACTCAAGAGATGTGTTACTTTTATTGCATAGGCCTAATATTCCCTAAGGTCCAAAAGAGCAAAGTGAAACATCCATTAAAAAATTAATTAAAAAAAGTGAAAGTTTCTTTAACAACATTATTCATACGTATAATAAATCAAATAACCTCAAACTTATTTGACAAACAAAATAATGTGACTTTTTAATACCCAATTTTACCATATTTTAAGAAATTAATCCCGAATCTAAAACCTACACTCAATTAGCTATGTTCAATACAATTGCCAAGTGATAATGTATTTGACTGGTTTGGTTGAAAATCTGCAGAGCGTAAGGTCTATTAACCTATATATAAGTATTCTAAAGAACTTTCTTATACCCTTCTGAATATATCCAGACCGTATGTGTACATTAAGACTGTTTTATCGATAGCTGTACTGAAGATACTTAAAAACTATGACGCCAAATCTAAAAGTCAAAATTGATTAACTTCCAAAGGAATCGCAAATATATGAAAGATATAAAATCTCTACTTGATGTTATACTCGGCACTTATCAATTTGAATGCCTTTCCCATTCTTCTCACCAGGCACACTGGGAGGCTCTCAAAAGGTCATTTGTAATCTCAATTTCATCAGGTGATCAGCATATTCCTTCATATTAAGGTGAATGGCTCTTCCCATCAATGTCATTCCATCTCTGTGACAGCAATTCATCACAGCCCGGGATATTTTCATACCTGCACTTAACTTCTTCAGATTTCCTTTTTTCAGAGCTTTGAAATAACCATCAACTTTTGTCAAATATTTAACAATTTCAGTGTGCCCTTCAACCTTCGCTAACTGCAGTGGAGTCTTGATGAATTTAGCATCGTCACAATAGTTATAAACAGCTCCGTGTTCCAACAAGACCTTGCAGCAGTCAATGTGACCACATCTGGCTGCAATGTGTAAGGGGGTTTCTCCTATTTCGTTTAAGAAATTTACAATTACACCCCCAGATACAAATTCCTTCACAAGCTGTTCACTTCCTTTGACAGCTAAATAATGGAGAGGTCGAGGTATGTCTTGGCTAACACAATTTACTTCGGCTCCTTGAGCAATTGATTGTTTTACTATCTTCAGGTCACCTTTTTTCACTCCTTTAAAGAGCATTTTTTGTTTGTTTATGATTGCAGCCATTTTTGGTGGATATGCCAGTGATTTTTTTTCTCTCCATTTCTTTATAAGGGTCTTGTCAAAAGGGAAACCGTGCTTCCAAAACAGTTTGAAGATTGTCAACACGTCGCTGGGCTGCTGTCTCTCTGCAGAGGAAGTTACAAATTCCCAAACTGACCTGAGAAAAGTGACACTACACGGGTACATCCCAATTTTATCTTCTGCCATGTAGTCCCCTCCATACTCCAAACAGAATTTAATGAAATCTTTGTTGGATTGCCTGCAAATTAAATGGAATGTGGTTTCATGTGGTTCATGGTTAACTTCTTGTAAACAATCACTATTGATACTAGCACCACTCATGATCAAAATCTTTGCCAAACTCGTATTCTTGAATGTGATAGCCATTTGCAAAGGTGTCGCTCCTAATTTAGTCCTCGCTTCCAAACAGGCACCTCCTTTAACAAAGAATTCGACAATGCAATCAAGTGCCACTTTATTAGTAGGAATATTCTTGTGACTTGCTTTGCAAGCAAAATGTAAAGCTGTTTCTCCTGACGAGGGGGAAACTTTGTTTACATCTGCACCTTTTTCTATTAATAACTGTGAGATTTTAAATTTACATGTATGAGCAGCATAGTGCAAAGGCATCACTGAACATTTCTGCCTTCTATTTACATAATGAATGTCGGCTCCGCAAGAAATCAGCAACTTGACCATCTCACAATTGTCAGCATTAACAGCATAAAACAAAGGTGTATAACCATCCCCACATGCACTATCAACATTTGCTCCATTTTTAGCTAACATCTTTACCATTTTGAGGTTACCGGTATTTCTCTGTACAGCGTAATGCAAAGGGGAAAGACCTTTTTTGTCTACTTTATGCAGATCTACTGGTATTGATAATAAGTACTTAACGATAGAGGTGCAACTATTATAGACTGCTGCATGTAGAGAAGTTTGCCCCGTAGTGTAATCAATCACTTCATTTGGGGAAAAACCCGCTGCAATAATGTCTTTAACTATTTGCACAGTGCAAGAACTATTGTCTAATGCATAATACATTGGCATGGCATTTTCAAATTTCAATGTTACATCTGCACCTGCTTTTAACAGCAAACGAGCTATATCAAAGTGACCTTTTTGAAGAGCCAAACAAAGGGGATGTGGAGTGCATGATATAGCAGATGTTTTCAATGCTGCCCCTTCTTCTATCAATTGTTTACATATACCATAATGACCTAAACAGATAGCCCCTTGTAAAGGAGACATATAATCCTTGAATACTTCTCTAGATCGTTTTACACACTTCATCACTTCCAACAATGCTTTTATGTCTAGATCACTCTTTTTCAATGCAATATTTGCAAGTTCGATAGGATCACAGAAGTCTAGAGCATGACTAAGCGAGCCCTTCTTAGATCTGAAACAAACAAACAAAAATTTAAGAGATTAGATAATAACTGATATAATCAAATTACATCTAACTTGCTTGAAATTTCAAGCTTAGATTCTTAAATTACCTGACCTGAACACATCTTCAACATTAAACCCTTTCAGTGCTGAGCTTTTGAGGGAAGTAACTGAATATGTGATTTTTTTGTTTTTAAAAGAACGCCTGAACAGTTAAAATTTTAAAAACGTGCTTCCAGTAGGCATAAACATAGTAAGGGTAGATTAAAAATACCCCTGATGAAACAAACAGAACAGCGCTCCTAGCAGCAGCCCCCTGAGTCTATTTCCTGCCAGCTGCCAGCCTCATGCTACCCGTTTACGATTTTCTAACCTCAAAAGTTTTTAGTGTATCTCGTTCTAATTTTCACCGTATATTAGACCTCCGTAAGTACACTTTCTACACATATTTGTTAGTCCTAACTCATAGAATAACAAACACCTCGTATCAAAGTTTATTACCACGTATTTTTTAATGGATGGCTTGTTCCTGACAGTAGCCATGTTAGGTATTGTAAAGTAATGTGTTTTGGGTAGCGCTGACCAAAAGCGTTAGGGTTATGCCGACCGGTAATCGGTACTCCCCTACACGAAATTAAATGCTAAGTTTGTTGGCGCTCCCCGACATGTAATTTAACGCTAAGGTGATCGGTGCTCCCCTAAAAAGAATTAAACGGTAAAAAATCATAACAAAAACATGTTTGTGGTTGTTGTAGAAGTAATAGTTTTGTTCTGGCTCTGTTTCAGATGCCTACAACATGGAACAGAACCACCGAAAAGGGGAGTTGGTCAGGGCAGACCTTGGCAGTTGCCCTGAAATTCATAGAGGAATGCAACTAAATCCATGCCACCAGTAAAAGATTTAACATTCCTTACACTACTTTGCGCTACAGGAAAGCTCATGGAGATCTAAGAAACCCGCAACTAGGCCGTGGTGCTACGTTTACACCTGAACAAGAGGCACAACTTGCCAACAGAGTCAAGTTGTTAGCAGATATTTTTTATGGGTTGACGCCCCATGACATAAGACGCGCAGCTTTTGATTTCGCTGAAAAAAAAAACAACATTCCTCATAGATTTTCCAAAGACTGCAAACTTGCAGGATATGACTGGTTTCAAGGTTTTTTGAAACGGAATCCCGACATATCAGTAAGAAAGCCTGAAGCAACCAGCATAAATCGGATAACAGGTTTCAGCAGAGCTGAAGTTAACAGGTTTTTTAATAATCTTGAACAAGTGCAAGAAAATGGAAATTTAAACCAGATCGTATCTACAACTGCGATGAAACTGGGATAACCACAGTACGAGAACCAGGCACTATTGTTGCTACTAAGGGGAAAAAAGAGTTGGTTCGGTTACCAGTTGGGAAAGGGGGAAGTTGGTCACCGTAATGTGTGCTATGAATGCTGCAGGAAATTTCATTCCACCATTATTCATTTTTCCTCGGAAAAGAAAGTCCCCACTTTTAGAAAAAGATGGACCTCCCAGTGAAATATACGAAGTTTCTCCTAAAGGTTGGACGAATGAAGAAATTTTTTTGGTTTGGATGAAACATTTTATCAAGCACTCAAATGCTTCCCAAGATAATCCTGTATTGTTAATTCTTGATAATCATTCAACTCATATATCTTTGGACTCTTATAACATTTGCAAATCAAATGGTGTGGTGATGTTATCCCTCCCATCCCATTGCTCACATCGTTTGCAACACCTAGATGTAACATTTTACCCTACACTTAAAGCTGCCTTAAAAAGAGAGTGTGATTTGCACATGAAATCCCATGGACTGAAAAAGATAACACCGTATGATCTTACTGGGTTGTTCAACCGAGCCTACACACGTGTAGCGACTATGGCTGTAGGAATTTCAGGGTTCAAAGCTACTGGAATCTTTCCCTTGGATTCCAACATATTTACCGACAAAGACTTCATTGCAGCAGATCGATTTTGTCCAGAAGCAGACGTTTCTATTCCAACACTAGAAAACACCTCTACGGAGGTAGCAGACGATGAGTCGCTAACACTTCAAACAGAAAATGCCTCTAAAGACTTGGGGAAAGCCCCATCTCAAGTAGAAAACTCTTCATATCAAGAAAACTTGCCGAAAAGTGTTTCTGATCCTTCTGTGCCTGGATGTTCCTTCCATGACATACTGAAACTTCCGTCAAAGCCTACTACAGAGGGTTGTTCAAGAAAGAAACAACGTTCCGAAATATTGACATCGACCCCCAATAAAACAGTCCTTGAATTAGCATCTGCTAAGAAAAGGGAAAATGAAATGAAGAAGGAAATCGCTCGTCTGAAAAAAGCACAAAATGAAATACACAAAAAACTTGGGGTCAGTAGGCCTAACACGAAAGGAAAAAATAAAGTAAATCTTCTCAGAGAAAATATTAAGGTAAAAAAAGCAAATGAAGCCCAAGAAAAGAAAGCCAGAAAGACATCAAAGAAAAAAGAAGAAATAGAAAGTGACTCAGATAATGAACATGTTGATGAACGGGAACTTTGCGACGATGACGAACTTGATGACTTGCCAGGTACAGAGAAAGAAGACTCCTGCATCATCTGTGGTGAATTTGGAAGAGATCAAGAAGAGTGGTTTAGGTGTATTTCTTGCGGTATGTGGATGCATAGTCTTTGCAGTGGAGCTGACCCTCCTGAAGATTTTATTGTGACCACTGTAGGCGTTTTTAGACTTAAGTTCTTGTAACTTCTTTTAGGACGTCGTTTAAACTTCTTTGTCATTTAGGGTTTTAATTTGTTTACTAAAGTAATATTTTACTTGGATGTTAAGTCTACGTTAGCTTTTAAGTTTTTACACTTTGATCAATTTGATATCACCTTAAACTTGTATAGTTATATCTTATACTTAATAAAGAATATCTTTTGATTTTGCTTAGTAGAAGTATTATTTTTTACATTTAAATCCATTATATGATAGTTTGGATGTTATTCTACGTTTTATAACAAAGTGGAAAAAAATGTTTTTTCCCCATTTAAAATACATGGGGGAGCACCCGGTCGGCATTACCCCACTAGTTGGGGAATACCGATCGATGTAGTGACTAAGTTAAACAATTTTTTATAAAAAAATTACTTAATCTATAGTTTTGAGAATTTAGTATGTTGTAGTAAACTAAATTTGACAACTAATGCAGTAAATCAAACGAAGATTCCACCAACACAATCCACGCAAGAATCATTCCCGCATAGGTGGTCGCCATTCCCCCTTTCTCCCCTAATCAGGTTTGCTGCAGCAAGGAACAGAAAATATTAAGTTTTAATGCAAATATCAACAGACCACAACCAGGTGAAGCCACATACCAAGTTTATTCCGTATCCACTAATAAATAAGCAATTTATACAATTTTAATTATTCTCCATAAGAATAACATGGGGGGGCTGAGTACGCAGGTTTGCTGCAACAAGGAACACAAATTATGGCTTTTTAAACAAATATCAATGTAACCCAACTAGGTGAAGCATACATACCAAGTTACATTAATTTATGTTCATAATTAAATGAGGCATAACATTTTTCTTATTCTCCATAAGAATAACATTGGAGAACGTACTGTGTTTAGCACTTTCAATATCTCGGTAACCAATTGACGTAGAGAAATGATCAAAACACCAAATTGTTCGTTTTTTAAGCCAAATCAAATGGTATAAACTAAAATTAGATTTCTTAAAATATTATATATGGGATGTAATAAAAGACGTCTTACAACACTTAAGATATATTTACACTTATACTGATTCACATACAGACGGTAAACATATATAAAAGATGGTACTAGGCTATCGATTTCAACCAGTCACGCCAGTCATCATCAGGCCAATGAGAGAATTGACTCAGTTCTCTCATTGGCCTGATGATGACTGGTGTGACTGGTTGAAATCGATAGCCTAGTACCATCTTTTATATATGTTTACCGTCTGTATGTGAATCAGTATAAGTGTAAATATATCTTAAGTGTTGTAAGACGTCTTTTATTACATCCCGTAAGTAATAACAACACGTAATATGCTAATAAAAAAGTTGTTAAATATTATATGTAGAAAACTCCAAAAACCCATTTTTAAGGTACAAACCCCCCCAAAAATACCCCTTCGGTTAAAGCCTTATCTGGTTTTCGAACTTAAAGTCATAAATGTTACTTTACACGTTTATACCAAATTTAATCAAAATCGGACGATTTTTATGAAAGTTATCGTGCCTACGGACATATATATATATATATTTATTTATTTATTTATATATACCGGGTGTCTCAGCTAAAGTGAACCAATAGCTAACTTTGTGCTAGACCGTTTACGTGCTAGAGCCAATAGTTTTCGCAACAATTACTCAAGTTTAGTGCTGCAATGCTTTAAGAAAATGTCATCATTGAAAAAGACAAATAAATAATGTATTTTACAAATATAACAGTGATAATTAAATACATTCTCACACGTAAAGAACAGTGTGCTTTGATACCTCAAGCAACAAGAACTGTTTACAATATATGCTCAAAAATATTTCCTTGTTCTATGCACATTTCCAGTCGTTATCTGTGTGCTCGTTGTGCAAGTGTTATTGTTGCGTCACTAACAGCGTTGCAAGCAGCTCGGATCCTCCACTGCATATCCTCAGGTGTTGTTGGTCGAATTTGGTATACTTTATCCTTGATTGCCCCCCCAAAGAAAAAATCTAGATGTGACAGATCAGGTGACCTCGGAGGCCATGCAACTGGTCCACTAAACTTGAGTAATTTTTGCGAAAACTATTGGCTCTAGCACGTAAACGGTCACATTTAGGTAAAAATTACCAAGAACGAAAAGGTCTTAAAATCACATGTTCTACCTAAAAACATCATAAAATATAGGGTGTTCCATAAGAAATATTAAAGTTGTCCGCCATATTGGAAAATGGCGGCCATAAATTCGAAACCAACCCGAAAAACATCTTAAATAATCAAGGGGAGTCCCCCCATAAGAACTTGGATGTAATATTTATAATTACAAAGTTAGCTATTGGTTCACTTTAGCTGAGACACCCGGTATATATATATATAGTATTGAACGAATGGTGTTTTTGGCATCTGGGGACCTCAAAACGAAAAGTTATCATGGTCCTGGGCCTAGGTCTTACCATGCCGACTACGGTAATAGCTTCTTCACTATAGGGGAAATTCGCTAAAAGCAAAACACCTGATCAGATGTGAAACTCATAAAGAATTCGCCCATCCTATCAGCTTAGACCCTTGCCGCCCAGTCCACCATTAGCTTAAGGTCCGCCCTGCCCCTCAACTCTGCCACAGACAGGAGAACTCTCCATTAGTTGCAAATAAAAACCACTGACTGTAACGGGATTCAAAATCTCGATCCAAGTTTTACCCCCTGGCCTGAAGGTTAGCGCCTTAGACTGCACAGTCACTGACAAGACTAGCAACCATAGCGGGTGGCTTAGGCGTTGGACGAAATAGTTCAGTTTGTCTTATAGGATACACCACATGTCAGATGCAGACCGATGACAGAGCTCGTAATGGTACAAGTGCTTATGCAGCAATTAACAATGTATTTTGCTGACAGATTCAAAAGCTGATATATTGGTTCACAGCACTCCAAGGATTAAACATAATTTGAAAAGTTAATACTAAATACCATATTACAATAATATGTGATTAGTACACAAATTACCTTATCAGTCTAACAAATGTTATATCAGTACCATATTAACCTTATGTTAATTAGATTATCATGAGAATTCTGAAGGCCAGAGGGGCAGTGTTTCAAGCTAAATTTTGGAATGGAATCACAATATAAACTAATAGGACCTTGTATGAACTTAGTAAATATATATATATATATATATATATATATATTTGCTTGAATCAGAGCAAGTGGATTTACTAGCTAATAGGAGGCTCCAGTCTTCTGTGTCTTCCTGCTTCTCCGTTAAGACCAATGGTAACTTTCTAAGCCTGCCCCTCCTCAATGGATTATCCTAAATGAATGATATCACAAATAGTCTACATATACAAAATTGTAAATATAGAATATTATGAAATTTTTTAAACAATTATTATTTGTAATACTTATTAAAATTTTGATTACTGAAATTGCTAGATACATTTTACTCAAATTGAATAAAACACGTTTAGAATATATGACACAGATTATTGTACTGTAGGGCCTATTGTGTTTTTAAATTCATTTTGACGAAACAATCTAGTCAATCAACTTAATTTTATACAAGCTGATGATGATGCAGTTGCATTAAAACATGTTCTCAACATGTTTTATTCAATTTGAGCTGACTGACGGCACGTAAGTAATTTAGTCATACATAATATCTACAGCTCAGGGGCTACATACTTACATATATATACATATACATATATATCCCACGTACTCCTGAGTGACTGATTGATGTACAGCATAGAACCGGTCAAAGTAAAAACCACGGATGATTATATTTTGCTCTTTAAAATGAGCCATACAGCAACGGGAAGTATCAGACAATCCCTTGAGGAGGGACAGGCTTTGAAAGTTACCATTGGCCTTATGGGGGAAGCAGGTAGAAACGTGCAAAGTTTCGTACCTGGAGTTACGAAGCCCTCTCTTAATATAGTAATTAATAATTACCAGTATAACTAATTCAATTATTTTTAATAAATTGAGTTTTGCAAGTTTTTTGCTAAACTCATTAAAAAATCAGAGTGTCATGAAAAACTTGTTTTACAATTTATAAAATATTTCTTCGCACAATAATTTTACAGGCATAAACAGTTATGACAATTTTTAATCATTATCAGCTCACTAAATAAAATATTCCATAAAATAAACATTGGAACTTTGAAATCAAATTGGGTGGATCTCTGAATTTGGATGTTTCTTGAACTCCCACACTGTAGACACGAGACATGTAGAGTGTAACAGCTTTTGATTAAAACCAAACATGTATAAACATTAAAGTTTCAGAGGTCGAAAATCAGAAAAAAAATCAAGAAATTCTTTTGGGCCTAGTCAAATAGATACAGCCTATGATGAAATAATATTCAAAAATAATAATTTACTTGAATTCCCACTTTAATAGGTTTGTAGTTCCAATCTGTTAAGAGTACGAAATTCGTCTTGACTGACACCCGCCCCGTACGTTCACATCCGTATAAGTTAGCTCCACCCAAGATGGAAACTCTACGTGAAATCATTAATGAACTTCTGAAAAATGGGGTCATTGAGCCTTCATGATCAAGTTACGCAAGTCCAGCATTTCTCGTTCCTAAGCCAAATGGCAAGTCTCGGATGGTCCTTGACTATCGAAAACGAAATGCCCAGATTGAAATCGACTCTGTGCCTCTCCCCGATTTGCATTCGGCGTTTGACTGGTTCGGTAAGGCCAAGTACTTTTCTGTTTTTGACCTGAATCAGGCTTACCATCAGATCCCTTTGAAACCTGAGTCTCGACCTCTCACTGCTTTCTGCGTTCCGAGGAATTTGAACCAGTTAAAATTTGTTCAATTACCTCGACGATCTTCTGGGGTACAGTGAGAGTTTCGAAGACCATCTGGCTCATCTAGAGGAAGTCATGAGTAGATAGCGTAGGGCTGGCCTTACCGTAAATCCGGACAAAGTTAGTTTTGCACAGGCTGAGATTTCCTTCTAACGTCATCTTGTGTCTTCTCGGGGCGTCTGCATTGATCCAGCTAGGGCCCAGTCATCAGGGAGTTTCCTCCTCCCAAGGATGCAAAGGGTATCGTTAGATTCATTGGTATGGTAGGTTTCTATCGGCGCTTTATTCCCAATGTTGCTGAGTTGGCGGCACCCCTTAATGAACAACGCAAGAAGGGCGCCAAGTTTGTGTGGGGTGAAGCGCAGCAGACGTCCTTCGATTTACTGAAGGAGGCAATCATGCAGCCTCCAGTGTTGGCTATGCCAGATTTCAACCAAAAATTAGTTTTGCAAACTGATGCTTCCTCCGTCGCAATTGCGGCTGTGTTGTCTCAAGAGGTGGATGGTGTTAGGCAGCCAATTGCATATGTCTCACGCACTTTGAACCCCTGTGAAAAGAAAAGCTCTTCTGTTTATGAACTTGAGTGTTTGGCTGTCGTTTTTGGAATTAATTAATTAGACGATTTTTGGACCATAAAGAACATAAGCACTCTCGTGGCTTCACGCCCATCCCTGCCAGCTTGGGAAAATTGGTCGTTGGGTTGTCCAGAAATTGTCCCTCAAGTTCCAAGTACAGCATGTCCGAGGCACCGAAAATGTGATTGCTGACACCTTCTCTAGGATGTACCACTCGCCCGACGACCTTTCTCCCACTCCAGAGCAGGCAGGCTGTGCCGTGCTTCTGGAGTTCTCTCTTGCCTTTTCTGATTTCACTCCACATCAGCTAAAAGATCCCGAGCTGGCTAAAATCATAGGTGAGCTTCAAAGCGGATGAGCCCACCCCCCTTATTTTCTGTCCCAGGGTGCTCTTTGCTGCCGAGCCAGGCAGCGGGGAAAACCAAAAGTAGTGCTGCCGAGTCTTCTAATACCGATGGTCTTTGAGTATTTTCATTCTTCCCCTGAGGATAGGCACTTAGGGATTCACAAGACCATCGCCAAAGTTAAGGAAACGTTCATCTGGAAGGGTATGGACCGGGATATTGCTGCGCGGGTGCGTTCTTGCCAAACGTGCTCGCTAAGCAATCCCGCTCAGAATACCAAGTTTGGGTTGTTGTCATCTGAGGTGGCAGAGAGACCTTTTGTTTTGTGGATGACTTCTCCAAGTTTTGTTGGCTTTTTCCCTTAAGAAATGCCACTGCACAGCTCACCGTGCAGGTACTTAGTACCCAATTGTTCCAACATTTCGGAATACCCGCCACCATTGTTTCCAACAACGGAATGCAGTTCATTTCCCAACTCTATCAGAAGATGTGCTTTGGGCACGGCATCCACCATGTGACCACTTCCCTTTACTACCCACAGCCTTCACACACCGAGAGGTTCAACCGAAATCTTCGATCCGCTCTCATAGCTTTCCTCGCTGATAAGCAGACCACCTGGGATCAGGAACTCTCTTGGATCCAATTTGCTTTCAACGCCGCACGTCACGAGTCACAAGGCGGTCCCTTTCGAGTTGTTCCAGGGCTACCCGCCCAACATTCCTTTGGCAAATGTGTGGAGAATTGGCGACCTTCTGCCACCCCCTGGTGCAGCTGCTAATGACAAGGCAACTTGGAAAGCGGCCAGGCGGAATTTAATAAGAGCTAGGGAGTTGGTCCGGAGGAAGTACAATCGAGGTCGGTTAGACAATCCTTTTCAGGTGGGGGACTTAGTGTTTTGTAAGGCTCATCCAGCCAGTTCGGCTGTTGACAAGAGAGCCGCAAAATTGTGTCATCGGTGATCAGGACACTACAGACATCTTGAAGTTCCTGTCTCCTGATACTGCGCGGCTGGGAGACCCGTGGACTGGAGAGGTTTTTCGGAGGGCACACATCTCGCATCTGAAGCCTTTCCGGGGAACTCTCCCGTAGGTGACTCATGGTTACTCTTGTGTCTGAGTGTGAAGTACACTGGGCCAGAGAGCTTGATCACCTCTTCTGTCCCCTGTGCACTGCTGATGTTTTTCCAGTAAATTCTCCAGCACTGGCCGGTGCAAAACCCTAGAAGTGAGTCTTCCCTCCAGTTGAAAGACACTCGGCGTTCCCAAATCCAGACATCTGAGTTGTTCTGCGGGTGTAGTGTTCTTCTGGAATGGGGAGAGGCTTGTTTGTCCCTTTTGGAGAGGAGTGTCCTCTTTTGCGGGTGGGAGGTTGAGCCGTGACAATGACCTACTGCGCGATGTCACACCTCTTGTAGATTTGTTATAGTACTGATTTCGTTCTGTTGTTGTTGTTTGTGTGTCTGACGCCACACCCGGAAGATGGACGCAACGTGGCGAGTCCTTGTGTGCCGGTCTGTGACCCCCTCCTACCATTGGCCACAACGAGGTTTTCTACCTCATAAGGCCAGCCTTTGTCATACGGTACTTCACACTTTGTTGCTGTTTGTCAATTTTGTTCAAGTACTGTAATGTGTCATTTTGTTTTGTGTAATGTTTGTGTCAACATCATGGAGCACTAAAAGAGCCGTGTCGGCCAAATGATGTCCTGGAGCAGAGCGACAATTACATCTTGGGGTGCTGGAGAGGACGTTTAGGGGGTTGCTCCCCATGCCTGCTAACAACCTGGATCTGGGCCCCACTCCGGCCAGCCGCTTCGCCCTCCGGTGGTTGCCACTTTGAAATGACCTGCCTAGAATTGCCTGCCGCAAGTTAACAGTTGTTTTTATTTTATTTAAAATTAATATGATGATTAAGCTGCTGTGGACTGTTGGACTGTTGTTTTTTTGAAAATTTAAATTTTGTTATTTAGTTTTAAGTCACAGGTTTAGCTCAAGTCTTCGGTATTTATTTGGGGGCCCCTACAAAAATTCAACTGTTAAAATTGTTTTATCGTTATTGTTATGTGTATGTGTGTGTGTAATGTGTTATTGTTTGTCGTTTGGTGTATCTCATGTATTATTATTACATATTTATTTATTTATTCATCTATTCTTTTGAAAATTTAAATTGGAGAAACCCACTGGTAATTTTAATATTTTGAAACCTCAAATTTAAAGAATGTAGGTTTTGGCACTTTAATTTGGTACTTTTAAAAATAAATCGATAATAATTAGTTTTTTTGCACTATGATTTTAAAATTGTAAACTGGAGGAAAGGTGGGAGTTAAGATTGAGTCTACTTGAGCAATGATGTTGGAGCTGTATTTTACATGTAATTATGTTGTTTTGAATTACAGTTTAGTGTCTCTCAACGTTGAGTTTTCTTGATCTTTTCCTCTAAGGCCTGTTGTTAGGTAGGACTGTGAGCCGCCTCTCGCCCCGTCTCCATGGGAGCACGCTTCTGGCTGACAGTTCGCGTGGGTGCGGCTGCGGGGGCGTGATTCAATGGGAACAAAGTGCTCATATATGATGGCCATTCATCACATATTTCGATACCAGTGCTTGAAGCAGCAATTGCAAATAAAATTGTGATTCTTCGACTACCTTCACATTCATCTCATGTTCTCCAGCCACTCGACGTTGGGGTTTTTGGGTCAATGAAGAAAGAGTGGGAGAAAATCCTACAGGACTGGCAACGAAAAAACCAATTTGCCAAAATCAATGAGGCATATTTTCCATCCATCCTCAATGTCTGTTGGATTAAAGGTTTCACAGCAGGTTTAAGGCCACAGGACTATGGCCTTTCAGCAAGAACGTGCTGGAGAACCCGGAATTTCACCGAAGTGAACCATTTAAGGCAACACAAAGTCATGGAGGCCTACCCAACACTGCTGTTTCCGTTCCCAATGAAGAGAACACATATCAAGTGGCACAGAGCAGGAGCAACAACAAGAAGACAACACGTAACAACTAGAAAATTTGAATGCAGAAGGACTGAATCTGAATCAAGAAAATTTTGACCAACCAGAAAATGTTCTATCTCCAAACTCAATGAATACGCCATCAACTAGTTCCATGGCACCCTCCCTAAACACAGAGAATATTACGCCATCGACTAGTTCTGCAGGGTCAACTAGTTGTGCAGCGTCGCCAAAGGACATGAAGGATGCATTTTTAGAGTTTTTTAAATCAACAAGGCCACCGTCAAACCCAAATAAAAGAAAGAGCACCCAAATAAGGTTGCTCCAATATGGTGAGTGTGTTACTGACCCAGCGACATGTTGGAGAGACTAAGGGAAAGAGAAAAACTCAAGAAAAACATTAAAAAACTCTCTAGTTTAATGAAACCAAAACTATCATATACTATGGTGAAGAAACAGAAAAAAATCTTTAAAGATTAAAGAATCTTCTAGTGAGGCGGTGGACGATGTGAAGCCTATGGACGAGCCAATCGTTCCACTTTCAGAATTGTGTGAAGTCTGTGTAACAGACGATGAAGACGTCTGGATAGCTTGTAACATTTGTGCCAAGTGGTTTCATGAGTTGAGTGTGCCGGACTAGGTAGTATTAATAAAGAACAAGCTAGTGCAGAGAGGATTTATCATGTTTTCAATGTGTTTGAGAGAACTTATAGCTATGTTGAACAATTGTTTGGTATATAGACCTTGTTTTCATCTCTCCAAACAATTTATTGTTCATTTCCATACATTATGATCTTAACATCTGTGTTTATCAACATATTTTTAATGTGTTAGTAAAACCCCCGTCGCAACAAACCTGCATACTCAGCGAATTTCCAATGAATATATAACATAACTCATTAAAACACTTAACAGGATTCATAATAAATATATTCACAAACAAGCGATATTTAAAATATTAATTATTCTCTATAAGAATAACATTGGGGATGAGTACACAGGTTTGCTGCAACAAGGCACACAAAATAATGGGTTTTTATGCAAATATCAATAGAACTCATCTTAGTGAAACACAAACCAAGTTTCATCCATATACATTCATAAATAAGCGATATATAACATTTTAAGTATTTTCCATGAGAATAACATGGGGACCAAGTACCTAGGTTTGCTGCTACAGGAAGCATAGATGAAATTTTTGTTGTTGTGCAAACAACAATAAACCACAACCAGATGAAGCCATATACCAAATTTTGTCAGGTTTTGTTCATAAATAAGCGAGATATACAATTTTTCTTTTTCTCCATAAGAATAACATTAGACAACGTACTGTGTTTAGCACTTTCAATATCTCGGTAACCAATTGGCGTAGAGCAATGATCAAAATACCAAATTGTTTGTTTTTTTTAAGCTGAATTCAATGGTATACATTAAAATTTGATTTAAATCAAAATTACATGTGAAAACCCCAAAAAACACATTTTTGGATACAAAACCCCCCAAAAAACCCCCTTCGGATGGTGCGATTCATCTGGTTTTCGAACTCGTTCAAATAGATGGTACTTTACACTTTTGTACCAAATTTCACTAAGATCGGACCTTTTTCACGAGTTGTCGTGCTTACGGACACACACACACACACACACACACACACACACACACACACACACACACACACACGCACGCACGCACGCACACACACACACACACACACACACACACACACACACACGCACAATATGTATATATAAATATATAAAAAATTTGAACGAATGGTGTTTTTGGCATCTGGGGACCTCAAAATGAAAAGTTATCATGGTCTCGGACTTAATTCTTACCATTAGACCTACTACGGTAATAGCTTCTTCCCTACACGGGAAATTCGCTAAAAATAGGTCTATTAACTGAGAAAGTTGTAAATCTGTCTAGAGGAAGTTGTTTGTACATCTTATTTAATGTAAACAAGTTTGTTTTGGCTGTCAATAAATAACGTTCCTATTTTATATTAAGTTAATTTAGTAATAAGTTTTTTCCATTAACCTTGGCCCTCATAAAAATGTAATATGGTGGTGCTTAATACCCTTTCAAGATTAGCATTTGGTGCTTATTGCCCCTAAAAAATAAAGTTTGGAGCTTATTACCCCAGCCTTGGGGTAATAACACTTCCATGATGACATAATTTAAATTGTATTTTTAATGCATTTAACCCTAGCAGTGGCAGAAGAACGGCTCCCTTCTTTGACTGTGTCGCCTTAAGTGGCAGAGGACAGGAGCCGTCCTTCAGGGACCAAAAATGTGATAAGGTAAAAAACCACTAATAATCAACTCAAAAGTGAACAAAATATATATCATTCGAAGGATAATATTCTGAACTTTCATTTTATTACATAAACGAACCCTGTAGCAGCTATATAACAATGATGTCACGACGATTAGAAATCAAATGAATTTTTGGCGCGACGAGATTCCTGCAGCCGACGCCAGGAAAATGTCAAAATACAGCATTTTTGAAATTACCCAGCTCTGGTAATTTTTGTCGTGGGAAGTTGGAGTTGATACCAATGCACTCTTAAAGAGATGTTATTCATTTTGGTATTGATTTTTAGATCGACATATTGATTGGACAAATAATATGATTTTATTAAAACAGGTGCATTTTGTTTCTTTGTGGAATGGCCAAAGGACAGCTCCTGTCCTTCAGGAAAAATTGGATTTATATCCATTATAAGTTATAGTTACTAGTCAAATAATATGTAATTTTGAAGAGGAAGAAATGCAGAAGAATTTGGTTTTGCCGATGGCAGCACGGGTTGCAATTGTATTTCTTCCCAAAAGGATTTATTTTGTCATATTTTGTCCAGGTTCAGGTTGTCTGTAGGCCATCTTGTTTTGAATATCAACGGTATATGTTCGGTATTTATATCTGTGATTTATTACTAAATATATTATTATTTCGGAGTTTTAGTATTAGTGAAGTGTTTGTGTGTATGTAACAGTAATCTTTATGCATAAATATTACTGAAGTGTGAGAAGTAGTGTTTATAAATATACCCCTGTCGCAGCAAACCTGCATACTCAGCGAATTTCCAATGGAGATATAACTGTCTTCATACTAAATAAAGCCACTTACCAAGTTTCAAAAAAATATATTCACAAATAAGCAATATATACAATTTTAATTATTCCCCTTAAGAATAACATTGGGGCTGAGTACGCAGGTTTGCTGCATCAAGGAACACAAAAAATGGGTTTTTATACTAATATCAATATAACTCATCTAGGTGAAGTCATACACCAGTTTTTATTAATTTATCTTCATAATTAATAGCATTTAATTATTATCCATAAGAATAACATGGGGCTGAGTACGCAGGTTTGCTGCTACCTTTTGCCTTTAGCAAAAAATTTTTTTTGAGCAAACGTCAATGGACCACAACCAGATGAAGCCGTATACCGAGTTTCGTAAGTATACGTTCATAAATAAGCGAGATATAATTTGTTTATTTTCCTCCATAAGAATAACATTAGACAACGTACTGTGTTTAGCACTTTCAATATCTCGGTAACCAATTGACGAAGAGGAATGATCAAAATACCAAATTGTGTGTTTTTTTAAGCTGAATCCAATGGTAAAAACTAAAATTTGACTATTTCCAAAATTATATGTAAAAAATTAAAAAAAATTTTGGGGTACAAAACCCCCCCAAAATACCCCTTCCGTTAGAGCGATCTAGCTGGTTTTCGAACTTTAAGTCATAAATGTTGCTTTACACGTTTATACTAAATTTCATCAAAATCGGATAATTTTTACGAGAGTTATCGTGCTCACGGACACATACATACACACACACACACACACACACACACACACACATATATATATATATATATATATATTAGGGATGAGTCGATTCTCGATACCACCGATTCTTGGACATAGGTATCGGTATTGAGATTCATTCCTTCAATGTCGATACCGATACCATCGATACCCCCGCCGTTTACCTGCGCTACGAAGTGCACGGGAAGAGATACTCCCGCCGTTTACCCGCTCTACAAAAGGGACGAGGAGTGTTTGGGTTGGCGGCAAAAATCTTACCTTGGAGATAAGGAAGGAAGAGGGATGGGGGGAGGGTAAGGTTGAGAGCAATAAACCAGTCGGCTGACCAACATTATTTCTTTGAGTCATTATCTCACAACCAAGTTTTTCCCTATTATGAATTTATAATAAATAGTTTTAGTTTTTCTACATTACTATAGCATACTAGTGAAATTAACATTAAATTATGTAAAAAATTGCATTATCAAATTGTTTGATGATTAACTACAAAATACTACTAAATAGTTTTAAATGGTATTATAAATTTGTAACTGTTTTTAACAATAGTTTTAACAACCATAGGTACTGAATAATCGTAGGTATCGGTATTGAGAATCGGGAATCGATTTTTCTGGTATCAGTATCGAGAATCGATAAATTTTGGTATCGACTCATCCCTAATATATACATAGGGAAGAGGCTATTACCGTAGTCGGAATGGTAAGACCTAGATCCGGGACCATGATAACTTTTTTATATAGGGTGAAGTGGGGTAAGTGCAACCAGGTTTATTTATTTTTCAATTTTGAACTGTTACTGTGAAGTAACTATTAAGGAGAGATAAATAAAACTCAGCACACAGTATTAGGGTTTATCTAGCTACAATATCCTACAACTAAAATATTTTTACTGTTTACCATAAATTAAAAAATACATAAAATAAAAAAAACATGTCCACTGGTTGCACTTGCCCCATGCATCCGGGGTAAGTGCAACCACAGCATAGAATCCTCCATAAGAGGCGATGTAAATGACAACTGGGGCAAGTGTGTTATAGCTTGTTTTTCACTGATTCTGTCAATATTTTTTTCATTTTTTTATCTTAAACCATTTGGGAGATACGAACTTTGTCGCGAGTCAACGCGCGATAATCGGGAAAATGGGTAAAATATCAAAAATAATTTTTTTTACGTTATTGCTTGAATAAAAATATATAGGATACTTGCATGATTCACACCTGGTTAGAACATCATTTCTACAACTTTTCATGTCTTTCTTGTTTTTAATGGTCTTCTTTTTCTTATTTTTCCTTAACACGTTCGCTGCGGCGAGCGCCATATGGCGCTCGGCAGAACGCCACGATCTGAGAGCGCCACATGGCGCTCTGTCTACATGCCAAGTTCAATTTGGTCTCATGCTGGCAGCACTGTGGTGAGGACGGGTATTTTATGTCAGAGTTTTAGCTAGGAATGCGAGCTTTATTTTGGTGTAGGTTGGTAGTAAATTTCCCCGTAAAATTCCCGTTCATAAGGGACAAAAAACCAGTTTTTGCCCCATATTTCTGGGATATTCTCCCTGTAATTGACATTACAAGGGAAATGGCTAGTACCCAGGCAGTGCTGCTACCTGTGGGTGTTTCAGCGAACTACGTCCAGTCTCGTGGAAATGCAGCACATCACCGAACCGCTGTTTTGTGATTCGTCAGACCGAAATAATTGAATTCGTCTGTGCCAATCTGGTTCGCTGCCGTGCTCAGCGCACGCCCGCCATTGGTGGGCCGCAGCGAACGTGTTAATTTTATACTTTTGACAAAATATTAATGCCACAGTTTCTCATATTAATTTTTTTATCATAATGAACTAAACTAAAGTAAAGCAATTGAACTTGAAAACTTAAACTGTTCTACACTCTAAAACACTAATTTACAAAACCATTTTTATAGTTTGGCCTATTAGGAGATTGTAGGCCTAATGTTTTTTTCTTACCCCAATTTCCGTGGCTGCACTTGCCCTGTGTGCAAAAACGACGGGGCAAGTGTAGCCATGGCTCTCATTTCAAAGTTATTAATCCAACACGAAAAAAAGGCATATTTCTGAAAACTACATATTAAAATACCCCCGTCGCAGCAAACCTGCGTACTCAGCGAATTTCCAATGAATGTATATGTTTCTCACTACCACATAAAGGCACTTACCAAGTTTTATAAAAATAAATTAATAAATAAGTGATCAATAGCATTTTATTTATTCTCCATAAGAATAACATAGGACTGAGTATGCAGGTTTGCTGCAACAAGGAACACAAAATATGTGTTTTATGCAATTATCAATTTAACTCAACCAGGTGAAGCTACATACTAATTTTTATTAATTTATGTTAATAATTAAGGGAGATATAAAACTTTACTTATTCTCCATAAGAATAACATTAGGGCTGAGTATGCAGGTTAGCTGCTACGGGGACAACCAACAAAACATTTGTTTTTTGTTCAAATATCAATATACCAGTACAACATGAAGCCACATACCAAGTTTCATCAATATACATTCATAAATAATCGAGATATCAAATTTTATTTATTCTCCATAAGGATAACATTGGACAACGTACTGTGTTTAGTACTTTGAATATCTCTGCAACGGTTGGACGTAGAATCACAATTTAAACACCAAAATGATTGTTTTGTGGAGCTGAAGTGATTGGTAAAAGCAAATGTGAAGTTTAAAGTAAAATTAACTGAGGAAAAGCCAAAAACCTTTTTCCCATAAGATTAACATGGGAGATTTTATGAGCATGTTTTTTTGGATTTTTTCCGCAACCACTTAACCTAGGTTAATAATTCAAAATACCATATTATTTGTTTTTTTAAGCTCTATAACATGGTCAAAACCAAAATGAAGTGTTTCAAAAATGTTAGGCTGAAAAATGCAAAAAACTGATTTTTGGAAAATTTAAAACCCCCATAAACCCCCCTTCCCATAGTCCGATTTTTCTGGTTTTCGAACTTAAAGTCATAAATGTCACTTTACACATTTGAGCCAAATTTCATCAAAATTGGACGTTTTTTACTCAAGTTATCGCATTCACGGACACATATATAGATATATATATATATATAGATATATATATATATAGATATATATAGATATATATATATATAGATATATATAGATATATATATATAGATATATATATACATATATATAAATTTGAACGAATAGTGTTTTAGTCATCTTGGGACCTTAAAAAAAAAATTTGTCACGGTCTCGGGCTTAAGTCTTACCATGAGACCTACGGTAATAGCTTCTTCCCTATAGGGGAAATTCGCTAATTCCCTATAGGGGAAATTCGCTAAAACTTCATAAAATTGCCAACTTTGGTTATCATAGGTTGAAAAAGAAAAATTTAAAAAAATGTCAAAGTTTCAGGGTTGAACTTGCATTAAGATTCAAAATGTAAGCATTTTCTAAAAATAAAAAAAAATGCATGTAAGCTGATTTTTTTCAAACATTTTGCTGAATATATAAAGAAAACATTCTTAAAAAATTACAAACTAAGTGGATTTCTAAAAAATAATAATTTTTTAGCTACATAAGCAGCTATGGCCATACTTGCCCCGTGGTTGCACTTACCCCACTTCACCCTATATATATATATATATATATATATATATATATATATATATATATATATATATATATACATATATATACAGTTTCGAACGAATGGTGTTTTTGGGGTCTGGGGACCTCAACTCAATTGGTTTGTTGAAAAACAAATTGGTAAAAAAGTTATACACTAAATATTGTGCAATTTATTTCTTCACAAATACACAAAAATATCAAAACATTCTTTTATTTACAAATATTTATAAGCGATAATAATTTTTATCATCAACTTAATGACTTATTTAGATTCCTTACTTCACTGGCTTTACAAATATGTATATATCATTATTAGTATATACATATATTACATAACTTTTTATAACATATAAACTAACACTGTACAGTTTACACTTTTTTCGTTTCTCCATACCGGTATGTTATTATATTACGCCCCTAAAACTTATAAAACAAAATTCTTTCCCCAACATGTTATATATATTTCTATGTAGGGAAGACAAAATGTATATAATGAATTTTCCATAAAAAAGTTATAGAAAAAAATTCACTGAGACTGCTTTTGAAATTAAAAAAAAAATTTTTCTTTTCACTTAACCGAAAAAAAAACTACCTTTCTAGATCTTTATTATTTTACTATTTCTAGAATCTCTTGTCCTTTCCAATCAAAATGAATGGGTACAGTTTCATAAGCGACCACCAACTAATCGGATGCGATATATCAATCTTAAACATTCGATATATCGAATCAGAACACTCAATATTTTGAATCGCATTTTAACAGTACATATAGAAAATTATTTGCTCGATATTTATATTAATGTTATAAACTAAAATCAACAAATTGTATATCGTCAATAATAATATGCAATGCCAGTTACAAATATGTTTTAATGAAACATTTAACAAATAAAACATATGAAAACTACAACTAAACAAATAAATAAATAATAAAAAATGTATAACTCATTTAAAACTTAAGTTATCTTTACCAGGGTAAACTTTATGGGCTGCTTTCATGGATTGAATACACTAATTCCACAATGGAATAAACTAAGTTAATATAAGTAGGCCTAAGCAAATATACCTAAGTTTGTGCTTGGTTATACGTTTCTTTAATATTTGTTGCATTTTAAAATTTTAGTTTTTCTTTGCTTGTTACTTGTTAAATGTTTCATTAAAATGTATGCGCAACTGACATCATCGCTCTTAATCCCAGTTTTCAGAGACCGTTTCAACATGCGCCACAAGGACTCGAATATTTGGCTGTTTGTGTTATTTAGGTTAAAGATCGATTTAAAATGAAATTCGATATATCGAATGTTTAAGATTGATATATAGCATCCGATTAGTTCGTGGCTGCTTATGAAACTGTACCCAAATGAATAAGGTTGGATAGATTTATTTCTACGGTTGAATTTATTTGAATTTTCAAAAAAAGGTCTGCAAATTTGCCAAATCTGCTTGACCGTTTCCCACTTATACCATTGGCCACTGCTAGGGTTAATAGTAACCAAATATACCTACTTTGATACAAATAAAACACAAAAATCCCGAAGTTTGTAAAAAATCTTAGTTTAAGGAGTTAAATGATATAATTCGGTATGCAAATTCTTCTTAAAACCAAAAGTTTGAAACTTATGGTGCCTATAACCCCAGTCTACTATATTGCACATCACTAGTCAGTACATAATGCATATGTGAGTAAAGAAGCTGAGCTGCCTTTAACATCAGGTGCACTAAGCCTTTGCCAAAAATGGGATTTTACTGTTAGAATCAATATTTTAGGGTAAAAAAATCAAGAAACATGATGAATAAAAAATTAGCTCGAAAGGGGCCAACTCCTCTGAAATGTAAATCAAATATTTTACAGTAGGCCTACTAACCTTTTAGAAGACATGTTGTAGTTTACACTTTCTTGCCTGGTTCTAATTTAAATAAAGAGTGAGTAATCTGGTAAGCAGACGCATTACTTGTAGAAAAACGTCAAATGCAAATCCCAACTTCACCTTAAATGGACATTACGTGTCATTTTCAATTTTCAAACCATAATATAATCAAAACGATTCTGACATCTGACTGCGATTAGCAGTGTTGCCACCACGTCAGTTTGATTTTACCCTAGAATTTGGTCAGCTCTACCCTAGATTGCCCTAGGATCAAGCGTCATTACCCTAGAATTTTAAATGCATAATAAGAGGAAAAATAAAGCAAGCTTAAACAACAATCAATTGAAATATCAAATATAATCTTTTTAAGTTAGATTATTTTTATTTTAAAGTAGTTTTAGGACAGACCTTTCCCAGTTCTGGAGTAAAACATCATTTGTATAGAGCAACCTCATTATGAGATTTTCTTAGAGGATTTAATACAGAGGGCTCATTGAAATTACTTCTGGAAATGACGATCGGTCATTTTGTGACCAAGATGGGGTCTGTCCCGTTGTGACAATGTCATAAAGAAAGTTGTTGATAAGTTTTGCTCCAGCTGTAGTGGAATCAGACTAAAATTTGTATTGATGCAAACAGCAGATTCCAAGTTTTCTTACAATGCCTGTCTCTTTATTGTAAAAAAAACAGCAGCTGCAGAATCTGTCAGTAACAGCATAGACTACTTTTTTGTTTACAGTATTATTGCCGCTATAGACTACAGGCCAGTGTTTGAACAAAATTACTTATAAATACAAATATCTTTAATAAGTGGTTATGTGTCTCGGCTGAAAACATAATGAATTAGTTTAACATAATTATTAGTTTTTCCCTGTTCTTACTTCTATTAAATATTTAATATTACGCAAGAAGTTTTTATTTTTTATTCTCTGAACATGTTATTACCCTAGAAATTCCATTACCCTAGAATTACCCTAGAAACGTCATTACCCTAGAATTACTCTAGACAAGTGCAAATCACCCTAGGGTAATTACTCTAGAAGTGGCAACACTGGCGATTAGTGTTTGGTATAGATATTCAATATATCGGAAGTATCGATATTTTAAGACCGATACTCGATATTATTTGTAACGATATTTTGTATCTGATATATTTACAGTATCGATATTTTACTGCGATATATATATCGATATCAATTATTTTAAAATTATATATACTAACTATAAAATGTGTCCTAGTTCAGTGAACGGTTTCTATTTTTTTAAATTAGTATGATATTTTTATTATATGCATTTTGTCATAAAAAATGCATGACAACACCATTTTTAGTCGTCCTCCTTACATCAAACCTTTGTAATTAGTTCAATGTTATTCTTAAGGAAGAAAAATAAATATTATACCTTGGTAATCCATCAATATAAATAAATAAAAATATAATATACATTTTTCATTTGAAATTCACGGAGTTCGCAGGATATTCTTTGAAATTGACTTGTAGTTGCAAACTCCAGATTAGCTGCAAGACCTCCTAATTCGAACTGGCCCAGACTGACCACGCATGTGCACTAAAAACAAATAAATTGATAAGAACTGTAGAACATGAGAGTACACATAAAATGTATAATATGTGTTATTAATGTCTTTGATATCCCACGTCTGCGTTCTGCACTTAATAATCGGGAAAATGCAAACTAATTTTAGTTTTGCTTTTTAAATAAATTATATTGAATTTAACTGAGTAGTATAATAATATTTAATAACATAATAAAACAATTATTTTCTTTTATTTGTATGTTTAAGGTCATGCAATATATATAGTACGATGTGATAATAATGCTATCTGCTGGATTTTCATTGAAATATACATTATTCTGTAGAGGGGTTTATTGAAATGTTGTGACTGCAGCCTCGTTTTCTAGTTTTCCGTGGCGGGATGAATGCGGCCATATTGGATTTCAGTGATCTTGAAGCCGGTCCTGGGTAGTTTTATCCCTAATGTTTAAGTTTTTAGATATTCCCGTTAGTTGTAAATTTGTAATAATATAATACTTCAGATTTCCTCTACTCAAGGAACGGCATAATTTTTGGACGGAATGTACTAGGTAAGTGTAATAGTAGTGTAGTAAAGACTCTGTTCTTGGCCAAGTTGCGCAAGTAATGGCGTGTTTCTTTGATGTTGGGCACTGCCTTTTTCAGTATTGATGACCGTATGCTTATGGTCTTAACAAACGGGTATTGTTTGAAGTTTAAGAGATCCGTTAAGGAAAAACTTGCTCTAGTTATGTAGGCTTGAGTTAATCTAGAACTGGCCTTTCTGTGTGGAAGAAATTTTGTCTGGCTTCCAATTAAAATACATTAGGCTCCTAGGCCTACCCAAGTCTACCTTGAACAAATTTAGAATATTGTTCTTTAGCTATAAATTAGCTAATAAAGTAGTTGTCTCAAGCCATCCATTACAAGAAACTCCAAGCATTATTATAGTGGAAGTACCTAGGTCTAGCCTGGTACTTATTTGGAAAAACTATGCTAGTCCTAGTTCCTAAGGTACATAAGTTATTTACTAAATAATTTTGCAGTGAATCTTACACAGCCATTACTGAAGTAAGGTATATTTATATAGGGTCAATGTGGGTAGTTGTGAAAAGCGCTTAACCCTCCGAGTGATGAGAAAATTTTACCAGGTGTGCTGTCGGTGGTACAGTTTTACCAGAATTTACAAGGGTCTTTTGAAAAATTGTCATGGCAAGGACTAGTGGAAACCTATTGAACCTCATATTCTTTTTATTTGCAATAGATAGGGGAATTTGAAAAAGGCAAAATAAAAATTTTCAGATGGATAATTTTTGAAATATGAAACTATAATACCCCCGTAGCAGTGGCTAATGGTATAAGTGGGAAATGGCAGGCTAAATTTGGCGATTATGCAGACCTTTTTTTGAAGATCTATAAATTCAACCGTAGAAGTAAACCTAGCGGGTACAGTTTCATAAGAGGCCACCAACTAATCGGATGCTATATATCGATCTTAAACATTTGATATATCGCACATTTTAAATCAAAATTTAACCTAGGCCTAAATAACACAAACACCCAAACATTCGAGTCCTCATGGCGTGCGTTGAAAATAATTCAAGAACTCAGACCGTAGAGTTTTCCCTTTCAAAGATAACTAAGTTTTACCTTAGTCAAATACACTTATTTATTATTTGTTGTTGTATTTTTTAATTTTGGTGTTTGTTTGTTTGTTATTTGTTAAATGAAATATATTTGTAACTGACATTTCATATTATTATTGACCAGCCTATATATACAAATTGGTGATTTTAGATATTTAACATAGTAAAAATAAATATCGAATGAATAATTTTTGATACGGGCTTAACTGTTAAAATATATGTTTCAAAATATATAGGATTTTGATTCGATATACAGTGGAACCTCTATTAACCGTCACCTTCGGGACCGGGACTGTGACGGATAACTGAATAGACGGATAATAGAAACATCATATTCTAAACGTGTTCAGTAACTAAATTTTAAAATGTTTGGCAGAGAAATAAAAATAAACTTGTACAAAAGGATAATACTTCCCACTACATACAATATTTATGTTGTTTGAAATAATATAATAGCTCATACAGACGCTCAGACACTGCCGTACGGTGCAAGTCCTGAGTTTAATAAATAGTAATATTCTCATAGACGGACGACGGATAACAGAGAGTGACAGTTGATCGAGGTTTTCTGTACCGAATGTTTAAGATTAGTATATCGCATCTGATTAGTTGGTGGCCTCTTATGAAACTGTACCCTCTACCACAACCATTGGAATTATATAAAGCCTCTAATTAATAAAAAACTAGAAACTAAGAAAATTATTCAAATAAACTAATGTTTTTTGAAAACACTCCAAATAATTATCTTTTTGGCAATCCAAAAGAAAGTTAATTGAATTAACTTACAACAATAATTACAACAATATACTGTATAGCCAGGACATATTAAACTAATATCTACATAAGCCTACTAGTGTTAATAATAATATTAATCAGCTATACAGTATAAATAACCAAAGTCTAAAATAAGCACCTGATTCTAAATTAATTTATAGACTGAGACTCAAGGACTATAGGCATAGTGGTTCCTTGGTATTATACGGATGCCACCCTTATGCAGCGCGCTGCGGCAGTTATGTTAGGATGGGTTATCATAAAAATGATTGTAGGACTTTCCTTGTTTCGTTACTAATCGAATGATACCTGATGAATCATACTTCCGGCCGCCAAACCCCCTCCAAATAGACCAAGGTCAGGTCGTTGACCGGAGCGCGCGCATCACCTGTCACCGCCTGTATCTGGGTCAGTGTCATGAGTGATTTATTGCCGTGCACTACGTTACATTTGTTTTCATAATGAGTGACGTTCTTTTGGCGTAGGACTTACCTCGAAATGAAGAGGAAACCGTACGTATTTTTATGATAACCCATCCTAACATAACTGCCGCAGCGCGCTGTATATTTGGCGGAGTACCTGTGGCGATCGGGTCTGGCTGCTAGCGGCGGCGACGCATTCAACACGATCCTAGCGGACATCGCTGCCTTTTGGGAGGCACAACACAAAGACCGCTCATCAGAATGATGTAAAATTTGTACAGTAAGTCAATAAAAGTACGTTTTTTCGAATTATGTAGTTATCCTTTGTATCCGGTAAAAATTTAACCTCCAAAAATAGTGGCATCCGTATAATACCAAAGTACCGGCATAGTTTGCTGTATTAGAACAAATTATTTTTCTAATAGGATATTTGGAAACTCAGTTGGCTCTTCACAACAAACCAATCAGTAATGTTTTGTTCTTGAGTAGGTTTTTTTGTAAATATATAAATGACCCAGTCACATCCCTAAGTTGCACTGATAATAAAAATTGACTTGATTATTCCCTGACACTTAAAACAAGGCAAGCAAATAATTAGGTCTTCTTGTTTTCTCCTAACAACTTTCGATGTTACCATTTTATACATTAATTTAGCTTACTTTTTGAAACTGGCTTGAAATGGTTGTGGTACTGAGAGCCATATTTTTTACAAAGACAAAGGACCCTGCATTGGAAATAATTTCCTGATATTTTCGCTAGTAGCAGACTTTAAGGCTCTCCCACACTTCTTGCGAATACACCCAAACATTCGGCCAATCTCCGAATGTTCAGAGTATTCATGAGAAGTGGGAGCTGCATGAACTTTTGAATACAGGATGGAATATTCAGTGAACTTTCGGGAGAATGTTCGGCCGAATGTTCAGGCCTGTTAGCGAGAAGTGTGGGACACCCTTAAAAGACAATGCCGGGGATGCCTTGCGTAATAGGGTTTTAAATTTTGAGGAATAACTTTCTAAACAAACTGAGCAAACAACCGGCTCACCGGATGAGGTCATTAACTATAACAATATTAACCAAACTACAGGTAATAGCGCTACACATTGCTAACGTCAATTGGTTGGTTGGTAGAATCGGAAACACAATGCATTAACGTCACTGATTGGAGCCGCACGATCACGTGACCTATCCGGGCAATGTGTAGTGGCACTATAAACATCTCGATTCTCTTTAATTATTGTATCGATTAAATATCGTACTGCCGTATTGTATCAGGCTTGTGTAGTGTACGGTGTAATGGTATCACTAACATTGCATCGTTTTTGACATCAAAATGGACGATATATATTGCTTCCCATATACACCATCGAAATATATTGTATCACATCTTGTCATATCGCAACATTGCGAAACGATATGATAGGTATCGGTTACTGCTCACTACCAACCGGCACAAGCCACAAGCTCTGAGCTCATTAAGTCTACTAAGAGTATAATGGTATTTCTGCCTCTAAAAATATACTGTGCAACTTTGAGGTTACAATATTACATTTACTTGAATTTATATGGTTCTTTAAAGTTTTTGTTTGCACAATGGAGAATTTTCCTGCAGTAATAACTTTATTTATTAAACTCCAAGATCGCTCAATTTAAAAAAATTTCATTTTGGACTTCTAATATTAGGCTTATTGGGAAGGAAATTAAATCTCAAGGGTACAGTTTCATAAGCGGCCACCATTTAATCTGATGCTATGCATCAATCTTAAACATTCGATATATCGAATCGCATTTTAAATCGATCATTAACCTAAATAATACAAACACCCAAACATTCGAGTCCTCATGGCGTATGTTGAAACGGTCTCTGAAAACTGGGATTAAGAGCGATGATGTGAGTTATACATATATTTTAATGAAACATTTAACAAGTAAGTTAACAAACGAAAACTAAAATTTAAAAATACAACAAATCATAAAGAAATGTATAACCAAGCAAAAACTTAGTTATGTTTGCTTATATTAACTTATTTTATTCAATCCATGAAAGCAGCCCATAAAGTTTAGCCTGGCAAAGATAACTTAAGTTTTAGCTGAGTTATACGTTTCTTTATAATTTATTTATTTGTTTAGTTGTATTTTTCATATGTTTGTTATTTGTTAAATGTTTCATTAAAATATATATGTAACTGGCATTGCATAAACCACAATATACAATTTGTTGATTTTAGATTATAACATTAATATAAATATTGAGTAAATAATTTTTGATATATACTGTTAAAATGTGATTAAAAAATCGAGTGTTCCGATTCGATATATCGAATGTTTAAGATTGATATATCACATCCGATTAGTTGGTGGCTGCTTATGAAACTGTACCCGTGGTAGACGCACGAAAAATCGCGTTAGGCTTGCAGAAAGTTTTGGGATTTTACATATTCCGTTGCAGAAAGAATGAAAACATTCTGCCTTGGGGCTTAATATTTGAAACATGAATTAAGGCCATCTTTTATAAGGTTTTAAAATAAATTTGGTAAAATGCCATGGCAGTTTTGGCATATCAGGCACTTCGGCCCCTGAGAATAAGAAAACCAATTAGGCTGCAGAACATTAACTACATTTAACCTTGAATGAAATTTTGTTCACTTGATCTAACATATGGGTCTCATACCAACTAAGAAGTCCAAGGTTGCTCATTCTTTTATCGTTTTCTCTAACTGTGATAATAATATAGTTTTTCCTTTAAATTCAATAAATTACAAATGACAGCCATCTTTGTTACCCAGAGTGTATTGATTTTGGCGTTTGCAAATATAATAGATTTTGTTTTTTTTGTTTTCATTTTGATTATCGAGCCTTTCAAGACTAAACATTTTCCATAATGAGCTAAATAACATCCTGATTACAGGGGAGTAACATTTACCCCCCTACCTCCCTTGGACAATTCTTGAAAGAAGTAAAGGCCATACACATAATACATAACACTTTTTTTATCAATTCAAATCCCCCCTCCTCCCAATGTGTTACGTACAATAACTCAAATCATAGTGGACTTTTGAAAAGCTTGAACCTTTTAAATATTCTCGCTTATACTGGCTGCCATTTATGCCAAATACCTCTCTACTAACCAGTCTTTCGTTTATCCTAACTTTTCTCCTGTACTGTCTTTAGGGCCGGCTGAAAAGATATACTTTTATGCAAACAGCTGTTGTCAGTGTGAGAGAAATGTGTAGTTATTGTGCCGCTTTGCAATTACGTTTGCGTTGTTGTTAGACTGTCTTTGTTATAACAGGTTTTTATTAAAATGTAGTTCCTATTTTAGTTTTCTGCAGTTGTTATGAAGGTTTGAAGTTTCTAGTGTAAATATGGATGACTCTGGAATAAGAAAACTGTTAGAAGTAAGTTGCTCGTCCCTCGACAATTAAGTGAGTACAGCAGTCAATAGAAATTCTTCCTAAATTTCTCTTGATAATGGTATAAATGAAGGAACGACCAACCATCCAAAAGGCAATAATGAATTGGAGAGTAGTTTCGGCTATTTAGGGTATGATTTAAATAACGCTTTCATACCAAGTAGTGCAATCCCTTCTGTCAGTAATAATGATAGGTCTAGGCTTACTGTTGAAAACCCCATAACCATTAGTAAAATTGACACTGCAGGTACTTCTGAAATGTCTTCAAATAAATTATTATATTATTAATAATTATTTACCACATAAATTGAAAGCAATTTCACATTGATATCTTTGAAATAAAGTTTTGTTGTGTATCTTAGCAACAGTGTCGAAATATGTGTTATTGTAAGGTTATCGTTTTATTTTTTTATTCATAACCTATTGAAGTAAATTGATGTTTTATACATGGTTTTTATTTGTTTTTTAATGTACTTCAACATGAAACTAAAATAATAATTTAATTGTAAAACTTAAATACTGTATGGTTTTTTAGGGTAAACGGGGGAAAAAATATGACATTAAAAACTTTTTATTTATTGAAATTTACATGTACCAGAAACATACAAATTTTTTTTATAATTTTTAAATAGTACAAGTATTTAGAAGCAAAGAAAACAAAAAATAATATAAAACGTTAATAAATAAATTTTTGGTGATTTTTTTTCCCTAAACGCGTACGTTTTTGTTAATAAAAGGCCTGGCACTTTTCGCATGTAACGATGAAAATAGGTCCAGCACTTTTCCCATGTACATTTTTTACGGCACTAAAAGGGTTTTACACTGTTTTATTAGTAAGTACCTGGGGGACCGAGCTTTGCTCAGGGAAGGCAAGTCAGTTTGATTTGATGACTGGGAGTATTATTTCACCACTTCCCCCAACTGATGTAACTTATCAGATTTGTATAACTCATTTGCCTCTTCTCTGAATTTCTAAGGTCCCTCCGATGTTAAAATTTACAATTTTCAAGATAAAAACTAGAGGTATTTAAAAGTGAAAACTGTAAATTTTGACAATTTTCCTGGGAGTTTATACTATATCATTACAAAATAAACGCAATACAAGCATTGATTATGAATACAAAATAGATACCCGAAGACTGGTTAATTTTTGAAGCCAGGAAAATGGACCAGCTTGTCCACTAATCAGACAACTATATCAGCTGCATACGAAATAAAAATAACAACCCCTTTTTCATACAAAAAAATCCCGTTTTAACCCTTTAAATCATCTTAAAAAATCCCTTTTAATCCGAGATCATTGATATGTTTTCCGCTCGATTGTAGAATCAAATAGTTTTCTATTTACTTTTACCAGCTGCTCTCTTTTAATTGTAGTGTATATGTTCATATTTTACTTTCTCCCGCTTATACATAGTATATGGAGAAAGTATTGTTTTCATAAAAAAATTTGAATTTGAGTTGTTAGTGGAGATATTCGTTTGGTGCTCCCTGAATCTAATAAAGTGATTTTTACGTGATGTGTGTGTCTGTCTGCCTGTCTGTCTGTCTGTCTGTCTGTCTGTCTGTATGGATGTGTACAGAGCTAGAGCCCTAACCAATGGTCCAATTCTCCAACATTTTTTTAAATATTTGACTTTTAAGGGTAATTATCCTCCAAAAACCGCCAAAAAACATGAAAAATCCAAATTTCTCAAAAACGGCTAACGATTTTAATTAAACTTAAGGTAAATCGCCCAAATACCGTGACCTTAAGCTAAACAACTTTAGTTTTCTTTCAGAATACAAATATTATATTATCTTGGGAAACAATATAATATAACCACACTATTCCTCAAGATTTCATCTTTCATTTTATGTTATCAGGTGATGTATAAGTTAAGAAATAAGTGTTAAAATTTATTATTTACGTCAATCTGTCATTTTCCGGCGATCGCGAAACTCCGTGGTTCAAAGAAAAAACTCCGTGATTCACGAGCCAAAGTCCGTGATATCACTTTTGCGGTGTGTTTTTCCTCCTAAAAATCAATAATTCCCTTGAAAACATCAATTTAAATGATAAAATATACAATTTGATGGTTACAATAAATAAATTCACTAACCTTTATTCGTCAACTGATGACAGCTTACTAACGTAATCGTCGTCTTTGCGCACGGAGTAAGCAAAATAAAATCTTCAAAGTTTTTATCAACTAAATTTGTATGTTTTATATTAATAATAATAACTGCATTTGTACACATTCACAACTTAAAAACAAAAGTTTATGTTAAGGCTTCACTCTAATTCAAAATTCGGTAATGAGGTAACTTAACCCCACCATCAAATATTGGTTCACAGTCTCACTATTTCAGTTGTATAAACACAATCAGTTATTGGCCATTCAACTTATATCAATAATACCCCCGTCGCAGCAAACCTGCGGACTCAGCGAATTTCCAATGCATAATATATGTCTTAATACCACATAAAGCCGCAAACCAAGTTTCATAAAAATACATTCACATATAAGCGATTTTAATTATTCTCCATAAGAATAACATTGGTAATGAGTATGTAGGTTTGCTGAAACAAGGAACAGAAGCAATTGGTTTTTATGCAAATATAAATAGAATTTAACTAGGCGAAGCCACATACTAAGTTTCATCGATATTCAATCATAAATAAGCGATATATAACATTCTAGTTATTCTCCATAAGAATAACATGGGGGCTGAGAAAGCAGGTTTGCTGCAACAAGGAACAGAAAAATGGGTTTTTATATAATTATCAATATAACTCACCCAAGTGAAGCTACATACCAAGTTTTATTAATTTATCTTCATAATTAAGGGAGTCATTACATTTTACATATTCTCCATAAGAATAACATGGGGGCTGAGTACGCAGGTTTGCTGCTACGGGAATAATCAACAAAAAATCAATTTTTTGTGCAAATATCAATATACCAGTACTACTTGAAGCCACATACCAAGTTTCATCAACATAAATTCATAAGTACAATCGAGATATCAAATTTTATTTATTCTCCATAAGGATAACATTGGACAACGTACTGTGTTTAGCCCTTCGAATATCTCTGCAACGGTTGGGCGTAGAATCACAATTTAAACACCAAAATGATTGTTTTGTAGAGCTAAACTGATTGGTAAAAGCAAATGTGAAGTTTACATTAAAATAAACTGAGGAAAAGCAAAAAACCTTTTTCCCATAAGATTAACATGGGAGATTTTATGAGCAAGTCTTTTTGGATTTTCTCCGCAACCACTTAACCTAGGTTGATAATTCAAATTACTAAATTATTTGTTTTTTTAAGCTCTATAACATGGCCAAAACCAAAATTAAGTTTTTTAAAAATTTTAGGATGAAAAATGCAAAAAACTGATTTTTGGAAAATTTAAAACCCCCATAAACCCCCCTTCCCATGGTCCGATTTTTCTGGTTTTCGAACTTAAAGTCATGAATGTTATTTTACACATTTGAGCCAAATTTCATCAAAATCGGACGTTTTTTACTCAAGTTATCGTGTTAACGGACACATATATAGATATATATATATATATATAGATATATATATATAGATATATATATATATATATACATATATATAAATTTGAACGAATAGTGTTTTTGGCATCTGGGGACCTCAAAACAAAAAGTTATCATGGTCTCGGGCTTAAGTCTTACCATGAGACCTACGGTAATAGCTTCTTCCCTATAGGAGAAATTCGCTAAAACTATTTACATATTTACAACTCAAAAACGAAGTTTATGTTACCACATTACAAGAGTCAGAAGTCCGAAAACGTGAGGTAACCCCACTGATCAAATGTTGGTTCTCGCAACTGTCGTACTATTTCACTTTTAGAAACACAATCGATGTCATCGGTTTTTGGCCATATATATTTGTTTGATTCAATTTTTTTCTCTAAATACTTGATGTTTACATTGTCCTCATCATTAATACTTAAAATCTGGCCCATGAACATCTTTTCTTCATTTCCAACCGTGTACGGTACCACAACCCACATGCTTGGACGAAGAGCCTCTAGATCCAACTCTAGTGCTTCTTCCATTGGTTTTTCCGGTAATTCACGAATGCCAAGTCCTCATCTTCACTTGTCTCTAAAAATTTCCTTTTAGTCCCTTTTTTATTTTCTTCCCTTTCTTTTTTTATTTTCGCTTTTAGTTCTCTGACTTCTTTCCGTTTATCTTTTTCTTCTTGTGCTGCCTTCTTTTTGTCCTCAAGTTGGTTGTAATATGTCTTCCACTCATCTTAAGTTACTGCACTAGGAAGTCTTACTTTTTTCAGTTTTTTTTCTTGTTTTGGCTTTTGCCAGGCCAGAACAGAGCTTTCTTAAATGGGGTCGGGACTTTTTGCTGCAGTTCAGCTGGTTTCACAGACATTTCAATAGGCCTATGTTGTTCTGTGGAAATTGATTTTTCTGGCGTTTTAAACTGACTGGATGGCTCTTTAAAACTTTGGCTGACCACTCTGTCATCACTGCACACAGTTTCGCCACAACTTCGTGAAGTTAAGGGTTTTTTCTGATGGAGGCGTCTGGGGGATTGCAGCTTGTATTTCTGTAATTGGAATGTCCAATTCTAGTGGGAAATCCGTATTCCAGTTGTTGGAAAAGATTTCGTCATCAAACGGGATAGTTATTATGTCATTTGCATCTGCAACGGTAGCCAAGACAACTGCGTCATCAATATCTTCTACTGTTTCTTCGGGTTGTCTTTCCTGATCATTATTGGAGGTTGTTGCCTGTTGGCCGATCGTCTCGTCGTAGCACGATTTCCAAACGTCATACAAGGCCTTCTCTTCACCCGCAATCATTCCTTGTCTGAATCTTTCAAGTCTACCTTCCCCTATTTTGGACTCTAAATAAGCCAAGTGGCTTCGTAAGACCATCAATCGGCCATGGGTCATATTGTTTTGTCTATTTTCGGGGGTTTTGACAATATTTTTCGACTTTTTGAAAAAGTTAACATTGTCAGGATTGAGTGATAGCAAGCCTGTACAACGGAACCCACTCTTGATCGTTTCAGGCTCTACGCTGCTCTCAAGGACATTTTTTAACAACAACGGGGCAAAATCATCTTTTTTATCTTCGCTGCCCCGTTGTCGCAGCGCCACTTTTCGACTGTTTTCTTCCAGCCATCTTTGAGTGGGTGAAATACCGCTACGTCCATAGGTTGGAGAGTATGTGCAGCGTTGGGGAGGCTGATTAATTCTATTTGTTTACTAGTACAAAACTCACTAAGGTGGAGGGTTAGGTGCGAGTTATGGCCATCTACAAATAACACGACCGGACGGGGGATGTTGTTACTGACCAGCCAGGGGTGAAATAACATTAGAAATATATTCAAAAAATGTTTCCCCCGTCATCCAGCCAGTTTCAGACTTCCCGATGCCCTATGTTTCGGGAAATTTTGACACTACTGCAGCAGGGATGCGTTCATAGGCAAATACCACCATCGGTGGGGGCAAATCCCCAGCTCCATTTGCCATGATCAGAGTAGTTAAACACTCCTCGTCGTTTCCAGTAATACTATATACATGTTTTTCCCCTTTCTTCACATAGACCTTTTTCCCCTTAGGGCACAGAAAGAAGGCCGTCTCATCGCAGTTAAAAATGCGGGCAGGGTCTTTAAACACGTCTTCGACGTTCTTGGTCTTTATATAGTTGTTGACCTCAGCAAACCATTGTTTGATGTGATTCTCGGTCACTGCCGCTCTGGATGTTGTGAGGGCTTGGCTCACACGTGCCGATATTTCTTGGTGTCGTTGTAGAAATAATGAAAACCATTTTTCCCTGGGGGCGGTTTCAGAAAATGGATTCTCACGGTTCAAATTTGTCATAAGTTTCTGAACACTGCTTAAAATTTGGTCCTTCGAGATTGGAAACCCGGCGGCGCCAACAGACACCACCCAATCGACAAGGATTTTTTCTTCTTCAGGGGTGAGAATCGAAGGTCTCCCCATTCTGCAATCCAGTCCATACTTTCCACTAATTTTATCTTTCAATGTTTGGCGGGGGATTGAAAACTGCTTTGCAGCAGCAGTGACAGTCATGCCCCCATCGACGGCAATAATAGCTTCTTGGAGAGCTTCTTTCGTGTATGACGACCGTCTCGACATCTTTGGTGTAGTTGGCATTCTGAAAGAAAAAGAAAACCGATGCAATATTTATGAATATGTGTCGGGAAAAAAGACAAATATTTATGGGACATTCTCGCGAGAAGCAACAAGTATGCATTTTTCTGATAGTTGCCAAATAAAAATGTTTATACGGATATTAGAGGTTGATTAAATAATGCTTAAATGCGATGATAAATAATACTTGGTAGATTTAAAATACTAAATTAATGGCAGTATGCCTTATAGAAATGTCATATCCCAATCCTAAACTCCGTGAAACCTTCACGGACTTAGGAATACAAGATCAAATTCAGTCCAAAGTCCGTGACGCTTATTTTATTATTATGGAAACGGGAATCATCTTAAAAAGGGACTTCATTAGGCGTACGGATATGGTGGCCCAAAAATATTAAAATTAGTAACAAATTATCAACAAATGTATACATTTATTTGGATTAATAGATGTCTTTAACATTCGTCAAGCGGTTTAAGAACTTGTAAATCACTAAGCAGTAAATGTGTGTTTTCAGATAGTTTCCAACTAAAAATGTTTATACGGATATTAGAGGCTGATTAAATAATGTTTAAATACAATGATAAATAATACTTGGTAGATTTTAAACGCTAAATTAATTGTTAACTGCCTTACAGAAGTGTCATATCCCAATCCTAAACTCCGTGAAACCGTCACGGAGTTTGGAATATGAGATCAAATTCAACCTCAAGTCTGTGACACATATTTTATTAAAATGTAAAAAGGAATCATCTTAATATACATAATAAATTAAGCATATAGGTATTCAGGACCCTACAATATTCAATGTAATGCAGAATAATTAAAATATAGCTGATATTTTTGAATTAACAGATGATTTACACTTGCGTCAGGCAGTTAAAAACTTGCGAAACACTATGAAGTAAATACGTGTTTTCTGATAATTTCCCGCTATTAAAGATGATACGGATTTTAGAAGTTCATTAAATAACACTATATACATTTAGAAATAAGTCCTTAGTAGTTTTCAAAACGAAATTAATTATTTTATGGTTTGTAAGAAGTATCATATTGTATTTCTAAACACCGTGAGATCGTCACGGAGTTTGGAATAACGGCTTTATTTTAAATCCAAAGTCCGTGATGCTATTTTATTGCATATATGAAGAATTAATCATCTTAAAAAACATTTATAATGCATTATTTAAAAGTAAATAACAGTTTTATGAACAAAACATGAGGCACAATATAATTACTTCAGAATATAATCTTATGTTTCTTACCTCGTACTCTGTTCAAATTCATAAGTGACGTAACGGCATCATCCAGCTGATTCACTCGGCAACTGCCAACTGAGACTGTAGCAGACTGCTTGACGCCAGACGATCCCCAATCCATAGAGTATATATTTAATACGTACAGAATCGTTTTTTCATGTTTTTAATCTCTTTGGTAAGTCACATTCCTTAATATTCGCGATTAAAATGACAAATCACGGCATTTACCTTGGTCACAGTATTTGGGTGTTTTACCTAAGTCGTTTGCAGAGCTTTAGTTTTTCAATAAAATGACACTACCCGCATTTCTGTAAAAATTCGGGCTCAAAAATTACAGGACTTCAAACATCAAACATTCTGTTTTTTGTATTTTTCATAAAAAAACATAAATATAAAAAATATTACTACTCACCATTAAAAAGAGCTCAAAAACTAAATAATGTAGTATTTTGAATTACCATTCTACGTTTGCTGGTTGCGGAGGAAATTTAAATTTTCATTTTGCGGTAAACACAGTTCGTTGTCCAATGTTATTGTTATGGGGAATACAAAAATTACTATTTCTCTCGTATTTACTGATCAACTTCGTTCAAACTTGATATGCTTGTCAAGTTAGCTTTGACCAATAGAGGAAATTTGAAATGTGTTTGACCAATAGAGGAAATTTGAAATGTGTTTGACCAATAGAGGAAATTTGAAATGTGTTTGACCAATAGAGGAAATTTGAAATATGTTGCCCCTTAATAACCCTGGGGGGGATAAAATACCTCCCCCTAATGTAGAGAGTAATGTGGGGGGTTTGCATTTCCCTTCTTAAAACCACGTGTGTAGCAATGGATTCTGTCTGTAGTGCCTCCAAAACAGGGATTTGGGTGGATGTTTTTGAAAACAATTTGTTTACTAGATATTCTGTACACTCGACCGTGCTTTGTATTCTATATTTAGTAAATAAACAGCAATTTATTCATTAAAGTTGGGCTAAAAGGGAGAAAGTATGTGTCAGTTTTCTGATACCGTTTATTTTAAAATACAGGAAATATTTCTATCCTGTGATGCAGGATGAACGAGGAAGGTAATATTGGTGTTTTTATCCTGCATCCCATTTTAATACCGTGGAGGAATCCCGGAAACGGTATAAAAATCCAGCAAATTGAAACATTGGTTGCCAGCGTCTCTTCTGCGAGATGGTGTAGCACTTTCATGGTGTATTTTCTGGATGCAAATGGGCCATATGCTCGTTTCATCTATTCTGTATTCAAAATCAATGATACAAGCTACGGCATACCATTAATGTCACATTTTTAGCTTGGTCTACAAGTGAGTCAATTACCCATCCGGCTGGATAGGTATTTAGATGAAGTGAGGGAAATACAACAGTGGAGAAATAATTTTGGAGCTTCTCTAGACTAAAATCTATTTTACATAATATTTAAAACCTAACAAAAATTAATAAATAGTATGTGTTAAAATGATGTCAGTGACTATCAAAATGATGTCAGTGACTATCCCTTATACAAATATAAGGTATATAATATTAAAATACTGTTTCAATTCAAATTATTGAATTTCAAAATTATTATAATCTTAGAAACAAAAAATTATTTAGTTCAGTATAAGAAATACTATATCTTATAGCACAGAGAAACGAATCTATAGATTCCTTTGTGCTTAGAGGTATTATCAATTTGGATTGAATGATATACATATAAGAGGAATCAATGGTGCTTTAACAAACCAAGTACTGTAATATGATTGAATACATCTGAGGTTTCTGTGGTGCAAGCTAAGGAAATCTACAAAATATAATCACATAATGTATGGTATGCATTTGAGGCAAGCATAACAAATTATCTAAGACCACATCCAACTATAAATAATTCAACTTTGAAACCCATAAAATAACTTGAAAAACCTAGTTTAATCTAAGAATTTAGATTTTTTTTTTTAATCTAGATAAAACTCAAGTGTTCAGTAACAAACCAAAAATCACATACTACAACTATGAACATTAATGAGCTGTAAGCCGTTGTGTCAATCAAAGGTAATTTTATTGTATACCAGTATTTTATATCTTATCCAACTATGAACTATCATAAAATATTAATTATGATTTAAACCATTACTTCAATGTAAGAAACAAAAGTCTAATATATTTATAGCCGCGTGTGGCATTTATATATTACAAACACAATATATAATCCGCATAATCTATATTAAATTAGCGGTGTTAAAAACCCTTAAAAATTCAGTTTGAATAATTTGAGAAATTGTAGATTTTAAAATAGCCTATACATAATACTTCATAGTTGTTATTTTTAATTTTTAATATCATGCAAATTTATTTCAATATTTAATTTACCCGAAATTTTAGATTATTATAGTTTATTACAGTAAACTCAAGGTTAAAATTATTTGTATTGAAATATAAGTTCAAGAACATTACTGTTATATGTAGGCCTAAATGAAATGTTATAAGGTTACCAAAAATATATATATTTAATCTAGTGTAACATTAAATTAATATAGCAATTACATTACCTATTCTAAAACGTGAGAAAATGCACGGTTGCCAACCAAACGCGCAAAATCCTGCCGCTGCCACCGGGGTTCAGTGTAGTGTCAGTCCGCGTCGCTACTCCAGGTCAGTTGTGTTAGTTTTGCACCAGCGCCACAGGGTTGAACAACGTTCTGAAAAAGCGCGAAACGCGAAACCATAGGCAAGCAGCCTGTCGAGTCGCCACGTCCGCGACTACCCAGACCTGGCAACAGCGCAGATAGTTGGGAAGTTCGCCGCTCCAAGTGCTAGCTTGCGGCATATGTGTCAGGGTGTATCAGTGCCACAACCAAGCATTTTTCAAACCATACAAATCACTCTGTAGTGGCAACCCAAAAAAAGTAGCTCTCAAAACTCATAATATGCCACAACTGACGAAATAAAGCACAAAATATTGTAGCAACATGTGTATGTTGCCACAATATTTGAGGTTGCTACAACAAGGCAAAATATTCGACAGAGGAATCCACAATCAACTGTTTACAAGAACACAGACATAACGTAAAAACCACAGACATCCCTCTATACATCATTAACTATGTATAGAGGGAGTTAATGTCAGGACAAGGTTCTCATAAAATAAAATTTGTATCCGACCTAAGGGCTCTGTCCCCAGGGCCGGATTTACGTTTTCCGCCCATGGGCATATGACAAGCTGCCGCCCCCTCACCCCTCCCGACCCCCTTATACCCTCCCCCTCCCACAGCACAATGATATAAAATATAACTTGTCATGACTAACAATAATATTTAGATTTTTGTAAAATTTGTTTCAATATTTTTCACTTCATTTACCTATAGGTACTTAATTTTGAAATATATTAACTAACTTTATTTTTTAGCGAATTTCCCCTATAGGGAAGAAGCTATTACCGTAGTCGGCATGGTAAGACCTAGGCCCGGGACCATGATAACTTTTCGTTTTGAGGTCCCCAGACCCCAAAAACACCATTCGTTCGAAACTGTATATATATATATATATATATATATATATATATATATATATATATATATGTGTCCGTGAGCACGATAACTCTCGTAAAAATTATCCGATTTTGATGAAATTTGGTATAAACGTGTAAAGCAGCATTTATGACTTTAAGTTCGAAAACCAGCCAGATCGCTCTATCCGAAGGGGTATTTTGGGGGGGTTTTGTACCCCAAAAATGGGTTTTTCGAATTTTTTACATATAATTTTGGAAATAGTCAAATTTTATTTTTTCCCATTGGATTCAGCTTACAAAAATACACAATTTGGTATTTTGATCATTTCTCTACGTCAATTGGTTACCGAGATATTGAAAGTGCTAAACACAGTACGTTGTCTAATGTTATTCTTATGGAGAAAAATAAAAATTTTATATCTCGCTTATTTATGAACCTATACTGACGAAACTTGGTATACGGCTTCATCTGGTTGTGGACCATTGATATTTGCTCAAAAAGACACTTTTTTACCCAAGGCTCCCGTAGCAGCAAACCTGCGTACTCAGCCCCATGTTATTCTTATGGAGAATAAGTAGCGTGTTATCTGCCTTCATTATGAAAATAAATTAATGAAATTTGGTATGTGGCTTTACCTACATGAGTTATATTGATATTTGTATAAAACCCCATTTTTTGTGTTCCTTGCTTCAGCAAACCTGCATACTCAGCTGCCATGTTATTCTTATGGAGAATAATTAAAATGTCATAAATCGTTTATTTATGAATGTATATTGATGAAACTTGGTATGTGGCTTTATGTGGTATTGAGATACATATATATGCATTGGAAATTCGCTGAGTACGCAGGTTTGCTGCTACGGGGGTATTTTATTATTTATTAACTTTCATGGATTTTTTGTGGTGTAATTTTCTTTTCTCTTGGGTATTTTAAATGAAACAAGCAGGATTACAATTTACTAAAAGCTTGAGTTTTATTTATAACATTATTATCAAGAAAAAGATGAGTTGATAATTAGAATACATCCATAATCTACATTTTAGAATGTTAATGAAACTTTACACGTCTAGCTTTCTTCTTGGCAAACTCAGAAATTACATCTTCAAACTCTAAACTTGTTAAATCTTTTTCAATTGCTAAAACCGCAAGAAAGTTAAGTCGCTTTTGTGTGGTGGTGGAACGTAAGTCATGAACTCTTGACCCTTTGGAGAGTAGAGAACGATCTCTCTGCTGAGCAGTTTGAAGCAGGAGTGCAGAGGTATATTTTCAGAACAATATTCACATTTGGATATAAATCTACGAGATTTTTTGAAACTAGGAACTTGTGCAGTCTGGACAATGTCAAAGGTTCATCCTCATTAAAAGTCTTGTGATGCAACAAACCTTTAAGGTGAATGCACTCCATGACAAAAGGTGATTCTTCCATATCAACTTCATAAATTTGTTGAAGAATTGAAGCAGCAGTTTTTATTTCTTCTGGAATCATCTCAGATAAATTTGTTAGAAACGAAAATCTGTTTGAAAAATCGTTGTAAACTTTCACTCTTTTCTTTAAATCAGTGAGCAGTTTACTGAGGATAAGGTCAAAACTTTGTTGAAATTTGGTACCTGCATCTAAATTGGTATCATCTTCTTCATCCTTCTCTTTGTCATTTTCACTCTCATCAGTCTCATCTTCATCAAAGAACCTTTTTTGTTTTCTTTGGGGTCTTTGTTCTATTATAGATTTCACATCAAGAAGAACTGTCTTCAACTTTTTTCCCCCAGAGTTCTTGTAAAAATTGAACATTGTTGTATTTTCTTCAAAAAATGAAACAAGGGAATTGTAAAGTTGGACGACAGTTGCAACGTTCATTTTTGGAGATTGAAATTTCTCACTGACAGAGTTAAATTTATCAAGAATCACTCCCCATAATACTGCATAATACTGCATGAAGGTTGTTTCTCCTCTTGTAAGATTTCTAAAGATGCCTTTAGCTTGACTTTGGGTAGTTTTTGTTTCCGCTTCGTCATGAATAATATGTTCAAGGGCTTGTAAGATGGCTTTGTAGTCCTTGTTTAAGCTTTTACAAGCCTCCTCTCTTGCTGACCATCTTGTGTTGCTGAGAGTTTTCAGAGAAAGACTTTTTAATTAAAATAAGATTGAAGAATAGCCCACCGGCGAGTCGAAGCAGAAAAAAAGTTTACAAAATTTGTGCAAAAGTGCAAAGAAATCTTTAGAAAGTTTGCAGCATTCAGCAGCACTGGATCCTACTAAATTTAGGGAATGGGCCGAGCAAGGCACATAAAATATTAAAGGATTCGCTTCTTTTAGTCTGGCTTGCAAACCGGTATATGCACCAGACATATTAGATGCATTATCAAAAGACTGTCCACGGCAGTTTTGGATGTCCAGTCCACTATCTTTTAAAAATGTAAAAACTACCTCAGCTAGTTCTTTGCTTTTATGACCACAATTCCCTGAGAACTCTAAAAACCGCTCTTTAGGTTCGCCACTTTCCTGAACGTACCGCGGTATAAAGCTCAGCTGATCAGTGTGCGAAATGTCAGGAGTAGAATCCACAATCAATGAAAAGTATTTTGAATCCCTAACTTCTTGAAGAACTTTGTTTATAACGGTTTTTCCCATCACCTCTAATAACTCGTCACAAATTTTTGACGACAAGTAAGAAGAATGACCTTGACCTGGATTTCCGTATCTGTCTATGTGGCTTTTCAAAAATGGATCAAATTCTGATATTAATTCTAGGCACATCATGAAGTTGTCATTATTAGCAGAACCAAAGACTTCATCATCACCTCTAAATGCAAGGCCGCGGGATGCCAGTTTTTTTATAACAACCACAACTCTTTGTAGAACATTTTTCCAGTATTTTTCTTCTTCTTTGGTTTGCGACAGAAGCTGTTGATCTATCCTGCCTGATTCTTCACCTCTCCTTTTGTAAGCTAGGACACAATCCAAATGACCAGCAGAATTTTCATGTTCTTTTACACGCTGGCTAGCATGCTTCCAATCACTAAAGCCTAAATCTGTAAACTGAGATGACAGTTCACTAAACAATTTACAAGGGCCACAAAATAGAGTACCTTGACTGGGCGAGTAAACAAGAAAATCGCGGTTCACTATATTACCGTTTGCAAGCTTTCTTTCAAACAAATTATGTGTTAACAATCTATTTGCTTCAGGATAAATTCTCTTGGATTTTTCAAACCCTTTATCTTTATTTTGATTAAAACCATTGTTAGCAAAATAATCTTTAGTATTGTTATTTATTTCCCAATAAAATGGATCGTTGCTTATTATAGAAATATTAGTTTCTGATGACTTTGATCAGCATACTTCATCAGATATGTCTGTTTCTGAAAAGTTTTTTGTTTGCTCTTCCAAAGATTTATTTGAAGTGCTTGGTTGTTCAGCAGCATCATCATTATTATTTGAAACAGAATTAACAAACGTACCATCTTTGGTTTTGTCAGACTTCTCCTCGGGCCGTCCAGTTGCGGTGACAGAGTTTTTTTTTAAAAAAAGAATCTAACTTAAAAGTTTGAGCTATCACTTTATCTTCCTTTTAGCGAATTTCCCCTATAGGGAAGAAGCTATTACCGTAGTCGGCATGGTAAGACCTAGGCCCGGGACCATGATAACTTTTCGTTTTGAGGTCCTCAGACCCCAAAAACACCATTCGTTCGAAACTGTATATATATATATATATATATATATATATATGTGTGTCCGTGAGCACGATAACTCTCGTAAACATTATCCGATTTTGATGAAATTTGGTATAAACGTGTAAAGTAACATTTATGACTTTAAGTTCGAAAACCAGCCAGATCGCTTTATCCGAAGGGGTATTTTGGGGGGGTTTTGTACCCCAAAAATGGGTTTTTTTGAATTTTTTACATATAATTTTGGAAATAGTCAAATTTTAGTTTTTACCATTGGATTCAGCTTAAAAAAACACACAATTTGGTATTTTGATCATTTCTCTACGTCAATTGGTTACCGAGATATTGAAAGTGCTAAACACAGTACGTTGTCTAATGTTATTCTTATGGAGGAAAAGAAAAATTTTATATCTCGCTTATTTATGAACGTATACTGACAAAACTTGGTATACGGCTTCATCTGGTTGTGGACCATTGATATTTGCTCAAAAAAACATTTTTTTGCCAAAGGCTCCCGTAGCAGCAAACCTGCGTACTCACCCCCATGTTATTCTTATGGAGAATAAGTAACATGTTATCTCCCTTAATTATGAAAATAAATTAATGAAATTTGGTACGTGGCTTTACCTAAATGAGTTATATTGATATCTGTATAAAACCCCATTTTTTGTTTCCCTTCCTTCAGCAAACCTGCATACTCAGCCGCCATGTTATTCTTATGGAGAATAATTAAAATGTCATAAATCGTTTATTTATGAATGTATATTGATGAAACTTGGTACGTGGCTTTATGTGGTATTAAGATACATATATATGCATTGGAAATTCGCTGAGTACGCAGGTTTGCTGCTACGGGGGTATTTCTTTTTTGCTTCCGCGCCACTGATTCTTTTTCGTCCATCCATTATGTTTTAAAAATATAACGAAAATTATTGCGTATACCAAAATCAAACTTGAAATCACACACAAAACACAGCATTAATTAAAGAGTGATGAGCAAATAAACAATATACAGTCGCACACACACTACTGCATAACAAGCAAGCCAGATAGCGTACACGTACAGGCTGTCAGTTCTTAATCCGGCATTAGCAACGTGACACAACACAACACTGACGAGTGACGATTGTACACTGACCGACCAAGCGGAAGCGACCACCAGAATGGCGACGTGGCGGGCGCGGGCTGGTGGCGGCGAGGAATGCGACTCCCCCCTCCCTAACCACGCCCCACCATCACCACATCGTCCGCCGCACATAAATAGACGCTCGTCCACGCACCCGCGCATACTGCTGTCTGCCCTCTGCCGCCTGACAGCGTACGGCTAGGTAGCCTGCGATCATGATGATGACAACGCGCTGTGCAAACAGATACCAAATTTCAAATTCTCCAAAATTTTGCCGCCCTTGAAATTTACCGCCCTGGGCATGTGCCCACATTGCCCATGCGGTAAATCCGGCCCTGTCTGTCCCACTGGCCTTCAAAGTTCCCATTGATTTGATCAAAGTTCAGTTAGTTACACCAAACAGCTGTAAACATACTTGAATGGCATAAACATTCATTATGGAAATAAAAGAAAAACTACTTGAATGGCAACTCTCATTATGGAAATAAAAAAACTACTTGAATGGCAACTCAAAACTTATTTTTTGATAGGCGAGTGAGCGAAGCGAAAGAGCTCACCTTGAAAATTAATGAGTATTTGACATAAAACATTTTCAATGACATTAGGACAGGACAAAGTAGGTCGGGCCAGCTTAGTTAACATTAAAAAGGATACTTTTTGAAAGATTACAAAACTGAATTCATCAGATATATAAAAACAGTTACATTATTTTCAAAGATTAATAACATATCAACAGATACGGGAGGGCGCCAGATCTTGTGGTTATAATTTTTGAGTTGTAACTTACGTAAACGTAACGTTGATTAACCCTAGCAGTGGCCAAAGGACGACTCCCGTACTTTGGCTGTGTCGCCTTAAGGCTGTGCAGTCAAAAAATTTGTTATTTTTTTTCTCACTGTTTTTTGTTTATTACGATTATACAAATCGTAAACACACATTTTTTTGGAAAAATATTTCCGTTATGTTGGTTTTTTCACCCTTTGAAGTGCCGTTTTAGAGGTATTTTGAATTATACACCAGTTGAAAACGGCCAATCACAAATGTTTCAAAATTGGTTTACGTATTTTCAAAAAATATACTTAAGGGTCACCTAAATGGATTTTATTAAAATTTTTACCGCACATCCCTTTACACTCTCATACATTTCCTCTCTCTCTCAATCTCTCTCTCTCTCACTACCCCGCATCGGCCCGCCGCGCCGACAGCCGGCACCGTCACCCCTTGACAGAGGAGGTGTCTTCCTTGCAAATAAAACAAAGGTCTAAAAGCCAGGTTGCGTTAAGTTGTATGCAGGCCTAAAGTCAGATTTCTTTATGCCCATCAAAGATGTTTAATATATTTTTACAATTGTTAATTAGGCCTTCTAAAAATGTATTCTTAAGACAAAACCGCCACATTTTATTTCTGTTAGTGAAAAGGGTTTTTCTTAGCTAATAATCAAGTTGTTTATACACTGTTCTCTTTGCTTTTTCTATGTAAATCAAACATAATTTATGAGTCTTAAATTTCACATTAAATAGTAGCCAACCATATTTTAAAATACAAATCAGTTGCACGTTTGATGATAAAGAGCAATGGATTATAATTTGTTCAGCTTTGTGATTTGATTTTACTATAAAACAGAACTCAGATGAACAATAGAAGCTGTTGGGCAAAACTAGCCTTATATCAGGGCCGTAAGGGCGCACGGGGCGAGCGCCCAGGGCCCTGGGCCCGAGGGAGGCCCCCAGGCCACGAAAGTGGGACCCTTCAGACCACTAAGGAGGCAGTTTTTATAATTTGTTTTGAAAAAGTTTATTATTTCTCAACTGACAACAATACAAATAATTTTAAGATGTAAAAGGTGTACGTTCAAACTAAGTATCAAATCCAAAGTCATTCAATAATTTGTATTATTTTTAATACCATGTGCGGACTTGATAAACTTGCCCAAATCCAGTAACTAAAATTGGCCAGGTAAGATTTGAAACACAACTACTGATGGCATTGTAGAGCACTTATTTTGCTGAGCATAGATTGTATGTATTGTATTGTTTAATATAAATTATATTTTATACTGGATTTTATACTGGATCTTGTTAAAACCCGTTATCATATGAACTGTATCAATTCGATTTTTGTAAACAAATATTTGATTAAAAACAATTTTTTATTTTTCCCGAAGCAGCAAACCTGCATACTCAGCCCTAGTGTTATTCTTATGAAGAATATAGTTAATGTTTGATATGGCCTACCTCCCTTAGTTATGAACCTAAATTAAATTAATAAAGGTATGAAGCTTCACCTTCTTGAGTTATTTTGATAATTGTATAAAAAAAGTTTCTTATCTTCCTTGTTTCAGCGAAAACCTGCGTACTCAGCCCTAAAATAAAATGTTATACTGTATTTTTGAAACTCATAATAGCGATGGATTTGAATTTTATAATTGATTTATTTGGGCTTTACCTATAGCTTCTAGGGTTTAAAAACTTGTTTATAGTGTTTTAAACACTAGAAGTGATAGGTAAAGTCCAAATAAATCGATAATAAAAAATGGTATATATCACTTATTTACGTATGTATTGTTATGTAACTTGGTAAGTGGCTTTATGTGGTAGCGAGGCACATATTCATGCATTGGAAATTCGCTGAGCACGCAGGTTTGCTGCGACGGGGTTATTTGTATGTTAGTAGAGCGTTTCCAACTTGAATTAATTTTATCTACGATATCATAGATTTGAGAGACTTGACTTAATTCATTAAATATGACATTTTTAAATGGTATATTACCGCTGAAAATTGTATAACAAATAAATATGTTTATAACACATGCGGAGAGGCTGTTTGAGTTGAGTTCCCGCTGTGCTGCTTGCTATTTGCCATTTCAGAATCTTGGTGCCTGATGACGGTTCAGGGCAGGGCGTGTAGCAAGCCCAGCTGAGTGAAAGTGGTTTGACCACTTGGGGAAGTTGGGGGTTGGGGGTAGTTGAGGGGAGAGTTCTGCGTGTGTGTGAGTAAGCATCCGGGACTCTGCATGAGTGTGAGTGAGCAGCAACTGGCCTGACCTCTAGGCGGAATAGCTTGTCAATAGAATCGACTGCACCACCTTAAAGTGGCAGAGGACGGGAGCCGTCCTTCAGGGGCCAAAAATGTCGTAACATAACCACTAATAATCAACTCAAAAGTGAACAACATATATATCATTCGAAAGATAATATTCTGAACTTTCATTTTATTACATAAACGAACCCTGTAGCAGCTATATAACAATGTCACGACGATTAGAAATCGAATGAATTTTTGGCGCGACGAGATTCCTGCAGCCGACGCTAGGAAAACGTCAAAACATGACTTTTAAATTACCCAGCTCGGGTAATTTTTGTCGTGGGAAGTTGCGGTTGGTACTAATGCACCCCTAAAGAGTTGTTATTCATTTTGGTATTAATCTTTAGCTCGACATATTGATTGGACAGATAATATGATTTTATGAAAACAGGTGCTTTTTGTTTCGTTGTGAAATGGCCAAAGGACGGCTCCTGTCCTTCAGGAAAAATTGGATTTATATCCAGTATAATTTATAGTTACTAGTCAAATAATATGTTATTTTGAAGAGAAAGAAATGTAGAAGAATTTAGTTTTGTCATTGGCAGCACATCTCCTAACATAATGTGTAACAGCTGCGATATATTTCGTGATATTGTTTCGTGACTTTCGCATCATAGGCTATCTTTTTTGGGTTATTCCTTTGAACACGTTAGGTAATGTATTTCCGTGAAGTATCAGTAAATTAGGTATTATTTCGCAGTTGTAGTGTTAGAGAAGTGATTGTGTGTATATAACAGTAATCTTTATGCATTATATTATCAGCGAATTCTCCCTATAGGGAAGAAGCTATTACCATAGGTGGCATGGTAAGACTTAAGCCCGAGACCATGATAACTTTTTGTTTTGAGGTCCCCAGATGCCAAAAACACTATTCGTTCAAATTTATATATATATATGTGTCCGTTACCGCAAAAACTTTTGAAAGAAGCGCCTGATTTTTATGAAATTTGGCACAAATGTGGAGAGTAACATTTATGACTAAGTTCGAAAACCAGATCGATCGGTTTATGGGAAGGGGGATTTATGGGGGTTTAAAATTTTCCAAAAATCAGTTTTTAAACTTTTTACCCTAAAATTTTAAAAACACTAGATTTTGGTTGTAGCCATTTTGTAGAGTTTAAAAAAACAAACAATTTAGTATTTTGAATCATTAAGCTAGGTTTAGTGGTTGTGGAGAAAAGTCAAAAAATGTGTCCATAAAATTTCCCATGTTAATCTTATGGGAATACGGTTTTTAGATTTTCCTCAGATAATTTAACTAAAAACTCCACATTTCTTTCTACCAATCAGTGTAGCTCTACAAAACAATCATTTTGGCGTTTTAATTGTTGTTTTACGTCCAACCGTTGCAGTGATATTCAAAGTGGTAAACATAGTATGTTGTCCAATGTTATCCTTATGGAGAATAAATAAAATGTTATATTTAGATTATTTATGTATGTATATTGATGAAACTTGGTATGTGGCTTCAACTAGTTGTGTTATATTGATAATAGCACAAACAAGTTTTTTGTTGATATTTCCCGGTAGCAGCAAACCTGCATACTCGGCCCCCATGTTATTCATATGGAGAATAAGTAAAGTTTTATATCTCCCTTAGTTATGAACCTAAATTAATAAAACTTGGTATGTAGCTTCACTTGGTTGAGTTATATCATAGATTAAACATACTCCTAGATGATTCACGGGCAAGCTAAAAGGTGAAGACGGCCAAAACGGGTGAACGGTGGTGCGCTCTATCGGGGTTTTCTAGTACTAGCGGCTCCGGCGGCATCAGTGCAGTGGCGCTACCTCGTGGCCACGTGAGGAACCAACGTTAAGCGGTGGAAAGGGGGAGACAGCATTCGTGTGCGAGAGAGAGCGGGAGTAATTGTGGGGAGAGAGAGGGCGTTGTGGTATTCTTAATCTATGGTTATATTGATAATTGCAAAAAAACACATCTTCCTTGTTGGAGCAAACCTGCGTACTCATTTATAATGTTATTCTTAATGGAGAAAAAATAAAATGCTATATATCACTTATTAATAAATGTACTTTTGTGAAACTTGGTAAGTGGCTCTAGGTAGTAGTGATACCCATATATTTGCATTTGAAATTTGCTGAGTGTGCAGGTTTTCTGCGACGGGTGTATGCTTAAATATTACTGAAGTGTTACAAATAGTGTTTATAAAGTGTTGTGTTTACTTCTACATAGGCCTAGTGAAATTTGCCAAGTCCGCGACTATTTGTTTAGTGCTACATAACACATATAAAAACAATACTTAACTCTCGGTGTTATACATTTTTATGTAGGTAATTGAATGTACTACATGTTTGTATTGGTTTGGGGGTAAAATATTTGGTAAAAAAAGTTATAGCCTAAATATTGTGAAATTCTTTTTCAAATACGCAAAATGGCAAAACATTTTGTTATATACATTTATTTATAACAGATAGTAATTTTTTATCATCAACATTATGACTTTTTGGGACTCTTTACTAATATGTGTATATAATTATTAAGCGCATACATATATATTATGTTACTTATTTACAACACAAATTAACACTGTACAGTTTACACTTTTTTCGGTTTTCCGTTTATTATAATATTATGCCCCAAACACTTATGAACAAAATTCTTTTCCCAACATGTTATATATTTTTATGTAGGGAATTGAATTGTCTACAAAATGTACATAATGAATTTTCCATAAAAAATCTGTAGAAAAAATTGTACTGCTGCTGCTTTTGAAATTAAAAAATAATCAAATTTATTTTATTCTTTTCACTTTACCAAAGAATTTACCTTTCTAGAACTTTTTTATTTTGCTATTTTCAGATTCTACTGTTCTGTCTGATGAAAATGAATATAAGGTTGGCTAGGTTTACTTGTACGGTTGAATTTATACTAATTTTCAAAAACAGGTCTGCATAATCGCCAAATTCAGCTTGCCATTTTCCACTTACACCATTGGCCACTGCTAGAGTTAAAACCCCCCACATAATGCAGCATTTTGCAAAGCCATACCCCCTTCCCCCCCTTAAGTGAGTTATGTAATAGACTATATATTTTATTACAGTAATTTATTTTTTAAGTCAGTTAAAATTAGATATTGTGCATTGAAATTGCAGATATATTTTGAAGATTGTATATGTACTAAATACCAGGGTATTATTAAGAATTTAACGAGTTATCGTCAAGAAAATTACACTTAAATTATAGCATTTTGTATCAAACTATGAAAAAGCTGTTGGAACTTTGAACCTAATTAGGAGTATACGAATGAAGTAGTCATCCATGTTCGGGTGATTAGTGAAAAGCTGGGCTCAGACTAACAAAACTGGTCCAAAGTTAAAGAACAAACATCCCAAAAGACCACCGCTAGTCTTAAAAACCGTTAGTCAACCTAACCCAAACCATATCCTGACCTCACCAACCGACTATACTACTCTAACCTTGATTTTTTTCAGGATTTTTCACTTGCCTGTCAGTTAAATTTTAATACTGCTGATAAACAGTATTCAGTTTTGCTTAAACTATTACCCATACAATTTATGTAGGCCTATATTGTGTCGTACTCATGCACATGTTTTGAGAAAGTAAATAAATTCCTGATCTTTGATCTGAAATTTGTTTAATTTTTTGATGGGAAAAATGTCTAAAGTCTGGACATTATTCAGGACCCTATAGAAAAAACTTGAAACTCTTGTTAGATCCGGCGATTGAAATAAATACCACAGCTAGGGTCTAATTACTCTTATTAGGGTTGATAACTGCTCATATTAGACAAACCACCTGATGATGTGTTGGATATTATAGCCTATATCTCTTAAACATATTTGAGGTTGCAGTCAGTGGCCAGTTCCACCCATCAATTTAAATTAAAATTTACAGGCCTAACAAATAATTTGTATACTTCACAAATGTTGTAAGATATAGGCCTACAGTATAATTAGCATTTGTCTGTGGCTCCGTGCGTCCGTCCACCCGCGGCTGTTTCTCGAGCTGTAATGGCTCCCAAGCTACGAAAAGATATTTTTTAGGTGTAATCGAGGTCGGGGAAGCTGCATGTGTCGTTTGTTTTTCTTGAAAAGCAACCTTATTTGAGTTACGGTAGCTTTAAGCTGTGCTGTTTTTAGGCCATTTTAGCATAAATATTAGCGGAGCCCGGAGTATTCAGCTGTGGATTTCTATTTTTTCCAACTTTGTTCCTGAAACAGCTGATTATTTCCTGCGGTCGCGATAGCGGCCGCCAATACTATTACAATATAAAGTTTAAATCAAATGTAACAAATTAAAAATGCAGTAAAATCAAACTTGTTAATGCTTTCTCCTGTTCAAAGTTTAGAACAATTTTAATTATCCGGAATATTAAATGAAATATTCTCTGTAAAGCTGGTCTTATAAAGCTGTTAATCTGATTAAAAGCAGATTCCTAATGCTCCTCCGAGCTAGAGGGTGACTAGCATCGAGGGTTCAAATCCCGTCTCATTCTACATTTGGTTTTCATATGAAATATCTGTGGTAGGATTGAAGGGGAGGACTAACCTTTAAAGCAAACGGTGGACGGCACGGATCCAAGCTGATGGGACGAGTGAATTCATAATGAGGTTGCAAATTGGATCAGATGTTTTGCTGCTACTTTAGTGTGTGTTTCCACCAAAAGCGTATACAAAAAAATTCAAAATATTTGAACAACACAGATTTGATTACTCCATTCATAACCCTGGGACTCAAAGGAGTACATAATAAGAGTTAATAAGTGATTATGTGTTTGTTTGGCAGGGTTTTTGTGGCAGACTCATGTGGTGAGAAGCGGTGATCGGGTCTCCGCTGTAGGGGTTGTGTGTGAGCAGATTAGGTTCCACTCGACCCCACGAACTATGGCACTACCCAGCAGAGCTCGAGTCTACTCCGACGTCAATTCTCACAAGCCACGGGAATACTGGGACTATGAATCATACGTTGTCGATTGGGGGTAAGTGTCAAGGAAGAGTCATAGTGATTAGATCATCCTTGTTTCCTTTTTCGATTCTTGTTCAGTGTTCATCTTTAAGTATTTGCAGAACAGTGTATTTTGTCCATGTGAAATCAATCTTGAGGTACAGAATTATTTTTCGGGAAAATTTATATACAATATTTATATACAAAAACGGTTCATCAGAACTGCGTTTTTAAAAGACTATTCTTTAAAGATGGTTAATCAACTTTCCCATAACGTGCGCAGGCCTGGACACTCAATTATCAGGAGCTGGGCCACAGCTCGTTCCCCGCAAATCCAATATAACTTTCCCATGGTTGTTTATTACTGAAATTTTAAATTGTGAACTGAAATGAGGATCATTATTTACCATGTACCGGTATTAAAAAATAAACAACACAAGAAATGAACAATTGTTTGGCTACCTGATTCATAAATTCAACTGCATTAGAGATAAATCCCTTTTATGCTGGCAAAAAGCAATATAACCATTTGCCCAAAAAATACAAAAAATATAAATCTCTTTGAAAACATAAAAAGACAACATTACTGGTCAGAGCTTATTATTCTATCCCAGAATTTTCAGTAGACTACCCTGGAATGTGTTAGTATACCATGTGTATCCTATCCTATACTCTAATATGAGTAAGGTTTGCTTGCTTGCTTGCTTGCTTGCTTGCTTGCTTGCTTGCGTGCTTGCTTGCTTGCTTGCGACACGGATCTCAAAAACGACTCCAACGATTTCCTTCAAATGTTCGAAATAACTAATTACTGGGATAAAAATAAGTTCTAGACAGGCCTCATCCCTAGGAAAAATCAAATAATGTAAAAAAACTAAAATGAAAAGTTAAAAAAATTAACATTGGGCTTATGGAGTTTCAAATCAAAACAAAAGAATTGTAACAGCTGTTCATAATCAACCAGGGAACTGTCAAAGTAATACTCATGTTGTTTATGATTATTAACATGTGGTTTCCTGAGAGCAGAGATTAAAAGATTTGAGTTAAGATTACATATATAGAGTATTAAAATAAATCAAAGGGACATTGAGCTATAAATAACAACTGGAGGGACCTTAAAAATGTAGAAAAGAGGCAATTGAATAATACAAATCTGATAATCAGTAGAGGGGGGAGTGGTGAAATATTACTCCAAGTCATCTAAACAAACTGACTGGCCTTCCGCGAGCAAAGCTCGGTCCCCCAGGTACTTATTAATATTCAACAATGTCACAGAACAGGCTAATATGTCTAATAGAAAAACAAAAATAAAAAATAATTAATTTTAAGCAATTAATTGATATTCTGGTAAATAATTATGTTAATAACCTAACCTTATATACAGCAGAGCTAAATTTGCTAAATATATAAGATTTTTTAAACTTTTAACTCACTCAAGCCAATACGAAGTACAAAAAAACGGTCACACCAATTGAAATGTTTATTACTGCTTATAGGTTAGAGTGAAATTATATCTAATAACAGCATTTCACCTGGTAACAACTGTTTTTGTTAGTTCTTAATGTTTGAAATAAATTTTTTAGTTGTAGGTTGTGTTTTTTTCTTTTTCCCTGAAATGATCACACATTCACAATTTAAGGAGATTAAATATCCTATATAAAAAGAGTACAACAATTATGATGATTTTAATTCCTTATGCCTTTGGTGAATGAGGTTAAATGTCACTCTCTGAGCCATAGAGTATAATTTTATTGTATAAATTGTCATGTATAACACCAAAATAATGAGCGTGACCGGCTGGTACCAGGCGTGACCGCCTGGTAGCTAGCGAGACCGGCAGGTAGCGGCTGTTACCATTTTTATTTTGACACGTTATTTTATTGGGTTTTTATGAATAAAACAAACATTTAGTAAAATAAGCCTTACTTTATTTTAAAATGTAAAAATGAAGTTCAACTTCTGAAAAACTTTTAAACTAAAATACACATGATTCTTAAAATTAAAAAGGCCTTGAAATATAATTGGTGTATACAAATCTATTACAGTCAACTCGCGATTATCCGGGAGCGTGTTTAATCGGGTTGCGGTTTAACCGGGGTCACAAAAGGTTTATTTTTATTATTTTTATTTATCCCCTTCTAAACATAAATAAAGCAATAATAACAATTTATTTTGCATCTCCTGAATCTTATTTAATTTACTTTGTTTATCAGAATAAATACTATACAAACAATTTAGTAACCACAACATAATCTGCGAGTCTGTCATTTAGATAATGAGCCGTGGGTGCGTGATGGAGAGCGATGACCTTAACACTGCATGGACGGTCGTACGCGAACGTCTAAATATATAAACATCTCAAAACAATCACCCTTCCCACCGTTGTTTACCCTCATGTGGTTTTTCTCCCAGTGTTGAATTAATTAGCTTACAGTACTGTTCGGCGTAGTTTATAGAGTTCGGTGTTTAGAGATTTTTAACTTATTAAATATCATTCGGCGTTTTGGATAGTATTTACTGCTATCAACCATTGCTAGTATTAACTATTATTATCTTGATTGTTTGTAGATGTTATCAAATTTAAAGATTTTCAAAAGTATTTAATCTATGTAAATATATCTTAACCCTAGGAGTGGCGCCATGTTAACGCGTAGTGTGGCGAGCTAAATTTGGCGATTTTGCAGACCTTTTTTTAAAAATCCATATAAATTCAACCGTTAGAGTAAACAAGTTAATTTTATATTCATTTTGTTCAGAAAGAACAGGAGATTCTAGAGATATTAAAATAATAAAGATCTAGACATTTTTTTTCCGGTAAAGTGAAAAGAATAAGAAAATTTTGATATTTTTTTTTGAAATTTCAAAAGCAGCCAGGGTAAAATTTTTTCCACAGATTTTTTATGGAAAATTCATTATATACATTTTGTAGACAATCTAATTCCCTACATAGAAATATATAACATGTTGGGGAAAGAATTTTTTTATAAGTTTTTTGGGGCATAATGTAATAATAAACGGAAACCCGAAAAATGCGTAAACTGTAGAGTGTTAGTTTGTGATGTAAATAAGTAATGTAATATATATGTATACTAATAATGATATATATATATTTGTATAGCTAATGAAGTAAGGAATCCAAAAAAGTCATAGGTTTATGGTAAAAAATTATTGTCACTTATAAATACATGTAAATAAAATAATGTTTTGGAATTTTTGCGTATTTGGAAAAAAAAAATTTCACAGTTTTTAGTATATAAATTTTTTACCAAATATTTTACCCCCAAACCAATATAACCATGCTGTAGTACATTCAATTACCTACATAAAAATGTATAACACTTAGGGTAAATTATTGTTTTTATATGTGTTATGTAGCACTAAACAGTCGCGGATTTGGCAAATTTCACTAGGCCTATGTAGGAGTAAACACAACACTTTATAAACACTATTTGTCAAACTTCAGTAATATTTATGCATAATATAATGCATAAAGATTTCTGTTATATACACACAAACACTTCACTAACACTAAAACTCCGAAATACTAAATTATTTAGTAATAACTCACGGATAGAAATATCACAACGCACATAAAACGAAACTCAAAATGGCTGATACAAGCTGTTGACAGAACAAATATAACACAATGGAACGTTTACTCTATCGAGTGCGGCTACATTCAGTGCTGCCATCGCGCAACACCAAATTATTCGCCATTCTTTCTTCTTTCAAATAAGATATTATATGTCATGCAAATATAACATTACACTGGATATATATTCGATTTTGCATTCCGCCGGTTTACGGCGGTTCAGCATTTTACAGAAGAACAAAAATCATCTGTGTTTATAAAATCATATTATCTGTCAAATCAATATATCGATCTAAAACTCCATACCAAAATGAAATATAACTCCTTGGCTGTGCATTGGTACTACCCGCAACATCGTGCGACGAAAATTACCCGAGGTGGGTAATTTCAAAAAAGTCATGTTTTGACATTTCCCAAGTGTCGGCTGCAAGTATCGTGTCGCGCCTAAAATTCATTTGATTTCTAATCGCGGTGACATTGTTATATACCTGCTACAGGGTTTGTTTATGTAATAAAATGAAAGTTCAGAATATTATCTTTCGCATGATATATATATTATTCACTTTTGAGTTGATTAATAGAGGATTATTTACGTTGCAAAATTTTCGGTCACATTCCGCCGGAAACCGGCGGTCAGCACAGTAGGCGACACAAAATCCCGCCGGAAACCGGCGGAACAGCACTCCTAGGGTTAAATAACATTAGAACACAATATTGTAGTATAAAAATGTTGATAAACCTTTATTATATTCGTAATATTCAATTTATTGAATACCTTTGTTTTAACCGTGGTTTTGGGTTATCCGTGACCCCCCAACCGGTCATTACCCCGGATAATCGGGAGTTGACTGTATACTAATTCCCTAAGGAATTTATTGTGTACAGCAAAACTCTTTTATTTATGAACCGATTTTGATGATTGGGGTGTCAAATTAAAGGGATTTCTCTGTAGAAGTCATGGAGTAACTTTTGTCTGCCTCAGTTCAATGTACTTCGCCCCATTGGACTTTAAAGTTTCCATGTTATTCTTATGAGCTTGGGCAATATGTTTAATATATCAGAAACAGATATAGTTGCAGCAACAATTTTAATCGGCTGTTCATTCCTGAATTCTTTGTATGAAGCACGGGTAATCACCTAGTTTAATAAAACTAGTAGCCTGTCGCGGCTTCGCTCGCGATCACAACGCAATATTATACTGATATTTCCGTATAAATATTGTGTTACCGTTCCAAAGCCAACATGGCCTGCTGATTAACTGTGTTTACTCTATCCGGCTGATTGCTTAAAACTTATAGTTATTTCCCAATGTTAAGCTTATAGGAAAAAACTCAACTTTAAGGGGCCCCAGGGCCTCACTCACAGATTATTTCTCTATAAAAAAAGTTTCCTGCACAACTTCACGTTAGGCTCTTTCCAATGACACCAAAAACATGAAAATCAGTAGTTCAGTAGTTTAGGAGGAGTGATTGTCACAAAAAACCTGCTCGCCTATTAAATAAGTATAGATAGATGTGTATATTTAAATAAACTTAAAATAATGTAGTTATAAAAAATACCCCCGTCGCAGCAAACCTGCGTACTCAGCGAATTTCCAACGCAAAATACCACATAAAACCGCTTAATACCACATAAAATCGCATACCAAGATTCATAAAAATACATTCACAAATAAGCGATATATCAAATTTGAATTATTCACCATAAGAATAACATTGGGAATGAGTAAGCAGATTTGCTGCAACAAGGAATAACAAATATGGGGTTTCATGTAAATATCAATATTACTCAACTAGGTGAAGCCACATACCAAGTTTCATCAATATAAATTCATAAATAAGCGATATATACCATTTTGATTATTCTCCATAAGAATAACATAGGGGATGAGTACGCAGGTTTGCTGCAACAAGGATCACAAAAAATTGTTTTTTATGAAAACATCAATAGAACTCAACTAGGTGAACCAACATACCAAATTGTATTAATTTATTTTTATAATTAAGGGATACATTACATTTTACTTATTCTCCATAAGAATAACATGGGGGCTGAGGACGCAGGTTTGCTGCTTCGGGAATTATCGGTAAAAATTTAGTTTTTTGTGCAAGCAACAATAGACCACAACCAGATCAAGCCGTATACCAAGTTTCGTTAGTATACGTTCATAAATAAGCAAGCTATAGCCTAATTTGTTTCTTATTCTCCGCAAGAATAGCATTGGACAACGTACTGTATCTAGCACTTTCAATATCTCTGTAACCAATTAACGTAGAGAAATGATCAAAACACCAAATTGTGTGTTTTTTTAAGCTGAATCCAATGGGGAAACTAAAATTTGACTTTTTTAATATTACATTTAAAAACTTGAAAAACCCATTTTTGGGGTACAAAACCCCCCAGAAATATCATTTCGGATGGGTCGATCTGTCTCGTTTTCGAACATAAAGTCGTAAATAATGCCTTGCACGTTTGTACCAAATTTTATCAAAATCGGACCATTTTTACGAGAGTTATCGCACCCACGGACACACACACACACACACATATATATACAGTTTCGAACGAATGGTGTTTTTGGGGTCTGGGGACCTCAAAACGAAAAGTTATCATGGTCCCGGGCCTAAGTCTTACCATGCCAACTACGGTAATAGCTTCTTCCCTATAGGGGAAATACAGTAGATATAAAAATACAAAGACAAATAAACAATCATGAAACAATCTATAGAAAAAAAGAATTGTTAACGCCACAAAGGTTGCACAAGTTTTAAAAGCTAAATTCAAAATCTGTCTTTGTTCAAAATTTAAACTTGACTTGCTCTGTGGTTGGCATAAAATTACAAACTAATGTTTCGGCAGTTTAAGCTTATAAAAAACTCTTCCTTTCAATGAAGTAGTAGAGGTCGGCAATAAGGAAACAGTTTGTCCAACAGGAACTGTAGCGACATTGCTTTCGTTAACTGCAAACAATGATTCAAGATAACAAGTTGGTATAGGGGTATTGGGGGTGATAAAACTACATCAAGATATGAAAAACAGCCTTTTTCAGTGTAAAATCCCCATAAGACAACGACCTATGTAAGACAATTAACATTTTCTTTAACAACTCGGTAAATACTTGTACTAGATTGATGAGGGAGGGCTTAAAATTGTTGGCATTGTACGTACAATAATTTGATGTACAATAATTCGGGGCTTTTCTAACCCATTTTGGGCCCAAAAACTCAAAATTTGAAAAATTAAAATCCCAAAAAGGGGGTTAGAGTTGTCCAATTGTTATGTCCAACGAACTTGTCCAACCGTTTACAGAGGGGAAGGTTCCTACCAAATTTGAAGTAAATCGGGACAAAAATTGCGACCGCTAGAGTGCAAACACATTCAATAAAATTCAAAGATGCAACAAACTCCAGCTTTAAATTATAACAGTTTAACTCCATACTAAAAGCAAAACGTCTCGCGCAATGGAAATATAATTATAGTAAAACTAGTGTTTTTCCTGTAACTGGATAATTAAAACATTATAGTTGATTTATATCAAAATTTGTTTTTAATCAATCGTGTATTAAAAGAAACAAGTAAATATATAGTTCTAAATAAATATTGTCTATATTAAAACAGAGTAAACCATATAAAGATACTTGTTTTTAGAGTGAATTCCAATAGTAAAAATTAACAAATCGGTCACAAAATACCACCACGGTCACGGTACCGATTTGTGCGTGACCGGTTTGTAAATTTCATTCATATTTCAGTTTAGCTGCGATGCACAGTGGGACACTTGTCTACTTTGAGGTTAGGTTCAAGCCACTAAAACTGCCGTTATACCAGAATACCAATTATTAACATATTACAATTAGTTTGTGTGTATTTAGTGTGACCGTTTTGTTTTGTAATTAAAGTAGTGTGAGATAATTACCTGTAATAGATGGTTTTTCGCAGATATTTCCTACGATGAAAACCATCAACAGTCGGCCAACACAAATTTAAACGTCACTCACTGTCACCTAGTCCGTTTGTGCGCCAAAATGTTTTGTCCTTTCCATCGTTCCGTCGATCGTAGTTTTGATGGTCTTTGACCCAGTTGGTTCTGGGACACGTAGAAAATCGTGAATATAACGATATATAATCTCTCAATCCTGATGGTCTGTCTCTAGCTGATAAGTATATTTACTGATCGTCTGTTTTGTCTGCTTGTACGGCGTTTTCTCCTTCTTCATACATTGCTTGTTGTTGATTCATACTGAGATCGGCGTTCTTGGACAGTGACTGATTTGTATTTTGACGAAAAAGTTGATTATTTTATTGATGAAAGAATGAAGTATGGGTTTTAAAACTAGAATTAAATGGAAAGTAGAGGGATTGTATTAAATAAAACATATTTGAAATAAGTATATAGTTTTATTGTTTTTTATCTGGACAAAAATTTACCTGTTTTGTGACATAGACCCATATACATAATTAACCTAAAACGTACTATATGTATCGTCTGTGTAATCATAAATGATTTGATTTAATTTGGTAATTATCTTTTACAACTTTCTTTTTAACAATCTTATTGAAATTTAATGTTGTGTTTTCGGTTTTGAGGAAAACGCTCTTAGTTTATATATATTTTTCTACGTAGTTATATATTAAATTTAATGTAAAGTAAACTTATGTTGCTTTACACAGTAGTTTTGATTTAAGGCCAATGTTCAGATACAAACTAGATTGTTGACATTTGAAATTGATAATGTTTAGGCCTAATTTTAAGAAAATTATATTTTGCTGTATAATAAGGGGTTAGGCCTACACAATTTTTTGTTATACGTGTTCAAGAATAGTTTATAAAAATAACAAAGTTATTTAATGTTTCTATGTTTCAAATTTCAGACAGCAAGATGATTATCAACTTGTTAGAAAATTAGGTAGAGGAAAATACAGTGAAGTCTTTGAAGCTATTAATGTTACAAACAATGAAAAATGTGTAGTAAAAATACTTAAGGTAAGTTCTAGCATTATAATTTATTTTACTGTTAAGGTCCAACCAATAATATACAGAGTGCTCCCAAACTCTCTCCAGAAACTTATTTCTGGGGTAAAAAAATGTTATTTAAATATATAACTTTTTCATCACACTGTATGGAAAACAGTTGTTTTTAACATCAGCTGCGAGTGCAGAAAATAACGTTTTCCCGTTATAGAGTGGGAAAATCAGCTGATGATTTTCCACACTAGTATTAGAGTGGGAAAATCAGCTGTTGATTTTCCACACTAGTATTTAGTTATGATTCCTGACACAAGTAGCGCTAATAGCTCTAAGAGTATATTTATCCTAAATCAGTTGTTCTCAATAACTTAATCAGCTGTGTAAACAGTATCACTGTTTTCATTGTACTGCGGAAATCAATTGAGCACCTACAGGTTATTTCTTAAACTTATATTATTTAATTCATCATTATTATTAATTAACTACAGTGTGATGAAAAATATCGTTCATAACTCGAGTAGAAAGTATTATTCCGTGCCTTGATCGAAATTCTGCACTCGGCTAAAGCCTCGTGCGTAAACTCAATCTTGGTCTGGAAACAACCACTTTCCACTCTTGTTATGAAATATACTATTCGTGCCCCATTTCCTATCTGTGAGTCCTTATCTATTTTATTTATCAATATGCCAGTTATTAGGCACTATTTCAGGTACTCGCATATTATAATTGTTTGGGGTTATTTGAATTTGACGTTTCTATCTTTTACAGTTTCAGAGTGGCAGCCATTTTAACTTTTTTAAATGTAATAGGTATATTGAACATAGGAAATTTTTTTAAACGTATCTAAACTTGAAATAATTATTTATCTATTAAGAGCGTAAAATAGGTTTTTCTCGCTTAAGGAAAACTGTTACCGGTACTGTGCGATGTCTAACGGTGCACGGTATTTTCTGAAAGCGAGAAAGACACTCGAATTGCATGCACAATTTTTTCTACAACTGCAGTTTTGGATCCTATACAACATAAAAAATTCTCTTTCATCAATTTTTATTGAATTCACGAGATTGAGGTCACAAACATTGAGTACCGGTAAGTTAGATCGTTCCAAACCAATAATCAGTCAGCTGTTTACTAGCTGTCAGCGAGCAGAAAAGTAACTGTATTTTTGAAACTCATAATAGCGATGGATTTGAATTTATTTTTTGATTTATTTGGACTTTAACTATTGCTTATAGTGTTTAAATACTAGAAGCGATAGTTAAAGTCCAAATAATTCAGAAAAGTAAGTCACATCGAGGGACAGACGTCTTTGCTTGCTAAACAGAAAACAGCTGTTTTACAATGTGATTATTTTAGATTGTAAAGAAGTACTTTACAATAGCGAGCGGACAACTAAGTTGCCATAGTTTTCCGGGCTATCAATCAAGATCAGCCAATAGTTGACGTGCTGCATTGCCAAGATTCCACACCAGCTGATTGGAATAACATTCAAGTGAATTTTTCTATGGCAACAAGAAACCAAGTTTTTTACCTGTACCTTAACCCTTTGTACTCTGTTAACTGTGCTTTGTCATATTCCTATTTTTTAGCACTGAATTTATGTTTTATAATGTAAGTTTTCTTTGCTAGGTATCCATCATTCAATCTTTAAGTATGACACATTGTTCCATTTGGCTTGAAATTGCCTAAATAGTTGGTTTATTAACAATTTGTTTGTATTTTTTTTAGTTTTCTAGATAAAAAACCTCATAACAGTACAAAGTTACATTGACAGTTGTAAATCACCCATTTTTAAACCAATATTTGTATATTAATGACATTGTAGAGGAATTTGCTAACTTTTCAAATAAATATTCATACCAAGTTTCATTACTGTATAGGTATTTCAATATTTTTATAAATTAAGGTTTTTTTCAAAAATATCAACAAACTCTGAGACATAAAAAGATTGAGATAGGATACATGTTGTATGTATTTCATTATTTGTTTAATTTTACTTGTCAAATAACCCGGTAAAGTATGGTGTAGTGGAAGCAGGAAACCCTGTATATCTGACATAGGTTCAGGAAATTGAAAATCATACTGAGCCTTTATTTTATTACAATAAAGGTATTTTTTTAGCATTGTGTTTACCATCTCAACTAATGTTATTTTTAACATTATTAATGTACCTGTATTAACTTTTATGAGTCATATACTAATAAGCTTACTTTGCATGTGATCATTCCTCTAAAGAATCTTTGAATATAGAATGCGATATTTTTATTTTAAGCCAGAAGATTTATTTCCATTTGGGATTGCACCCGATAACTTGAAATTGTATGATCTCTTTCAGCCTGTGAAGAAAAAGAAAATTAAGAGAGAAATCAAAATCTTAGAAAACCTGCGAGGCGGGACGAATATTATTACATTGCAAGCAGTTGTTAAGGACCCAGTTTCACGGACGCCGGCTCTAATATTTGAACATGTAAATAACACAGATTTCAAACAGCTTTACCAAACTTTAACAGACTACGATATCAGATTTTATCTATATGAACTGTTAAAGGTAAGTCACATACTAACATGGATATTTATTTTAATTACAACGTAACTAGACAAGTTAAAACAAAATTCAAATACAGTAGAGTCTCAAAAACTCGACTCCCGATAACTCGACACCTCATTTACTATACAGTACATGTATTACAAGACTATATATTTTGGAAACGAGGGCAATTAGTTATTAATTCTCAATTTTTAAGTATTTATCTAATTTTTATATTTTTCTTAAGTTTGTAATACAGTATCAATATACATTCATACTATAATGTGTTTAAGTAAAATCTAATACAGTATACAATTTACAGCTAAATAATGTGTTTTCCTCCCCTCCCAATGTAATTCTGGATAACTTGACATTCCACAAACTCGACAGGGTCTCAGTCCACATTGTGTCGAGTTTGTGAGACTCCACTGTACCAATACAGCAGAATCTCGACTAGTCGAATTGGGACCGAGACTATCTCAGATAATGTAGTGGTAAAATGTTATCGGGCTTAAAATACCGGAAAACTACTATCCGGAAGCCGGAAAAATGTAAAAAATAATTTAAATGTAATAAAAGCACAGTATATAACTACGTTAAACATTACCGCAGAGACTACCTACTGAAATTGACAGGTGGGCGAGATGATGGATTAGTGAATTCGATACAATGCTAATCCATCTTATCATCAAAACCGATAATTTCAGAAGTAGGCTTGCAGAATTAATACAGAATTCATAGAATTGGTCATCCTCATATTTGTATTCTGACTTGCAAAAACCAGTACGTACATTGTTGTCTCAACGTCGCATAGCAAGACCAGTATTAACATCGCTTATCACCGGTGATTGCTCTGATTTTAAGAGATTTTTTTGTTTTTTCTGCCGGTGAGTAGTTAGGTTAATCCGGAGGCTCACTTGGCTGGAATTTGGATAATTGCGATTCTATTGTAAACAACTTTTTAATTAGCATATTACGTGTTGTTATTACTTACGGGATGTAATAAAAGATTGGCTTGATGATGACTGGTGTGACTGATCAAAATCGATAGCCTAGTACCATCTTTTATATATGTTTACCGTCTGTATGTGAATCAGTATAAGTGTAAATATATCTTAAGTGTTGTAAGACGTCTTTTATTACATCCCGTAAGATTCTATTGTATTATAATCTCTAACAATAGTTTTAACTGAACATATGTGGTTAACTCCAAAAAATAACCTACAATGGATCTTGGCTATCAAACTAATTTATTTGGACCTACCAATCAGAAACCAAGGGGGAATATTAAGCATTACCCAGTTATGTTGGAAAGTAACATAATTTTAGCTGATAGCAAAGTACAGTGCCACGGTTTAGTGGGAGCTGGCAGCGAAGTGCACTGGCCTGGTTTAGTGTGATTCTACAATAGAGTGTCAAAATTACTTTTATTGTGTGAGGGTTTACAGCAATCCCAAACCACTTGCTGCCATATTGTTTTGAAATGCTGTGTTTAATGTTCAAAAACCTGTTATACTTTTTAAAATTTTGTCACTTGTTAATGTTTCAGAATTACTAGTTCTTAACATGTATGTAACAGTTTGGATCTGTTAGAGATTTTTCCTTTCTGGGTTGTTTGTTTTTAACTTTGAAAATTTGTTACTGTACTTTTGATCAAAAAACACTTTAATGGCTTAAATACTTGCCTCTTTCTTGTGTTTTGAATTCGTCTGAATGTTTTCATGCTGTGTAGTATAGTCATTAATATATTGTTCTGCATAACTTTACACTTTTAACATAGTACAAACTTATCATTTCAGAAATCAAAGTGGATTTACTTTTTTTACAAATGTTCTTTGGCTCAAGTTCAAAAATAATTAACACTAAATAAATTTAAAACTTGTTCTCCAGATAATGTTGTGTATGTATAACATTGCAGGCCCTGGACTATTGTCATAGTATGGGGATCATGCACAGGGACGTCAAGCCTCATAACGTCATGATTGATCATGAAAACAAGAAGCTAAGATTAATTGACTGGGGTCTCGCGGAGTTCTACCATCCCGGCCAGGAGTACAATGTGCGAGTGGCGTCTCGGTACTTCAAGGGGCCCGAACTCCTAGTGGATTACCAGGTAAATGACGATTTTCACTAGGAAAAGTGCTACCATTACCAAAATTGATATTTAGTTTCTTTGCAGATTCGTAGTATAATCAGATATCTATTAAGGATGCATTTGTTATCACGCAATAACATTTTGAGTCGGCACTTGACTAGGCATTATTTCATTCCAAAATATCAACTTAGGCTTTAGTGATTTTAACTCACTATCCATATCATACTAATATTATAAAGCTGTGGAGTGCCACAGGGCCCTATTCTGGGCCCTCTGCTGTTTATTTGCTATGTAAGAGGTTTGCCTGTACTGACAACTGGCAGCCAATTGTGTCTTTACGCAGATTGACACACCACTCTCAAAATTTCAGGTTCTTCGGTACACAGGAATTGGAATTATCATCTACAGCTAATTTGAACCTATTAAAGCAATATTTTAACCCTTTGAGTGCCGCGGCATCATGGCCATTTGTTATGCATAAATTGCCTGGCTAATTTCAATGGAAAATGTAGTAGTTTATATAAAATACAATTTTAGAGGTATCCATATAATTTTTTATTTATTTTGTTTATGAATAAATTCTCTATGAAATAGTAAAAATTAACTATAATCAGAAAATAAATTAGGACTTGAAAAATATTTGTTTATGTAAAACAAATTAAAAATTGATTTTTTTTAACTTTGACTTCCATAAATTATACTAAAAAAATTAATTTGATATTTTTCAACCCAAAGAGCAGAAAATGGTGATCAAAACTGATGTATAAATCATCAATATCAGTTAATGTTTGCAAAAAAAATAAATGAAAATATGTTACAATTCAAAAAAGGCCCTAGGCCTAGGCTATGGTGGTTACTAAGCAACGTTGAAGTACAATTTTGTAATATAAACAAATATTATTTTTTAGTTTGTTGTCAGTAAACATGTTTATTGTTACTAGTATATAAGCATTAGGCCTACCAAAGTAAATGGAATGCACAATAAACTAGAAAACAAAAGATGTATGTGTATCTTTTACTTTCACAAAAACTTAGTATCTACGACAATGACACTGTTTCCAAGATCATTGTAAACTAATTCCCGAAGGTTACTCAAGTTGTTTCTATTCAGCTACTTATTTTTATTTCATACGTAAATAGGAAGTAAAAAACACTAAAATATAACTTCAATAACAATAATATAAGTGATATTTACGTTGTTTGCCGATATAACATTAAACAACAACAAATAGACGACATCTGCGACAGAGATGACTAAATTAGGGTCTGCTAACAGACCAAAGGCAACGAAATTGCTATAGATCTGATAGCTGGAAGCTTCGGGATCAGAACAAAATACTTTGAAAGCCAGTACCTTGTTTTGATATGAATTACTACGTAAAATACCGAGAGTCGCTGTCAGCGACGCTCGGAAATTTATACGTAAACACATTGCGTCGCTGTGAGCGACGCTGTGGCACTCAGAGGGTTAATGGTAAGCAGCTATTACTCAATTCTGAGAAAACCAATTTTGTTGTATTCAAGACACGTCAGAAACAAATGTCGATCCATCCGGTAATTGAAATTAGTGAAAAAACAATAATCAATGAAGTAGATCACATAAAATTGTTAGGATTAGAAATGGACAATAATCTCCCCTGGAATTTACATGCTGAAAAAGTGATTTCTAAAATATCATCTGGTATTTTTGCATTATCAAGATTAAAAAAATTCTTTGATACTGATTCTTTAAAAACAGTCTATTTTGCATGTATTTACTCGATTATTTCTTTTGGAATATCACTCTATGGGGCCACTTCTGATAGCAACCTAAACACCATTTTGAAATTCCAAAAAAAGGCCATACGAGTTATTTTAAATCTTAAACCAAAAACTTCAGTAAAAGAGCATTTTATATCTTTAAATATAATGACTGTCTATGGAATGTATGTTTTTGAAACTAATCAGTCATTGCAATTTAAATTTGATGAAATAAAATTAATTGGGGATAATCACAATTGTAACACAAGAAATTGGGGGCAAATTGCTTTGAACTCCCACAGGCTAGAGTTGTATAAAAAAAAACCAAAATATATAGGATCTAAGTTTTTAAAAAAAATTCCAAAAGACATAAAAGACATGGTTGGTCAATCTATGTTTAAAAAAAATTTAAAAACTTTCTCATCAACAAGGCTTTGTACTCTCTCGAAGAGTTTATAGTGTAGATAAGGCTTTTAACAATCACGCTGCATTAATTTATTTTCTTTTATACTTCTTAGAAAACTACCAAACTTAGTAATAAGACAAACTGATGTATTACCACCATTCTTGTATATTTGTATATATGACATGAATAAAGAAAGTTTGACTTTGACTGTAAGTTTGTGAGTTTGTGGCACAATCACGCTCCAATTACTAAGCTGATTGACTCGATTTTTGGTAAGATTATAGCTGACATCCCTAAAAGAAACATAAGCCTATTACCGTTATTTAAATCCTTTAGGATCTTCCCCATAGATTTAAGTTTCAAACTTTTATCTTTTGAAGATAAGTATTTAATGAATTGTTGAAGCTGAAATTTGGTAGAGAAAAGTTGTTATTTTAAAGGCATACGGTATATAGGTTTTCCCTCAATAGTGATTTTAACTCATTTTAATGTAATAATGTTGACATACTCAACTAATGTTGCGTTCTACCAATGGTAAAAATTATTAGGCAATACATGAAATTTATCTACTTGAATATCATGTTCTGAGCAATGACTAAAGCTTGTTTTAGCGAATTTCCCCTATAGGGAAGAAGCTATTACCGTAGTCGGCATGGTAAGACCTAGGCCCGGGACCATGATAACTTTTCGTTTTGAGGTCCCCAGACCCCAAAAACACCATTCGTTCGAAACTGTATATATATATATATATATATATATATATGTGTCCGTGGGTGCGATAACTCTCGTAAAAAAGGTCCGATTTTGATGAAATTTGGTACAAACGTGTAAAGCAGAATTTATGACTTTAAGTTCGAAAACCAGACGGATCGACCTATCCGAAGGGGTATTTTGGGGGGGTTTTGTACCCCAAAAATGGGTTTTTTGAGTTTGTTACATACAATTTTTGAAAAAGGAAAATTTTATTTCTCCCCATTGGAATCAGCTTAAAAAGACGCACAATTTGATGTTTTAATCATTGCTCTACGTCAATTGGTTACTGAGATATTGAAAGTGCTAAACACAGTACGCTGTCCAATGTTATTCTTTTGGAGGGTAAGAAAAATTGTATATCTCGCTTATTTATCAACTTATCCTGACGAAACTTGGTATATTGCTTCATTTCATTGCGGTCTATTGATATTTGCACAAAAACCCATTTTTTCCCGATAGTTCCCGTAGCAGCAAACCTGCATACTCAGCCCCATGTTATTCTTATGGAGAATAATTAACGTGTTATCTCCTTTAATTATGAAAATAAATTAATAGAACTTGGTATGTGGCTTTACCTAGTTGAGTTATATTGATATTTGTATAAAAGCCCATTTTTAGTGTTCCTTATTTCAGCAAACCTGCATACTCAGCCGCCATGTTATTCTTATGGAGAATAATTAAAATGTCATAAATCGTTTATTTATGAATGTATATTGATGAAACTTGGTATGTGACTAAGATAAATTAATATGCATTGGAAATTCGCTGAGTATGCAGGTTTGCTGCTACGGGGGTATTTTTTGTATTTTCAATTATTTATCACCCTTATATTTAGAGGTGTGTGAATAGTGAATTTTTAGTTCGGATCGGTTACGGTTCGGATAGCTTAAGTTCGGATCGGATAGTCAGGGTTTCGGATTGGATCATTTTCGGATTCGAATATTTATCCTACTTTACCCCGATCTCTAAAACTACCGTACCATATTTTCAAGTTGGAACTTAACATTTTCATTTTTCTTGCAAGATAAAAATATATAATATTTAAGCTAAGTAATTTTATTCAAAACACAACAAGTGGTTATTATTTTTACAAATGTATCTTTCTGAGTAACTGAAGACTGTACAACACATAACCTCACCAGAAAGCAGCATATCTAATTGGAGGAGCAATATACCAACCTCTGGTACATACTCGAGAATATTTTCTTCTCAGCAGTGAAAAATACAAGAAATAGGTTTCTGGTTATATAGGTATAAGATAACAGTATGGGTAATTTAATAACAGTAGGCCTAGGTAGGCTACTCAAATCATGTAATGTCACTTGACTATCATTAATCCTTTTCATTATGCTATAACACCTTAGCCTATCTGGGTGTAGGCCTGGTAAAAAAAAAAAAACAACATAAACATATGGTCAGGCAAGAGAAATAAAAAGGAAACATTTTAATATGATTACAGCCTATTTAAAAGAACGGAATCACCGATATTGACAGCAAAGCAGACATACTAACATCATGACATACTAAAGGCCTAGGCAATTAGACCCTACTGAAACAATGAATCAATATAGGGCTTCAACTCTGTATGAGTTAACCACTTTCCTTTGTTTTATAAATTTACCAACTAGACCTAGTTCGAATTTATTTTGTTTACTACAAATTAGAAACCTTGTTTAACCTAGTTTGTCACCGGAATGTAAACAGGCTAAGTGTCAGCTTGCATTTCAAACAATCGGCAACTTCACTATCGGCTTCGTCCTTTTAAAAGAATTTACATATATCATGCTTTTCTTTCTTTTCAGTTCCATTTTAAACACATGAATTTAATGAAATCAAATAATATCCGAACGATGAAATCTGTATAAATAGATAATAGAGGTAACTAAGTGATGCCTTCTTGAATCCGTCGACAGGTTTTCCCTGCTTTAAACGTCTCATAAAGATACTCGACGAGCTTAATATATCTAGAGATCTCGTCCAGGGGTAAAAAAGTGAAGTCTTTTCGTGGAGTTCTTAAAGAGCTCTAGCTGGATTAATCTCTTTGATCATACCGGGAAAATTCGCTGTAGAGAAAGCTATGCATCTCGTTTTGCGCAAGTCAGTAATATTTTACTTAGTGTTTTTCAATTGTATGGAATGGAAGGAAAATATCAGTACAGTAGACGCTCTTTTATCCGGCATTCTATGAACCGGCACATTCTATTAACCGGCACTAGGCGACCCGGGTTTTTCCAGGTATTTTCGGTCGTTTCCGTTTCATACTGCGACTGCACTGGACTGTTCCCGCCTTTTTCTTAGTCACCTGTTGTTTGTTTACGTCTCAAGCAGTAACGTTCAGTGATGTTCGTAAACTTTGCTCAGTACACTACTGTATTCAACCTATTTTTAGACGCCAACTTCCGCCCGGCTGTCTGTCCGCCCGTCTGTCTGTCTGTCTATTCGTCCACAAATGCAGGTGTTCCGGAGCAGTGCCAAGGTCAACCAACGCACGGCGACCACAGCTCATTACTGTAGCGAGATGAGAGACTCAGATTACTGTATTCCCATTAATGACTAAAAAGTTCTATTATCCGGAAAAATCGATTTACCGGAATGGGCGTGGTCCCGAACATGCCGGATAAAAGAGCGTCTACTGTAGCAGCTATTTTAAATTTCATACACTAAAATTTCCGCTTGCATTATGCAACTTTTGAATTACAGCTTACTCTATGAGAGCTTGCTCTGCTCATTGCATTCGTGAGAAGTTGAAACTATCGGGAATAGAATATCGACGAAAAATTATCGACTTATTCGCCAGTAATCCACTACTGTTGTCTCGTTGTCTGCGTTTATCCAGTGAATCGTGAATTGTAAATCGACATCGAGTTGCTATGGAAATGTTGTAGTCTTGTTTACTATCAAAAACGTTCGCTATCGCACATTTCTCTTTATAAACCGTATTCATTCTGTTTGCTAAAATGATGTACGAACCGGCCGTGTATCGCAATACGATACCTGATCACACAAATATAGTATTGATGAACTGAAACGAGTTAGGTACCGAAAACATTCAAAGCGAAAGGAATTGCATCATGTTACCTTGAACGACGTCAAGAGTTAAAACGTTTATTAATGGTCCAAACATATTTATTGTTTCTACCTTTTTATCCCCAGATATACATACAGTCTATCCGAATAAGTCGGATTTGTACTAGACCTTATTCATCCGATCCGAAACCGAATCGGGTTTTCGGATATCCGCACACCTCTACTTATATTATTTGTCAGTACTGGTTGAGGACATATAGCAAGCACAGTAAAACATTGTTCTCACTAAATGTAAACCAGTATCATAACTTTTACAGTTCATAAATAGTTAAACAATTGTGTTTATAGTTTTGTATGTATCAATTTATGGAACTACTAGCTACTACTCGTCGCAGCTTCACCGGCCATCAGTTCATAGCGTTAATAAGATATATGTTAACTGACTAAATGTCACATCGTATTCCAAGGTAGCATTTTCAAAAACTTGCAATTTCATTTGAGCTAAAGTTCTCTGTCTTCTAGCCACTTTATTAAATCAAGCTTTTTCCGAACTTTGAGACAAATGTTATTTCCGTTTCCCTGGAATTATTATGATACAGGTACCTTCGTTTTAAACGTGCAACAAAAGATGTAAACCAAAATATAAACTCAAAATTTTTTTTGAAAATCTCATATACAGAACAGCTGTTTTAGTTATCATCTGATCCAGTAAATGTTAGTGCCTTTAAGATTTACACGGGAAGTTTAGTGGCTACTGGGGCAAAGCCTTAAAGGAATTTTTAAAACGTGAATAGGCGGTTATGTTAATTTAGGATATTAGCTACCTTCCTACCAAATATAGCTCAAATCGGTTCATTAGTTGGAGCGTGATCGAGTCACAAACAAGCAAACTCACAAACCTTCAGCTTTATAATAATAGTATGATGATTAATTAATAGAGTAATTAATACGTCACTAATGAATGTGTAAAATCAGATCTACGGTATCTATATTTATAAATACTTAAATTAAATTTTAACTATAGTAAATTAAATTTACTCAGTAAATTAAATATTGTAACCTGAGTGTGTAGACTCGATTTTTCACTTCGGACTAAATATCTTAAGGCAGTAATAGTTTCTAGCTGGAATCCATACTTCCCTCCCTATGTTTTGGCCTCAATATCGCCACAGTGCACAACTGATTGACACGTTGCTTGGTGGCAGATGTATGACTATTCGCTGGACATGTGGTCGCTCGGCTGTATGCTGGCCAGCATGATCTTCAGGAAAGAGCCGTTCTTCCACGGCCACGACAACTACGACCAGCTGGTGAGGATCGCCAAGGTGTTGGGCACAGAAGAGCTGTACGAGTACCTGGACAAGTACCACATGGAACTGGATCCCAGGTTCACCGACATTCTGGGCAGGTTAGAATTGTAATTTTTGACATTCTTTGGCAAATATATTTTAGACCTATTAATTAAATTTATTTGTTGGAAAGTCAGGCAAAATGCTTACTATTTTATACAAGTCAGGGAACAATTTTCATTTTAATCATTAATGCAAAAGCACTACTGTGCGAGAATCAAAACTTATTAAGTGCGCATTCTGAGTCGTGAGTCAAGAAAAATTAACTTTTTTGGTTTGAGAAAGTCAGGGAAAATCAACATTTTTGGTCAGGGAAATCATTAAGCAAAAGTGTGAACCGTGATGAATTATTTTTGACAAACTCAACTTGGTTTTATTGGTGTTAATAATGCATTTATTCAGTGGGTTTGTTATCAACTACTGGTAGAATAGTAAATCGCTGAAAAAGTGAGAGTGGTTAATGACTTTTTTGTATTTACTCAAAACAAATATACAAATTGTACAAGTCTATAAAGGTAATCAGAAGGTCTCCAATCTGTTGCTCACATAAGAATCTTATTATATTAATTCATGATACTGAGTCAGCAGTATTTAAGTATACTTAATTTGGTGGTTTTGGTTCTATTATAATTGTAGTTAATACCTGAAAAATCACAGTGGCCATCTTGAATTTTAGGCTGGAGAGCCATGCATTGCTCCGAAAATGCGTAGCTCCGATAGGCATTACTCCGAAAATATTTTTGGAACAGTGCATTTCTGAATACTGCTTTCGGAGTAGTGCATTTTCGGGGTTACGCATTTCGGACTAATGCCTTAAAAACTGTAATTTTTCAGAGTTACGCATTTTTGGATTGATGTCACTCACTTGATTTTATCGCTCCGAAATGAACTGCTCCGAAAAGCAATCCTCCGAATAAAATAAATAACTATGCACAACTAATAATCAAGACAAATATTTTGATAACCCAATTTTCACAATCGGTTCAGAATTGATTCTATTAATATGTAAGATTATTTGTTTTTTAAATAAGTAACACACACCTAAGTAAGCACAGGAAAGGTGTAGGATAATAAAGACAATTAGATATTTATTGGCACCTACATCAATAAGCCAATTTAGGCCTCATTATGGATATGACGTAGGGTCCCACAGGGTTCAGTCCTGGGCCCTCTTCTTTTTATTCTTTGTGTTAATGACTTGCCCTATAACTTAGATTGTAATACCATACTTTATGCTGACGATACCTCTGTTTTAGTAAATGACAGTTGCTTGAATAATGTTATAAGTAACATTAATACATCAGTTTGATACAGCTCATTGTTGGTTCGAATCTAACTTTCTAAAAATTGATGAAAACAAAACTGAACATATTATTTTCTCTTTAAGAAATATAGAAATTGAAAATGGAATTGCAAAAGCAGTAAAACTATTGGGTGTTACTCTTGATCAAAAACTTATCTGGGAGGATCACACTAATAACATAATTTCAAAGCTCTCAAGGGTGTGCTTTTTATTGAGAAAATTAAATAGCTGTGTCAGTAATAATTTGATGAGAATGGCATATTTCAGTTTTTTCATTGCCATTTATTATATGCAAATATATTATGGGGTAATAGTGTGGGTGCAGAGAGATTTTTCTTGTGGCAGAAGAAGGCAGTAAGAATTTTATTTGGTTTGGGGTACAGGGACAGTTGCAAGGCCTATTTTACTAATTACAACATAATGACTTCCTAGTATTTTAATTTTTCAGAATTTAATGTGCGTAAGATAAAATGTTGCAACATTTGTTAGCTTTAGTAATATACATAATTATCAAACAAGACATGCCGAAGGTTTAGTTTTACCCACTATAAGATGGGAGAAGTATGCTAAGAGCCATAAATATTTACAAATTAAATTGTTCAACAGACTTCCCGAAACATGGAGATTATTAGATTTAGAAACATATAGGAAAAAAATTTCTAAATGCCTTATTGTTAAAGCTTTTTACTCTATAAATGAATTTTTAAACTCAGATCAAGATATTTATTGTTAATTTTATACTGTGTATTATGTGTTGCAATGTATTATATTTATGATATGTATTATGTTGATCTTACTGACATTATTACTGAATATTTTCTTCTTATGATACTGTATTTGACGTTGTCCATTCTGTATAAGAAAATGACAATAAATAAAATGATTCTGATGATTCTGTCAAAGATCCTGCGTGTCAGCATTCGTGGGTGGGGCAAGTTAGCCTATTTTCATTGGCCAATGTCGCCATTTAAAATCCTCCTGACCTCTTTTGACCCCTCCAAATGAAATTTTACCGCAAATGCAAAGCTCCGAAAAGCAGTACTCCGAAATGCATTTCTCCGAAAACATTTTCGGAACAGTGCATTTCGGAACACTGCTTTTGGAGTAGTGCATTTTCGGAGTAATGCTTTTCGGAGCTATGCATTTCGGACTAATGCCTTTGAAAGTACATATTTATTTCAGAGTACTGTCTTTCGGAGCTGTGCATTTTCGGAACAATGCCGCGCACCGTTTAGGCTATAACAATTATAAATAGAATAAATAGAAATCTATGTTCCTTTTAAATTCTAGCAAAGTCAAATAAAACATTAACTGAGAGTTGAATGCAACCTGTTTTATGACCAATACAGGAGCAAACAAACAAACAACCTCTACACTTCCTCTGCTGGCCTCTACACTTTATTTTCAGCCAACATTTGTTGAAAGCAACGGGTAGTAAGCCAAATAAGACATTTCACTACTATTCCATAATTGATCACTTTTCAGACATTCTCGGAAACGATGGGAGCGGTTTGTCCACAGTGAAAACCAGCATTTGGTCTCGCCAGAGGCATTGGACTTCCTAGACAAACTGTTGCGGTACGACCACTACGAACGGCTGACAGCTCGTGAAGCCATGGAACACCCGTATTTTTGTGAGTACAATCAAATAAGTAGAGCCAAGTTCTGATATGACTGCGGCTGTTGTGAAATAAAACCTTTTGACACCACTGCGAAGGTATTATTCTTTCTTTGTCTATTGCTCAGTGATTAATAGAAGTATTTTAACACTTTGATGATCCGTGACAAGTTGTCCCGCTTAGTTTGTGAATGTTGTATTCAGTTTTGTAACATCTGCAAACATTCATTATTTTTGGAAAGTAAAATTACAATTTCTTGAAATTGCTCTCCACTAATAAATCAGTCAGGGATGCCACTGACTGAGAAAACCGGGAATTGCGTGTGAATTTTGGTGATTGGAAACAATTTATTTGCTGTGTTTGTTATTTGTGTTGATCTTGTCAAGACAAAATCACAAGCAATACCCAATGACCTTTTGACTCTTTTATCAAGGGATTCTTGAAACCGATTTCTTAAAATTTAAAAATTAACATGTGCCTGTCTGTATCTCCGGTGAACTATCGAGTTTATTGTCAGTGGAGTGCTTAATTGGCTCCCTTAACAACTCAAAAATGAAAAGATCTCGAGGATTAGTCCCAGGACGTCACTGGTAAGATATCTACAACTGAATTATGTCACGGATATCTCCAAGAATCCATTAACTTCGTTAATTCTAAAAGTGAAATCTTTTTAGTAAATGAAATTTATTGGTTGTTTTTACAGAAATAGGGCACAACGTTATTTTAAGGTTCAAGTAATTCAGATTACCTTAAATATGGAAGTCTTAACGTTGACACACAAGAAGCTCTTTCTCTAGCAGAAACAAACACAGCTAAGCATGGTGTAGCGGGAATAAAACCATTAACATTGAACAGCTCAAATTGTTGCATTTAAAATCTATGGACTGAGCTATAGTGTTCTACACTGTGTTGTGGGTATATTTTAGAATTTTGTCGTATTCAGAATTTTGTGGTTCAAAACAGTTAACTGTTCTTTTTCTGACTTTGTTGAATGAGGCTGACAATATAGTCTTACAGGTCAGTCTTAACCTTTTAAACCACATTTACAAACATAGTTATAAGTTATAGTATAATATTAAACACAACGGAGGTTTTGAGTGAAATACTAGTTTTTGTTCTTGTTATATTAAATTGTAATTATTGCTGGGGTTGTAGGATGGTATATGGCAGAAGGGTATTGGCTAGGATAGACAGGGGTCCTCACCTGTGAATTTCGTATACTGTGGAAAAAACTGGATTAAGCCGTGAATTTTGATATCAAACCTTAAAACATCAGAAAATATTACAGTTGTTTTGAGATAAGAAACTGTACAACAGGATTATTTAGTAAGTTGTTAAAAAGTCGTTGTTAATATGGTGAATACTGCGTCGTCTGCTTACTTGCAGATTGCAGCTGTGCGGATGATTTAGGCTTGGTTTTCACAGTGCAAAGTAACTCGGACAATAGTTGTTAAGTTGCTGGTTGTTTTTTCACTGTCAACTGACTGCTGTACTGCACTTGCCTAAGACTGCTTATATGTCTTCTTTACTGTATGTGAGCCTATAGTTTTGTATTAGTCAGTGTAAACAAGCGACAGAAGACAGCTACTTCGCACAGGGATCAGCTACTGAAACTATTCAAGTGTTGTGTTAGTAACTCGCGCATTCCTTTACACAGTGCATAGTCAGCATTGCCAATTCGAGGGTAATTACAATTGTCGATGGTAATTTGGAACTTTGAGGGTAAAAAGGAGTAAGTTTACTACAGTTGTTAAAAACATACAAATTCATGTTATACTCTGTTATTACTCTGTTACTTATTATTATAATCATTGTTGTTTATGAATAAATTATTCAATTTCTCTACTTGATTGACCCTTCCGATTTTCCATTATTCTTTGTGAGGAATACTCATGAGCTCCTTGTCAGAAATGGAGCTTGAGTAAGGATTAAATACAGTATAGAGTGATAATCTCAGGTTCAAAATGTGGAAGAGCCAGGACGACAAGAAGTCCGCTAAGTTTCAGTAATGTCTGCAAGTTATAACTTAAACCAGCCAATAAATTACGAAAATAGAAAATGGGGATTATTTTGGTCTCCGCCTACCTAATCCTGACAGTTTAGAGACTGAAAGATAGACAGACAGCTTTAGCTGATTTACAATTGGTGTTTATAAATCCCAGCGACATCCATAGGCGGCTCTTCAAAACTATAAAATTTCAAGCACATTTCCTTTATTGTATTAGCAAAATACGCGAGTTTAGATTTCGAGGGTATTTGAGTGTAATTTGGGAAAAAGTCATTGGCAACACTGTGCGTAATAGAAACCGCCAACAACCGATAACCGATAGACCGATGACTCACAACGACAATAAAACAATAAGACACTAAATGAATTCTTATTTTTTAAATAGTTAACGTTTATGGTAAGTTATTTACTGTGACATCGTAATTGGAATGTGCGAAAGTTTTAACTAGTATTTTACTGCAGCGTCGCGTGTGTTGTTGTTTTGCGACCGGTATAGGTTATGTTTTTAAATATGTTTTTAACTATTTGTTGTTGATCAGCTGTTTCTTCACCTCTTTTTCCTGATTTTAGCGAATTTCCCCTATAGGGAAGAAGCTATTACCGTAGGTCTCATGGTAAGACTTAAGCCCGAGACCATGATAACTTTTCATTTTGATGTCCCCATATGCAAAAAACACCATTCGTTCAAATTTTTATATATGTATATATATATATATATTTATATATATATTTATATATATATGTGTCCGTAAGCACGATAACTCTCGTAAAAAAGGTCCGATCTTAATGAAATTTGGTACAAATGTGTAAAGTACCATTTATTTGAACGAGTTCGAAAACCAGATGAATCGCACCATCCGAAGGGGGGTTTTTGGGGGGTTTTATACCCCAAAAATGTGTTTTTTGGGGTTTTCACATGTAGTTTTAATATAAATCAAATTTTAATTTATACCATTGAATTCAGCTTAAAAAAACAAACAATTTGGTATTTTGATCATTGCTCTACGTCAATTGGTTACCGAGATATTGAAAGTGCTAAACACAGTACGTTGTCTAATGTTATTCTTATGGAGAAAAGGAAAAATTGTATATCTCGCTTATTTATGAACATAAACTGGCGAAATTTGGTATATGGCTTGATCTGGTTGTGGTTTATTGTTGTTTGCACAAAAAAATTTTTCACCTATGGTTCCTGTAGCAGCAAACCTAGGTACTTGGTCCCCATGTTATTCTTATGGAAAATACTTAAAATGTTATATATCGCTTATTTATGAATGTATATGGATGAAACTTGGTATGTGACTTCACTAAGATGAGTTATATTGATATTTGCATAAAAACCCATTATTTTGTGTGCCTTGTTGCAGCAAACCTGCGTACTCATCCCCAATGTTATTCTTATGGAGAATAATTAATATTTTAAATATTGCTTGTTTGTGAATACATTTCTTATGAATCCTGTTAAGTGTTTTAATGTGTTATGTTATATATACATTGGAAATTCGCTGAGTATGCAGGTTTGCTGCGACGGGGGTATTTTAGCTTTTACATGGATGGAAAACCAATGAGTTACAATATAATACAGGAGTCTCTACTCTCTGACAAATAACTTTCAAAAAGCCGTTGTACTTGGTATTTAGTTCTGTTGTGGTGTCAAGTTGGTGGTGGGGCAGTGTCATTTGACTACAATAGCGACATATTGTGTTGTTTTCAACATGGCTTATTGTGTTGTTTTCAACATTATTTCCAAAGCAACATTGAAATTGTGTTTTCACAAATAATAACTAAGCTTCAACATAAAGAATTAATGCCATCTAAAATGGCCTAAGTCTCAAGATTATAAAGTTAGTTTAACATAAAGTTTCACTTAAAATGTGGCAAGATGTTAATATTTAAAGACTTAAATATCACAGTTTTTACATTGAGTCAAACGGGAGATTTAGAGACCGTGAATGCCAGAAGTACTTCTCCGTCCTACCAGAAGTACTGCAGCAGAACGGAGCAAAAATTGGCTTTCGCAATGGCACGCTTTATAAACCAAGAGTAGCGACTTCTGATTATATATAGAGCTTGTTGTGAAATGGTAGGTGGATTGGTTCGGTTTGGTCTCTTAATGAGAGTGTTTGGCTTGTTGCAGTCCCCATCGTGAAGGAGCAGAGCCGCCTGAACATGGTGTCATCCTCCCCCACTCCCATCACCGGCTCGGGACCCGCGGGAGAGTAGCGAGCCAGGTACGTCAGCGTTACACAACGGAGCTGTTAAACTGATTACGGGATAACAATGGCCCATTAATATCAGTAAATGCCCGTTCTTGAGTGACGGATAATCAATATTGATAAAGAAGTGTGAGTTATTTAACGACTGTATAATCTCATTCTTGTACATTCATTCGGTTACAATTATTCTTGCTTGATTTTGAATTAAAATTTCCTTGTTAAAGGAATCAAGTATTAAGGCTATTTTGTCATTAAAAAAATTAATGGTTTTCGAAAAAAAATTGAAGATTTCTGGTAGTTTTATGGGTTAGTAATAATGTAATTTTTGTATGAAAATATAATAAGTGTATATCACCACACTAAGAGATTGTTTATTTATATTTTAAAGTTGTTACTTTTTTGTTAACCGGCAGTGAGTAAACCTCTGAATTTAATAAAATCTAAAATTCTGTGGGGAAGTAATAATACTAGTACAATCTCATTGAATTACTTATTCAAGAAAACTTGCACAAAATCAATACCTGACAATCCTTGAACGGCCCTCATATTTACTGCCAAAGATAACTTGAAGCCTCTAAGATAACTTGTATGGTATTTCCTGGCCTCATAAGCTACAATTTTGATTGCTGGATCAATCTTAAGTAGAGATCTTGTAATATTTTTATGCGGCTGATACTGGGTTGCAAAATGACTAAAGTTGTGGTACCTTACTGTTTTTAGGCCCATCGCCCATGTGATATAAAGATGTACTGGAAATTTGTTGTTTAGGTTAATTGAGCAATGGATTAAAAAAGAAGCAGGGTTATGTTATCCGTTCCAAGTTCATGTTCTCATCAATATTGCCTTTAATTACATATTACCATGATTAAATGTGGTAAATAAAAGGAATTATTTTTGTAGGTTAAATAAATATTACATTCCCTCTTTTTCACCGAATATGATTCTAGGTGGAAAATGATTTTCAGTATAGACCTGATAGATGTGTTGTGCGAAATATACAAATGCAAAACTGAGATTTCTTTACTAATTTTATTACAACATAGAGCCAACTTAAAAATTTCATTTTTAAATTCTGCAGCTTTTACTAGGCTGCATTCTAGTGTGTATAAATGGCCCTCTATAAGACTATTAACTACGCAGAACAAACCTGAATCAGAAATATGCATACAAAGAATCAGTATTTTGATCCTTCATGTATTGATTGAGTTGTGTGTTTTGCAGGGGTCTCTTGTGCAGTCTCTGTGCCTACATCTACTATACACAGACATTTATTCCAATTGGACAGTGTTTTTTTTGGCTTGACAGGCTCAAATTTCATCTACATTTTTTATTTTGTCTTTATTTCTTACCAGAGAATGAATTAAACATTGTTTATATATTTATATAATTTTTTATATGAAATTGTTGTGTAGTCTGTACTTGGAAATGTCATTCCCTGTATTATTTGTATTTAAAATTTTGTTTTTTTGAAATTGCTTGTTATTTAATCCGACTCGTGATATAAACGGTGCATTTTATTTTTTAAATGATTAAAAACATTAAATTTTTTCCTCCAGTGATGCGGTTTTGTCTTTTCCCTTTATATTGAAAACTAGCCAGTTCGTTTTTGAAGTGGTTTACTTTAAAAGTGAGTGATTAACAGAAAGGTGATAAAGTGCTATGATCGGCTCGGCTCGTTCATATCGTCGATGAACATGTGTCTTAAGACTTCAACACGGCTTCGGATAAACTGTGGCTTAGAGTCAACAAACCCCACGAACTCGTATATACTGTTTCATACTATAATTTGTAATGTATGTGTAATTATCGTAATAAATATTTTATCGTTATGTTTTGTGTCAGTATTTTAAATTGATCGAATGACACTGTAACAATATTGATGGAGGGTTTGCTCAACATCGGCTGAGTGGAACGAGATTTTGTCAAAACTAAGGTTTTATGTGAAATTTGTGTATATTTCCATTGTAATTTGACAGCATGAATTTTTGTATATACGGATTTAGGTAGGAACACTAATTCACCGTTGTTGGGCCACAATTGTATTTGAGTCAGCCTTGTCTATGGTGCATTGACAGTTAACTAATTTATACTCATAACTGTATGATGATTTTATTGACTTGTTTGTAAAATAAAAACATCAAAGTGATTCAAAGGGTCTTGCGAACTGATTTTAAATGCTACGTACATTTATTGTAATTATATTAAACTTGTTAAAAATCAGTTTCTAAATTTTCTGCTGAATTAAAATTGATAAAAAGTTTTTAAATGATTGATTGTTATGAGTTTTGGAGTAATGCTACTTTACAAATCATGTCCAAAAGGTGTTATTAACCTTCTCTGCCGGAAAACTCAAACTAATTCTGTCAATTTTTGTCATAATTTATCAATAGATTATTTAAACACCATTTTTCTATGTAGCCAAACCAAGTTTTTGTTTGCTGAACAGTGTATCGTGCTCCTTTCAACCTTGTGCTTTTATTTTACTTTCAGTTTAATTTTGTAAGTTTTGCAGACAACAAAGCCTTAATATAAATAATAGGCTCAAACATTTCAGCCATGTTTTTATTTGAATACCTTCATTGGCTTTTGTTATTGACACAAGCGGTTCTCAAACTTTTTCAGACAAGCCCCACTTTTAAGTCGCTGTGTTCCCCGTTCCCCCACCTAGTTTAGAAATACCCTTATGCCAGATAATTATATTTAAAAATATAATTTTTGTATTGCTTTAACTTTATTAAGGCAGTTTGCAAATGTTTATTTCTTAGCGAACAAAAACTCCTTTGTTTGAAGTGGTCTTGCTATTACAGTAGAGTCTCGATTATCCGACCTAAACCGGCCACGGCAAGGTCGGATAACACGGAAAATAATAAAAACAATGAAACCATTTTGATTTTTTGTGTGGAAATTGATTGTCAATCGTGTACGGGGACTGTCGGATAACCGAGACTCTACTGTACTTTATTTTAAAATTGTCGTTTAATGCTCAGTAAAGGTAATTAATTTTAAAACTCTTCAATGTTTGTTGTTTCCCCTTTTTGGAAGTAGCTGTGTGTAATGAATCAAAACACCATTACTTGAGCGAGTTATAAATGAGTTGCTCATCACAGCAGGATTCTGTAATTTTGGTTTTTGTATCTGAATGAAAAGATATCACATCCAAATTCACAAAATTGTTTTTATTCTTGGCTTCGAGTAATAGCACTTTTGACCCAAAAGTCAGCATTACATAGCACTTATATAAATTTTCAAATATCAAGGCGAAAATCATTGATTAGTTTAATGGTTTTAAGAATGACAAACTTGTAAAAGAGTATTGTTTTAACAACAAACTATAGTAATTTTTAAATATAGGATTTTGCTCTGTGTAAAATATTTTAAATAATAATTAATATTGTTATCTTCACGTCAACTAACAGCGCCCTCTTTTCGCCTTATTGTGCCCACCTAGGGAGTCGCAGTCCATAGTTTGAGAACTGCTGAGTTACACAGAATCTCATGAAAAACAAAAGTTTTTAAGTATGCTTATTGGTTTACAGAGTTGAGCAGTTTTCCAAATGGCGTGATCTGTGTTAAATTCAAAATATAAGTGGGTATGACAATTTAATTTATCTGTTGGGAAGCTACTGTTCCATTTCATATGGCTTTACCTATATATTGCTAAATTAGTCAAAGATAGATTATTCCATTTTCCAGTTTTAAGTCTTGAAATGTAACTATAATAAAATTATAATTTTTGCTAGACAATTGAACGGTAAAAAAGTATTTAATTTTAGAATCTACTCTTTCATAATAACCTACTTCAGTAAACCTACCTTCAGTACCTTTAGTAATTGTTAAGTATACACAATATATTTCATATGGAAATGATTTTAATTAGGGTTTTGATCGAGCATTAACATTTTAAAATAAATTCCTATGATTAGCCGTGTATTTTTATGTGTAATTATTTAAACATTGAAGAATGAAGGGTTGGTTACAATTGAATTCAATAAACTAAATTAACATTAAGGTTACCCATTTTTTGTCTACTTCACAATAAAAAATGTCCGCTCAACCTAAATAATGTAATGGTCTCCACACGTCATCATTTTATTGCTAAATCTTAAAATGGAAATGCAATTTTAATAAAAAATAGGCTTCTTATGCTGTGTACAATTTTTTATAATTTAAAATTTCATTGAAAATTAACACTTCAGCTGACAGATTGTTTTAAAGCAATAGTAAAAATCCTGAACAAAATCAATAATACTCTTTAAAATTAAATGAAAGTCGTTTATTTTCTTGTTTTTATTGTCAGGGTGAAAACATCACTGAAGGTTTCTCCTCTGATCAGATCAGTTGGTTACTCCAGTTTTAATTTACATTTTTAATCTGTGTTTGAGAAAAACATTGTATTGTTCTTGCCACTGAATCAAAGAATTGTGCAATTGTCAATATTGCTCCATTCAGAATAGTTAGTTTATCTTTTACTTTCCCGAATTGAAAGAGCTAAGTTGATTATAATTACTTGAGTGGTATATTTTTATAATGTCAAATAAGTACTAAGACAAATGCTAATTAGCAGACTTGGTTAAAATCTTTCAAGTCTGTTAACCTTTCAGACAATTGTTTAAACTTATTTCTAGGGATGTGTCGGTTGTCGGTTTTACCGGTTTTTTACAAAAATAACGAAACCGAGAACCGATGGTCTAATGTCGGTTTCGGGTTTTCAATGTCAGTAAATGCTCGTATTGGAAATAAGCATTATAATGTTGTACAAATATCGAATGACAAGCTAAACAACGTTAACAAAATAAGTGGTTGAAATAAGACTCCTCCCGAGAACTAATCACTTCCTTTTCAGTCCCAAAATAACTCTCTATGGATGTACGAGAATGAGGAAATAAGATAAGTAAACAAAGCTTGAGGAAAACATATAAGCAAACCAAGCTTGTGGCCCGAGTCACCGAGCGACCCTTAATTTGTTGTCCCATTCATAATGGCTGGTCTATTGTTCGGTTTCCGGCCGAGGGTCCCAGTAATTTATTCAAGAGTCCAGTTTCTAGTCCAGAATGCTAAAACCGAAACTGATTAACGTACAAAGACGAATGACAGCTCTTTTTTCGTCTGATAACCACAAATAAAATGTCAATTAAAGTTGTGTGACTTTCCGTTCAAGAGATGTGGATAATACAATCACTGTTTATCAAACTTCTCTATGTTGATTTCCTTCTTTCCCGACATTTTATTTCTTTCTATTCGAATTCTCCACTTTCCCAACTTTTTCGACTGCTAGACATCTTAAAATGTATTTATTATTTATTTAAAGTAGGAATTTAAAATTACAGTATATTTAAAAATATTGATCTACAATCATTAAAAAAATTATTTTTCTAAGCAAATTTGTATTCTAATTTGTATACAAAATTTAAAATCCTAAATTTAACATTATAAATGAATTTGTATTGGTCAAGAATGGTAAACATCCAAAGTGATTGTTTTATAACACAACTAACCAATTTTTTATAACACAGCTAACCAATTAAAAAAAATATGTGAGATTTACGTAACTTAAAACATAACAATTAATATGACAAATAAACATGCAATTCAAATTATTTGTTGTTATTATTTACTTTAGTAAGTTTATCTTATTTTATTAGTAAAAAATAATCACCAACCAATTGTCTCTAATTTAATAAATAATCAATTACTGACTAACATATTGTCTTTATATAATTTATTACTTTGCTATTTCAACTGTTATTAGGAATCGAGAATCGATTTGTAAGAATCGGAATAAAAAAAAATTGGAATTGACTCATCCCGAACTTAAACCTTAACATCTTATTAAAGTTTTAGTTAAAGATTATTTAGACTACGTTATTGCCCTAAGCTAACTTTATTATTTGGCTAAACAAGGTTTTAAGCCTAGGAGATTAATTAATTTTGTAATGGCCCATAATATTTAATTTAAATTCATTTAATTTGTCTTTGATTGATTACTTGTGAATTTTTAACCAACTCTCCTGCATAGTGTCTCTGCAGCAGTATTTATTGGACGAGACAGTTATTAGGCAAGTTCTTTGAAAAATAACTGAAACCGACAACTGTTTTTTGTAAAAAACCGAACCGATAAAAAATGCAACCAACCCATCCCTACTTATTTTATTACACTTATTTTATTACTTATTTTATTACATGTGAATTAAGATGAGACTCCAATCCTCTTCGTCTATTTGCTTCTTCTCCAAAGTTAATTCCTCTTCAACGGATTATCCAAATTCGTTGATTTATGGTTCATTTTAAAGAAGAACAAAGAACCTAGTAATTTCAGTGAGCAGAATTTTTTTATCACAAATAGTTCACCCATAACAAATCTTAAATTATTTGAAAGAATAAAGAGATTTTGATTTGATTTGATATTTTAAATCTTTTTTGAACAATTATTATCTGTGATAACAAAATTCTGCTCACTGAAATTGCTAGGTATTTTATTGCTCTTTAAAGTAAATCGACAATATTGGATAAACCGTTGCAGGGGGACGGACTTTGAAAGTTAATATTGGCCTTATGGAGGAAGCAGGTAGAAACGCAAAGGTTAAGGAGTCCCCTCTAAAAATATTTTTTATATTTATTTAAATTAGATATTTTTTCCTAAAGGGTCTTTTATAATTGTATTACGTTAGAAAATAACCACCATTAAAATAGCTTTCAGATAATCACTAATGTCTTGAAAATAAAAGTAGGTTGTCTTTATGCATTGTACAGTTCACACTCCTGACTTTATTATTAAAGGCAACTTCTTTAGAGATATTACGTTTTGGGGAGTTTTTACTTGTGAAAATGTTTTGTTATTTCATAACAATAAATGTATGTTAGCATAATGTATTCCATATGAAAACTTGTTAAAAGTGTTGCTCCATTGTGTACAGATGACGGTATTTTGCATGTTGATAGCCTATTATGAACTTTCATACTCGACAGAAAACACTAGTAGGATGTTGTATTTACTTTGTAATGTAAGTAGGTTATTTATGTAATTGACAAAAAATAATAATTGTTAGGAATATGTGGAACATTAACTGCTGTAAAAAGGGAGTAATTTTTCATACATAATTATTTGTTAATACATTAATTCACTTGCTACGATTTTGTTCAAATTTGTTCATGACGATTTTTAAACCAGAAACGAAACTATAATGTTATGTTAAAAATTTAAATTGTTTAATAGAATATTGTAAGAAATAGTATTTGTGGTTATTTTTGTTCTACATTAATATTGGCATAACTGTAAATAAACTAGGAAATTAATTATTGGATGTGTTTTGATGACCCGTGTGTCAACATTAGTTGAGTCCGCTTCATTGTTGGCGAGCTATTAATCGATGGTTCCAGTGCTTACCTTGGAAAGTCATAAAAATTGATTTCGGAAAACATCTCAAAACTATGAGAAGACTTAAAAACATGAGCCAGGTAATCCTCTTCATCACAGTGTCCAGAGTAGGTATCGTCATCATGGTAGGTATCATAAGCAAGATGCTCAGAAGATCAGTGATGTCAATGGGGCCCACCAGCTGCTGTTTGTAATACAACAAGGCCGGGTGTGCACTGCCGACTATCGCAGTCAAGCGCACGAACCGCAGTTCTCAGAATAGTGGAGCCTCTAATGGAGTTTCAGTCAAGTCCTGTTTGAAACAATGGCAGCCCCGTCCACTGATGCACATTGCCAACGTGTTCAGTCGTAGCAAACGGTAGCAAAATGCTGCGACTGATCGTGTCGGCAGTGTGCACCAGTGGACAAGGCTGCCATTGTTTCAAACGGTAGCAAAATTCTGTGATTGATCGTGTCGGCAGTGTGCATCAGTGGACAAGGCTGCCATTGTTTCAAACGGTAGAAAAATGCTGTGATTGATCGTGTCGGCAGTGTGCACCGGTGGACAAGGCAGCCATTGTTTCAAACGGTAGCAAAATGCTGCGATTGATCGTGTCGGCAGTGTGCACCAGTGGACAAGGCTGCCATTGTTTCAAACGGGACTTGACTGGGGGCTGCGTTAGTGGCTCGACTTTACCGAGAACTGTGGTTTTCAAACGCAACTACGATAGTATGCAGTGTGTACCCGGCCTAAAGCTCCCGTCTGTCAAAACTAGACTATTGCCTGATGTTGCTGTGGTCATTATAATTTGAGTTGAACTGGAATGTGATGTCACTGGTGCCCAACCAACAGCAGACCGAGCATGATTCCTACCGTATAATTATTCTAGATGCTGAGCTATTCATCCTGTTGACCCCGGTATGATAGGGCAGGGATATATTCATGTATGTGCACCAGGGTGAATTATGCCTTTTTGTGGCTAAAAGTAAGCCTATATACACCAGTGGTATTTTTTATCGTTTCTAAAGGGAACCATCTAAACCCTTCACTTGCCACTATCTAAGTCTAAGGATAACCTGTGACAGCATCCTTAGACTTGCAAAGAATAACCTGTGTGAGTATTCGATCTTCAAGCTTTTTCGAGTTGATTTATTGCAGAGGGTCGGCTCGGTTCGAGGTTTACAAAAAACCTATTTTAAGCTGAATATTTAAATGTCGACAGTGAAAACAGTTGTTTACAAAAGTAAATTTAAAGCAAAAACTTTCCAGAATCAATGTTGGAATTCTCGTATTTTGCATCGGTAGAGCTCCATAACAGATAATTCAGCAATGCTAATGCTTTCGGCCCTTCGTTTAAAAAAATAACGAAATATAAAAGTACAAATATTTTAAATTGTCAACCTGATCAACCAATGATTAGATCTACTTTCTCTACGCTCAACAATCACTTCAAGTGACAAAATTCTGTTTGCAGTACAGTGTTGCCGTTGCCCAGTTGAATTGTGCAATATTTCAGGTTAATAATAATTAATACAACAATCCTACTGCTCCAGACTGTACCCCAGCAAAAAACTGAAATCCATGAAAACACATTTTCTATCTGTTTGAAAATGTAAGCGGTACAGTCTTTACTGCAACTTACAATTTCGTACATTACACAATCATAACTCCCTGGAATCAGAAATTACGTCTGGCAACACTGTTGATTGCGAATGTCTTAAGACGTCGAGTGAAGATATGGTTATAATGTAATAATGATCAGCATGACCAATGACCAGGGACAAGGTTGTAGGTGATGAACGCCAAATGGTGACGGCGGCGGTGTTTTGGTGTGCAGCCTAAATAGTACTCTCCAAAAAATGTATTCTTAAAAAATCTTCAAGTGATATTAGAATCTATAGTTCTTAACGAGATAAAGTGAGTAGAAATACAACTGTAGTTGTTAAAGTTAACAATTATTGTCACATCGCTGTTGTAATACTTTACAAATCAAAATCACTAATTTATTGCGAGATTCACATTCAAATAGTTACGTGTAGCACATTATAATACCGGTGGTCATATCATTTTCAAGGTTATACTTGATTATATTCTATGAACGCCTCCCTAACCAAGAGTAAGACACGATCAAATTGGCACAGAGTTTTGTTTTGCTACATCTGTGCGATTAATCATATTACTAATGCCGAGGGATTGTTTGAATTTGTGAATAAATGTCGTAGAGAGCATTTCAATAAATGTTTCTTTACAGTACTTATTTTGTTATTTTTGCACTGTAGGTCTTTACTTAGATCTATTGAAAATAGGGCTAATGAATATAGAAGAAGTGAATGAAACATGACCAATATTGAAAGTATAAAATTATAAGTTCAAAAATTTTGCTTGGGTCATAAAATTACTACAAATTCCCCCTAGAGAAAATTCCTATAAAAAAGCTCGGCTCAAGAAAGCTTGAAGCTCGAGAACTTGGAAAAAAGCTCGGTTTGAGTCAGAAATCACTATTCGGTTTGAGTCTAGTTATCACAAAACCAGGAAATTCTCTAAAAGTCAGGTGCGTCTAGCATTGAATCTTCTCAAGATTTATAGATTTTCCTCAGGATTGTCCTGACAATGTGAGGCCAACTCTCTAACTACTACTATGCTATAAAGCCAGTTAAATTTTAGGAAAATTTACTAATCAGCATTAGTAATGATGACAGTAGATCAGTTTGGTTAGTCCATCAGTTCACAGTCTATTACAGTGGAACTAGAATCTCAAGAGACTGGTCAAAAAATCTAATGTATCCAAAGATTTGAATTGAAGTTGCTTGAATAATTCCAATTTCTTGGAAAAATGTATCGTTGAAGAAATAGTTTGTTGAATAACTTGCACTTTTAGACAGGTGTGTGAAGTCACACACAACTGCTAAACAGGGATGGATCGAAAGTGGGGTGAGGGGTACTATAACCTAGTAGTGTTTAATTTGTGTCAAGCAGTTACTTGAAGCAGCTGCAGCTAGTTCCATAGAGCCCGTGCAACAGCTTCCAAAACCATTTCCATGTATAGCTAATTTAATTCAAGCTAGCTATTTTCGGAATGATCCGCTGCAGCTGTTTGTGGAATGAATTTTGCAGCGCTAACAACAGCTGCATCGAGCTGAATCCTTGTTTACTTGGAACGGTTGTAACTGTTTCCACTCTCAGAGCATTGGAACTAAATAGTTCCAGTTTTAGCTGCTGTCACACACCCCTAACTTGGTAAGTGGCTCTAGGTAGTAGTGATACCTATATATTTGCATTGGAAATTCGCTGAGTATGCAGGTTTGCTGCGACGGGGGTATTTATTTATATCTGATTGACTTTGAGTGAGCACTTAATTTTTCGCTTTTATTCACCTCGAAACAACCATCGTAGTCGAGAATTCATTTGATAAAACTAACAAGCAGCCAGTTGGTCAAATGTTTCGATATCGAACCGATGTGGGACCGCCTGTGTAGGTGTTAATGTGCTCACCAAAGGTAATTTTTGTGTAGTTCCTTGGTTAATGAACTACAAATAGTTGAGTTTGATTTAAACTTGAGTTTACTGAGGAATGCAAGTGAGCGAAGCGAACTCCAAAAGGGGGTTTGGGGGTGAAGCCCCCAATGGCGATAAGCCTAGTATAATATACACTTATTTATGAATTTGAAGAATAGTGTTTTTGGCATCTGGGGGCCTCAAAACAAAAATTTATCATGGTCCCGGGCCTAGGTCTTACCATGCCACCTACGGTAATAGCTTCTTCACTATAGGGGAAATTTGGTAAAAGCATTCGAAACTGGATAATTTTCATACAAATCGAAAAATAACCTTCTAAACTTCCATTTCATTATATGAATGATCCTTCTAGCAGCAATATATCAACGTTATTGAGAGCTGCATTGTCCGAGGACTTCCTTAAAACTCCCATGTTAACTGTCTCAGGTTTACCAGTTTTGAGGCTGACATTGAGTACAGCAATTAATTGAAGTTGTCATTACATATGGTAAATCTTTTGACTGTCCATTATGGAAAACTTCCCTTTCACCTTTGGTCCCTCTATTTGCACCGGCTAGGGACAGAATCTCCGGGTTTGGTCCCCAACCTGCCAACCTGAGAATGGATGGTCCCTGGCTGTTGTACATGTATACCCCTGTCAGTTGAGTTGACCAGTTGGAGGGCAGAATACCCTGTTTGAGAGCCTCATCCCAGCTGTCACAGGGGCACGGGTGTTGGCCCTCTGCAGGGTCGATTTGGCTGCCGTCCCATCCCACCCTTTCCTTTCCTACTATATCCTATCTTTCCGGCAACCTGCGCAAAATTCCTGCTTGTGGAAGATGTGACTAGCAGCTATGCTGGGGTTTCCTAATCCGCAACAATGATAATGAATGATGAGAGTTACATTTGAATGACAATTTGCGCGCGAGTCGACTACGCCTCGCTTGTGTTGCAAAATTGCCAAACACATGACGTTTCAAAAAATCAGAGAGAGGTCAATTTTGTTTCTTTTCAAAAGCGAGTGGTAAGACTGAAATGACTAGGTTCCTATTCCTAGGGAATATTGCGCAGGTTACCGGAAATATAGGATATTGTTAGCAGATAAGATTAGCAGAACATTGTTCCTTTAATTTTAATCAGTATGACCTTAGTAAATTGCTTAGTATTCATTGAATTAGAGACTAATTGCTCAGAAAGTACCATATTTAAATTCAACCCTTTTATTTGACTCACCTAGGGAGGTGTATTGTATAACTGGAGGTAACACTGATGAACAAAACTGTGAGCCGTTCTTTCCAAATTTTGGTGAGGCAAAGAACTACTCGCTGAAATCGAACAAGTCGACAAAGTGAATCAAACAAGTATTGTATTTGTTTATTTCCTCATAATTAATAATGTTTCACGGAAAGATTAGATAGTAAATCAAACGAAACAATGAATTTACTCCCAACTTGTATTACTTTTATTACAATGATTTGCATGAGTCGATTCACTTATAGGAATAAAACAGCTAATCAGGATAGTTCAAAGAACGATACATTTGTCTCACCAGTTTACCAACCTGACAAAATCACCGGCTCAATTTTTTTACCAAAATCGTTAAGCAGTGTTACCTCCAGTTATACAATAAACCTCCCTAGATTCACCCCAAGATTGGTACTGAGTGAAGAATTTTTTGTAGCAGATTGGTAAACCACCTCCATTTTTAGCGAATTTCCCCTATAGGGAAGAAGCTATTACCGTAGGTGGTATGGTAAGACTTAAGGCCGAGACCATGATAACTTCGTTTTGAGATCCCCAGATGCCAAAAACACTATTCGTTCAAATTTATATATATATATATATATATATATATATATATATATATATATATATATATATATATATATATGTGTGTGTGTGTGTGTGTCCGTTACCGCGATAACTTTTGAAAGAAACACCCGATTTTGTTTAAATTTGGCACAAATGTGGAGAGTAGCATTTATGACTTAGTTCGAAAACCAGATCGATCACACTATGGAACGGGGGTTTTGTGGGGGTTTACAATTTTCCAAAAACCGGTTTTTTGCAAATTTGACCCGAAAATGTTAAAAACACTCAATTTTGGTTATAGTCATTTTATAGAGCTTAAAAAAACAAATAATTTAGTATTTTGAATCATTAACCTAGGTTAAGTGGTTGCGGGAAAAATCCAAAAAAACATGTCCCATGTTAATCTTATGGGAAAAAGGTTTTTAGATTTTTCTGAGATAGTTTTACTAAAAACTTCACATTTCTGTTTATTAATGTGTTTAGCTCAACAAAACAAACATTTTGGTGTTTTAATCGTTGTTCTACTACGTCCAACCGTTGCAGAGATATTCAAAGTGCTAAACACAGTACGTTGTCCAATGTTATCCTTATAGAGAATAAATAAAATTCTATATCTCGATTATTTATGAATGTATATTGATGAAACTTGGTATGTGGCTTCAACTAGTTGTGGTATATTGATATTAGCACAAAAACAAATTTTTTGCTGATAGTCCCCGTAGCAGCAAACCTGCATACTCGGCCCCCATGTTATTCATATGGAGAATAAGTAAAGTTGTATATCTCCCTTAATTATGAACCTACATTAAGAGAACTTGGTATGTAGCTTCACCTGGTTCAGTTGTATTGATAATTGCAAAAAAAAAACACATTACTTATCTTCCTCGTTGCAGCAAACATGCGTCCTCAACCCTAATGTTATTCTTATGGAGAATAAATAAAATGCTATATATCACTTATTTATGGGTGTATTTTTGTGAAACTTGGTAAATAGCTCTATGTAGTAGTGAGTCACATATATATGCATTGGAAATTCGCTGAGTATGCAGGTTTGCTGCAGCGGGGGTATTATATTTGTATGGGGAATGGGGACAGTTTGAAAGAAAGAATACATACACTTTAATAGAACAAGCCTAATGTTCTGAGATATTATAACTTCAAGAGTAATCTAACTAATTATGAACTATAATTTTCTAAATTTAATTGAATATCTTTAAATCACTCTTAACTTCATTGAAAACCATTGGACTTTCCTTTTGGGTACATCAAAATTCTCATCGTATTGCAAATTTGTAAACAAACCTAGTTTGGCTAGTAAATATTCTTTCTTTCAACAAACGTTATTTAACCCTTTGAGTGCCACGCAACGATATATCGTTGTGCACGGAACATCCGAAAAATACTTCACAACGATATATCGTCGTCGGTGGTCTTACCGAAAAATACATTGCAACGATGTATCGTTGTTATAGAAAATTTTTCTTACGTCATTACTTTTTATTATTTCTTTCAGGTCATTTCCAGGATATTTTCTAGCTCTATAAATCTAGTATTTATTTGGTGAAAATCTTATATTTGAACAATGTTTATTTATCTGAAAAAAATATAAAAAATTTCCCGCATGTATAATATGTACCTATTCAAATTTTTTATATTTTATTTTTTAGATATTATATATGTGCATAATATTATAGCTAAACTTTAAACTTACAAAGCAAAAAAGTTTCATAATAATATCTTACCAAATAAAAAAGTTATTGATTTTATGTACAAAACCCTTGCAAAATGTTGATTTTGTGTATCGTTATAGAAAATTTTTCTTACGTCATTACTTTTTATTATTTCTTCCAGGACATTTCCAGGATATGTTCAGGTAAACATATACTCCATAAATATACGAGGCCTAGTTAGTCTGCTTTATGAAATAATATTGTAATAAAACTTAAACCCTTGAATAAAGTTAGGCTCTCTTGTGTACTAATTTACCGTTTTTATATATTTTTACATTTATGGAAATAACTCGTCCGCCTACAGCCCAAATTTAATGAAACCTTCAAGAAATATTTTGGGAAACATGTCCTCTATAAATCTAGTAGTTATTTGGTGAAAATCTTATATTTGAACAATGTTTATTTATCTGAAACAAATAAAAAAAAAATTAAAAGAAATTTCCCACATGCATATACTGTATGTATTCAAATTTTTTATTTTTTATTTTTTAAATATTATATATGTGCATAATATTTTAGCTAAACTTTAAACTTACAAAACAAAAAAAAGATCATAGTAAAATCTTACCAAATAAAAAAGTTATTAATTTTTTTGCAAACCCTTGCAAAATGTTGATTTTGTGCCTGGCACTTTTTGGATATACTCTGTTAAAAACTCTGGCACTCTAGGGATATGACGACAAAAAAAATCTGGCACTCAAAGGGTTAAGTCAGCAAGAATACACCCCCTGAGGGTACAGTTCCACAGACGTACCTACGATATATTATCGAATGAAAATATCGATTGAAATTCGGTATTTATTATCGATCGAATTAATGGTTATTATCGCTATTTCCAACAATATTTATACCATATTAAATCATCTGTTATGAAATATAATTTGTTTAATTTGTTTATACTATTTCCTTTCCTTGGTAAGTGAACTAAAATGAACTCTACCTTTATCGTAGGGAAGTCTCATTTTCTAATGAAGATCCATTTGAACACTTCTTAAAAGCAGTACAAAAATTGTACCCTGATTTGTAAATAAGTCTTAATCTGTTGTGTTTTGTTGGGTACATATTTTTTGTTAGTACTGTATGTGTTGTTATTTTAAATTCGTTTCATGTTTTAGCCCTTGTTAATTTGTTTAATATATTTGGTTATTTACGTTTAATCTGTTCTCATTTAATTAGTATACAATCGATTCAAAATATCGTATTTCAATCAAATTCCAATCAATATTTAATATTTATAATCGATCGATAGTTTAATTCGATATTATATCGATATTTATAATCTATCGATATTTTAATTCGATAATATATCGTAGGTTCGTCTGCGGAACTGTACCCAAAAACTATTTGAATGGCAACTCAATCTCTTTTTTCGATAGGCGAGTGAGTGCAGTGAACGAGCTCATATTGAAAATGATCGAGTATTTGACATAAAAAAAAATCAATGCCTCTGCGACAGCAACACGCCTAATACCAGCTAGTATTTATATAAAAAAGATACCTACCTTGTGTGGGTTATCGTGTCACTAACTACAGCAAACAGTTCTACGGCTACACACTACAAGAAGGAAGAAACCAGAGTAGAAAATATATTTATTGGTAAGAAAGAGGTATTTGTGAGCTATTTTGCATAGCCTAAAGGAATTTTGCAAGGTATTTCACCACTTGTTATAGGTTTAAAGATAGGCTTGTTTCATGGCAGCCATTGCCAATCCACGATGATAGCGTCCTTTTAACAATCACCATTCCCCGACCCCACTAGAGCATATTATTAATAAAAGATAATTTAGATCCCGATTCAATTAAGAGACAGTTAAAGTAACAAATAAAAAGTAAAGAGATAAGTAAAAATTTCAAACACTGCAAAATATTGATATTTAATTGGGTTTCTGGGGCTGTGCAGTCATTAACAAACTAAGGATCCAATGGGTTAACTTAATCCTCGGTTTAAATATGAACCTTGTTGGGCTCACACTCGTTAGCAAAACGATAAACATCACTTAAACGGTATTTTCTAACTTGAAGAGTAAAAAATAACAATTTTAGATGGCGGCGTCTCATATTCCCCATGCTAGTATACAGGCGGCGAGGCACGCGATAAATCCTCTTGCAGCGTTGCCAATTCTACTATGCCGCGGCCTTCCTTAAAGGCGGCTATGATTATGGCCGCTTTTTTATTTATTTATTTTTATTAAGAGTTTGAATTATCCAAAATAGAATCATAATTAGTCAAGTTTTTTAACATTGTTTATATAGAACATGCTAGGGACCAAACAACAAATTTGAATTATATAGAAGTTCGAGCTATCCACGTTTGTAATAACATAGATGAGTCTTGAAACTCACTACCTAAGTTGTTACCTGGATGTGAAGTTCCTCACAAGCGCTCCTAGTGGGTGGCGGCGCAACTACAACCACTGCCATGTCTACTGAATAGTGACAGATACCATAACAGCACAGTCGAGAAACTCTACCATCCTCCAAAGTGGTGTTGGGAATCAGGGCTGTTTGCGCTACCAAACGCCAGGATCGCTAGTATTTTTATACTAGGAGTACGCTCAAATATTTGCGTAATGGGATGACCGAACTCAGAAATGGTAGATAGAAGTTACTGCTGTTGCCTAAGTTCTAACGGAAATTTGATCACAAAATATTAAATCAATACTAGTCCTGGGGACTGTAGGAAAATATTTACTTTTCATTTGGTTAATTTTAGGTCATAGGATAAATCGTTCATAATTATATTATGTTAGAGGTGCAAATTCTTCAACAAAAAATAACATGGTAAGTTGCCTATGCAGTGAGGTACATTGGAAATTAGCTGAGTACGCAGGTTTGCTATGACGGGGGTATTTAAATAAAATAAACTGAAAAAAGAATACAGCTGGCAGAGGTATATACGAAATAAATGGCTGCTTAAGTTTTTTTAGTTATGGGAATAAGAGCAGTTTTAACTAACAACCTTACACCCTTGCCACATTACAGAACTGCACAAGGAATGACATTATCCATAACCATGGATTTTGCTACAGTGCCATTATCCATGACCTGTCTGTAGTTATCATTCCGATAACTCTCAAACTTCTATACAAAAGATGTTTTTAAAGGTATCTTAACCTAATAACAAGTTTTGCTGTTGTTTTTTATGAATAATTGATATCTGTGCAACCTCTTTACGTAATAAGGCCTGACAATCCCAGTTACACCAGGAAGATATAATATTTAATCACATTAACAAATAAATTCATTGTCTGCATTAATATGATGCGGCCGATCAGCAACCAAATTTGTCATCAAGTAACATCGTAAAAATAAATTCTTTCTCGATTACTCTCGACCTCGAAATTAAATTATAAGAATTTACAAGACACAAGTAAAATAACTCTGGATAAATTGACGAACAAAATTACTCTATTGTAACCAAACTTCAAATTGACAAACTAGAGATTACTCACAAAACTTATTTATTTGGTGATTTATGTGTTGGAAGAGATGGAATTAACGAGTTGGAGGTGTGCAATGCCTTTAAACGGGAACAACAGCTGCAAGCCGGCACCTATAATAGCGGACAAATAAATTGCCAGTTGAGGGCGTCATTTGCCGGGCTATCAACCAAAATCAGCCAATAGTAGACATGCTGATTTGCAATTCAAAACCAGCTGATTGGAAAACTGTCAAGTGATATTGTTCTATGGCAACAGTGACAGCGCACAGCCATGCTATTGGCTACACTCCAACTGTCAATTTATTTGTCCCAGGAGAATACCTGGGTTTTTAGATTTTTTAATGTATTATTTGACACATGTAGGATGCTATGGGTCGATTTTGTACCGAGAAGTTTTTGATTTTTATCACTGGGGTAGAGGCTTGTATCTAATGCTGGTTCAAACGCTGCCAAAGTTGAGAAAGGTATCCACAGAGTTAATAGTTAATAACTAATAATTAATATGATTAATAAGGAAAATTGATACAACAAATGTTTATAACAATATATATTCTCTTAATAATAACAAGTACAGTCTATTTTATAGGAGAACTTATTGATTACTGAAAACAAGTCAAACATTAATACTTGAAGGCATATTATCGAGCATTTAAAGACTTCATTGTTGAATATTTTGAATTTAAAAAATCAAATGTGTTAAAAATGATTTGTAAAACATTTTGTCTGCAGATTAAAAAAATATTAAAATATACTAGGATTAACATTTCAATAAATACCTGCACATAGTGATACAAATTTCAATTTATAGCAATTTAAAATTGGTAAATTACACTATTTCAACAAAAAAATCTATTTTTTATAATTTTTATAATAAGAAAGATTTTCTGCAGGTTTATAGAATGTGATAAATGTATTTAATTTACCCACACAAATTATCTAAAATCTACAAAACACACGGGTTAAAATAGGTATAAAAGTAATAAATTCGTTAGAAACTCTGGTATAATTCACTTGTACTGTAAAATCACTCTGGAATGATAGCTGTGCCCACCGTGAGTCTACAGACTTATTTATCATATAAATTGAACAGTCTTCAATATCTTTGAGCCTTTATCATAATCATACATAACACCACCCCAAACCCAGTTTATTATCCTTTTGGTAAACCGCTTTACAACTTAGCTTCTGCTGATATTAAAGACTTCAACTTTTGCGTCAACATAATGTTTCCTTTGATCTTCAGTTTTCCTTTCATGAATGCTGATTGTGGATTAAGTTTCCCGAGAGCCTAAAAAGTAAAACAAGGATGTGTAAAGATAATATAGCTTCTGTTTTAGGTTCTATGGATACAGTTTTTTTTGCATAGTAGGACAGACATTGGACTGATAAAACACTAGTAATATTATATTATGTAGTATTCTAGTGTGAGTGTTATTATTGTGAAAGAAAATACGTTTAGCGAAAAATTGAACAAACATTGCTAAAGCTCTTACAATGACGAGAAAACTGTGCTACATTTATGACACTTAATTTCTTATTGAATACTCAGTATACTGATTTTTATTAAGTAACATGGACATGTGTTTTATCACAAAGACAAAAAATAATGTTGTTTGTGACACTATAAGTTAACTGTTAGGTTTGCAAAGGAAAAGCATTTGGCTTGGGAGTTTCATTGAGAAAAGGTGGGATACACAGCTAACTAACCTAAAGGAACTGGTTCAGATGAGGACAGCAACAAAGAAAGTATTTTTACACACATATTACATAATATTTTGTCTCCATTTGAGACTTCTTCAGATGTAGAGAGAGACTGTCAGTTAAAATACTATTTGAATATGAGCTTGTTCAGTTTTGCCAACAATAAAAACACCAACACTAATTTCTTGGAACTATATACATATAATACACACTATTGAATGAAATGTTTCAGTTAGCTGTGTAAGGAAGGGTAGGTATGGAAAGGTGTTAACTGGGATCTTTTATCTAATATTCAGGTTTGGTGGGGCCCTTGAATTTGTTACAAATTGCTAAGCTAATTCCCATCTCCTGATCAGTGAGCTATTACAATGTTTTTTGGGGAAGGATTTCAAGGCTTTTGTTGTGAAACAGTCATCAAACTGGCGGCTGTGAATCTGGGCATGTTGTGCTATTGGTTTTTCTTTATTAGTTTTTACATCATGTCGGTGTCCATTCAAGCATTTCCTGAGTGTTTCGGTGGTTAGGCCTATATATTGAGCGGGGCATTGTGTACATTCTAATTGATAAATGAGATTTTCAGAACAGCAGGTATGGTGGCCTTGGATTTTGTATTGCTTTTGATGGTATGAACTAGTAAAAGATTCTGATGGTTGGTTGATTTTGCAGGATTTACATCTATTTTCGTTGCATGGATATGAGCCTGGAGATAGTTTTTCTTTAGATGAGTTTGATGGGTCAGGTAGTTTTGGATGTACTAGAAGGTTTTTTAGGTTCGGAGGTTGTCTGTAGACCAAGGTGGGAGGTTTCTGTAGAAGGTTTGGCTGGAAGATTCTAGAATTTTAAATCCTGTTTTAAGGAGACTGTTTAGCGGTTGTATGCCAGGGTGGTATGTGGTTATCAGGTTCAGGTGTTGTTGTTTATTGGCATTTGATTTTGTACATTGCTTTTCGGCAGCAGCTATCTGAGATTTCACTAAGTTTCTAGGATATCTTCTGTGTTCTAGGGCCTTATAGCCCTAGAAAACAGAATTTACATGTTTTCTAGGTATTTGTGTAATTTGTTAACTCTTACTGGGGGTATCACAGTGTAAGAATTGTTTAAATTCTTACACTGTGGTTTAAAAGAACTGAAGTAGGTGAAGTCATATACCAGTTTTTATTAATTTATATTCATAATTAAGGGAGACATACCATTTAATTATGATCCATAAGAATAACATAGGGATGAGTACGCAGGTTTGCTGCTACGGGATCCTTTGGCAAAAAAATCATTTTTTTTGAGCAAATATCAATAGACCACAACCAGATGAAGCCATATACCAAGTTTCGTCAGTATACATTCATAAATAAGCGAGATATAAAATATTTCTTTTCCTCCATAAGAATAACATTAGACAACGTACTGTGTTTAGCACTTTCAATATCTCGGTAACCAATTGACGTAGAGAAATGATCAAAATACCAAATTGTGTGTTTTTTTAAGCTTAATCCAATGGTGAAAACTAAAATTTGAATATTTCAAAAATGATATGTAAAAAATTCAAAAAACCCATTTTTGGGGTACAAAATCCCCCCAAAATACCCCTTCGGGTAGAGCGATCTGGCTGGTTTTCGAACTTAAAGTCATAAATGTTGCTTTACACGTTTGTACCAAATTTCATCAAAATCAGATAATTTTTACGAGAGTTATCGTGCTCATGGACACATTATGTATATATATATATATATATATATATATATATATATATATATACATACACAGTTTTGAACGAATGGTGTTTTTGGGGTATGGGGACCTCAAAACGAAAAGTTATCATGGTCCCGGGCCTAGGTCTTACCATACCGACTACGGTAATAGCTTCTTCCCCATAGGGGAAATTCGCTAAAACCATAGCACAACATGCCCAGATTCACAGCCTCCAGTTTGATGACTGTTTCACAACAAAAGCCTTGAAATCCTTCCCCAAAAAACATTGTAATAGCTCAATGCTCAGGAGATGGGAATTAGCTTAGCAATTTGTAACAAATTCAAGGGCCCCACCAAACCTGAATATTAGATAAAAGATCCCAGTTAACACCTTTCCATACCTATCCTTCCTTACACAGCTAACTGAAAAATTTCATGCAATAGTGTGTATTATATGTACATAGTTCCAAGAAATTAGTGTTGGTGTTTTTAGTGTTGGCAAAACTGAACAAGCTCACATTCAAACAGTATTTTAACTGATAGTCTCTCTCTACATCTGAAGAAGTCTCAAATGGAGACGAAATATTATGTAATATGTGTGTAAAAATACTTTCTTTGTTGCTGTGCTCATTCTAAACCAGTTTCTTCAGGTGAGTTAGCTGTGTATCCCACTATAAGTTAACTGTATAATTTTACTATTGTGATTTGTCACAAAAATCTAGTGTCAACTTTTAGTTGACAAGTCTATATAGTATTCTTAACAGTTTTGTTGTTTTAAATTACACTGTTATGTTGAAACAAGTAACATGTTATCATGCAAAAATTGGGAACCTGTGAGGTGGTTATCCCACTAACCCATAGGCCTAGACTTGCGAGCTAGTTCTGTTCCTACCTTATCATTTTAAAAGTCTGTGAATTGGAATAAAAAATTTGTGTTTTTAAATAAATGAATGTCATATTTTAATTAAAATATAGTTTTCTTTCAGTTTAAAGTGTCGTAGAGGCACACACACAGTAAACATAAGTAAAAAGTAGCAAAATCAGTGTTGACCATGTGCAACTCACAAATAATTAACCGATCTCGACAACTTCCAAAAAAGCCTGCCACCGTTTATTTTACTTGGGCCCTCCCACCGATTTAGCCACAGATCGGTTAACTCATTGAGAGTTGCATGACTGGTCAGTTTTGATCATGAGCGGGAATAGAACCTGCGAAAAGAAGGCCTGGCCAAGGTATTTCTGTGACAGCCCAAAATCCCTAGACTAATAAACGCCGTAATTGAATAATTACTGTTTGCCGTTCCTACTAATTAAATTCATACCGTTACTAAAATCAATAACTGGAAGTAAGAAACGGTACTCTCCATATTCATATTTTATGTTGAGGAGTTGGCTGGTACAAAATATAAATTAACCACTAGGCACTAGAATATTTACTCCAACTTAATCCCAACTTCGACGCACCCAGAGGCTGGCCGGATGTCGGCGTCAGTTAGGAATGCGCAAGTATCAGCAGTAGGCCCCAGGCGCAAAGACTCGGTGCTTGATAGTTTTGAAAACGACAAGTGAATTGATAGGAAACAGCACTTAGCAGGAAGGCTCCTGTGACGTCACGCGCTGAGCTCGCCTGTGATTGGTTGAAGGGACTCGGCGTCGGGAAGCGAGGATAAGGCGTCTGCCTCAGTCCCCAAAAAGTTGCGTTGAAATCAGCATGCATCGAGTCTGCCTCTCCCTGTCCAATTATTAATTAGCCGCTTTCCAAATTTTAATTGTGTGACTCTAATTAACTTAATACATTTGTTACCTGTAAATTCAGTGTGTGTCTTGAAATAAATGTATGTTTATTAGAAATATGTCGTTGATTTACTGAAAAGTACCATGAGGTGTTTGGTAGCGTTACATTTCTACGATGTAGACCACACGGCCACCACGACTAGTGGTCCAGCGGCGTTATATAGGTTAGTAGGCAGTCCGCGCCCCTAGCAGAGAGGAACCGTAGCTGCCCGTAGTCATTAGTTAGAGATTTTGCTACTAGAGTTGAGCACCAATCGGACCCCATTATATGTTATAAATTGTGAATAGAATACAATTACTAGGCCAATGGGTTAAAAAAGGAATAGAAAGCAGGGATAAAACATCAGTCCTCACCATGTCCACCATGTCATCGTCGTCTATGGTGAGGGTCGTGTCAGCCTTGGTCCCCGTCGCAGGCTCTCCCTTGTATACGGAGCCATTCTTCAAATCCAGAGCTGAAAACATAAACACAAAATAATCGGTTATAAAATGATAGGCCCATATGGTTTTATTGAAATGGAACAGTAGGATTACCCTCGAAGGATTGGATTCCACTGTTGAAAGTTACATACCGAGCACATTATTTTACATATATAAATATATATATATTTATATAGCGATAACTGACCACATCAATCACAAGGCACTGTTCAATATAAAGAATAGACATTTTAAGTAAAATTACTTTTGAATCAAGATTGAGATTTCCTGTGTAGCCTTGTTCGGACGATTTGAAGAAGACTTGCAATATCCAAAGTGGTCAAGAGGCTTAAAACCTCAGATAATCGGACGTAAGTGGGTTTCTGAGGTTACGAATCACCAATCGCATTTAAATGAGAAAATTAGAGTTTAATTGTTGTATTTTTGGTCAAATAAGTCACGTTTATTTTCAAAGATAAAAGTTAAGGTTTGCTAATGTGTCAATTATTTCTGAGTATCTTATACCAGAAAATTATCTTATCGACCGAGAAACTTATACTATATTAGCTAACTTACAACCTTAGGAGGGGAGGTGAAAGGACCAAATCCTACTCAAATATACTTGATTCTATACTAATAAGTAGGTAGTGTAGGTAATGTGCAGCTCACTTGAACTTAAACTAATCTAAAACAGTGGCGTAACCGCAGGGCCTGCGGTGTGGGGGGCCCACGGGCCTAAGGGGCCCGCAAACCGAGGTGGCGGGGCACACGGGCCGATGTTAAAGCGCTGGCGGACCCGCATAATGGGATGAAATTATTATATTTAATTTTGAAAACATTTCAAAATAGCAATAATGTTTTGTTGGTAAAACTTTAGGAATAATTTTTTTTGTCTAGTAATAGATCTTACATTCGTTGTGATTAGGGTTTAATAAATTACACACTTTAAAACTGCAATAAGTTTTATTATTTTAATTTTCCTCAATTCTAAGTACTTTAAAAGTTAACTTTAAAGTGAGCTATTTTACAGATATTTCATCATTTTGCATAACAATTTAAAACAGTTGTTAGTGGTGACAGTAAAGTTTTTGGGGGTGAATCAGCATTAGGATGGTAATAAATGATAAATCGGGGGCACATGATCAGGGTTCGTAGAGCTCTCATCACAGGTGTGATAATTTCCATAAGTGTAATGTTCGCAGCAAAGATGTCTTGCGATTATGTCCAGCTGATGCACAAATCAACAACAACAGTATAAGTAATGCCAACCTTACAGGGGATAATAATGGTTCAGCTAGCTATTTTAAAATTGTCACTGGACAAGCAGAAAGAAAGTTTAAACCCATAATCCATTAATCAAATAAAATAAATAAATCACAATAATAATTAGTTTTGTAAAATAACAGGTAATAAAATTATGTAATTAGTTAAACAATGTTTATTTTAATTACAATGATGAGGAAAATATGGTACGCGTACGATAAATATCATGTTTCCAGCAACACTGCAGATTGGATTGGTAATCACGTGACCTTACAGATGTTTTACGATGTCTCTTTCGGTTAGCTAGAAAACTTAAATATACCGACTGCACAGACCTTACTAAGTATCTATGGACCTTGGCACATGATAAGATCCTTTTCAAAACCTCAAGGTACAACCGTAAACGATATAGCGGTCATTTTTCTCCAAACTGAATCTGAATCCACTCCAAATGCCTTTTACACATTTGGGTAGGAACAGAACGAATTCCTGAACTGGGATTGATGTTATGAGGCTTCACGTTTGACTCGACACTTGTCGAATTAATTCTTAGGTATTTTATGCTACATTGACGTGATGAAACCATTACAAATATTACAGCTAGCCTAAATGAGAACCTTTGGGCGTTATTAAATCGCTAAACGTATACAATGCTGGAGGATGGAACTGAAGTTATGTATTTTGGAGGTTAGGAAACATCTGGGTCATGCAACCTTATCCCAGGAATAGGGATAAGGTGAAACTGTACAATTATGATAAATGGGGGGGCCTGAAAATAATTTTGCGGGGGGGCCCGAAAAAATCAGTTACGTCACTGATTTAAAACCTGAAAACACACACGTCCATGGAGATAAACATTGGAATTTTGAGAGCCTCAGGGGTGAAGAGAAAATATGAAAACTTTTAAGTTAGGGACAAAACTACATTAAATAAGGAAAATTCCCAGAACATTTCTTGCTTCAGCTCTGTATATTTAGTTTTTGTTGTAACCAAGAAACACGTAGAATTTGTATACAATTTAACAGTCAGCTGTCAAGTTAAACAAGTATTTGATGTCCTCCAATTGATTTTGTTTACATGACTGTAAAAGTTGAATTTATTTCAACATTGGTTCAAAATACGTTTTAAGGTACATTTTAAACACATGGAGGAATATATAAGTTTTGAGACACAATTGAAACACATGAAGGAATATGAGGAATAATTATCTAGTTATCTGATGGCACTAGTTTCCTTTGGCTGGTTTCAGATTCTTGGAATACCATATGCTGTAATCACAAAACAAGATCATGAGATCTGAGCCCTATTTCCAAAATCAGAACAAGAGGATCTTAAACATTGCATAAGCACTAATTCTTGGTTACAGCGGCTTTCTCCTTGCAAACCAATAACTTAAAACAAGAACTTGAACTGTTTATTCATAAGATGATTTTTCTCTACAAAGACAGTTCTCTTCGCCTAAAAGACATGTCCATTATTGTTTTCTAGATAGGTGAAATGCAGCCTAAGGTGGGTTCCTGATGGCAATGTATCTCCAATCAGCAACATAGCTAATAACTCAAACCTTAAAAAATACCTTTAAATAAAAATTACAAAAACGTTCCAGTAAAATATTTGCATAAATATAAACTACAATGAACAAAGAAGTTTTGTTTGTCGTACATTCAACGGTAAACTTTTACGGTTATTGAATAAATGTTTTAGTACACGTGTTTCTGATCAAACTAAACCTTCTCCAATGGTTGCTTCGCCAATGAAGTGAAAGCTCTAAAAGATGCCTGCAGCCACTATCCAATTGTGATGTGTTATGTGCAAGAAAGTCCAACTCACTCCATTGCCCCTCCAGTTTCCCTCCCTTGGTGATATTCCACAGGAACACTCCGTTGACAGACTTGGCCTTATCCACATTAGCGTTGATGCGTTCTTGCATGCCTGTGAACACTTCTTGGCTCTTGAGTTGCGTTGCTGCTGTTAGGTTGGGCGAGATCACGGCACACTGCCTTGACAGGTCCATGTAGGCTCCTGCGAAACAGAACATTCCTCAAATTGATTAAACACTGTTGTAACATATTGATGATATGAAACACAGAAATAGGATTAGCTAGGAATATTAGTACCACCAAGTGCAAAACAAAACGGAGATACAAAACTAGGTGAAGGTGATACAGGTTATTAAACCGAGATCTGGTGGGTGGCTCACGAGAATCTAAATAGCCATGCATCCTTAACATTATATATTTTCACAATCAAGGTTTAAAAGTTTTGTTTAGTTAAGACTGAGATTTTACATAAGGTAACTTTACATTATAATACAAGGAATAAACAGTTTAGGAAATATGATTAAATTATAATCTTGTTAAAATCCTCTTTAAAATATAAGTAATTACATTAAAACTTTGATTATCTGTCAACATATCAACCAAACGGTCCACAAAACGCCCACTGCAGTGATGTGCAACTTGAAATACAACTGTGACAATACAAATTGTAAAAATAAATTCAAAAACAAAAATTAAAAAATCTGAAAAATGTATTAATTTTGATTTTTACGATAGCAACACATTTTAAAATAAAAAAGCAAACAATGAGGTTAACAGATAGATAAAATAGAACAAAGAGGGACAAAAACAGTTGTTAGTTTAAACACAGAGTGAGGTTCAATACAATATAGGAATTGGTCATGACATTTTTTATGAAGTAATTTCTTTGTTTTTCTCATCAATATCTTTGCCTACCACATAGCTTGTACAATAATAGTTGTGAAAGCTGGTTTGTAATTTGTACTGTGCTTACCAATAGCAAGGGTTACAAACAGCTTTTAGCTGCTTGCTAATTCGTAATTTTGTTGCTCAAGCACAAATAAAAAAAAAAGATGTTGGGGCATGCAAATACACTGCTTGCTTGTGTTGTTATCAACTGTACAGTATTATTCTGTGAAAAAAGCTACCTAATGTTTTTTTCACGTGATTTTATTGTTATCGAGGTGGGCTTTGGGCTTCCGCTTGGATGTTAACCAATAGATTGAGATTAAAAGTCTTACTTTCTAGTGTTTAAATTATCACTAGTTCGATAACTCAACTACCCTCAGTCCTGATTAGTTTTGTTAGTAATCCCTCCCTACCTCTTTTAATTACAAATATAAATACCTGACAAATTACACTTAACATATATACCTAAGGGCATATACATACATGCATATTTTTTGGTAAACAAAAACCGATTGGCCTACCAATTTTTCTAAGTCTACTGTCATCCAGGAATTCCTATGATTTTGGACTTTAATTCATAATAAGAATCTGATTACACTAAAAAAGACATATTTCTGCTGAATATGATGAAAATAACATTATCTCATATATATGTCCGTGCTGTAAAACTGTACTTTGTTGAATTATCAGCTGTTTTAGAATAAAACTAATCATGTTATCTTTAAGTGCAACAAACAAAATCTAAGGGTGGCTTGTGACCTTTAGACTGAAAGTATTGAAAATTGAAAAACACTTTGCACAACTAAGGATGAAAGCCAATTTTATTTGTTGTACTTTAATTGTTGATCAATATCAACCTAATCAATACCTAATCAATCATTACCTAATGAATATTAGGTAACAACGGAGGAGTTATATTTATAAAAAACCAAAGTGTATTAATATGAAATGCAAGTGTAAAAAGATTACAATATAAATTTAAATTTATTTAGTCCTGTTTAAGCCTAAAGAGAAGTTTAAACTAGAACATTTTATTTTAACTGAAAAAAGATAAATATTACAATCCACATGTTTTTAAATAAATATTCCCTGGGGTAGGTTACAGAATGACTCTAACTCTGGGGTAGGTTACAGAATGACTAACACTGGGGTAGGTTACAGAATGACCCTAACACTGGGGTAGGTTACAGAATGACCCTAACACTGGGGTAGGTTACAGAATGACTCTAACACTGGGGTAGGTTACAGAATGACTCTAACACTGGGGTAGGTTACAGAATGACTCTAACACTGGGGTAGGTTACAGAATGACTCTAACACTGGGGTAGGTTACAGAATGACTAACACTGGGGTAGGTTACAGAATGACTAACACTGGGGTAGGTTACAGAATGATTCTAACACTGGGGTAGGTTACAGAATGACTCTAAAACTGGGGTAGGTTACAGAATGACTCTAACACTGGGGTAGGTTACAGAATGACTCTAACACTGGGGTAGGTTACAGAATGACTCTAACACTGGGGTAGGTTACAGAATGATTCTAACACTGGGGTAGGTTACAGAATGACTCTAACACTGAGGTGGGTTACAGAATGACTCTAACACATCTTTAAGATCAAAAGTAAGACCGCAAACATTACAAAATAATGAACCCTTTAAATAGTCACAGTAAAAGCGACTGGATTTCTAAAGGGATATAAACATACTCCAAGATTATAGTGTTTGTGTTTCAAGTGAGAACTTAGAAGCCCCACTACGGCAAAAGTGCACATTAAGGGCTTTCAAACAGTACACAAACTTTGATTACAAGCGATCCTCATGGCTCTTCCAAATACATTGCCTTATCCTTTATCCTCATCAATAAGTTAATCAGCCGAGCAATATCTAATTTTTACAATAACAAATATATTCTTAAAAAAAATCAATTTATTCTTCGAGAGGATCAAATTCCGTAGACCAAAACTTAAACATTAATTTGGACTAGGTTTAATTCTGCAAGAATTCGTCTCACCTGAGATTACTACGTTTCTAGACTCCACGACGGACGTTTCAAAGTGAACTCGGTTGCCTTCTCGCCACATGTCCACCTTCAATGTCTCTCCAGGATAGACTGGTTTCACGAAACGCGCCTTCCGAAACACATCACTTTGTTACAAACCACATAGGCTAACTGAGTAGGCTATCTAAATTAAACTATGATTTGAAAAATTAGGAAATGCATCAAGAACAAACTAAGATTGTTGTAAGTTTATTTAGACAGTTATTTTGCTCTGTCGATACGACCGTTTGTGAATCAATGACATTCAACCAACTGGACTCTGATTCTATTGTTGGAAGATGCAAAATAATACAGCACCTACCACTTATTAGTCAGCTAACTCAAGGAAACTTTTGATTTTACAGATTGTGACTAGTACTAAAACATGTGATGTAAAACCAGGGATTCAGCTGGGAAAAAAATTCTTTGAGCAAAAATGCTACAAGCTCTTGGAGACTTGTAGCAAAAATATTTTCCTTTTCGCATTTTTACTCGCGTGACATTATACTATTTTTTGGTCTTAAGTAGTTTTTTGCTTGTATTTGTTTTTAAGGTTTAAAATTTAAATACCGTATTAATATATATAATTCAGCAGAGTCTACTTTTCTTGGTAACTTATCCATTTTAACCATTAAAGTCTGAAATGGAAATATACTAAACATTCTAATAGAATAGGCCTAATATGGTACCAGAACAACGAAAACTCACACACCCCAAACATTACACTCTGAAACATAACCTCAAAGCATATCCCGATCGCATTTGCGCATTACCGATTTCGAGTTGTCTGTTTTCGCTAGGGTACTTCTACACTTTCGCCCGATCGTTGCGATTTCGAGCGACTCGTGCTCGTGTAACCGTCCACATTCTGCAGCGAGTTGAGACCACGAGCGGCACTAAGTATGGAGGACCTGCCGCTCGTCTCCTTTGACTCGGTCACAACAACCGACAAGAATCGGTACGATTGCGACGCGAGCGCAGCCATACCTTCGGAGGCGAACTAGCCCTCAACATTCTCGCATTCGCCAATTCGCTCGGCTACTACAGAGTGCGCGCCAAACCGAGTCACAGCGGAGAGCGCATGACGTCTGCTAGAGGGTTAGCTACTGTAATTACAACTGTCATTTTAGTAACTTGCCCGTTCCGTTTACACGGTACGCAGTTGAAATCGACAGCAACTGTTCACGTAATGTAGGCTCGTCTCCTCTACCACTCACTCAGAGGCGATCGGTAAAATGACGTAGTGCAACCAACGCAACGTTAAGCCTCTCCAACATCCCAACTACTCTTCTAATATTTTTGGTTGTGGATCATGATCACGGACTTTTAATACAATTTGTATTGTTAAAACCAGATTTTCTGCAATAACATTTACATATTTATTATACTTTTCTTTGTAGCAAAAAAGCGACAGCCTGCCCAAATATTGTCGCATTTTCGTGGTGAATATCGCATTTTGCGACAAATGCGACCGCAGCTTAAACCCTGTGTAAAACCCCTTTATACAAACAAATCTAAATAAAACAATTACATTTTTAATAAAAATAAATTTTGCAAATTATTGTTTTTTTTTTTAAGTTTTCAATTCCCGAAAACACTTATTTTGTATTTAAAGCTAAATTGAATTATTTTCAACCTTCAGTCTACTTACCAAAAAGTGAAGATAAATACAAAATCAAGTACCGACGTACTTGGGACAAACTGTATTAATAAATTAATTAATTGAACACCACTCAAAAATAGAGAATTAAGATACAAAATTGAATTCAGAGGAGGTCTATGCTTAGATTGTTGTGTTGAGAACGTTACTGTCAAAGTGAGTTTTCAACAAGAATGAATCATATCAGTATTGTTATCACAATACAGAAATCAAACAACAACGAGCTGGTCGGTGCTCTATTACACAAGTGTGATAAACTCTAGTTTCTAGAGATTGAGATTGATCCATGAAACGGGTTGATATTTAAAATTATTTAAAAATGTTCCAGCATTTAAAAGGTTTCTACCTATTATTTTTTTAAACTAAATACGTTTTTAGAATTTGTTTTTTTAAATAGCACAACAGTAACTGCACACTAAACTTGGCTCTGCTAAATTATAACTTTACAACAATACAAACAAGTGTTGTATGTTGTATGACATTTTAATTAGGCTACATTTTGATTTAGTGGTTACAACTGATGAAGTCGAATTAAACTGCTTAGACCAACTGTTTTTAGTGATTGTACAAACATAATATGTCAAACCAATTTATGTACTGTACACAAGATTCTTATGGGCATTCAACATTTAATTTATTTTCCGGATGATAGTTTTGATTTATATTACATTATAAATGAATTATGATATTATATAATATTATATTACTTAAATTTGTTTAGTTTTCTATATTTACTTATTCAAAATAGTTTAAAAGATTAACCACCAAACGCAGTACACACAAATTGTTTTCCTGGGTAAAACTGGGTATTATGGGGGCTTAATAAAAGTAAAGGCGTGAACTTGAAAGTATTAGAAACAAAAATAGTAAAAGAGATTTCTGCACTTTTTTAAATGTAGACAAGAAAAAAACCACATACTTTATTAGTTGAATAGAAAAAACGTAGATTCCTTACATTTTTAAAGGAAATTTTGCTGAACGATTCTGGAGCAAAATACTTTTACACCTTGATTCATGTTAAGTTTAAGGGGTTGTTAATATTTAATTGTTGGTGGACTACAAATTAACACTCCATTCCTTAATTGTTAGTTGTAGGTTTGTTCATTGTGAGATTTGGTTTTTGGAACTTTAAGCAACAGTAAAGTTTGTTGGAATAGAATTTGGCAGATTGTGTGAAAAGGGATAATAGTACTCGGGAGATTATTGAAAGCAAGAATTACATTTTGATAAAACTAGATTATTCTGACAGTGCCCTTTTTTAAGATATTGTGGGAAAGAGATGGATATAGTGGTTGGGCAGTTACACAAGCATTACTCGGAGGGTGTTGTTGTGTTAAATAATCACAATCTGCCTTGCCTAATTACCAGGGACTTATGCTTTTTTTACTTAATCTGTTTCATTGCAGCTGCTACTTATACATAATTATGTTTGTTCATTCCGTAAGGGTGTTATTTTCCATATCTGTTACTTTGCAACGGTTATTGAAAACTAATTGATCAAATCTCAACCATTTAAACAAGAATTGGTGTGCGAGAAATGGCATAATTTAAGCTGCAGTAGCAGTTAATTCCGTTACCGAAAAACAACATAGCAACCCACCACTAATTTTTACACCAAAGGTTGTGTACCACTTCCCCTCACCCCTCTCTTCATTTTGTGTGGATACAAGACATGGTAGGTGTCTTGTCTTTTCCTCCCCAACAGTTTTTATGCAGGACACCGTAAATACTATTCAGACTTGTTCCAGAATAACTCATTTATCTTACCCCTACAACTAGGATATCCTCTCACCTTAAAGGCTTGGCAGTAAGCTGGGTTGTTGTCACCATAGGATTTCAAGACCAGTCTCAACGAGAATCCGAGGGAACACAGACCGTGGAGGATTGGCCGAGGGAATCCAGAAACCGAGGCGAAGCTGGGGTCAATGTGGAGGGGGTTGAGGTCGCCCGACAGTCTGTATAGCGCCGCCTGCAACATTGTATGTAGGTAGAGTCTCTTTTGCGTAAATAAATTTTACAAATCAGAAATAGGCAAATTTATTCTTACCATTCTGTATGTTCCCTATATTATACTTGGCACTAATACAGTTTTAGTTTTTCAGTAAGACATCTAAAATGAGAAGAAAGCTATTAAACTTGATTTACTTTCAAAACATAGGGTGTGATACTCTTTTAGCAAAGTGTAGCATAAATAAAACAACATATTATTGTGTACAAATCAAGATCATTCAATTTTTTGTTTAACCTGTTTATACAACCAAATCTTCTTTTATAAAAACATGATCTAATTAAAGATTTTCTTAACCCTTCTCTCGTTGTAAGGTCACATAAATCATTACTTCCCTCTTCAGTAAACGTAACAATCACATACTTAAAGACAGATCCTTAAGTGACCCATCTGAGTGATTAAGAAGAGGATTAAAGCCACACTAATACAAAGTATTACGGGTGTGCGAGTACTCGAAACTTTGAATTTTCGGCCGAGTATTTTAATACTCGAAGTTTTGAAAACTACTCGAAAGTTCGAGCGAGTATTTCCCGCCAATTTCCGGACGATCGCTAATGATTGCAACCGGCCAAAACGCGTAGTAACGGCCGCAAAAGGCGATCGCATCACGTAAAAGCGGCCGAAAATGACGACCGCGAACGATTGCGACCGGCTATAACGCGTAGTAACGGCCGCAAAAGGCGATCGCATCACGTAAAAGCGGCCGAAAATGACGACCGTGAACGATTGCGACCGGCTATAACGCGTAGTAACGGCCGCAAAAGGCAATAGTATCACGTAAAATCAGCCGAAAATGACAACCGCAAATGTTTGCGACCGGCCAAATCGCGTAGTAACGGCCGCAAAAGGCGATCGCATCCATGTAAAATCGGCCGAAAATGACGATCAGACCGTGTAATTTCAGCCGTAACTATCGATTTCGTCATTTAATATTGTTTATAAGCGATATCTGGACCAGGTGAAATTGGCCAACTGACTGTATTGATACTCATGCATTAGTTAGAAACCATGTTTAGATTATCAAATCTAGGGTGGTATCCAAATCCCTTTACACTGTTTTAAACTACCAACTGATGGCAAATACTCGCTCGGAAATACTCGAAACTCAAAAATAATTGGCACTACTCGACTCGATTAAAAAAAATCACTACTCGCACACCCCTACAAAGTATGTTTATTTTTTTAGAGTTAACGATCAAACAATAACTTCTAACTACAATGAAGACTTTAAAAGCACAATTTTGCCTATCCAAATCGTTATCACCATTACACCTCAACTTTTAGTAAGTCCTCTCTGTCTGGAATGGCTGAGTTTTATGTCACACCTGGTTAGGGTCGACCTTCTGTGTAGCAGTCAAGTCGGGGTTTCTCCGAGGGTGGTCAACAGTGGGAACAGCCTTGGGCGAGTCCCTTTTGCCCCCGAATCCTCCGGCGCCCACGACGAAGCCTGCCAGCTGAGTGTAGGCTACCTTGTCCCCACTCTCGTCAAACGTGTCCACTGGAAACAACACGGACGTTAGTGGATGTTTGGAAAGCTATCTACAAAATGTACTAAAAGTTCTTAAACATAGATTGACTAAATTTTCAACACAGTGTTCTTTTAAGTTCAACCTGCAGCTGTGGTTCAAAGTATGGCTGAGAGATGGCAGCACCACCCAAAAAGTGCCACAATCTAGTCGGTCTTTATGAAACTGCGTTCTCAGAATTCTTACTGTAGTAGAAATTGGGATAGATAGGGATGGACGGGTCCTGAAATTTCGGGAATTTATCGGGAAAAAATTATCCAGGTTTTGGTGTGTGATTTATTATACTTAGGGATTATTTTCCCAAAACGATAATGTGTGGTCCAGTCATGTAAAACGGCTGATGGCAGTACAATCATAATTTATGGCCAATATCAAGTTTTGCATCGTCTGTTACAGCGGATCACAGCACAGTCGTAATTTTGTTAAAGTTATTTTTAGATGGCACATGTTGAGATCATCAATTAAAATGATTGTCACGTGGTTCGGTCATTTATTATGATGATGATGTGTGGTCCAGTCGTCTTTTACGACCAATATTACATGGTTACGCGATCTGGCCATCATATACGGTGGATTTTAAACTGAGAGATATCAATGGGTTCTTGGTTTCGTTTTCCCCCATAAACAGATCAAACTGTTGAAAACCATAACTGACAAATCCCAAGAAGCAATACTTTTAAGTCTTTAGTTTTGAATCCTTTTACTACTTATATGAAGTTTTACTAGCGATCGCTCAGAGGTCGTGATTCGACCAAAAATAATTCGACGTGAACCCAAAGCGGTACACACGAAAAATGGTTGTTTGCGAGAATGTTTTACGATATCCTGCTTGAGCAGTTAAAGAGAAAATATTTGAACCAGTGTCATTATGCTGAACTTCACAAATCTAATCTAATCTAAACTTCACAAATCTCTTTCTCTCTCTCCCTCTGCCTATCCCCCTTCTCACTCCCTCTTCCACTTCCTCCCTCACTCCCCAGGTTTATTTGTTTTTTTTACGTCACATTTCCAGCTGTTTATTCTTTGCAACTAACATGAATCTAAATAAAGAACCATAAGGGGAAAAGGAGTTTAAATGAAACAAAGAATAATAGACTTATAGCTATATTTGTTCAGCATGATCAGCGATGACATTTTCTTTCTGTGGGCTGAAAACTGTCTGCTTTCCATGGGGCCATTATATTTTCCACAGATATGATCATTGATCATGAGACATGATCATTGATCACGATCATTACATTAACTTTCCTCCTTTACTGCCTGCTCTAACATCTTGGTTCTTGATTTATTTTCGTTCATCATGATTAAATTTTAATAACAAACACAGATAGGTACCGTATCAGGGCTAAACACCGCAAGGTTGTTAAGGCGGTAAATACCGCAATGTTGTTAAGCCGGGAAATCTGCTTTTTACGTCAGTAAGGGCAGGCGCTAGTAGCAGCAGCCAGCCCAACAGTCACATCCACGGAGTATTAGTAAAATGTCCAAGTTTGTACTGGAATACTTAAATGTGATATATTTTTTAAAATATATGTTGTATATAGCTTTAAATAGCATGGCATTATGCGCTCTTAAATTTTGAATAAAAATATGCCTTCGCGACAAATATTGGACAAACCTGACGAAAATTAAATGTCTTAGACATAATTTATTTTCCTAAAAGTCGTAAGTTGGTATAATTTTACCCGTACAATAAAACAAAAAAACGATCCTATGCAGTTCTAACCTATACAGCTGTGTAGAGCGTCTTCTGCTGCAGGTTAGTTTAGAAATATTTATGTTTAAAAACATGTACACCATGTCTGGGAATACCCCCTCTGTCCGGGATCAGCCGGTTTTATGGTAACATTAAAATTTAAACTTTGAAAGCCTGTGGGGAATAGCCCTGAAGACTGATGTAAATTATATGGTGTCTGCACATTTACACAATAACAGTATGCGTGAATTTCTTCTACGATGCACACAAGCTGAGAAAAAAGGAGGGATAGTTATTGAATTATTATGAAAGTTATTGAATTACTGTTGTTTTAAGAATAAACAAGTGATTTTATTTTCATTCCAAGTCAATTGTTTTTTAAATTCAAATATATGTATTTACTGACGTTTACATTTTTTTTGTTTTTTTTTTTTATTAATGTCATCCATCTGTTTTTATACAATACTGGGCTTAAAAACCTGAACAAATATTTCCCAATATTTCAGGGAAGGATAATCCCGTCACAAATTTTGGAAGGAAAAAAAATCCCGACCCTTTCTGACCTTAAAGTACAGTCCCGTCCATCCCTAATTATAAATTGTTAAAAACGGCTGATTTTAGATACTGTTCCCTGGTTTTCTTATAATTTGATAAATAATCCTATTTTCTCAAGTTTTAAAAACTTAAAAAAAGAGTTTATAGTTTTTGTCATTGCAAGCATTAACTTCATTACAATTTGAATGTTGCAAAAACAATTTTGTGAAGAACATTTAAATAATAGGCATGGTACATTTGCAAAAGTTAGATTTTTTAGAGCCGAATGACTTACCATCGTACAAAATGACAGCGCCTTTGCCTTTATCCAAGACGTCTGCCACAGTGACCCGGGAAGTCAGGGTTCCACTGGTGGGCATGGGTTTCAGTAGCTCAACATACTGCTCTCCATGTAGCACCTGAACAAGTTTGTGTATCTATGAGTAATTTTTATTCCAGTGAAGCCATGAATAAAAATAAAAATTTACTTACAGTACAATATTGCATGAATTGTAGAAATTGTATATTTCTTTTGAATAGGCCTAGTAAATAAAAAATAGTAAAAATATTATTTATAATAAGAAAATTACCTCAAAGTATTCTATATAGGGGTGGGCGAATATTCGAAAATTTCATTACTCGACTCGGAAGTGTTGAAATATACTCTTAAGTTCAAGCGAGTATTACCCGCCGATTTCCAGACTATCACTAAAGATCGCAACATACCAATTCGCGTAATAACGGCCGAAAATGATAACGAGAAACATATCAATCGAGCAGACAAAACAACGGAACGTGTGTAAATGACGACCAGACCGCTTAACTTCAGCCATGATTGAAGACGCTACACATGATATCATCCCAAACTAACAACCTTACCACACGATTTTGGCTGTACACGACGACGGGAAACATAATATCGACCAAAAATGATGACTTGCCCTTGTAATAACGGCCAAAACGACCATGTGACTACGGTAAAGATAATATCAGCCTAAATTGTCGTCCGGCCCACTTAGGCTGAACACAATTCGGGACGTCGTGACACAATATCGGTCAAAAATGTCAACCAGACCACAAAAATATCGGCCGTAAATAACGGTCAAACTATGTTTTGTTTGTTAATAAATATCCAGATTGATTGTATTGGCCAAAAATGTTTATTGATACTCATATATTAATTAGAAACCATGTTTGGGCTATAAAATCTTGAACGTCATCCAAATCCCATTACCCAATTTGAAATTACCAATAATATATTGCTGACGGCAAATGCTCGCTCGAAAATACTCAAAACTTTAGAATAATTAGCATTAATTGACTCGATCCAAAAAAATCACAAACCGCTTGGTATATTTTTGCCTTATGAGTCACAAATGGATAATATTGGGTAATCCGTTGAGGAGGGAGGAGATCTGAAAGTTAACATTGGCTTTATTAGAGAAGCAGGTAAAAGCAGGAAACAAAAAATTGGTACCTGTGACAAGTCAATCGGTCGTCCGGGTATGAGGTCCTGTGAGGATAAGTCCGCCGTCATGATGGCGATTTGGCTCGGAATGCAAGCGTACGACGGCAGGGCACTGAACTCCTCGTGGTTCTCGTACAAGAACTTCAGATTGGCACTGTCGCTCACACTGGCTCCCACTGCAACAATGTACATTAGCTCCCATGTATAGAAATTTTACTTATATTTTGAATATCGTAACAAAGTATTATTTCACGTTGTGTGTGGTTTGTTTAAAGTCAATCAAAAAGATAAGCACTTTACTTAATTTGAAACTTTACCAAAAATGAAGACCTGATCACTGAATATTTGAGATAATCAGACTGACAAACAAAATAAACCTTTAGGGCATGAATGTCTCATTTGAACTGTAAATATTCTCTTATTATATTAGGTTTACAAAGGAAAAGCACTTGGCTTAGGAGTTTCACTGGAAAAAGGTGGGATACACAAGCTTACTCACCTGAAGAAACAGGTGTGAAAGAGTGTTCATCTGAAGAAGTGTCTAATTGAGATGAAAAATTATAACGTGTGTGTAAATATCTTCTCCTCTTCGCTGTGCTCAACTGCTTCAGGTGAGTTTGCTGTGTATGCCATATTTTTGCAATGAAGCTTACTTCTAATATTGAAAGTTCTGATTTATAACTCATTCAATCATTAAAAGACAAAGAAAAAAAATTTGCGACAATCTTACCTCCCAACGCGTACAGTATGCTATCTTTGCTTGTCACAACATAAACTGATTCTTCAACCGGCTGAAAAAGATGAACAATGAAAATAAATCAGATGTAAAGAAAAAAGGAAAAAACATTAACATGGGGGAGACATTTTAGAAACAATGTAAAGTTAAATGTAATTATAGTTTAACTAAAATAAGGAACTATATCAACGCTACCATCACATAATAATGAAATACATAAATAAATAAATTACATAATTAAAAGGGTTTTAAGACCATACAACAGCAAATAACAAAATAACAATACTATTAATGAAATTGTAGTGAAAATGATTTGGTATGATGATATAAAAAATCGCTCAAACTAGCTCTTAAATACTAGTAACATTTTATTACAACTTACTTTAAAATAATTTGTCATTTATTTAAAAAGGCATACACACCGAAGAAGTTGAGTTTTCTCGCATTTGCTCTAGAGTCCCCATCAGAGTTCCTGTAGCTTCCTATGAAAATTGCAAAGTACATTACATCACAGTTGTGACCGAAGGGTTGCAAGGAAGAAGCAAGTATATCAAGAAAACCAGCTTGGGGTCTTATTTTACTATATTTTACCTCCAGTTGTAATTAATGCTAACCAGGCCTGAGGATCCCAGCTACAACGGCAAGATTCGTGAAGAGTGAAAAACATTTATTTTTTATGCATTATGTGGAGAAACTGATGAATTTTCTCCAAAATTTACAACTGCAACATGTAATACTGGCCATAACTGACGGTCACACCGCACCAAACTCTAAATGAATGACGATCACTGTAATGTGCCGTAAAAAAGGCCAGAAAACGTGGCCGCATAATCTTGACCATACATGACGATTGCATCATGCATCATCACTTTTTCGGAAAATAGTTCCCGAAATGTTGTGTCTTGTCCATCGCTTGTTACAACAACCAGTCTAGTCCTATCAGTTCCCAGCACCCACCTGTATGGAGCCGAGGGCAGTGGCTCTGCTCATGTCCGTCACCTGGGCCCAGTTTCTCTGGACGTCCTCCGGAGTGACGACATCAGTCAACCGCAGCCTCAGCGGACTGCCGACACCTCTCACCAGCTCACCTAGTGTTGCCAACACAATAATGCTATGAAACTTAACAAAACTAATTATTATTGCTAACTTAAATCCTCATTTGTCTAATGCCACAGGCTAAATATTTGTTTACGATATAAAATTGTTTCCTTCGACCATTTTTATAGCTGGTTGCAAGATTAAGCTTATATCTACTTCAAACAAATTTGATTCATTCACCATTTTTGCAGACACATTGAACAGTATCAGAGGATGATACAAATAATTACACAACATTTACAGAATATCTTAAGAGTACATTTGTTATAGTAAATGATATTATTTTTTCTCTAACATGTTTTTGCATATTTCCCCTTAAGTTTCTTGTATTAGAACCTGAATAAGTAACCCCTAGTATTTTGTAACTTCCTTAATAGGCTACTTCAATTTCTTTACGAAGTTATAATTATTCTTAAGGAATATGTGAATAAAGTGTAGACAAACAAAAATAAATAATTAATAATGCTTTAGTCAGAGCTAGCTCACATTTGGCAGCCCAGCCGGCAGCAGATTCTATGATGGCCCCGGAGTCTTGACACTTCTCGTGGCACAGCCACACCACAACCGGAGCTATCAGCTCTGGCCGCAGTTCAGCGAAGAAATCTGCACAAACATTTCATCCTGATAAGATAAGATCTGAAAAATCAAATTTAATCTAATTAAGCCAAATGGTAAGATAGTTCTGAGCGTTAGTTTGTAATAAATGTTTAATTTTTGTTTTACAAGACCAATTCTTCTGTATGGAGCTGAGTCATGGGTTCTTGATAAAAATACTAAAAAGAAGCTTCAGAACTACATTTTATAAATAAATACATATGCACAAGTAAACTTTATAAATTTGTATATGCATTGCACATTGCCGTAAAAAAACACACAAAACAATTTAAAATGTTGCTACCATTCAGCTTAATCGATGAGAGCATGAACTGAAGGTATCTTGTTAAATGAACCAAGTAAACCAACTTATTGGTCGAATAAAACAACTGGCATCGGTTAGGTATGATTACTTAGATTTATTCTCAAATCAAATTTGTCTTTCCGTTGTCACTCCATTACTCATTCTTGCTACCTCTTTTCATCAGGTTTCGGTTAGAATTTAGAGACTTATTACTAGGGGTGTGCGAGTAGTGATTTTTTAAATCGAGTCGAGTCGAGGAGTGCCAATTATTTTTGAGTTTTGAGTATTTTCGAGCGAGTATTTGCCATCAGTTGGTAGTTTAAATTAGTGTAATGGGATTTGGATACCACCCTAGATTTTATAATATAAACATGGTTTCTAACTAATACATGAGTAGCAATACAAAGTTTTGGCCAGTACAAACAAACTGGATTACGTATTGACAAACAAAACACGGTTTGACATTCGTTTCCGGCCGATGAAACAGGGCCCAGTTGTCATTTGGCCAATTTCACCTGGTCCAGACATCGCTTATAATCAATATTAAATGACGAAATCGTTAGTTACGGCCGAAATTACGCGGTCCGATCGTCATTTTCGGCCGATTTTACGCGATGCGATCGCCTTTTGCGGCTGTTTTACTATGCGTTTTGGCCAGTCGCAATCGTTCACAGGCGTCATTTTCGGCCGATTTTACGTGATGCGATCGCCTTTAGCGGCCGTTACTACGCGTTTTGGCCGGTCGCAATCGTTCGCGGTCGTCATTTTCGGCCGATTTTACGTGATGCGATCGTCTTTAGCGGCCGTTACTACACGTTTTGGCCGGTCGCAATCGTTCGCGGTCGGCATTTTCTGCCGATTTTACGTGATGCAACTGCCTTTCGCGGCCGTTACGACACATTTTGACCGGTCGCAATCGTTAGCGATCGTCCGGAAATCGGCGGGAAATACTCGCTCGAACTTTCGAGTAGTTTTCAAAACTTCGAGTTGAGTTCGAGTATTAAAATACTTGGCCGAAAACTCTAAGTTTTGAGTACTCGCACACCCCTACTAATTACCCACGGGTGATTCGTTGCAGTAGTTTCATTAACCTCTTTGCAGTCATCATAACCTTTAAGACTTGTAAAATGAATGAATGATAATTGCAATAGTAGAGTAGATGTTCAAATCCTTGAATAGCTCCTAGGGTATTAAGTTAAGATGATGAAGTAATTGTTGAATAATTGATGGATTGGTATGAATGTTTGGCATTGTGTAGTTTGTTATATTGCGACTAATTAACCGTGGATGTATCAGCAGCAGTAGTTTCAGTATTTTCTCTTTGCAGATATTATCGACTTTAAGGCTTGTAAAATGAATGAATCATAACAATTGAAATAATAATAAGAAGGTCAAATCCTTGATTAGCTCCTATGAAATTAAATTAGATGGTGAAGTGCTTGCTGATTAATTGATACATTGTACGATTTTTTACGCTGTTCAGATATTGTAATCCAACCACTTTAACAATTAAGATGATTGACTATTATTGACTAATTGCACCAGGATTGTTTTAAAGCATTTGAAAACCTATAAACATGTTCAGTGTGGGGCGCGGGATATCTGACGGTTGCTTAGCAAGGAAACAAATACAATTATCATGATTAACAGAGTGAACATGTTAAAGACCAACCAGGTGGAAGAATGTCTTCGGTGAGGCGAGAGGCGGCGGTAGGCACAATCACGTTGCAGTGAATGTTCTTCTTGCGGCCTTCAATCGCGAGTGTGTTTGCCAGTCCCACCAACCCCATCTTGGCGGCACTGCGAAAAAATGTTAATTAAATGAAAGAATAAAATAATTGTGAAGGTATTTAAAAATTGAAACTCGCTATTAAATACAGTAATCATGTATCAAACCTTGACAGCCTAAGCTTTGAATAACGATTTGATTCAACAGTTATTAGTGAATTTCCTTTGGAAAGTGAACTATCAGCATGACCCACACGGTGAAACTTAAGCCCGGAACCACCATAGAAGTTCCTAACGTGATCCCCTGAACACGTTTTGGGGGGTTGTTCAAAATTATATGTGTGTGTGTGTGTGTGTGTGTGTGTGTGTGTGTGTGTGTGTGCGCGCGTGCGTGCGCGTACGTGCGTGTGCATACGTGTGTGTGTGCGTGTGTGTGAATGCACGCTAGTGGTCGCATTTTTGGTCCGATTTACTTCAAATTTGGTAGAGGTGTTCCTTTCTACAATCAGTTGAACAAGTTTGTTGGGCAAAACAATCGGAAAACGCTAAACTTCTTTTTTGGGGATTAATCTTTAAAATTGTAGGTTTTTGGGCCCACAAAGGGTCAGAAAAGCTCCGGACGTAAAATTAATGCATTTAATAAGATGGGAATTAGTGAAGCAAAAGTTTTAAGCCCTCTCTCGTCATTCTAGCATAAATACTTATCAGTTATTAAAGAAAATGTATATCGGCTAAACACAGTACGTTGTCTTATGTGGTTTTTACATTAGAAAAGCATGTTATTCATTTGTTGGTGTATTTGTATCATCCCCAGTAACCTTGCACCTGCTTTCAAGCCTGACTGGACCTCCTCCTAACCTTATAATGCACAAAATGTTATTCCTAGCATTGCAAGTAAATGAAACCTGTAGCATCAGCACAGCCAAAAAAATCAATGTTTTCAGACTTCAATAAAATTGGAATAAATTTTTGCTTTTACACTGGTTTTGAGTTTTACAAGTTTTGTATAAGGAAATTCATTTCCCTCATGTCAGCGTGCTGCATGCGAACTCGTTTTCAACTTAAGTTACCATATTAATATATTTTATTTAGGGGTGTGCGAGTACTCAAAACTTTGAGTTTTCGGCCGAGTGTTTTAATACTCGAAGTTTTGAAAAAATACTCGAAAGTTCGAGCGAGTATTTCCCGCCAATTTCCCCACTAACGATTGCGACCGGCCAAAACGCGTAGTAACGGCCACAAAAGGCGGTCGCATGTCGTAAAATCGGCCGAAAATGACGATTGCGACTGGTCAAAACGCGTAGTAATGGCCGCAAAAGGCGATCACATCACGTAAAATCGGCCGAAAATAATGATTGGACCGCGTAATTTCGGCCGTAAATAATGACGGAAAACATAATATCGGCCAAAAATGACGATGGGATGACGTACTAAAGGCCGAACATGACGACGGTATACATAATATCGGCAAAAGTGGCAACCGGGCCACTTAATATCGGCCTTAATCGGCCTTGAAAGCAGGTGCGAGGTTGCTGGGGATGATACAAATACACCAACAAATGAATAACATGCTTTTCTAATGTAAAAACCACTGAGTTTATATTATTGTGTGTCCCTAGTACGTTAGTCCGGCAAACAAATATATATATATATATATATATATATATATATAAAATATTGATTATAAACGATGTCTGGACCACATGATATTGGCTAAATGACAACCGGACCGTAGTTTATCGGCCAGAAACGAAAGTCAAACCTGTTTTGTTTGTCAATACGTAATCCAGTTTGATTTTACTGGCCAAAACTTTGTATTGCTACTCATGTATTAGTTAAAAACCATGTTTAGATTATCAAGTCTAGGGTGGTATCCAAATCCCATTACACTTTTTTAAACTACCAACTGATGGCAAATACTCGCTCGAAAATACTCAAAACTCGAAAATAATTCGGAATACTCGACTCGATTTGATTAAAATAATCACTACTCGCACACCCCTAATTTTATTAGAAGTTATTAAGAAGCAATAAAACAATTATTTATACATCATTGTTTATACATAATTAATAAGACATAACTATATTCAGTAAACACATTGAGGAAATATATTAGGAATAATGGAAATGACTAGGGGTGTGCGAATAGTGATTTGTGGCTCGAGCCGAGCTTTTTTCCAAAGTTCTCGAGCTTCGGGCTTTCTCGAGCCTCGAGCTTTCTCGAGCCGAGCTTTTTTTAGTGGGAATTTACTCTAGGAGTGTGCAATATACAGGTAGTGATTTTCTGACTCGAGCCACGCCGGGCAAAATTTTTTCAAAGTGCTCGAGCTTTGAGCATGATTGATTAGGCCTATATGTATTCTTTATTTATATTATGTTTAAAAGAATAAATATGTCATTCATTATGGTAATGTAAAATAATTTATAACTTTCAATATTTTTCATCTTTCATTCACTTCTTCTAGATTCATTATTCCTACGTTGAATAAATAAAGGCCTGCGGTGGGAAAATAACGAAATAAGTACGGTGGTCTTCTAAAAAGGAAGATTTATTGAGACCACTTGTTGATAGTAAGCTTAACGAACAATTTGTCTTTCAATATTAAGTAAGGAGCCTACAAAGAGAACAAATAACGTAAAGGAAGAGAACTAAGATTTTTTAACTAGACTGATGAGCCCACAGGTTAACTAATGCAGATATTACCGTATTTATTAATAGCCATAATAATTGGATAATTGAACGAAGTGAAAGTATCCTTATACACAACTTTACTGCTTAGACTGGTAAGAGAATCAACTCAACTGGCGTGTCTGTGACCACAATAACTCGAGAATGCCTCCACAGTTAAACTTAAAATTTTCCAGAAAAACTTAACAGGTCAAAATCTCGGTCAAGTTCGTTATTCAGATAATTTCGTTCAGTATTAATCAAATTATCTTAAAACCAAATTTATTTTTTTCTCCATAAGAATAACATTGGAAGCCATTTTAGTGGTACTTGAATCGTTAAAATTTAGCCAACGTCTATGTTTCAACAACAGAGTAACAATAGTTAGTTTACTAGAGTATACTTTGTTATACTGGATAACAAAAGTTTTTTTACCAACAAATAACACACAAGAGAGATAAATCGAAGTATATTTTTAAGTTGTGAGCATATTTATTATTTTATAAATTATTAAGTGTACGTTTAAAAAAAATATCCATACAGTTAAGATTCCCTTAGTACGCCTACTCTGTGGAAATATCGTCAGTCGGAGTCAGTCGGTCAGAGGCGACGATTGTGTAACAGAGGCAGATCGAAAAACTCAAAATAAACTTTTGATGACTCTAGATACTAAGATATTAACTTATAAAATAGTTTGTTTTATTACATTTTCTTAGACAATTGGTAATATTGTGATTGTCATGTGTAAAAAGTATACAAAGCCTCAATTTGTCTAGAAAGCGTTGATGAAGTTAAGTCACAGTAAGCGAACAACCTTAAAATTTATTTTGTAGGACAATTATTTGCTAGGTTATATTTTCACTAAATTAATAATACAAATTGTCTACATTACCTAAAATACATTACCAGTAATAGTAGGTAACCACAATAAAAGCTATAGATTATTCTAACCAAACAGCCTTTTTCGGAAGGTTATCTTGAATGAATTGACATAGCCTAGGGTTGGATTACAGTAAGAGTAAGCCGACATTAAACTGGTAATACGACTTTTGTAAAATACTTTAACCCATTGAGGTAGTAATTTTATTCTATTTGTAGTAGCCTATAACGGGAATTGATTGGTGCTGCACTCTAGTAGCAAAATATGTAACTAATGACCGCGGGCGTCTACGGTTCTATCCGCTAGGGGCGCGGACTGACTGAAAACCCTTAATATCGCCGCCAGGCCTTTGGTCGTGTTAGCTGAGTTGGCTACGTCGTGGAAACACCTTGGCCAGGTGGCGATACGATGTTCGTGGGTTCGATTCCCGCACACGACCAAAACTGACCAGTTGTGCAACTCTCAATGAGTTAATCGGTCTGTGGCAACGTTGGTGGGAGGGCCCAAGTAAAATAAACGGTGGCAGGCTTGCTTGGAAGTTGACGGGATCGGTTAATTCTTTGAGACTTGCACATGGTCAACACTGATTTTGCTAATTTTTACTTATGTCTACTGTGTGTGTGCCAATGCGACTCTCTAAACTGAAAGAAAACAATATTTTAAATATTAAATTAAAATATGCCATTAATCCATTTAAAAACACCAATTTTATACTCCAATTCACACGTTAATAAAATTACAAGTAAGGAACGAGACCTGCTCGTATGTCTACGCCAATGGGTTAAACACATTACCAGGAATGTTGTAGCGAACCAAAACAAAAGCTTTAAACTATTCTAACCAAACTAAGCCTTTTGTACAGGTTATCTGAAATGATTTGACAAATCCTAGGTTTGAATTATATTGAGCTGTTTTTATCATAAACTTGGACCTATGGCTATAAAATGTAGGCCTATACACTTAGGCTACTTGCCATTTTAGAAGTTTCATGTACGGTCTTGGACCAACCCATATTTATAGAATTTAATTTCATGATAGCCTAGGCTGTTGCAACAATGTATTGAACTATCATTTTGTAAAATACAACTGTTGTTAAATACTTTAAACATTACCAGGAATGTTGTAGCGACAAAAAACAAATCTTTAAACTACTCTAACCAAACTAAGCCTTTTATACAGGTTATCTGAAATAATTTGACAAATCCTAGGTTTGGATTATATTGAGCTGTTTTCATCATAAACTTGGACCTATGACTATAAAATGTAGGCATATACACTTAGGCTACTTGTCGTTTTAGAAGTTTCATGTACGGACTTAGGCCAACCCATGTTTATAGAATTTAATTTCATGATACTGGTAGCCTAGGCTATTGAAACAATACATTGAAATATCATTTTGTAAAATACAACTGTTATAAAATACTTTAAACACATTGCCAGGAATGTTGTAGGGAACCAAAACAAAAGCTTTAAACTATTCTAACCAAACTAAGCCTTTTGTACAGGTTATCTGAAATGATTTGACAAATCCTAGGTTTTGATTATATTGAGCTGTTTTCATCACAAACATGGACCTATGGTTATAAAATGTAGGCCTATACACTTAGGCTACTTGCCATTTTAGAAGTTTCATGTACGGTCTTGGACCAACCCATGTTTATAGAATTTAATTTCATGATAGCCTAGGCTATTGCAACAATGTATTGAACTATCATTTTGTAAAATACAACTGTTGTTAAATACTTTAAACATTTCCAGGAATGTTGTAGCAACAAAAAACAAATCTTTAAACTATTCTAAACAAACTAAGCCTTTTATACAGGTTATCTGAAATGATTTGACAAATCCTAGGTTTGGATTATATTGAGCTGTTTTCATCATAAACTTGGACCTATGACTATAAAATGTAGGCAAATACACTTAGGCTACTTGTCATTTTAGAAGTTTCATGTACGGACTTGGGCCAACCCATATTTATAGCATTTAATTTCATGATAGCCTAGGCTATTGAAACAATATATTGAAATCTCATTTTTTTCATCTAAATAACTGGACCTGACGACTTATTGTTAATCCTTAAGGATATTTTGACTTGGCATATAGAAATTGTTGACATTAGTTCATATAGGAAACTCGCTGTTCTCTTAAAAGTTAAATTAACCACACTGCTCAAGTCTTTGCTTAGCCCAAAATACTCTGTTTGTTCTAAGATAACGCACCCATGACAATCCTAACAACAAACCATGCCTTAAATCTTCGATTTATTTTAAAAATAAATATATTTATGTATTTTTACAACATTTACTTTGATAACAACAAGTGATAATTGTATGTATGTTTTTCTACGGATAAAATGTTAGGTCGGCGGCGGAATCCGAACCTGCGACCTTGCGCTCCAAGAGCCAGTGCGATACCCTCTCAGCTACTGCGATAATTGATTTTTAAGGGAGAAGTGACTAAAACTATAGCTAGATAGACATAAAACCCGGATTCTGGCGGCAGTTAAATGATAACGGAATGTATTCTGATGATGTTACTCAAATCAGATATTGAATTTTTTATGAAACTCGATTTAAGTTTGATCATGTGTTTCAATTATCCTTATACGCGAGGAATGAGCGTACACCTAGTAATAATAATTGACTATATGTCAATATGGACTCTCCATGTAACCAAAGACTTAGGCCCTAGGCTTGGGAATTGCCAAAACACACTAGCCTATCTCTCATTCAACTGTTTGTAAATAGCAAATTTTAGGTTATCCTTTTATAAATATAATATAGTTAAACCAGTCTTTATAACTTATTGTTATTGTATTCACAGGAATAAGTTAATAATCGTAGGCCTAGCTTATGTTCTATCTAACCTATTACCTAATAGGCTTAATCTTCTGAAACAGAAGGTTTCAGAAGCAGAAGGTGGAAGAGGATCGTCAATGCATTCTTCTTCAACTTTAACAATTTGATAGCATACAATTACAAAATGATATGGTTTCTACTTCTACTGACGTTTATTCATTAATTCAAACAATCCCGCGGAGTTAACAATATGATTTTAATCGCACAGCTGTAGCGTAGCGTAGTAAAACACTGTGCCATTTTGATCGCGTTTTGCTCTTGGTTAGGGCCTTCGGCGTACATAGAATGTAATCAACCTTTAAAATAATATGACCACCGGTATTATAAAAATGTGTTACGTAACCATTCAGAATTTTTATAAAATCCTTAGATTTTGTGAACCTCGCAATTCGTCAATTTTTTAACTATCCAATTTTTGGAGAGTACTAATTCGTCTGCACATTATAACGCCATCTTGTTTATTAGAAGTTCATCACCCAAGATGACTGGAGTAAGGGTGAACACTTACTCTTCTCATCTCGTTCATCACTACACCCTTGTCCCTAGCTGTTGGTCACGTTAAATCATTATTAGCTGTTGGTCACGTTAAATCATTATTACATCATAATAACCATCTTCACTCAACGTCTTAAGGCAGTTCGCAAAGTGGGTATGCCAACGGTGTTGCCAGACATAATTTCAGACTCGAATATAATTATTGTGTAATGTATGAAGTTGTAAGTTGTAGAAAAGACTGTAGGCCTACCGATGCAACAATTAGACAAAGTGTTTTAATGGATTTCAGTTTTTTCCTGTGGTACTTTTTCTGGAGTAGTACGGTTGTTGTATTAACCGTGAAATATTGCACAACTCAACTGGGCAACAGCAAAACTGCCCTGCAAACTGAATAGTGTGATAAGTCCACTTGATGTGATTGAGCGTAGAGAAAGTAGCTCCATTGCGTTGGTTGATCACTGATCAGGTCGGCAATTTAAAATATTACAGTACTTTAATGTTTGGTTATTTTTTTACGAAGGACCGAAAGCATTAGCAATGCAGAATTATATTTGTTATGAAATGGAGCTCTACCGATGCAAACTACGAGAATTCTAACATTGATTCTGGAAAGTTGTTTTTAAATTGACTTTTGTAGAGGACTATTTTCACTGGTCGGCGTTTTAAATATTCGGCTCGAACTTCGAACAGTTTTGAAAATCTCGAGCCGAGCCGAATACTGCAATATTCGGCTCGAAAAAGCTTGAAGTTTGAATACTCGCACACCCCTAGAAATGACCAGAGTCAAGTTTTTAGAACAAAATTACGATTTTGTCTAACTCATGACTCTCTTCTTTCATTAATTATGATTCCCTGTTCTTCACAAGTAAAGCAGGAGGATTATTCCCTTACCTGCAGAGGTTTACATGACTAGTAGTGATGGTCAAAACCAGAAATTTCGAATCTCGAAACCGAAACCGAAACTTACAAAATCGAATCTCGAATCTCGAAACTCAAATCGTGAAACCCTATTTACTTGCCTGGGTATGGTTATGAAAAATAAATCCAGAAAAATTAATTAAAACTAATTATATATTTTGGTTAGAGTTGTTCTTTCAGAAATAAAAAATCAATAATCTAAAAAAGGTGAAGGTAGACGACCGATGACAGTAGGCTTTTGACCATTGCATTATTGATCGAAACACGGGCGTGATTTCTGTTAAAAAAAAAACAACAATAAAGACACAAAAAATCTCAGCAGTTTCGAGTTTTGATTCTCGAAACTCATCGATCGAATCTCGAAACCGAAACTTTTCCAAAGTTTTGGTGGTTTTGAGATTCAAGTTTTGGTTTTGACACATCACTAATGACTAGTAGACATATTCACAATACAATCTCAAACTTCAATACACTGTATTTTTTTAAATTGCATCTGGTGAAAGCCGGTTTTGGTGTTTAGAAGTAAACATGTTAAGAAACCTCTTGAATTTGTTAGCTTTAAAGTTCTCAAAGAGTCTAGTAACTTAGTACTATATGTTTTTGTTTTTAATAATGACATTCTTTTTTGGAACTCGCCATATACAGTAGTGTAAGCAGTAAAAAGTCTAATCGAAAGAACAGGTAGATCTATGGTTAAAACAAGTTTTAATAGTCAAAATAAATTATTTCTATTTATTGCATAAAATAAGTTAACACACCTATAATTAGCCTGCCCAAAGTTTCCATAGAGGCCAGAGTTGGAGGATGTCACGATGACTCTTCCATAGTTCTGCTTCTGGAAATGCGGCCATGCGGCCTGCGTGGTCTTGAAAGCTCCTTTGAGGTGGACATCGTGAATCAAATCTGCAAAGAAAAATAAGAATAATTATGGAAAAAATCATGACTATAAAAGTAATAGTAAAAATAAAATCTGTGCTCCATAAGGTATTTTCATACAGTTTATTTTTTTAACTCATTTAGTACAGGACACAAATATACCCAAACTGGTGTGGGAAACAAAGGAGTGAAAACAATCTGACTGCTGGCATGGTCTCTTCTGTATGATGGCATTCTGCTTATGGCATGATCTGTATATTTAAAGAGAGAACTACTACTGTACATGGGCAAGAAAAAACACTTTTTCCATTCAGATAGCACCGAAACTAATACCTACTTCCACTGAAAACAAAATTCAAACAATTTTATGAAATAATACTATCTCCATTAGTAGGTATAGGGTATAGAGGGGAAAAAATTGAAAGTAAAACCCACATCAATAACCTTTACGTATAGCATGCAAGCACAGCCTATTTGTGTCGTTTCTATGTCTCAATGTGTGTGTGGGTTTTATATTTGTGAATTTTAATCGTTAACAACATCTATTTGACCGAAAAATGTATCTTCAGCTTGGTTTGCTGCTACAGCGTCTATATGTTTTCCATTACCGTTTATTACGTAAATCATCTGAGTACAGTCATGTTCAAATTCAAACTCAAAGTGGATAACATAACCATTCAAATGTGTCTGGAGTTATGATCATCCGAAAACTTGTGATGTTTTGCTTGGTCCAATAAACTTTGTGAACCTGCCTGAAACAGTTACCATTTAGGATTCCCTGCACAAATTAAATGTGCCACATGGTTTGAAATCACAAAACTACTGCAATATCAGTATGAAACCTCTCAATTAAATGGTCTTTGTACTTCGAGTTACTGTTAATTGATTGTCATTGATATTTTCAAGGAAGCACGATTCACTTTTATTTAGACGAGAACCTTTTTTGTGACCACCTGGTTCATTTCAACTAGGTCCTACTACAAAGCATTGGGAAGAATGATATTTACTGAAATAGACATTTTCTATTGCAAAATCCCCTTAATATCGCTGACTCACTCCAGTCGGTATCGCTGATACGAGCGAAGGACTTGTCTCTCAAGATGCCGGCGTTGTTGACGAGCACATCCACTCGGCCGAAGTTGGCCAAGGCCGTCTCGATGATCTTCTGTCCTTCCGTCACAGAGTTGTAGTCCGCAACTGCTACCCCTCCTGGAAATAGAATATGAAATGTTAATTCATTTTTAATTGTAGTTTTAAATAAGTTCATATTTTACACAATTTTTTCATGAATAGTTACCAAAAGCTACTTTTGGATTTATCTGAGGAATTCATTTTTAATTGTAGTTTTGAATAAGTTCATATTTTACATAATTTTTTCATGAATAGTTACCAAAAGCTACTTTGGGATTAATTTGAGGAATCTATCTCTCAATAAGAGACCACAACAATTCATAAAAATCTTGACATTTAATGACATACTAAAATTATATCAGATGGTAAAAGAGTCCAGATATGACAAAAACACAGATATCACAAAAAAAAACATATATTCATTCTAAACTGGGTTTTTGTTTCCTCAACTAAACTTCTTCGATACTCTGGGAATTTGTAATAAAATACGTTATATTTAAAATTTGTCTTGTACCTAATTATTATGTACAGTACAAACAATTTTTTGTTGGAAATAAATAAATTTGTATTTGTATGGTATTTAAATGGTTTGTGTTATTGATATTAACTATTGCATTGCTATCAACTATTTATGAAATAAGAAAGAATCAACTAAATTAAGGAACCTTTGGATTTGATTTCCTGAACAACAGAGTCGGCGGCAGCAGAGCTTTTCCCGTCCCCGTGCCTTCCCCCTCCCAGGTCATTGACCACCACTTTGGCTCCTCTTGACGCAAACAGAAGAGCATACGCCCGACCTAGACCTGGTAGACAAACATGATTTAGTTTTGTTTTCTATAGGCTTATGTAGTGAAATGAATTGTTCTAATTATGTCAAATAAAATCCAATCACTTGTAAGATATGAAGAATGTTTTACCATCGCCTATAAGCTAAATGTTTAGGGAGAACAAATACAATAAATTTAACATAGGTATGTTTTAAGTACAAATTGACCTAAAAGTAAATTAACTCGTATTTATACTTAAAACATATATATTCGATTTCTTCTAAGAACTTACATGTACTCAGGGTTTGAACTCTAAACTATGCAAAACTTGTTAGCAAGGACAGTAAGAGCTATGTAAGTAGGTACATCGTACTCTTCATTATCCGAGGTAATTGAAACCAAGGCTACCTAGGATGAAAAAAACATTAGATGATATATAGAGGTAAAATAAATTTTGATGTCATCTTTAATATAATTTTTAAAAGAAGTGAACAAGATCAAAACAACTTTATTAACAAATTTTGATGTCATCTTTAATATAATTTTTAAAAGAAGTGAACAAGATCAAAACAACTTTATTAACAATATAATATCAAGTGTTAAGTACCGGTAGGTTATATTGGCACCTTAATCTACAAGGAAAGTGTCTGCACCAGCCCTGAAAGTAACCTTTAACTCTTCAAATTTTAGTACTGGTGACAAATTGTTTAGCATCAAGTTGAAACCTCCAGATTGGGGTCTCTCTTGAAATTAGCTTGTTTTCACTCTGTAAGAATATGGTTATTCAAAATTAGGGCCTATAATACGAGGGCTGTTCAGAAAGTAAGTTCCGTTGGTGGCTAGCGAGTAGAGGAGAGGGGGTAGAGGTGTGACCGCGGCGGCGCTGGGTAGTCTGGCTCAGAAGGCGTCTGTCCGTACGCCAAGAAGGTCAATCGGACTGCTCCGCGCGCTCCAATCTAAATTCAAAATGGCCGCCGGCTCTGGTGACGCCGTGAGCGTCAGTCCAGCCGCCGCAATTGGCAACCCTGCTGACTGACGTGCGTTCCGTTATCCAGTTTCTTTGGGCAAAAAAATTAAACCTGCTGAGATCCATCGTGAACTGTGTTCTGTTTACGGAAATAACATAATGAGTGACAGTGCAGTTTGGAAATGGTGCCGTTTGTTTAACGAAGGACGCACGAATGTTCATGATAAAGAGAAAAGTGGCCGGCCATCTGTGGTAACCGACGATCTTGTGGACAAAATTAATGATAAGGTTAGAGAGAACAGGAAGTTCACTATTGCAGACCTCTTGGAGTGTTTCCCTTAAAATTAACTCAACAGTGTATTGTGAAACGCTAATGAAACTGAGGCGGGCAATCCAGAACAAAAGGCGCGGCATGTTGACCGGAGGCCTTGTTTTCATTCACGATAATGCATGTCCTCACACTGCAGCGAAAACTCGTGAGCTTCTGGACCATTTTGGTTGGGATGTTTTTGACCACCCACCTTACAGCCCTTACGAGCTGAAAGATGGCGTCAACGGGTGGCTATGTGCACAGGCGGCAGAATTCTTTTCAGTGGGAATTGAAAAGCTTGTTCCTAGGTATGATAAGTGCTTAAATGTTAGTGGGAATTATATCAAAAAATAGTTTAAGGCATGCTCTTTAAGATGTATATAATACATTTTGTAGATCCATTGAGTATTTTTTTACACCTAAACGGAACTTACTTTCTGAACAGCCCTCGTATATCGACTATTTAAAATGTAAATATTACTAACCTGCTCCGGCCCCTGTCACAACAACAACTCTGCCATCAAATCTCAACTCCGCCATAATCTGGATTTGAGCTGCTTCAGTTATAAGTACCTATATCTGAAAAATTAATGTAATTATTGAAATTAGTAAGGTGCCAGGGTAGACCTTAATTAACCTTTTAATCAAATCAAAACCTCAATCAAAAATTGTTGCTCTACTAGCAAATCACATCTGATCCCTAATTTTCTATAGCCTATGCAAAGGAAAATGATCCGACACAGTCTTCACCATATCAGTTATTACCAAATAAAAAAAGTGTACGTGATTATTTTGCTTAACCTTTTTAGGTAATTTTCCCAGAAAAGGGAAAATGCAGTTAATTAAGGGCGCCCTATGTGAGCGACACGAAAATGACATACTGGGTTTTCTGGCAGGATTCAAGATTTGTATTTGCCATTAACAAATACATTGCATGGGCATCATCAACGTACAGTAATCAATGTGTCCTGCTCTTCAGTTACAAAATGAGAGAATTCTTTTTAACATAACTATATACCGTGCATTTTTAATTAGAAACAAAACTAAGACCTTGGGTTGATAAAATCATGAATAATGTAAAACCCCTTATCGTCCAGGAACTCTTTTAGGCTTTTACAGAACTCTACCTTGAGATCTGCTGGCAAGGAGTTGAATAGCTTTGTACAGTTATGCTGAAAAAATAACGTACAGTGATTTGAAACTGGAACATTTGAACGTGACCGGAGTGAGTAGTTAGAGATTGATCTGTAAGAAGAGAGCATAGATGAATTACTTTTGAAAATAACAAAGTTTGAAATATATATAGGCTAGTAAATGTGAGGATTTTCTTCTGACGGAAAAGTGATTTACAGGATTCATTTTTTTTTAGGTGGAATACAATACGGAGAGCCTTATTCTAAAGCCGAAAAATATACTTTGTTTGTGAACTCTCAAAGCCCCAATTGGGAAAGCATACCTATATCAGATGTGGATAAAAACACCCGAAATAAAGCGTCAACATATCACCAGAGTTAGCATGTTGTCCGGAGGGCAAACAAACAAGAGCCAAGCTTACCTATGACCTTATTTACGTGATTGTAAAAATTCAGGTTTGCATCAAGTTTCAGCCCAAGGAAGTCCACAGAATCTACACAAGTGATTTCAGTCTCGTCCACTAGAAGTTGAACAGTATCTGAATGATTGTTTCTAATAGAAAAATTAAGAAGATGGGTTTTGTCTGTGTTTACAATAAAACCATTTGCTCTGAACCACTGAAAATTTTAATCGATAAAGCTATTTATTTCCATCTCAGCCATACTTTTTTCTCTGAAGCAAGAAGTGTAGTATCGTCTGCAAATAAAGAAAGGTCAGCCCTACTTACACAATCAATCTTTGATGTTAATAAATGATAATAACAGAATTGGGCCCAAGACAGACCCTTTCGGGACACCCATCCTGACTGACATGTTGGTGGAATGTACTTTACGAACACAGTTTGATGAATCGATGTAGGACATTTCAACTATTTGTTTGCGCCCTGATAGATATGATGCAAAACATTTGTTCACTCGTCCTCTTATACCCATTCTATTAAGCTTCTGAAAGAGAACTGAGTGATCAACCAGATCAAAAGCCTTGCTCAAATCAACAAAGAGACATAGCATGTTGTTTGTTGTCGAGAGCTTCTAAAACCTTATTTACAAAACAAAACATGGCATCCAAAGTGCTTTTTGTTTTTCTGAAATCCAATCTGATTTTTAAATTGGCTGTTGTTAATGTTACAGAAACTAAAGGTTGCAGTTTTATAACTGTCCCGCAAAACAATCAGAATAATATCTACTGCGTAGCTACAGTATAGACGGGAGCAGTATAACTACTGCGTATCCCGCGATAGATAACTACTATCGTAATCGATACATCGATCATAGAAACTATCGAAAAAATTATTCAATATATCCAAAATGCAATATTTACCTATAATCTTATGATTATAAATGTTATGTTTATGTTTGTATTTTGTTTACATTTCTATAAAAGAAAAAATGTCTACGAACGATCAAACACAAAATGTTTTGACAAATACGGAAGCCTGCTTTAAATGGCTTCAGGAGAAGTAACTTGATCATAGAAACTATCGAAAAAATTATTCAATATATCCAAAATGCAATATTTACCTATAATCTTATGGTTATAATTGTTATGTTTATGTTTGTATTTTGTTTACATTTCTATAAAAGAAAAAATGTCTACGAACGATCAAACACAAAATGTTTTGACAAATACGGAAGCCTGCTTTAAATGGCTTCAGGAGAAGTAACTTGTTCCAAGAAATCCCAAATGCCAGATATCAAGACGAGTTGAAGAGGAAAATACTTGGAGAAAACTCAGTGAACTTTTTTGTAGGAAGACAGTCAACAAACACGACACAAGTTTAAATTCCTTCAAGAACACTTTTTTTGAAAACTCTAAATTTGGTATAGGCTAATAAACATTTCAACCATGATAAGCTATACTTTTCTAGCATCAATGTAATAAACTACAACTTCATTGTACGTGAAACTAGTTCAGCCCCGAAAATTAGCCGACGAACAATGGCAGATTGGCTTTCTTTTTGCGGAGACTGTTTAATTTAAAATCCATAAAATCTATCGAAATTAATTATATCAATATTTACTGTTTTTAGGCCTATATAACTTATCAATTACGATTGTTCGATATATTCATTTGATTGTTTTGTGGGACAGTTATGAAACTGCAACCAAACTAAGGAGTCGTTATTAGGGATGTGTCGGTTGTTAAAGTTGGAGAACCAATGGTCTAATGTCGGTTTCGGTTTTTCACTCTGTCAGTTAGTGCTCGTATTGGAAATAAGCATTAAAATGTTGTACAAAAATCGAATGACAAGCTAAACAGCGTTTGACAAAATAAGTGGTTGAAATAAGACTCCTCCCGACAACTAATCACTTCCTTTCCAGTCCCAAAATAACTCACAACTAAGACAAAAGAATAATTTACTAAAGTTCTATTTATGGAAGTACGTGAATGAGGAAAACAGATAAGGAAACAAAGCTAGTGGCCGAGCGACCCTATATTTGTTGTCCCATTCTTAATTGCTGGTCTATTGTTCGACTTCCGGTCGAGGGTCCCAGTAATTTATTCAAGAGATAAGGAATTTCTAGTTCAAAATGCTAAAACCAAAACTAATTGTCGTACTAAGACAAATGACGCCTTATTTTTCCGTCTGATTGCCACAAATAAAATAAAATATCAATCAAATTTATGTGACTTTCCGTTCAAGAGATAACGGATAATACAATCACTATTTATCAGAACTTTTATTTATGGTATGGATATACGTAAATGGAGACAACAGGTAAGGAAGCAAGGCGAGGGGGATGGGAAGGGTTTGACTGCGACAAAAAATTTGACCTTGACAGGTCCCGAGCGCAATTATCAGTCACTGTTAAACATCTTTCTCTCTGAATACGGAAATGTATATTGTTTTATAATCATGCTCTTTTTCCATTATAAATTTAAATTAAACTGATTTTGTTTACTGTAGGATACTGGTGAAATCAATATTAAATTGCAATTGACAAGTTTGTAAATTAGGTTAAAAATTAACCATAAAATAGCTACTACATAATTGTAAAATGGTTACATATGATTTAAAATTGTATACGTTATTTAAAATAAAACCATTTAAAACAGGATAGAGCCAATTAGGAATTTAGTATTCTTCTGCTTCAACGGGATTCATTGTTTTCATAACCCTCAGAGGCATTGAATGACAGATGTAGATACGTGGTTTATTGCTTTCTATTCATGAAAAGTGCTAATGGAAGACGTCTGAAAGTGATTTGTGATCACTTCCTTGTTTAAAATGTTCTGGTTTGGTTTTTATAAACTAATATGAAATCTATAAACTGTATTTATGATTAGATTCTGGGTTTCCAAAGTCTGCAAAACTAAAATATCAGCAAAAACATGTCAACTTATTTTGTTTTTAAGGTTAGGCCTACTTTTTATGGTTAGGCCTACAGTAGGATAAACTTAAATCTTAACATCTTTAACAAAGTTTAAGTTAAAGATTATTTAGACTACGTTATTGCCCTAGGCTAACTTTTTATTATTTGGCTAAACAAGGTTTTAAGCCTAGGGGATTAATTAATTTTATAATGGCCCGTAATATTTAATTTAAATTCATTTTATTTGGCTTTGATTGATTACTTGTGACTTTTTAACTAAATCTCCTGCATAGTGTCTCTGCAGCAGTAATTATGTAAACCAGCGAAACAAAGTATGAAACAGGGATTTATAGGTACCGGTATATAATCAATTAAAGTTTTCTTTAGGCAGCATTTCAGAATCTAGGTAGAAACTTAAATTTAAAGTATGGACGAGACAGTTATGAGTTAAGTTCTTTAACCCTTTCAGTGCTATGGCCCGATATATCGTCTTTTGAATCTGTTATCAATAAACACTGTTACTGCTTCATAAGCGATTGTACCGTTAGGCGCTCAGTCTGCAGTCTGAGTCTGACATGTGGTGAAACCTGGTAGACACGAATTGAACTACCTCGTCCAGCGCCTAGTCTCTATAATACCAACTGATCCACTGCAGATGCTAGCCTGACCAGTGGCTGTGCGGTCTAAGGCGTTACCTTCCCGGCCGGGGGTAACACTTGGATCAAGGGTTCGAATCCCGTCACAGTCGGTGGTTTTTATGTGCAACTCATGGAGAGTTCACCTGTCTGTGGCAGAGTTGAAGGGGACCTTAAGCAAACGGTGGACGGCTCGGGTCCAAGCTGATGGGATGGGTGGATTCTTTGTGAGTTGCACATCTGATCAGGTGTTTTGCTACTTTTTACCTATCCTTTACTGTGTGTGTCCAGCGGAAGCACGTTTTTATTAATTTTAACTGTTCAGGCGTTCAATATATTGATAAAATCAACAAAACATCACGGATTCAACTACTCCTTTCAGAAGCTTAGCACTCAAAGGGTTAAACAATAACCGAAACCGACAACCGTTTTTTGTAAAAAACCGAACTGAAACCGAACCGATAAAAATTGCAACCAACCCATCCGTAGTCGTTGTCAACATTTTTCAAACACCTTCGTAATGAGATTGGACTAGGTACCGGTATAGTTACTGTACCACAAACATGGGGATCTGATTTTGTATGCATCGGTTTTACAAAATCTATTTTCAGTGAGATAGAAATTCAGGAAAGGAAAAAGACAAATTTAAGAAGTGAACCAGTGGGAATGTCCTACTTGGTGAAACGAGCGGCCAAAGCGACCTCTACTTGACACGATGAAAACAAAATTTTTGTTTATGATCGCTCCAGTCGCCTTGCCCGAAGCAGTGCAGTTCGTTGACTGGCATTACTTTCCACCTCATTCACTAGATCGCTCAAGTACACGTAAGACACGGCAGCCGCAGAGTTGGATATGTCGCTCGTATCGCCGCCTGACACATCAGAAACTTGCTTATAAACATAATCTGGAAGCAAAGGCTACTGACAACTACTTAACAATATGGAAACCAGTCCTTGTGAAAGAAGAAGCAGTGGTTCTACTTGGCCTCAAACTAAAATCTACGGATTTTCTAACAATTCAATCTAAGTCAATGTTACAACTAGGGTTTATTTAGATTTCGGGAATCAATATAATATTCTAGTATATAACACTATAGGCTACCCGTATTTTATTATAGGCAAAATAAAGCCAACCTACATGAAATCGTTTTCAAATTAACTATAAAACTTACCGACTTTAAAAATATGTTTGTAATCAGCAAATCAGCACTAAATTAAAAAACTCCAGTCACGTTAATTGAATAACAGATGAGTTGTTTTTATCATTCAATTGACGACAGAACGACCGAACAAGAAACAAGAAAGAAACTCTAATCAGTGTTGCCAATGGACTAATTCACAAATATTACTATCCAATTAAAGTAAAGCGTATAATAAATTTTCAAATTGGGCTTGTAGGTGTTTTATTTATTTATGTTATTTAAACCAAAAATACAATCCAAATCAAGTATCTCTATGTAACTTATGTCTAATTAATTTGGTATTAATTGAATGTCAACAAGTTGTGATTTTATTATATTGAAAATGTATTTTGCAATTTTCATCAGTACTGTAGTTTAGTCTATGGTTCTATAAAGGTTTCTCAGGGTAGTATATCTCACTCAAAAAACATATTAGAGGTGTACATGTAGTTTTAATATATTTTATGACCATCTAGTCCGCGCACATTAAGTTGTCTTGTCATAAATTGGCAAATATCAGATATCAGGTAGTTGAATATATAAAATTGTGCTCTCAGAGTATAACGGAAAATCTGATACCACTTTATAAACTAGGTAGAATTTTATTATCATTTAAATTGTGATGAAGTGGTAGCTTTTTTCGTATTTTTACGATCACTCATTAACTTTTTCTTGGTTGAACACAAGTTTTACACAGACTAACTACAGTACGTACTGTAGTTAGTCTGTGGTTTTACCACTGAGCTCTATGTTATATCTAGAGTAACTACTCTGCTTCAATGTCTAAATATTTTCAAAAAACGTGCCGTTAACACTGACTTTTTTATCTATTGTATTGACACCTTACCTTTAACTGGACCAATCAAAATGTATTGGGTAGACGATTTAAAAATTTCAACCAATAGGAAATGAAATAACTATACCACCAAAACGTCAAAAACACATTTGGCCAACATTACCACCATAAACACAGCGGCACACTTTTCACTACGGAATGGTGACTCCAGATATATCATAGAGCTCAGTGGGTTTTACACATACAGCCAGTAGCTAGCAGCAGCGCTCTCAGGACGCGAACCGATAAACTGGACCCCTGGCCAAGAATTATTATAATACCAAGCCTTATATTTCATAATTGACCTATCCCCTGGATTTATCCCTCTTTAAATGTGTACAAAGTGCCAATTTAAAACAAACACAAAAATATAATTTTCAACTAACAAAATAAAACCTTTGTTACAAATTTGTTATCAAAAGCAATTAATTATTACTGTAGTTAGTCTATGTTATTGCCCAAGACAACCGCAAAAGTCCAAAGTTAAAATATTGAAAAAGTGCAAAACAGGTTTCATGGTATACATTATTAAAGCCAGCCAAAAGACTTCAGAAATAAACGGTATCAGGAAACTGACACATACTTTCTCCCTTTTAGCCCAACTTTAATGAATAAATTACTTTTTATTCACTAAATATAGAATACAAAACATGGTCGAATGTACAGAAAATCTTGTAAACAAGTTGTTTTAAAAAACATCCACCCAAATCCCTGCTTTGGAGGCACTACAGAATCCATTGCTACACTCGTGGTTTTAAGAGGGGAAATGCCCTCTATTCCCCCCCCCCGGGTTATTAAGGGGCAACATATTTCGAATTAACTCTGTTGGTCAATGCTAAATTGACAAGCATATCAAGTTTGAATGAAATTGATCAGTAAATAAAACAGAAATAGTAATTTTTGTATTCCCCATAAGAATAACATTGGACAACGTACTGAGTTTACCGCTAAATGAAAATTTCAATTTTCTCCGAAACCAGCAATCGTAGAATAGCAATTCAAAATACTAAATTATTTAGTTTTTAGAGCCTTTTTAATGGTGAATAGTAATATTTTTTAATATTTATGTTTTTTTATGAAAAATCCAAAAAACTGAATTTTGGATGTTTTAAGTCCTGTAATTTCTGAACCCGAATTTTTACAGAAATGCGGGTGGTGTCATTTTGTTGGAGAACTAAAGTTCTACAAACGACTAAAGTTTAATCAAAATCGTTAGAGCCGTTTTTGAGAAATTTGGATTTTTCATGTTTTTTGGCGGTTTTTGGGGGATAATTACTCTTAAAAATAAAAAATTCAAAAAAATGAAAAAACGCCTGGAGATATCGTGGATTAGTACCTACATACCAAATTTCATCAAAATCGGTCCATAGGTTAGGTCTCTAGCTCTGTACACATCCACACAGACACACACACACACACACACACACACACACACACACACACACACAGACAGACAGACATCACGTAAAAACCACTTTTTTGGGTTCAGGGAGCACCGAAACGAATATTTCCACTAACAACTCGAATTCGAAAATTCTGACGAAAACAATACTTTCTCCATATACTACGTATAAGGGGGAGAAAGTAAAAACAGAAAAAAAAGACTTCCTGACTCGGACTAGTCGGACTGTCTGTCACTGTCAGCCCTATCCATCCCTAACCTTAAAAAGCGATAGCTATTATTTGTGTTCAATTATGAATGAGTAAAGGAGCGTAATGAAGATGTGTTAAAATTAAAATCAACTTAATATAACAGTTGTTCTGTATTATAAGCCTAGATATTATTGAATAATTTGGATCACTGCTTTGTCTTATTTATTCGAGTACAATTTGTCAGGCTTGTTTGACAATGGCTGCAGTACTAAAGAAACGAGCATTAGCTGAATATAGCCAAGTTATCCAGGTAATAAATAACTTGGATTCAATTTGTTTTTATTTAGCATCAAACCAAATAAATAGTCAACGTCATCGACAAATGAAACAATGGTTCTGGGTGAGCAGGGTAGACCCATGTTTTAATCCTTGTCATAGTTTGAATCATCACAAGTAAATTTCACCAAGGAATAGGATCCACCGAGTTTGTAGTTTGAATACTGATGGTCCAATATAAAATAAATTGTCAGAGTTACTCTATTGCCGGAGTACTCGTAGGATAGTGGGCGCTTATCGTGTGAACTCTTGGTTAGCTTAATGCTTGCTTTGCTGGATATGTTCCACGTACCGGCCTGAGGCCTACGTTATTATTTTTGAAATGGCATTAATGCATGGATATGACAGAGCAGCTAGGCCCAGGTATGTCTTGCATTTTGGGTTTTGCGCAAGTTACCAAAATGAAAATAACATTAAGTTGTGAAAACGGTAGCCAATGGAGAGCCACTTTAACTTTAATCAGACCACAAACAAGCTGTCTTAACACTTACCCGTTTAGGCTCATTGACAAAGTATCCTTGAGCAAGGGACCTCGGACAATCCCCGGCTATATACAAATATGAAGGAGCCAAGGTGAAAAAGCTTTTCATAATGCATCCCCAAAGGACTGGGGGGAGGGGGTTTATTCATATTCTATGACGTCCTTATATTTTTTCTCCATCCAGTGACAATCTTGGAGATGGTATAGTTCGGTCGGAAAGTCATCCTGAAATAAGCTGGAGAACCCTGTGGACAGACGTAGCAAGGATTAAAAAGGACGCCAACAAAAATTAGCATAATATTATATACCTGACCAGTATAGTTAAAAAAAATACAAATGAGATCATGGTTATTTTCCTGGCAATTTAGTCTCTTTATCTACCGTACATAATTTTAAATCTGGTATGAACAAACTAGCCTAAATCATTTAATTTCAGGAACAGCCAGTAAAACCATTCAAAAAACTCAGATTGGTAAAAAAGAAATGGGTGGATAATTCTGCAGCTTCGGTATTCATCGGATTACTAGAAAAACAGAGGTCTAGCAATGAAGCATTCCAGTTACTTCTTAGAATCTCTGACACTCCTCATCTACCTGTAAGTAAAATTATTTCACTTCTGTTCAAAATGTGTTTGTTTTGTGTTTCTTTCAATTAATTTAATCTTTGAAATATTAATTTAATCTTGACATTTGATATTTTGAAAGAAAGGATCAAAACCTTAGCCTTCTTAAAAGGCTGTTCTTCTCTTGTCCCTAAATATTATAACTTGTTTGGGATATAAGTTAAAACAGTAGGAGCGTTTTAATAACTTTTGAATACAAATGTTTTTATAGTGTTCTTATGAAGGCCAGACAAAATCACTTAGTATTTCTTATTCTATTTTAAATGTGATTATTAATAATTCAGCAAATTAATACAGTAGAACCTCACTAGTGTGAACCTCGATAATTCAAAAACCTCGAAAATTAGTAACTTTTGTTTGTTCCCTTCAGAAAACGTCTTAACAATAAAAAAATATAGGTACCGGTACCGGTACAGATAATTCAAAGTGTTTTTAACGTACAATGGAGTCTCTAAAATTTGAATATTTTTTCTGATTCCAACTGCTACACTGTCGTCTTCATGAGTTATGTCTTCATGTCGTTAGCTAATTATTAGTTAAGATATTTCAAATTTTATTTTATAACATTGATCTTTACTATGTTGGCATGTAATAGATACCTAGTTCATAACTATATTGTAATATTTTATACATTTTGTATGACGAGTCATGTGTTTGCTGCAGAATATTTTCTGGTATGAAATGTAAATGTCATATGACAATAAAACAAATATCAAAATAAAGTATCATGGTGATCGCAAACATTTCACCCTAACTATGAAGTAGCATCCTTTCAGTGGCTAAGCTGAGACTGTCTTAGCTTAGCCTCAGAGAATGACAGTTCATATCAAGTGCTTGTGAAGCTTTTGCTAGTGTAGCAGGACTACAATGTTTCAGGTGAATTTAAAAAAAAAAATCAAATGTGTCTGATCCTGGCCAAGAAATTCCAGGAATGAAAAACAGTTAGTATGATAATCCCTAACCTATGAGGTAGTATGGTAGCCCCTAACCTATAAGGTAGTATGGTAGCCCCTAACCTATGAGGAATCATAGGTTTCAAATCAAATATATTTATTGCCACAAAACAAAATAAATTGCATTAGCATACGTCATTACAAACATTTTTCTAAAACTAAACATATTTCTTGTCAAAATAATCCTTAACACTATAAAAACTACTTTTAAGTAAAAACCTTTTTACATTTCTTTTGAAGGTCACTAGATTACATTCTTGTTTAGAGTGGTCGGAAGGCTATTGAACATTTTTATACAATTATAAACTGCGTGGTTTTTGAAAAATGTTGATTTGTGTGGTGGTATATTATAATTGTGCTTGTTTCTGGTTTTACTATTTGACGATGGCAAAAATTCTTGAAAAAATGTGCTGGTTCTTTTTTAAAAAAATAAGTGTTTCAAAGATATAAATAGATGGAAAGGTGAGCAGATCAAAATCCTTGAAGTAGGAAGCACATGATACTGCTTCATCGATTCCTGCAATTATTCTCACAGCTTTTTTTTTGAAGAATGAAAAGAGTCTTCGTATATGAGCTCTCAGACCCCCAAATCACAACTGCGTATGAAAGAAATGGATAAATAAGGGCATAATATGCTGAGAGAAGAACTTCAGTACTAGAGAAGGTAGATAGACGTCTTAACACAAAAATACCTGAAGACAAACGGTTAGCGACATGCTCTATGTGAGAAAAAAATTTTAAATTTGAGTCTAGGTGAAGCCCCAAAAATGTTACGTCATCTGCTGCAGTAACGACACTTTCACCTATGGACAATTTTAGAAGAGATGTTTCTTTATGGCCAATGGAGAAATCAAGCAGTTTGGTCTTATCAGAATTGACACACAACATATTTTCATGGAACCATTGCACAATACTATTTGATTTAACATAAGAGTCTATTTCCAAATCTGTTCTTGCCTGATGCGATATGGCAAGTGAGGTGTCATCTGCGAAAAGACATTCATTCTTGTTTTCATTCCTGGTCTTTCTTGGCCAGGATCAGACACATTTGATTTTTTTTTAATTCACCTGAAACATTATAGTCCTGCTGCACTGGCACACTGTACACATGGAGCAAACTAGTCTAAAGTTCAGAAGGCAATTGCAAGATTTCTCTCCTATTACACTTTCCCTCCATGAATAAATACATAAAATAAATAAATACAGCTGTTGGCATTGCCGGTATCTACCCTGTCTTTGTACTATAACATTTGTAGAGGGGAAGTGTAACAGGAGGAAAATGCTGGCCTTACCTTGACTACCGTCTTTTCTACGTCCTAACGTTATTGGCAATATACACATGATGTTTCATTTAGTATTTCCAATTGAGAGATTTAACCTTCTTTAGGGATATTTTATCACCGTGTGGGATAAAATGAGATTGTGGGAGATTTCATTTTCTTTCATACCAAAAGTGGGGCGGACCTGGTCCCACGGTACGTCAGCCGCCAGGGCTTTTTGCGCTTCCTGTTGAATTGGTTTCAAAACAAGATGTAGGATGAACTTCTATTGACTGCAGATGAGCTCCTACCAAGGGAGATGACTGTCCCTCACCATGGTGTCAAGAGGGGCAGCTCTTACCTCAGCCAGCATATTGTTGTCAAAAAGCAGGTATTCAGCAGACTCTAAAGACTGCCCGAACTTCCTGCACCCAGGGACTCCCATGTGTGAATGTGAAAATGCCCATGGGTAATAGGTGCTTCCTGAGGTGTCCATGTTCAATGACTAGCCCTGTGATTTGTTTGATGTACCGCCTACCTATTCGAGCCTGTGATTTGTTTGATGCAGGATATCCGAGGCCACTCGCTGCAATGGTGAGTGGAGGGAGCCCCGCTCATCTCCTGTAGTGCCTTTCCCGGGCCCATGACGTGATTGACTGACCCGCATACTCACGAGAGATCCCGGAGAAGGGTTCAGGGCCTATGCGTACTGCTGAGCATATTTTCTAACTCACCGGCATCCTCACTTCCCCTTATTCCAGAGCGACCCGGCATCCAGCAAAGTGTGAATTTTTGCGTCTGCCAAGACATGACATTGTTGAGAGACAGTCTCACACAATCCTGGATCTGATTTCCCAGGAATCCAGCACTTTCAGTGCAGCCTGGCTGTCTGAGAAAATGCTGTGAACTCAATATCATTCTTTACAATAACCATTATAATCTGTTTATGCCATTTCCAGTTTAATACTATGATTGCATTGTATGTGTGCTCTAGGAAGAAGATGTAGCTGTGGCAGTGAAAAAACTTGTGGAATATTATCAGCAGCAAACAGAATCTTTTGTGAGGATAAAAATTCTTTCTCTCTTTGGGGACATTGGGAGTGAACAAGGAGCAGATATTCAGGTAGAAACTTCATCATAGTTCTGTTGTAAATACTGGATATCATTGTTGGAGACCTACTCCACTACTGTCGGTGAGAGGAAAGAAGACCCCTGGAATCTGGCGAACACAAGAATTGCAGGCACTACCATATGGTCACTGGGCGAGCGCTTTATGCGGCATTCATTTTTACCATTTGCTAGGTGCCTGATGACACTGATATCGGAAAAATACTCCCTGCATTGCGTTTTGACACATAAGAACTCTAAAACTAAAAACATGGAACGCCAAAGAGGGGTCTTCTTTCCTCTCGCCTACAGTACTATTGTGAATTAAGTATAGGGGGTTGTTTTATTTGTTGATGGACTATTACATTATGTTAGTGGCAGATTAGTGTGGATAGTTGATATGGCATTGCCAGTTATTAGGCTGACTAAAATTAGAAATTAACAGTGGGCCTAAGTGTCCCTTCAGTGTACTGCAAATGCACTTTTCCTCATTTTAGTCTATACTAGCCGACCCGTTGCAGCTTCGCCCACATAAACTATGATAGTTGTGTGTGCTTTAATCTGTAGTTAGCCCGTGGAACTAATACGAATCAGGATCAGCTGTTTGAATTTTCATCAGCTCAAACCAACGTGAATGTCCATAAGGAATATAATCATGGGAACTTTGGGACCCAGCGGGGCGGAACACAAGGAGAATTTCGTAATACAGTAGAACTCCAATTATCCGAATTAATTTGGGATCGGGCCAATTCGGATATGCAGAAATTCGGATAGTCTGGTATACCTCGGGAATTAATCAAAAAACATCACCATACATAAAAAATCAGAATTTTATCGACAAAGTTATTATAAATGTAGTGAACAGAAAGTGAGCGAACTGTACCAAGAATATACGTCATAAAAATTAAATTACAGGAGTTAAATTGAATACAGTATATACAGTTGCTCTTTTCAATACATACTGTACGTATTTCACTGTTCAATGTTGGTTATTTCACTTGAACATCTCGAGCAAAGTGAGTTTATCACTTAGCGAAAGGACAACACGTTTACGTTTTGTACTCATTTCGAACGATAATCTCGGTGAAAGAACAGTAGCGACTGATGATGAGCAGGGCGGGAAGGGGGTATGACTCATTGTTCCCTGCAAAAATATCATCCGGAAGGTAACAGCGCAGGCTTTTATTTTAGCGCTCACGGCGCATTATCGCTACACGCGCTCCCGCTGTTATTTTCTTGATTTTTATATTTCTATTATTTCACTCAAAATCGATTCGGATAATTGGATATTCGGATAATTGGGGTTCGGATAATTGGATTTCTACTGTAGGTTACGTTTCTTAGCAAGCACCTAGGGCCAAAGAGGAATCTATATGTCAAATTTGAACTCTGTAGGTCTTATAGTTATAGATATTTTGTGATAGTTCAGTCAGTGGTATTTGGATTTATATTTTAAGATTTTCTGCTGTTAAAATGCATTCCTTGTTTTAGTCTCTTTGTGACAATCACCATCAGCACATATTGTCCAACTAATATAATGCTTACTGCAGGAGCCCTTGTTGCCAAAGACAGGATCTGAAATGGGTTAAGAAAAATCCTCATTTAAGGATTTCTTTAAACTGAAAAGTGTATAAAAGTACATCAATTTATAATACTGCCATAAAATAATAATATTTTATTTACCTGTTAGAACATAATAGAAGAAACTCTGGGTTTGCTGAAGAAGGAAAAATCCCATCATGTGAGAGCCCAGGGATTGGCAACACTGTTGAAACTGGTTAAGCTCACTACTGACAACACGACAGCTCATAACAAACTCATTGCTTTGGCCAAACAGGTAGGTCTATCATAGAGAAGTAATTTTATCTATGCAGATAGGTAAGCCTATGCAATATTTATGTATGTAACCACTGTATATACCCCATTACCAGAATTCTGAATTTTGTAATTTAAACTGTCTTGATAGTGTCACTTAGCCCTTCCTAAGAGGCGACTGCGGGGGATAAAAAATAGATTTTGAAATATTGATTTTTTTCCTACTTCTATCTGATAGTTATAGTAAGTTATCTTTACTATCATGATAAACATTTTTTTACAAGTTTTATTACCAAAATTAGTATTAGTCAATCATTCACTCTGAACGTCATTTAAAAAAATAACACGACACAGTCTAATGCACAGAAAACATTTTGCAAAACATCATAAGCTTGTACTCCACGCAACAGCATGTAAACAACTGACTAAACGTAAACAAACTGTCTGCGCACGAGACGATAAAGGATTGCATCAGCCGGCCAGTCTATGACAGCTGTTGCGAGAAAAAAGTTGCCAACTCATGGAATGGAAATGTACCACTAAAATAAACCAGGGAGCCCAGTTGTCCTACTATTCCTGGAGGAAAGTATGAATTATCCTACTTTTGGCAAAATTGTCCTACTTTCCTACTTTTCAAGCAGTTTATATGTATTTTTTTACAGAGCGGGTAAAATGTTTAATTTTACAGGCAGTAATTTTAACAAACAAAGCTGGAATCCAAAAAGATACTTTTCTTGTAGCTAACAAACAGTTTGATTTTATTTCACACCAGCAAATATTTTGGCAACATTGAAAGTTAAACTCAACACTTCATCCACTTAAGAAGATGAATGTCTCTTTATTAGTTAAGAAGTTCTTCGGTTAGGTTAGCTTTGAACCAACCAGACACAGCATAATCTATCTATAATATTATAAAGAAGAGGTGGTTTCTCAAATTTATTAAAAATAAAAACAACGAAAAACATCTCAACACATCAACATTCCCAAAGGTTAGCGACGCACAACAAAACTTCAAACTTCAGCTGTCTGCCAAAGTATGATTGGCAAGGACGTAAAAAGCGTCTGCAGACAGATATCAGGAGAAAGCTTAGAATCTGCCGTAAACGGCAATACCAATTTCGATCCGGTTGATTAAGATTCAATGCGCCCCAGAGCCTATTCCGTAAACACCGTTTGACTGTTGACGCAGCTACAATAAACACCCCAGCAGATGTGTTTTGTGTCGGTATAGCGACACATAACGCCTGGAGGGTTAAGAAAATTACAAAACGTTGAGCCTCTGATTGAAAACTGAACTTAACTAAAAGTTATTTTAACCTGTCTAACCTCACTACATTCACAACCCACGGCAACTAGGAACTATGTAAACAAATCCAAATGTTCCAATTTTGCAACTTATAAATCACCAGTTTTGCCAACTTTTTAACCCTTTGAGTGCCAGAGTTTTTCAGTCGTCATATCCCTAGAGTGCCAGAGTTTTTAACACAGTATATCTAAATACCCCCGTAGCAGCAAACCTGCGTACTCAGCGAATTTCCAATGCATATATATGTATCTTAATACTACATAAAGCCACATACCAATTTTCATCAATATACATTCATAAATAAACGATTTATGACATTTTAATTATTCTCCATAAGAATAACATGGCGGCTGAGTATGCAGGTTTGCTGAAGCAAGGAACTCAAAAAATGGGGTTTCACAAAAATATCAATATAACTCATGTAGGTAAAGCCACATACCTAATTTCATTAATTTATTTTCATAATGAAGGCAGATAACACGTTACTTATTCTCCATAAGAATAACATGGGGCTGAGTACGCAGGTTTGCTGCTACGGGAACCTTTGGTAAAAAATTGTTTTTTGAGCAAATATCAATGGTCCACAACCAGATGAAGCCGTATACCAAGTTTCGTCAGTATACGTTCATAAATAAGCGAGATATAAAATTTTTCTTTTCCTCCATAAGAATAACATTAGACAACGTACTGTGTTTAGCACTTTCAATATCTCGGTAACCAATTGACGTAGAGAAATGATCAAAATACCAAATTGTGTGTTTTTTTAAGCTGAATCTAATGGGAAAAACTAAAGTTTGACTATTTCCAAAATTATATGTAAAAAATTCAAAAAACTCATTTTTGGGGTACTAAACCCCCCCCAAAATACCCCTTCCGGTAGAGCGATCTGGCTGGTTTTCGAACTTAAAGTCATAAATGTTGCTTTACACGTTTATACCAAATTTCATCAAAATCGGATAATTTTTACGAGAGTTATCGTGCTTACGGACACATATATATAGATATATATATATACAGTTTCGAACGAATGGTGTTTTTGGGGTCTGGGGACCTCAAAACGAAAAGTTATCATGGTCCCGGGCCTAGGTCTTACCATGCCGACTACGGTAATAGCTTCTTCCCTAAAAGTGCCAGGCACAAAATCAACATTTTGCAAGGGTTTGCAAAAAAATTAATAACTTTTTTATTTGGTAAGATATTATTATGAAACTTTTTTTGTTTTGTAAAGTTTAGCTATAATATTATGCGCATATATAATATTTAAAAAATAAAAAATAAAAAATTTGAATACATATATGTATGTGGGAAATTTCTTTTAATTTTTTTTATTTGTTTCAGGTAAATAAACATTGTTCAAATATAAGATTTTCACCAAATAACTACTAGATTTATAGAGGACATGTTTTCCAAAATATATCCTGAAAGTTTCATCAAATTTGGGCTTTAGGTGGACAAGTTATTTCCATAAATGTAAAAAAATATAAAAACGGCAAATTAGTACACAAGACAGTAGCCTAACTTCCAACAGCCAAGGGTTTAAGTTTTATTACAATTTTAGGTACTTTGGTATTATACGGATGCCACTATTTTTGGAGGTTAATTTTTTACCGGATACAAAGGATAACTACATAATTCGAAAAAACGTACTTTTATTGACTTACTGTACAAATTTTACATAATTCTGATGAGCGGTCTTTGTGTTGTGCCTCCCAAAAGGCAGCGAAGTCCGCTAGGATCGTGTTGAATGCGTCGCCGCCGCTAGCAGCCAGACCCGATCGCCACAGGTACTCCGCCAAATATACAACACGCTGCGGCAGTTATGTTAGGATGGGTTATCATAAAAATACGTACGGTTTCCTCTTCATTCCGAGGTAAATCCCACACCAAAAGAACGTCACTCATTATGAAAACAAATGTAACGTAGTGCACGGCAATAAATCACTCATGACACTGACCCAGATACAGGCGGTGACAGGTGATGCGCGCGCTCCGGTCAACGACCTGACCTTGGCCTATTTGGAGGGGGTTTGGCGACCGGAAGTATGACTCATCAGGTATCATTCGATTCGTAACAAAACAAGGAAAGTCCTACAATCATTTTTATGATAACCCATCTTAACATAACTGCCGCAGCGCGCTGCATAAGGGTGGCATCCGTATAATACCAAAGTACCCAATTTTATTTCATAAAGCAGACTAACTAGGCCTCGTATATTTATGGAGTATATGTTTACCTGAACATATCCTGGAAATGTCCTGGAAGAAATAATAAAAAGTAATGACGTAAGAAAAATTTTCTATAACAACGATTCACAAAATCAACATTTTGCAAGGGTTTTGTACATAAAATCAATAACTTTTTTATTTGGTAAGATATTATTATGAAACTTTTTTTGTTTTGTAAGTTTAAAGTTTAGCTATAATATTATAGAGAAAATTTGATTTTTATAGAGTCAATAGAAAATTCAAAACAACAGAAAATAGTCCTTATGTTAAAGGTGCAATATTTTTTAATTCACTTCCTGAACACATAAAAATCTTAGATGGAAATAAGTTTAGGACAGAACTCAAGAGATATTTAATCATGAAGTGTCCTTATGATTTACAATTGTGGAAATATAAATCGCGTGTACTTTATAAATTTTTTTCTGTAGATATTTCACGTAAATATATTGTGTTGATATTTAGGCCTAATTTGACTTGTACTGTGACTGAAAAATGTATATAAATATGCACTGTGAAATAGATTAAGAACCTTTGACAATGTTTATGCATGTAATTACATGTTTCGAACAATAAAGAAATTTGAATTTGAATTTGAAATTATGTACATATATAATATCTAAAAAATAAAAAAATAAAAAATTTGAATAGGTACATATTATACATGCGGAAAATTTTTTATATATTTTTTCAGATAAATAAACATTGTTCAAAAATATAAGATTTTCACCAAATAACTACTAGATTTATAGAGCTAGAAAATATCCTGGAAATGTCCTGAAAGAAATAATAAAAAGTAATGACGTAAGACAAATTTTCCATAACAACGATATATCGTTGCAATGTATTTTACGTCCACGTTTTTTAAGACCACCGACGACGATATATTGTTGTGAAGTATTTTTCGGATGTTCAGTGCACAACGATATATCGTTGCGTGGCACTCAAAGGGTTAAGTTAAAAACAGCAGTTTTACTATAGAATAACTTCAGTAGTTAGTTTTACTCACTCGACGAACATGCATTGCTCAAGCCATAGAGGAATCATATTCATTGTAGACAAAACATATACGTACGATGTTGTCAGCCAAAATCTGATAATTTAGAATAGCTGGTTCGATAGTTAGCTCCTGAAGAATCTGGCAACACTGACGGCCAGACTACGAATTACGAAATGGCAGAACGATAGGCTAAATCAACTAAAGCTGGACTAGAAAGGGACTACTATATTGTGTTTAATTGTTATTATTGTTGATTGTGATATTACTTTTGTGTTATTTAAGGAATCTCCAACTGCCCATTATATTTCCCTCTACTGCTGAGGTTTTGTCACTGTCTTGTATGAGTTTTTTGAAAATCTGTAAAAAATATAAACAGTGGTTTTACCTATATCAACCATATATTAATTTTGATCGGCAAAAAAAGGAGAGTCTAAAATAACTATAACCTGTTAATGAATACATAAGGCACATTTACACAACTGAGGCAAACTCAAAAGACTCATATTTCAAAAACATCACATATGCCATAGAGATTAAAAAATAAACACTTAGTTTACAATTCCGTGATAGCCAAAATGAGCTAAATAATTCACAGATTGCAAAAATATCTGCTTTGTTAGGGTTAAAGTAATTATTTTCATAAACAATTGGTATAAAGCACGACCGTAACATTATAAATGGCGCCAACAATGGAAAGACGACAAATTTCATAATCGGTTACAAAAATAGCAAAAAACACCAAAAGACTACTTCCGATACATCATTTGATTACAAATTTCGTGGAATTATATGGCGCTGAATCAGAAATGATTTGAGTATCGATGTAACACACAATAACGATGTATTACACCGCGACGAATAGGGTCGCAATCGAGACTTTAGCAGTATGCACGTAGCGGAATTGGATCGCGATCGTGACCTTTGGCAGTTGGAGGGTTAAATAACATAAACTCCCCACAACCAACAATGAATTTTTTAAAGAATTACATCTGTGTGATTGTGATGTTAAACTGTTGTGTTGCGGCCGCAGTACCTGAGCGACACCAGCCACCTGGTCAAGCAGAAGGCTCTGGATGTGTTGGGCGAGCTGCTGCCAGTGACTCAGCAGGCGGAGACCACTCTGCGGCTGATCGGCGACTACACCCACAGCCAGGACGCGCGGGTGCGCAGCACGGCCTTCAACACCATGGTGGGTTGGTACAGTTGTAATGCGACTTTAACGCAGATTATTTGAAATTTTTTGAATTTGTCTCTGCTTATAGGCAGTATGATGAGGATTGAAAGTATTAGGGCCAAAATAGTCATTCAGGTTGAAGAGAGTAGACGAACACATCTACTTTCTTGTGTTTTAATTTATTTTTGAATTTACCTATGTGTTTCATCTCTTATTCAATAGTAGATTTTTTACGTGTGATTTGTAGCTATGGATTGATTATGACAAATTTATTATTATTTTACTCCTGTTGTTAATCCAAATTTGTTCTTGATAAACGCGTTTCGGCGCTAGGCCATCATTATCATCATCGTCATCTGTACATTGTACAATCGGTTATTACTTATACGTTCTGCGTTGCGTTGCTCTAGTAGCAAAATGGTGTCATGTTGTTAAAAAACTAAAATTTACACACATTACAAACATACACACGAGTATGTATGTATGTATGTATGTTTGTAATGTGTGTATTTTATTTTATTTTTTTAAACATAACACATTTTGATACTAGATCTATGCAGTGCAGAACGCATTAATAATGTACAATGTATGGATGCTGATGATGGCATTGTGCCAAAAAGCGCTCATCAGTAATGAATTTGGATTGATAACGTTTAAGTAAAATAATAGTAGATTTTTAGATATCAACTTATTTCATTGGAAATAACACTGTTCAATCTTAATTGGGCCGTTGAAAAGATGCAGCAATGGAAATCGTCTTAAAATCTATAACTCTGAGTGTTGTATATATACCGGTATCCTAAATCATTTTTCCAAAGAAAGATAATGTTTGTTAGATTGATTTCATGGCATGAAGATTAATGACATCAAACTGAGGGAATCACAAATTTACAAAATGCATAAATTGTGTTACTTTATGCATAGTCAATCCTTTATTAATCTTGTCGGTAGTGTTTGTTGTAAATAGGGTGAATTTCATGATTACAGATAGTTCTTCATGGCCGAGGAATGAAACTACCGGCTTCACTGTACGAAGAGACTTGCCAGGCTTTGAAAGATGACTATGAGGTAGTCAGGAGATCTGCTCTCCAGTTGATATACCTTCTAGCAATAACCTACCCCGAACAGTGAGTTGAAATCAGTTACCGTTAGATTTGTGAGGGCCTATGATTGGTTCAGTCTCTTATTTATCTCACACAGTAAGTGTGTTACCTTTCAGAGTAATGTTGTCCTACAATTTGCCGGTGGTTGAGTCCGGCATGAAACTTTGTCAGTTTGTCATAAACTCACTTTGAGTGCCAATTAAATTAAATTGTAAAAATGGTTAGTGATTAGACATCTTCAGGGAAGGGACAGTTGAGGACAAAATTAGGAAAGTCACTTCCAAATCTAATTCAATCACCTTCTAATTTGATTTATAATTTAGTAATTTCTAAGATGTCAAGTTTTTTTTTTTTTTTTTAAGAATATATCAGTTTACTATTTGAATTATTTGCTTTCTCATACTGCCAGCTGATTGTGTATTTACTGGCGCTATATTAAATTGATGAGGCCTGACGATCCTGGTTACACCGAGTAAAACTCTAGCCCATTTTCCTATGCTAATACTGAGGAGAAAAAATACGTCTGTGCTGCATTGGTGGTGGAACCAATGATCTTTTACAAATAATAAACATATTCAAATAATTATATATTAAAATAAAGTCCTTACTAGGGGTCTGTAGTACCAGAAATTTAAGGTCGGTACAGTAAATATTTTTTAGTACCTCGGTTCTCTGGTACAGTACGCGAGAATAAAATAGCCGCAATTTGTTGTCATAGCGTAAGTGTATTCGGAAACCAAACAGGACAAATACATAAAAAATATTTTTAAAAGAAAACCACTGGCAGACAAACAAAATTTATTTAGGTAACCTTTTGATTATAATTAAATACAGGTTGTATGAATTGCAAATTATAGCCTTCAACACCATTTAAATCTTTTAACCAAGTAACACAATAGAGTAAGAATTTTTATTGCAATCAGATGACACATACTTAAGCAGACGACAGAGTTGTAGCCTACTCTTCGTAACAGAAGTCGACGGCGATGGCGGTTCATCAAGAATCAAGAATCCATAACAATCACTCATTGTTTGTTTTAAATAGGTAAACTATAAAGGCTACCACAAAACTTGTTCAAAACATTTTATTATCAAAGACGATGCGCGGTCACTTTAAGTGGAAGTGGTGATTACGTCCAAATGTCATCGTCACACAAAGAGTACACCTAGAAAGTGAGTACCAGAGAGAAAGAAATACGCAGTTTCTAAAATTATGAAATATGACATAAAATTGTGAACCAATGTAGGCTAACCTTTTTATTTGTTACAACATTAGTTTTTGTAAAACATTTGTTTTTTATTAATCAACGTTTTATCAATCAAACTAAAATTTAACCTAAAGACTCTTCTAAACCGTTCACGGTAAATTTAATATTTAATTAAAACATTTTACTTTGGTTGGTTTAATTTCCATTTATAACATGTTAGGATGTGTCATAATGCCTATTAGGAAAATGTTATGATAAGCCCGACTTGTGTTTTTCAATTGATGTACATGTTATTATGTTTGCATATCAAAATAAATGTCAACCTAGTGTGAATACAATGTCAACGGACGAAAATTATGTTAAAAATAAAACTAAAGGAAAAATGTGATTGATAAACAGTGAATACTGTTTTTTTGTAGTTGTAGGCTGTACCGTACCGTCTTTTTACCGGCACCATTAGTGGTACCAAACCGAATACAGTAATTTGTTTTGTACCGTACTGATACCGATTTTTCGGTGCACCGCAGTCCCCTAATCCTTACCTATACTATATACAGTAGCCCTACCTACAATGGGCAGTGAGATCAGTCAGAGGTTTTTGGTATTTTCCAATTTTTATACATAACATATTATTATGCTTGCTTTAGGTTTTTGTCATGCTGCCTTTAGGTTTTTGGGTGGATTACGTTTTGGGGTTTTGTGGCCTTCAAAATTGTTACCACAGACTTGTTTTTACTTGACTTCAAAATCAGCAATTACAAATATAGTTACTAACTTATTATTGTAATATTATGGCCTTACATTCTGTACAAAATTAACTCAACTAGAAAACGTAATTTCGGTCGTCCCCTCTATGTCCCTGGGAAGATTCTGAACAGGACATAGCTTGCGCAGAGCCCTGGGGCAAACAGGGATAAATCATGGGAAGTAAGTATGATGCCTCTGCTGTTGTATAAATTAGTGGTGGCACAAAAAGAACGCAACCGTTTTATTGAAACTGTTTTGCCACCTAAACTGTTTAGAAACGAAACAGTTTCAGGGAACACCCTGTTGCAAGTAGCTGCACAACTGACTCACAACACAACGTCAAATAACAACGCTTCGTCATGAAACGGCCAACTTCCAGCCGTCGCCGTCTGTTGTGATAGCAGCACTGTACAGACAGACATATTCTTCCGCACATTCGCGCAATAAAAATAATTCCCGCCATTTCCGCTGTCAGATTGTCTATTAGTAGCCTTTTTGTAATCAATATGTAATTTTTAAAGACAAAAAGTTGTACTTTTTAGAATTTGTACAGTTAAATAAGTAGATATAATGAGTTGAATGCTTGTTCAATGACTTGAGCAGGCGAAACCGAAACCGAAATGCCTGCAAACCACCGCCACCTCTCTGTTGCAACTGCAACAGCGAGAACGACAACAGTGAGTGAAACGTGGGGAAGAGAAGAACCGAAACAGTTTACCGCAACAGCAACAGCTACAACCGAAACCGAAACAGTCTTTGCTTGGCAGCTGCAGCTGAATCTAGCGCTTCGTCGCGGACGTTTTAAAAACAAACTATCCTGTTGTCTGCAACCGTTTAGTTAAACTGTTGTCGTGCCGAGACTGTTGCAGTTGCAGCCGTTTCGCTTAGACAACAACTTATTCCATCACTAGTATAAATAGCTGGCTTAACACATTGGCTGCTGGAAAATAATAATTTTCCCGGGTGCTAAAAAATTATAAGTGTTGAACTACTTACCTATGAAGAATAGAAGACCGACCATGTGGCTTTCAAGCATTCCAGTACTTTAGTTTAGCCGCTTATGACGTCATAATATTCTGGTCAATTTCGACCTCGCAGCACCCGCACAAGACCCGACGCGGTTGATATCGGCCTTCCCGCGTTGACAAGGCACGAAATACAAGGCAAGGGGGGATACAATAACTAACTTCCGCCAAAACAACATGCTACATAACCTCAATCTAGAGGATTGATGTTTTAAACTATATATGCACTATTTTTTTAAACAAAAACACTAAAATTACACGAGAATACAGTTGAAAACAACGTACGTATCACCGGCAAAAATGACAAACGCCGGATCCGAAAACTGACGCCACCCGACAACACTATGGGACCCGCACTACACGCTGAAAACAAATAACCTGCCTCTAGCCAGTGCTGGGCTCACACTGACTGGTTTATTTTCAATAGAGGGGGAGGCCGGTTTTGACCGTGCAGCGTGCGTGCGCGGCCAAGGCCGGTCGAAATCGACCGCGCCGCAGTGAAAGTGCTAAGACATTTGTATTCTAAATGACCTCCATTAATATTGCGGTAAGACAATTTTGGTGTCGTGACCTTAGCTAGAAAAGAAAAGAATTTTATCCCTTAAGCCAACCTCCGCATCCGGATTTTTCTTAAGCGGCCCTGGGGGTATCTGTTTCTCTCTACCCACCCCAGTGTGCCCGACCCTGTTCCCAATGTTATACTTCTGCTTCCACCCTTTTGTTAGTTCCCGTAGTAATCACAGTAAAAAGTTCTAGCCTGTTAAGAAACTCTTAATGTTGAATATATTTTCTTGTCCAGCCCAACAAAACTGGCCGATAGCGATGAAGATTTGAGGCTGGTTGACGATGCTTTTGGTAAGATTTGCAACGCTGTCAACGACTTGTCAATGAGGGTGCGGACCCAGGCCGCTCAGCTGTTGGGGAACCTCGCCCTCGTCAGCCCCAAGTTCCTCCATCAAACTCTCGACAAGAAACTCTTCTCCAACATGAGGGTGAGTGGAGAAAGATAAGTAGTTGGCAGCCTTGATCTAGATACTTGAATAAGTAATTTATGTTGGTTTATCTACTTATTTTGATGGCCTTCTAACAATTAAGACTAATTAAAAATGATATAGTTTTATTTAGATGAAAAAACGTCAACCAAGGGCGGATCCAGGGAGTCACATTGGGGGGGGGAAATGCCGGGGGTTTGGGGCGGGGGTATGGAATACCCATCAGGAAACCTCCCCCGGAAATTTGTTAAAAATTCCATATCAATAATTTTATCGGCTGTAAAAAATAGCCAAACGCGTTTTATTGACAAAAATGTGTGTTATCGGCCTAAAAAGACGACTGTATTGAATTCATGGACTTAAATCAGCAATTTAACCTGTATTTTTTTTATAAAAAATGACTGACCGCATTTCATGGTTGCCGTAACTTTTAGACCGTAAACAACAAGTGAATGTAGTTTATTGGCCAAAAAAACGCAATAGTTTATATCCAAACTGCAATTTAAAGGCCAATACGCCAGCGAAAGTATCAAAGTATGTTATCGTTGAAGTCAAAGATTTTACCGAAACTAAGATCTGACAAATTTTATCGGTCGAGATACGATGATTTTAAAAGACACCCAAGTTACATATTATCTGCCTAAAATAGCAAAATATTCCCATTTGCCGTCTAAAATGTAAATCAGCCAAAATCAGTAATTTTACTGGCAACTTGATAGCATATTATTAGCCAAAAACTACGACCTTAGTTTGTTATCGGCCGAAAATTGAGTACAAACCGTATTTTATGCCGGAAATGTACTTAATCGCTCAAAAACGGCAATCGGACCGCATTTTCTCGGTTATAAATATAGCCGGGTCGTGTTTTATATACCTAAAACGACATCCAGAACGCATTTTATCGGGCAAAATCAGAGATTTGGCCGTGTTTTATCGCCAAAAACATAAATTTTCCCGCAACTTGGTGGTCAAAAACACCAAAATGACTGAATTTTTTTTAGGTATAATGGACTGGACTGCATTTTATTGGCCTGGAAATCCCCATAAATAGCAATATAACCTCGTTTTGGCGTCCGAAAAAGGCAATTGACCGACAACCCATACTGCTACTTGTAGGGTAAAAACATCAACCACAATAAAATTAAGGGCCGCATTTTACCTACCGAAGAAGACTGCCAGACTGCGTTTTACAGAAACAAATTACTGACTAAAAATTATTTTATAAAACAAAATAGGCAACTTCACAGCATTCTATTTGCCGAAAACAACCGTTACTCACATTTTAAAGTCCGAAATCGACGGCCGCAACGTGTTTGTTGCCCGAAAATGAGTACCATGCCTCAATATATGCCAAAAATCACACTCTACCCGCGGTTAATCATAAAAATTGGCAATCGGACCAATTTTCTTAGCGAAAAATAAACCGTTTTCCCGTTCTATAGGCCCGAACGACAACCGGAACGTATTTTTATGAATACAATCGGCGACTCGACTCCGTTCTATCGCCAATGAACGCCATTTTTCCGCGTCGGATAGGCCAAAAACAGGAATTTAGTAGCATTTAATGGCCCGAAAATGACGATCGGCAACATTTCTTATTGGCTGAAAATGACAACCAAAATGTGTTTTATTGACTGGAAACGACAACCAAGCCGCATGAACGAGAACGGCCGAAAAAGGTGTTTTAAGCTAAATTAACGAATTTTCACCGAAATTTCCGTATACTTATCTGATTTTCCTGGAGTTTCCGGTCTGTGGACACCCTGAAGTAGTATTACAGCCATGTAATACGACAAGTCGTGATGATGCTGCCGGGCAGACGTAGCGCTGTTGCGGGGGTGCGCGCAACCCCGACTTTTTGCCTTGGGGGGGAATTTCCCCCATTTCCCCCCCGTGAATCCGCGCCTGACGTCAACTGTCTTCGGGCAACAAAATCTATAAACGTAGCATAAGCCTGGAATACTAACTATAAATTTAAGAGTTTTAATCCAACACAAATCACAAGTAATTATTCAAAATTGTAACTTGTAACTGTATTCATTGCTTAAAATGTCTTTAAACATAAATTTCAATTTAATAACACTGTTTTAGTTTGAGAAAATGTAGCTCTGTGTTAAATAATTGTACCTAGAACTGCTTGTTAAAAATAAATTATAAGGAATTTATTTTGGTTTTTTGATTTTTGTTAAATTTGTGAACATAATTTAAATTTCACTCTACCGGCAATAAATTTGTTAAGATTAGAGGGGTTTAAATAACTTTTTAAAACCATTTGTTTTAAAGAAGTTTCAAACGACAAATCTTTTTTAATACTTGTACTTTAATTACCTATTATAATAGTTTTGATGATGAAATCCAAAAATATAATTCAATAAATTAGGAAGTCCAACTTAACACTATATTCAGAAACTTGGGAATTTCTCTAATTGTGACAGGAAACATTTTTATAATTTTTCTTGTGAAAGACATGGCTGTTACCAATGAAAGATTAGGTTATGTGATGTTAGGTGTGGTTATGTGATTTTAAGTTTGGTTGATCCATCCTGTTAGAACTTAACCTATGAATAAATAAGCAATTTAAATGGAGACCAGATCAATAGATAACACTTTTCTCTGAAACACTTTGGTATGACATTACAGAAGAAGCGGTCGGCACATGAGCGCGCGTGGGAGAGCGTGACGTCGGGAGAGTGGTCGAGCGGCAAGCGGTGGGCGGACGACACGCCGCAAGAGCTGCTTGACGCTCAACAGATCAACCTCATCTCCAGCGGGTCCTGTGGTGCCTTTGTGCACGGCCTGGAGGACGAGTTCTTGGGTAAGGTTAGGTTATGTTGGGTTGGGCAGGGTTAACTGACTTTAGGTTATATTGGGTAAAATTAGGTTAGGTTATGTTGGGTTGGGTTAGGTTATGTTACGTTATGTTGTGTTGTGTTGGGTAAGGTTTGGTTAACTTTGGATATGTTGGGTTGGGATGGGATGGGTGAGGTTAGGTTAGGTTATGTTATGTTATGTTATGTTAGGTTAGGTTGGGTTAGGTTAGGTAACGTTAGGTTAGGTTAGATTATTAAGAAAGCCGAAGGCCCGACTTTATTTATAACCGGTATTTTCATTGAGATTTTGTTTCTGTATGTGCGGCATTTAATTATATCTTAATTTCCAATTTGGTTTGTTTTAATAACGTTCTTTACTGATCACCAATTTGTTCAGTGCACTACGGCAGTTTGGTTATTCATAATCTATTTACTAAATACGATAGCATGTGAGGAAGCAAGAACAAGGGAATAAAAATAGGCCTAAACAGACTGTTTAGTTAAGTGGGCTAATGCGCATGGTGATAGGTATTTTGAATTTTGATGAAGTCCATCACATCAAAGTTACCTAACTGTTGTAGCCAGCTGTGGATGTCTTTGCACATGTTAGTGGCCCAAGTATCAATTAATGCACTTGGTTTTGTCTTAGTTATACGGTTTATTTTGGTCTACAATGTTTTGTATGTTTACAAGTTTGATTTGTGCTTGTAAATATTTAAAATTCTAGGCTCAGTGAAGATCTGTAGAGAGCGATGTTCTCTGTATTCTTTTCACCTATAAAACCTGATTTCTACGGTGAAAAGTAGGGATGTCAGTAGCCAGTGATAGTTGCTGGTAGTTTCTACTAAGCACTGTGTACTGATGCGACAGTTGTATAGTAACAGTGGCTGTCTCTCCATGCACAGTAGCTACTTACTGTTGCTTTTTTACATCGACCAATGCAACACTAAAGCAGAGACAGTACAGTAGAAAATACGTGTAAACGGTTCTAAAAAGTGTAAGTGAGCAGTCAGTAGGTGGTGAAAAAAAGCGCCAGATACTTATCAGTTGTCGCACATGTTCCTTGGCACCGTGGAAGCCAGGACTAATTATCAACTTTGCTCAACTTTACATATTTTTTTGACATAAAATTGTAGTCTTTGATAAGAAACATAATTTAGTTGTTTCTAGAAATTAAGGCAAAATTCGATAGATGGTTGGATTTACAACAGAGACACGTATTTTCCAGAGGTGCGGAGCGCCGCGGTAGACTCTATTTGCTCCCTGTCCCTCAACAACCCGCAGTTTGCTAACCTGGCCTTGGACTTCCTCGTGGACATGTTCAACGATGAGATAGAAGACGTGAGAATCAAGGCCATCGACAGTCTCACCAAGATCTCGCGGCACACTGTGTTGAGAGAGGATCAGCTGGAAACCATCCTGGGGGCACTTGAGGTTAGCCAGTTGTATCGTATGTGTTGAACTCAGTATTACTTTGTAAATTGCTGCTGTTCTTAATAGAGCTGTTTAAATTGGTAAAAGTACTCTTATTGTTGAATAAAACAAGTGAAATGTAAAATTTTCTGTCTGAGGAAGTAGGCTTTTTTTAGGTAGGTTAATGTTATCTTGTTAAAATATTACCAAAGTTTTTCAATTAAATCCATAAAATCATGGATTTGGATTTAGGTTTTTTTAGGTAGGCTACAACGTTTTTTGGAAAATATATTTTATTTATATCCTGTTTTTCGGTTTTTGTTTTGAAATAGGTAAAAGGATGAAAATATACAGAAATAAGCAAAAAATAAGAGTTTATAAATAAGTGTACATGATATAAAATTTGACCATTTTCTATTGTACTCGTAAAGATCTTTCCTGAGCTCTCGTTTGTCTGAATTCCATCGTGTATAGAAATACTTCGTGAAACTATCGGTGGAAGCAGCAGAAGGTAAGTATCCCCACTATCCCATACGGTCACAGTGCTGCCCTTTGAGGTACCCTTTGAGTTTTCTTTCACAAATATAATATTATAAAATAGTGAGTTAAAAAGTAAATAACAGTTTGTTCCATTGTGGAATGGTGCATGCAGCAAATGTGGATGGGGTTATGGAGAGATGCTAGATTAGTGGACATGGAAACCCCAGCAGAGCCGTTAAAAAGGCAAGACTTCTACAAGGGAATTTCGCACAGGTCACTGGAAAGAAATAAAATGACAGGGATGGAAAAGGTAGGAAAGGAGGGCAGCCATTAACCCTTGAGAGGACAAACTACCGTGTTTCCTGCAACGGCTGCTTATCAGCTCCCAAACAGGCGGTCTGCCCTGCCCTCCTAGCTTGGCTAACTGACTAGGTCCATCCGTGTTCATCAGCTGGAGACCACAGTCAAAGGGAAGATGTTTCATCCATGCTGTCTACAGACATGGAGGGACCAAGGAAAAAGGGACGCTTCTCATAATGGAGAGCCTAAGAACTACCGTATGACATCTTCATTTGATGTAGGTACCCAATGTAAGATGGTCTGAAAGTCATCCTGGGACTGGATGGGTTAATTTTTGTTGTTGGTTGCAGGATGTTTCAATGGATGTGCGGGAGGGCCTACACAGGATGCTGGCAGCTTGCACCCTCTCTACCAAGGGCTGTCTGCAGATGTGCGTCGAGAGCTTGCTGGATAACCTCAAGAAATATCCCCAGGTAACACCGACGATTAAATATATAAGTACAGTAGAACCCCGCTAATCTGTCACCGACGGGATCGAGAGCATAGTCACAACACAAAGGTTGAATAATCAGAGGAACACATTCATTTTATAGGATTCTATTTTTTAGGAAAATGTAACAAAACTGTAGTTTAAACTACAAATTTTGAAATCTATGTCCAGTTTTAATACGTTCTCATAACTCAAATGAACACACTCTTTATGACCAAACAATAATAAAAACCCTTGCAATTCACAGTAATACATGCATAAGTATATGAAACTCACAAACTCACTTACTTTATCGACTGTCACCGGTCTTCTGATTTACATCGTCAGTGATGAGACAGATGATCTGAGTGGAGCGATGCAACAATAACAAAAATGTTAAGCCCTCTCTCATCATTCTAGCCCGAATATTTACCGAGTTATCAAAGAAATTGTATATTGACCAGACACAGAACGTTGTTTTATGGGAAATTTACATTGGGAAAGGTTGTTTTTCATGTCTTGATATACTTTTATCACCCCTCATACCACCATGCCATCTTTTGATGCTGACGGGAAGGTTCCTGTCATTAAGGTTATAATGTAGTAAGTAGTAGTTCCGTAGTAAGGTTATAATGCTCAACATTGCCACCCCAATATTGCATTTAAATAGAACCAGAAACATCAGAGCAGTAAAAAAATGAAATGTTTACCATTTTCCAAAAAAACTGCACATGTTTGTTTAGACCCCTGTATTTGATTTTTTAAGTTTTAAATGGTGGAAATTCGCTTCCCCCACATCAACGTAGTGTTAGAAAGCTCGCTAATTATCACCACTGTCCAGGACAAGAAGTCCACGTGGAGGTGTATGCAGAGGATGGGCTCGCGACACCCGGAGCTGACTCTGCCGCTGGTACCCGAGCTGCTCAGCATTCACCCGTTCTTCGACACGGCCGAGCCTGACGTCGAGGAGCCGGCATGTATCCTTTGGTTACACAGTACACTGAGTTGTCTGTCCACATTCGTAAACAAGTTTCTGCAATATGCGCAATAGCCATCGCCAATAATGTATGTTTTCATTTTTGTCTGAAACAATTTTTTTTAATGTGGAGTACCATAGCACTGTGACGGTTAGGTTAGGCTATGTAATTGATACCAACCTATTATAAACTAGCCTATCTGCCACATCTCGTTCGGGTAGGAGAACTCGGTATTGCACGAGAATCGTATGGTGTTTTGCCACGGTTAGGTACAGATGACATTATTCATTATTTTATAATGCCTAAGTGTTATGAGTGTCCATCCATTTCAATATTATAATGTAATTTTTTTTCTATTTTTTTTTTTGTATTTTTTTACAATAGAAATTGTTTAACTCATGTAGATAACCAACAAGTATCAAAAGTTGAAAAATCGACCGAACAGTTATGAAATTTTCAAATCACAGTAGAAGTTTTTTCATAAGATTTAAGCTCCTAATGGGGTTGGTATTTTGTTATCTAGAGATTCAGTTTACTTGGCTTATAAATAAACCAGATGGTTGTATTTAAATACAAATAATTCTCTCTTTATGTTTTCAATACTCTTTGCAGAACTTAAATTGTTACAGCCCGCAGTTAAATAGCTAACACCACCGAAGTGTTTGTTTGAATTAATTTGCACTTATTACTTTAACATTAAATTGATGAGTCCAGTCCTAATATAGTTTAGTTTAATGTGACGTTCAAAACATTACCTTTGCTTGACTATCAGACCTTGACCACTGATCAGACATCTGTATCCTGATATTGGTGTTCAACGCGGCCCAGCACTGTCCCACGATGTTGCAGCTGTTTGAGGAAACAACAGTGAAACACTACAGCTACCTGCGAGACACCATGCCTCAGCTGGTGCCTCCACTCAAGGTAACAACAATTCACGTGCTACATAATGATGACTTAATAGTTTCATCTGTGAATGGAGTTTAGTTACAATAGCGGGCAATTGACAGTTGATAGTTGGGCTCTAACCAATAGCATGGTTGTACGATGTCACTGTTGCCATTTCGCCATAGAGAAATATCACTCAAATGTTTTTGCGATCAGCTGGTGTGGAGTTTTGGCAATGCTGCACGTCTACTATTGGCTGATCTTGGTTGAATGCCTGGCAAACCACACCCTCAACTGGTAACTTAATTGCCAAGGCTCTCAAGGGGATTTGGGAAACAGTCTTGTTATCAAGGAACTCTTCTAGTTGGGTTTGTGTTATCAAGGTCGTGTAGATTAAGATCATTAAAGTGTTATTAAGATTACTAGTTTCTCTAAAACCTCTTTATAGCAAGTGCATTTTGGACCAACTCTCGCTCTTTGTTTTTAAAAGTACATATATTGTTATTGTAACAAAAACAATTGGACACAGATCACCGAACCGGTTTGACAGTGGGCGCATGTCTATCCTGTCACAGATAATTTATGGGGTCAGGAAGGGTGGGAGCGGGGTTTTCATGTTTATACCTGAGCCCAAGGGATTTTTTCCTTCAAAACATCCGTTCTGATGAGTCACTACCCGTGGGAACTATGCACAGGGAAGATTGAACTCGTGGGTTACAGGTTCCATTATGTAAAATGACGCACTATTGAGGTTGAAGTCGTGATTCCCTGACTCATCGTGATCTCCCTGCATCCAGCTAGGGTCGCTGCCCGCGGGCGAGCTGGAGACTCTGCCCTCCTCCACCCCACAGTTCCTCACCACGCTGCTGTCCAGGCTGGAGGGAGCCCCGAACTCCAGGGTCCACATGGAGCTGCTGCTGGCGGCCGAGAGGGATCTCAACAGGCTGGCCACCATCGATCCAGCGGTGAGGCGCATTGCATTAGATATATAAAGTCACAGTCACACACCTTTAAGGTTGGCAATCATTGCAATAAAGCACCATCTTTTCTTCTTTCCTAAATTGAATATTTATTTGAGTGATGTAGCCTAATAAAGTAATCTTTTTGCTTATTTTGCAAACATTTTCCAGAATTTGTAAAATGCTAAAATTTGTGGTTTGGCAAACCTGTACGTCATCTGTTAGACTGTTAGACAATAGACAGTTTGTCTTATCTTTTGTCTTGTTTTGTTCTCAGACGCTCTATTCCCACCCCTGCACTTATTCTATAAATTGTTTAGGAAGTTTGGTATTAGTTTGTTAGCTTGATTAGATTGAATCTTTATTTTCGGCTTGTTCTCAAATTGTTTATATTTAAATTTGCTTATATTATGAACAAACTCCTTGTTCATAATAACCTTGTTAACATTTTGTCAGGACTGTACATTTGCCGTGTGGCTCAGCATTGTACTATCATGCTACTCAAGAAATTATTTAATTAATTGAATATCATGTCTCTTCTCCCCTCCAGTGCCAAAGTGTATGAACGGCTGGTCTTTTGTGAAAGTCGTGGGACAAGGAATAAAGATAGGTTTTTAATTGTTAAGTTCTGTTGTGGGAATTATTTTGCCCCAGATGTTAACAATGCACAAGAGCTCGTTGGAAATATATCATGCCAATTATTTTGATAATAACATGAATGTAAGCCAAGAAGAGACTGATTCTTCAAATGGAGGAGTAGGAAGAAATCAAAAGATAGAGCTTTTGAGAAAATTGTTTTAGCCTCCAAGTATTAATTTTTAAGCGTTTTAAGTTTTAAGTGAAAGAAATATTAGTTGATTTTTCGTACCCTTAAACTTCAGAACTTTCAATACAGTAGTTATAATTGGAAAAACAGTTATATTTCTTGTCATAATTTTTAAACATTCAGCTGTAATTTTACAAGAAAACATAAATATTGTTTTTTAACTCATAAACTGACTTGTTGAATTTTGATAAATTTAATTTGATATTTGATATTGAATATCTTTGATGAAAAAGAATAACGATATTAGTTATTTTTGTACATTTATTTATTAACCCATTGGCGTAGACACACCAGCTGGTCTCGTTCCTTACTTCTAATCTTGTAAACCTATGAATTGGAATAAAAATTTGTGTTTTAAAATGGATTAATGGTTTATTTTCATTAAAATACTGTTTTCATTCAGTTTTTAGAGTCGCATTGGCACACACACAGTAGACATAAGTAAATACCCCGTAGCAGCAAACCTGCGTACTCAGCGAATTTCCAATGCATATATATGTATATTAATACCACATAAAGCCACATACCAAGTTTCATCAATATACATTCATAAATAAACGATTTGTGACATTTTAATTATTCTCCATAAGAATAACATGGCGGCTGAGTATGCAGGTTTGCTGGAGGAAGGAAAACAAAAAATGGGGTTTTATACAAATATCAATATAACTCATTTAGGTAAAGCCACATACCAAATTTCATTAATTTATTTTCATAATTAAGGGAGATAACACGTTACTTATTCTCCATAAGAATAACATGGGGCTGAGTACGCAGGTTTGCTGCTACGGGAGCCTTTGGAAAAAAATTGTTTTTTTGAGCAAATATCAATGGTCCACAACCAGATGAACCCGTATACCAAGTTTTGTCAGTATACGTTCATAAATAAGCGAGATATAAAATTTTTCTTTTCCTCCATAAGAATAACATTAGACAACGTACTGTGTAGAGCACTTTCAATATCTCGGTAACCAATTGACGTAGAGAAATGATCAAAATACCAAATTGTGTGTTTTTTTAAGCTGAATCCAATGGTCAAAACTAAAATTGGACTATTTCCAAAATTATATGTGAAAAATTCAAAAAACCCATTTTTGGGGTACAAAACCCCCCCAAAATACCCCTTCGGATAAAGCGATCTGGCTGGTTTTCGAACTTAAAGTCATAAATGTTGCTTTACACGTTTATACCAAATTTCATCAAAATCGGATAATTTTTACGAGAGTTATCGTGCTCACGGACACATATATATATATATATATATATAGATATATATAGATATATATAGATATATATAGATATATATAGATATATATAGATATATATATATATATATATATATATATATATACAGTTTCGAACGAATGGTGTTTTTGGGGTCTGGGGACCTCAAAACGAAAAGTTATCATGGTCCCGGGCCTAGGTCTTACCATGCCGACTACGGTAATAGCTTCTTCCCAATAGGGGAAATTCGCTAAAAGTAGTAAAATCAGTGTTGACCATGTGCAACTCACAAAGAATTAACCGATCCCATCAACTTCCAAGCAAGCCTGCCACTGCTTGTTTTACTTGGGCACTCCCACCAACGTTGCCACAGACCGGTTAACTCATTGTGAGTTGCACGAATGGTCAGTTTTGGCCGTGTGCGGGAATCGAACCCACGAACATCGTATCCACACCTGGCCAAGGTGTTTCCACGACGTAGCCAACTCAGCTAACACGACCAAGGGCCTAGCGGCGATATTAAGGTTTTTCAGTCAGTCCGCGCCCCTAGCGGATAGAACCGTAGTCGCCCGCGGTCATTAGTTACATATTTTGCTATTAGAGTGCAGCACCAATCATATCCCGTTATAGGCTATTGCGAATAGAATAAAATTACTATCTTAATGGGTTAATAGACAAATATACATACATCGTCATTTCTATATTAAAATATGCTATGGCCGGGTGCTCCTGGCCTTCTTTATAACGGCTGGGAGGGTTTTCCATGGATGGTTGGGAGGTTCTTCACTAAGATCGACCAGACGTATCTGATCCCAAGTGTTTTGTCACAATAACCTTCATCTCTATAGGTGGAAGGTTCTTCACTATGATGGACCAGATGTTGTTGATCCCAAGTGTTTTGTCACAATAACCTTCATCTCTATAGGTGGAAGGTTCTCCACTATGATGGACCAGATGTTGATCCCAAGTGTTTTGTCACAATAACCTTCATCTCTGTGGGTGGGATATTCTTCACTATGATGGACCAGATGTTGTTGATCCCAAGTGTTTTGTCACAATAACCTTCATCTCTATAGGTGGGAGGTTCTTCACTATGATGGACCAGATGTTGTTGATCCCAAGTGTTTTGTCACAATAACCTTCATCTCTGTGGGTGGGATGTTCTTCACGACGATGGACAAGACCCATCAAACCCAAGTGTACTTGATCCCAAGTATTTTTCCACAATCATATCACCTGACATACATTCACGTATGATCGTCCACTGCATCAGCTGTTTATTACACAGTGGCTGATGCATTTAAATACTCTATGTTTATGTATTTACGGTTTTCCCTTCCGTATGGTAAGAAGGGAACAGGTTGCCTTCTTGGAAACACCTGTTCGTGTATTTTCTGGTGGGGCTGCTCCGATGAACTGCTCATTGGCTCTCCCCCACGAATTTTCCCTGGCCTCCTTCTTAGTCCACCTCCGACTCCTCCTCATAGTCGGTCACAGCAACCTGAGTTCTTCCTCAGTTTCCGGCCATCACCCTTCAACACATACGCCTCGCCACTTCCGCTGCCCACTGGTGGCCACGCCGGCAGCCCCCACCATGCTGCAGTCAGCGCCGCAGCTCCTCCCATACAATCGACTCCGGCAGCCAACCAGTCGTCATCGCCATTACTGGAACAAAACAGACCTATTAGGCCAAATTATTTCCAATATTTTAGAGCTAAGTCTTTCTTAAATATTTATTTTAACAGTAGTTGGCTTGCTAGCTTCATAATCTGAAGTTCACCAGATCGATCCTGAGAAAATGTTGTATAGATTCAATACTGGATCCAGCTGCCATTGGTAATTAGGCTATTAAATTAATGATCCTGGCCGAAGAAAAAATCAGTCGGTCTTAGTCAGTAACAAGGCTACACAAGGCATCTCACCCGTTCTACACTCATCATTCATCCATATTCACCTTAAAATACGCCCTAGTTGTGTCGGTGTCTTACAGAGATTAATATGTAAATATATATATTAAGCTTTTTCAATTTAGAGAAGTATAAACTTTTTTGTAATAACAGATTGTCTTTAATGGCGTTACTGAAATTCTGACTACTAGAACATTGAGTTTAGTTTTCCTTAATACAAAATAATTTAAATGTACTTACCAAAACGCCTTCAGTGACTCTAGGGCTGAATATAGCATAGTGCAGATAATTAGAAAACACTAAAGTGAAAGAAAAAACAAATCCACCAAAGTTGTTTCCTAGATATTATACATTTATGCATAAATTGTTACCATGGCAATGTTTCCCATTATAGTACATTTTTAAAGATCTGAAGAAATATTCTTGTGAGAATTAATGTTCTTGCCTTCATTACAAACTCCTTTATCAGAAATATAAGAAATGAGTGGCTTTTAGCGGCTAGCCCCTATGTCACCCATGATTGTAACGTTGATGTGACAATAAAGATTTATTTATTTGATTATAAACTTTCCAGTGTTTTATCTGGTTGTGCGGTCTCAAGGTTTGTAGAGCTTTCAGACCAGGTGTGATTATTAGTGAATTTCCTATGGAAAAGTGAACTATTAGCATGACCACGGTGAAACTTAAGCCCGGGACCACCATAGAAGTTCCTAACGTGACCCCCTGAACACGTTTTGGGGTGTCGTTCAAAATTATATATATATATATATATATATATATATGTGTGTGTGTATGCACTCTAGCGGTCACATTTTTTGTCTGATTTACTTCAAATTTGGTAGGGACGTTCCTTTCTATAATCAGTTTGACAAGTTCGTTGGGCAAAACAATCGGAAAACTCTAAACCCCTTTTTTTGGGGATTATTCTTTAAAATTTCGAGTTTTTGGGCCCAAAAAGGGTCAGATAAGCCCCGGGTATAAAAGTAATGCATGTATTAAGATGGGAATTAGTGAAGCAAAAGTTTTAAGCCCTCTCTCTTCATTCTAGCATAAATATTTACCGAGTTATTAAAGAAAATGTATATCGACTAAACACAGTACGTTATGGGTTTTTTAACATTAGAAAGCATGTTATTCATTTGTTGGTGTATTTGTATCATCCCCAGCAACCTGGCACCTACTTTAAAGCCTGATTAGACCTTCTCCTAACCTTATAATGCGCAAAATTGTATTCCTAGCATTGTAGGAGATTGAAACCAGGAGCATCAGAACAGCCAAAAAATCAATGTGTCCAGATTTCAATAACATTGGAATAAATGTATGTTTTTAAACTGATTTTGAGTTTTAAAAGTTTCGTATGTGGAAATTCACTTCCCTCACGTCAGCGTGCTGCGTGCGAACTCGTTTCCATAAGAGTAATGTTCGCAGCAAAGATGTATTATGAGGGCGTCCAGCTGATGCATAAATCAACAACATACTATAAAGTGTTGTCAACCTTAAGGGTATAATAATGATACAGCTATTTTAAAATTGTCACTAGACATGCGGAAAGAAAATTTAAACCCTTAATCCATTAATCTAATAATACAAATAAATTAAAACAATATATTAGCATCATAAAGTAACAGCTGATCATAGACTGTAAGCAGTTAAACAATGCTAATTTTAATTACTATGATGATGGAAATATGGTACGCGTACAATAAATATTACGTTTCCAGCAACACTGCAGATTGGATTGGTGATCACCTTACAGCTGTTTTTATGAGGTCTCTTCCGGTTAACTAGAAAACCTTAAATAAATTGACTCATCAAACCTGTACAAAGTGTATGGACCTTGGTGCGGTCTCACTCTATTGAACTATATTTCGTTGTTTCAATAAATTTGTCACAACGAATGATTCTGTGTGATTCCCCTCCACTAATAAACATTGCCTCTATTTTTATACCCCATCTACTGACGCTTTACTAGTACACACTACCTGTAGATATTATTTATTCCTGTGGCAACATTAACAGTCAGTGGATTACTCATCTCCCTGTTGTTGCCTAGGTGGCGGGCGCGGCTCAGTTCACCGCCTTGTATATCACCAGTCAGCTGTTGATGAGCAAGGTGTTGGCCAACAAGATGTGGTGCTCCAATGCTGCCAACACGCTGCAGGCAAACTCTGTCCGCAACTCTGTATCCCAGCTGATGCAGCACTGCTTCAAGTGAGTTTGTTTTTACTTTCTCCCCCTTATACATAGTATATATGGAGAAAGTATTGTTTTCGTCAAAATTTTCGAATTTGAGTTGTTAGTGGAAATATTCGTTTTGGTGCTCCCTGAACCCAAAGAAGTGGTTTTACGTGATGTCTGTCTGTGTGTGTGTGTGTGTGTCCGTGTGTGTGTGTCCGTGTGTGTGTGTCTGTGTGTGTGTGTCTGTGTGGATGTGTACAGAGCTAGAGCCCTAACCAATGGGCCGATTTTTATGAAATTTGGTATGTAGGTACTAATCCACGATATCCCCAGGCGCTTTTTCTTTTTTTGAATTTTTTAATTTTTAATTATCCCCCAAACAACACAAAAAAACATGAAAAATAAAAATTTCTCAAAAACGGCTCTAACAATTTTGATTAAACTTTAGTCGTTTGTAGAACTTTAGTTTTCCAACAAAATGACACCACCCGCATTCCTGTAAAAATTCGGGTTCAGAAATTACAGGACTTAAAACACACAAAATTAAGTTTTTTGGATTTGTCATAAAAAGACATAAATATAAAAAAATATTACTATTCACCATTAAAAAGAGCTCAAAAACTAAATAATTTAGTATTTTGAATTACTATTCTACGATTGCTGGTTTCGGAGAAAATTGAAATTTTCATTTAGCGGTAAACGCAGTACATTGTCCAATGTTATTCTTATGGGGAATACAAAAATTACTATTTCTCTCTTATTTACTGATCAATTTCATTCAAACTTGATATGCTTGTCAATTTAGCATTTACCAACAGAGGTAATTCAAAATATGTTGCCCCTTAATAACCCTGGGGGGGGAATAGGGGCATTTCCCTTCTTAAAACCACGAGTGTAGCAATGGATTCTCTAGTGCCTCCAAAGCAGGGATTTGGGTGGATTTTTTTTAAAACAACTTGTTTACAAGATTTTCTGTACATTCGACCGTGCTTTGTATTCTATATTTAGTAAATAAAAAGTAATTTATTCATTAAAGTTGGGCTTAAGTAAGTTGGGAGAAAGTATGTGTCAGTTTCCTGATACCGTTTATTTAGATTTAGGCTGGTCTCAAATATTGCTGTTCAGACACAGTTTACACCCTCGTACCAGTGCGCCCTTGTGAAGGTGATAATAAATTAATTTTGATTTTGGCCTCCCTCAAAGTTAGATTTTGTCCACGAGACTACACTACAGTTCATTTAACTTTGTGCGCAGTGAGGTGAATTTGAAATATTTGTTTCAGTTGCTAAAAGTGGAAGGAGGATAACATTTTGTATGATTCCGAGGCCAAAAGACAGGTGAGGTCCTGAGGGCTCATCTGAGTTTACTATGCTTACTGGAACACACTGAGGCTGACTTGAGACAGGAATGAATAATGTGTGTGAACAATAAACAAAATGTAACTTTGTCAGGGATAGTTAAGTCTCACAAACTCAATAGTTTGGCAAACTCGCCCATTTTAAGGACTTTTAATTTTCCATCGTCTAAACAAGCTTTGGGAATTTTGACAACCTTTATGTTTACATTGTTTCGAGTAACATATCTACTTATATAAAGCTAAAAGGGGACACTAAATTATGAGGCACTAATTGTAATTAGACCCCCCTTGACCCCATGCTTGAATCAAAGCTCTTGATGAGAAACTGTCAGAAAAATTGCCGAAAGTTAACATTCTTGAGTTTTTGTAAGAAAACTGTAAGAGATGGCAAAAAATGTTAAATACAAAAGTTGTTGAAAATATAATTTCAAACTAATGATTTTTTCGTCAGATATAAGATCCTATAATCCGTTTAACCACTATTCACCCGAGAAGGAGTAATTTGAGTGTTTGGGACCATTTTGAGTGAACAAAGTCTTGGATGTTTTATGATACCACATGTTGTAACAGCTGATTTATATAAAGCTCAGTTTTGTAGTTTTTCTTTGGTTGACAAACTACAATAGTTGAGTATGATTTAAATCTGTGTTAACTGAGGAATGCAAGTGAGCGAAGCGAACTCCAAAAGGGGGTTTGTGGGCGAAGTCTTCAACGGTGATAAGCCTAGTATGGTTTATAATCTTTTGACGTTGTGAGTACGATGCTCGGTGTGTGGCAGGTTGCAGCACCTGTTCACGGGGCTGAGGCCGGCGGACAAGGCCGTGGTGAAGCAGTTCAAGGTCAAGACGCTGGCCCTACAGTTGGTCCACGTGGTGCGGGCCAGCAACCACTCGGCTCTGGCGCTGTGCCACCACTTCCTCACTCAGGTGATTGCACTACATTTAGTGTGTTTTATTTTTTGCCGACGGCATTTTTGTAAGAGTACCACAGTATTCTTCTATCATGAGTGACAGCCGATAAGATGCCATCACAGAATGCAGTGCAAGAAGCAGGTGCAAAAGCAAATGTATGCAGCAATTTTCACTCTTCTTGATAAGGGACTGCTAAATACTTAGACAAAGCCGGATATGTAATTCTTATAGAGAATAATCAAAATATTATATGTTGCTTATTTATTAATGAATATTGATGAAACTTGGTATGTGGCTTCATCTAGTTGAATTCTATATTTATATTTGCATAAAACTAGGGATGTGTGAGTACAGGTTTTTTAAGTCGAGTCGAGTAAATGGCAAAATATTTGAATCTCGAGTTCGAGTCGAGTACAGGCTACAAGTAAAAAAAAACACATAGGTCGAGTTGAAGTGGATCAAAACAGTGTAAAGAGTTCCATTTATAAATGTTGTTATTAAAATATTCTTTTCTAGTCACTATGACCTGAAAATAACAATAGTAAGTAAAATAAATGGATTCCTGCTTCATTGGAAAAAGTTAAGTACATTTATCTGAAAATAAATCATACCAAAGTAATTGCATAACATTTTGCCATGAAGAAAAAATACTTTTAATCTGTTGGTATATTAAGGTTGTTATTGCCTATAAAGTATTAATTAACAGTTTCATTAAAAAATAATCTCAGTTTGTTATTTTATTTCCTCCTTTTTATTTATCCTATGTTTTGTATATTATGTTTAGGCCTAAGCTACATCTTTCTACGAATGGAGAAAATAAAATTACATTTAGGCCTATAAGTTAAAATCAACTTTATTTTAATATTTAAAAGGCCTATTACATGGTAAAACATTGCCTATTACCTTAGCCTACTTACTTACCACAGAAAATGTATTTACTAACATATCTTAGAATTAATAGTCCTAATAAGAACAATCAGTTAGTAACACATGAAGATATGTTTGAAAGTGCCTGGCAAATCAGTTGATGAAATTGAAGCCTTGTCTTGAATAGAGTTTTAAAATATTACAATTTATAAAAAAAAAAAATCATTAATGAAACTTAAACAAGGCCAAAACAAATTACTTGTCTTTAAAAACAATGCCAAAAGATAGTTGAGTCTAAAATTAATGGATTGACTCAATTTCAATTATTATGGAACAAAATACGTGCACAAACTTGTTATGCTTACCTATTATTTCATTACAGATATGTTTTTGATATTTTACTTTAAAAAATGACAAGGAACCTAAAAGTGGACTATACAGACAGTGTTCATACAACTCAATCTGAAGGTCCTGGTAGATCCTCCATTTTGGTGTAAAGAGAACACAAATTTATAAGCCACAACTTACTTATTTATTAATAAAACGCTAAAATCCACATCACAACTCTTAACACCAAAAATGCGTTCACACTCAATTTGAATTTACAGATGACGCACGGTCGGGGATAACCCTTGGTAGCGCGGGTAAACGGCGGGAGTAAACTCACTCGAAACTTTCGAGTTTCAGTAAAATCTTGAGTTTCAGTGCCGAACTCGGCTCGAACTCGAAATTTCGAGTACTTTTACATCTTTACGATAAAACCAATTTGTTGTGTTCCTTGTTTCAGCAAACCTACGTAATTATTCCCAATGTTATTCTTATAGAGAATAATTAAAATTGTATATATCGCTTACAATTTTAATTATTCTCTATAAGAATGACATTGGGAATGAGTACGTAGGTTTGCTGAAACAAGGAACAAGGAATTGTGATGAAATTTGGTATGCGGCTCAATGTAGTATTAAGACATATCTTATGCATTGGAAATTTGCTGAGTACGCAGGTTTGCTGCGATGGGGGTATTTTGATTTTCTCCGCAACCACTTAACCTAGGTTAATGGTTCAAAATACTATATTATTTGTTTTTTAAGCTCCATAAAATGGATATAACAACAATTGAGTGGTTTAAAAATCTTAGGATGAAAAATGCAAAAAACTGATTTTTGGAAAATTTGGAAACCCCATAAACCCTTCCCTTGGTCCGATTTTTGTTGGTTTTCGAACTTAAAGTCATGAATATCACTTTATATATTTGAGCCAAATTTCATCGAAATTGGACGTTTTTTACTCAAATTATCGCATTCACGGACACATATATAGATATATAGATACATATATATATAAATTTGAATGAATAGTGTTTTTGGCATCTGGGGACCTCAAAAAAAAAAAAAAATGTATCATGGTCTCAGGCTTAAGTCTTACCATGAGACCTACTGTAATAGCTTCTTCCCTATAGGGGAAATTCGCTAAAACAAGGTGGTGTCGATCTGTTTATTGTTCCATCACGCCAAAATCACTGGACCAAATCTTCTGAAGTTTTGCACAATTATAGTCTATGCACCAAGGAGTGTCATAGGCCTATTTCCGTTAAGAAATGTCCTCAGGGCTCTGCCCCATGGACTCCCAAGTCCCAGTGTTATTCTTTAGGGGGAGAATTTTGTTTGGTTTATGCCACATGTGTTTTTTCTTAGTTCAATTATTCAATTAATTAAAATAAACAGCTGTTATAGAAGGATTATATCTAACTACTGACTGTCATTGTTTTGTTTACAATGTTTCCACTCTGAATTTTACCCTCTTGCGAAGCACGGGCATAGCAGCTAGTATTATAAACAAATATTTTAATATTCAGTAATTTAAGGAAATACGCCTGTACAAAAGCTATGAAGCTGGAGGGGTAAAAACTGGTAAGACCTAGTTTGAGTAATCTCAACGTATTGATAACAAATACTAATTTAGCTCTGTTACTTATTGTGGTTTTTCTTTTGTTCATTTTATGAACTAGTTGGACACAAAAATATAAAGATGAGCTGTTTTATGGCATTTTTATATCTAGTTCTTTATCCATTCTGTGTGTCAGGTCGAGCAAACCCAACGTTACCTGAGTGAGCATGGACTGGCGCCGGATGCGTTCACGTTGCTGGTGTTCAAACACACAGCGGCGCTGGAGGAAGCCAAGCCTGGCGCAGTGGCGAGGATGTTGCTGCCTCTGCTGCAGACCTCAGCACCCTCCAACCCTCCGCGGCCACACACTGATGTATGTAAATTAGGCTAGGGGCTGTTGGGTTAGGCTAGGTCGAGTGGGAGAAGTTGAATATGAGATTTGAGTTGGGATTTTATTAGGTTCGTTTAATTTTCCAAGGAAAGTCATCAAGAATTAAAACATGAACATTTCGGCTAGGAAGATCTTTTGTTTTGAGTAACTACAATTTTGCTTCTTTTGTGTTGAAAAATTCCAAAAGTTGTGATTGATATGACATGTCAAACGACTTAAAAAAAACAACCATTTTGGCTTACATAGAATCTCCTGCATTCTAGTAACTCACTGTCCACTGTTCGTAGTTGCATTAGTTTAACTCTCAAATGTGGTTTGCCGTATGTGATACTCTGTTAAAACATATCAGGGTTAAAACATGTTGAAGGGTTAGTTGTTGAATAAGCAACTGTACCGTTATGAGCATTATCAGCAGTCTTGGTCACTGACATGTGGTGTAGCCTGGTAGACACAAACGGAACTACCTCAACCTGCACAAAAGCTTTAATACCACCCAAACCACTGCAAATGCTACCTGATCAGGTTGGCTGAACAGTCCAAAACGCTATCTCCCGGCCAAGGGATAGTGCGTGGATCAAGGCTTCGAATTGGAACTCATGCTTTTCAAATTGGAACAAAGTCAGATTGGGCGTACCTCAAGGTTCCAAAGTCAGGCTATTCTTGTTCTTAGTATATGGCAATGATTTATTTTTTAATATAAACTCTAATTTAATTTTGTTTGCTGATGACACGACAGCCTTAATAAAAGCCAAAGACAAAAAAGAACTAGCACTCAATAGCTAAATTGAGCTATTGATAATGTTAATTTGTTATTTTTTACGTGTAAAAGAAAAATTTATTTTAGTACATAACAGTTGTATTGTTAATATGTTATTAATATAAGCATGGACTGGCAGTGAACTCGGCCCCCCTCACACGCACACTGTTTGTGGGTCTACTTTACAAAAGATTATTGTGTTATCCATGTAAGATTATTGTTGTTGTGGAAATAAATAATTTAAATCTGAACTCTGCACTATATCAGTCAAAATCAAAAGTGATGTACCTCACTGAAAATTTCCTAAAACTCTGGCTAGCCTTGTAGTTATTACAGAAACAACAATCTGCTGTTGATTTAATTTAATACATATTTCATAATAGAAAAGCCTGTTTGTTTGGTTTCGTTCAACGCCATTTTATTTACTCCATAAATTGTTAGAATTCCCTGGGAAAAATATTTTAGCCTAATTAATTGAGTTGGTGAAATTAAATTTTAATTTTAATTGTCATTTTAGGTGAATTGTATACCTTGGCAATGTATGTTGTATGTGATCTGTATTGTGTTTAGGGGTGTGCGAGTACTCGAAACTTCGAGTTTTCGGCCGAGTATTTTAATACTCAAACTCGACTCGAAGTTTTAAAAAATACTCGAAAGTTCGAGCGATTATTTCCCGCCGATTACCCGACGATCGCTAACGATTGCGACCGTCCAAAACCAACGGCCACAAAAAAACGGTTTGCGGTTTTTAGTAACGGCCGCAAAAGGCGATCGCATGGTGTAAAATCGGCCTAAAATGACGATCGCTAACGATTGCGACCGTCCTAAACACGTAATAACGGCCGCAAAAGGCGATCGCATGGCGTAAAAACGGCCGAAAATGACGATCGCTAACGATTGCGACCATCCAAAACGTGTAGTAACGGCCGCTAAAGGCGATCGCATCACTTAAAATCGGCCACAATTGACGATTGGACCGCGTAATTTAGGCCGTAACTATCGATTTCGTCATCTAATATTGATTTTAAGCGATGTCTGAACCAGGTGATATTGGCCAAATGACAACCGGACCTTGTTTTATCGGCCGGAAACAAATGTCAAACCGCGTTTTGTTTTTCAATACGTAATCCAGTTTGATTGTACTGACCAAAACTTTGTATTGCTACTCATGTAGGTATTAGTTAGAAACCATGTTTAGATTATTAAATATAGGTTGGTATCCAAATCCCATTATTCGTTACACCCAACTGATGGGAAATACTCGCTCAAAAATACTCTAAACTCGAAAATATTAGGCACTACTCGGCTCGACTAAAAAAATCACTATTCGCACACCCCTAATTGTGTTCACGATTCGCTATTCACTCACGTCGTGTCGCAGGTAAAGATGTGTCACGCCGTGATGTCCATGCCCTCGGCCAGTGCGGACTCTGCCCTCAAGTTCACCGCGGGGCTGGTCATGGGCATCCCCCTGGACGCGGAACTCTACAGCCTGCACAACACCAACACGCTGCGGCTCAAGGTCAAGTACCCGGACCAACAGACTCAGCTCATCGTCCCGCGAAAGTCCGACCTGCGACTGCTAAACCTGGAGAGTAGCGGTGAGTGCGAAATAATTAATCGGTCATGTTTTCTGTCTATAATCGGGAAAAAACTTCTGCAACAGAAGAAACTTTGATCTTTAGTATGGATTGTCGATTGCATTTTTTATCAGTTCGGTTCGGTTTTTTACAAAAAACGGTTGTCGGTTTTGGTTATTTTTAAGAACTTACCATAACTGTCTCATCATCCATAGTTAAAATCAAAGTTTCTACCTAGATTCTGAAATTCTGCCTATCTTACATCACAGGGTCATTATCAACTCGCAAATAACGTTTTTACCAAATTGATTATATACCTACGAATACCTATTTTTGTTTCACTGGTTTACGTAAATACTGCTGCAGAAATACTACACAGGAGAGTTGGTTAAAAAGTCACAAGTAATAAATCAAAGACAAATCAAATTAAATAAAATTAAATATTATGGGCCATTAAAAAACTAATTAATATTCTTGGCTTAAAACAATTTATAGCCAAATAGTAACAAAGTTAGCCTAGGGCAGTACCGTAGTCTAAGTAATCTTTAACTTATTTTTAAGATGTTAAGGTTTAAGATTAGCCTATTGTAGGCCTAACCTTAAAAACAAAACAAGTTTACCTGGGTTTGCTGATATTTTAGTTTTGCAGACTTTTGAAACCCTAGAATCTTTTCCTATAGGAAGGATAATATATAATCGTAAATACAGTAGGATTTATCTACGGTAGCAGTAGGACTAGAACTACCTCAAGGTCAGGGTTATTAGCAATGTCAATTGGGCTAATCGTAGATCGTCAACTAATTCTTCTTCTGACATTCTCAACGACATTAACAAACTTCCTTAATAAAAGTGTCTTGACTTTATTAAATACACAGTCAAATTGACAGTAATCCAGTGGACCCTTTTAGATATCGCATCGCCATCTGCTAGTGAGTGATGTGATATGAACAATCTGATATAAACAAATTCACTCGCGAAGATACGTGAGTTTTCGACCGAAGACACTGACGATCCTGGTGTCTGGAGTCAAAAGCACTAGTGATCCTGGCAGTTGGAGCTCAAATCTCATGGTTCTTACCGTTCTTGTATTGGTTTTAGTGTGTACTCTCACCACAAGAGCTAACGAGACGCTCTTGTTCCGGGCAGTAAATTCATGAATGTAATTTATAATTCATGAATGGAATTTATAGTTGTGATGTGCGTATTTGATACGTAACATATTGAAATATCGCGATAGAGATGATACAATACATATGATGCGTCACTGTCACTAGCAGACTAAGTCCGAACTGCAGTCGATTGGTATTTAATTTCTCAAATCTGGTGTTCTTTTAAATTTTTGTTAAGGTTGACTCATCACTTAAGTTCTTCTGTTTTAAGTTTAAACCGTTTGTTAACTTAGAAATCGATAATTTTGAATACGATATTCCAAAGGCAAACGTTTTTAACAACACAGGTATTGCGATTCAGTGCCTTGATATGATACGGCAATATTTATGATATCGAATACATGTGTTCGATAAGCAGTAAACTCTGCACTGGTTGTTATACCAAAGCGAGATGACATTTATTATAAGTCATTTGAGTCTTGGGCTTATGTATCGCAATACGCATATCTATTTTATCGTATCATTTTAGATGTATCGTGTCATTATACTTTAAATGATATATCTCATTGACTGGGTTAGGAGTTTCAGCGTTATTTGTACAAAATTATCATTTTTTATTTCCAATACGAGCACGTACTGACAGTGAAAAACCGACACCAACATTTGACCATCGGTTCTCGGTTTCATTTTTTTATTGTAAAAAACCGACAACTGACTTCAAGAACCTACACATCCCTAATCTTCACCCTCCAATAAAATATTGTCACTGAACTTTGATCGTTGTAAAATTATGATCAGCTAAGTTTTGAAATTAAGTTGCAATAGTCGAATTCCATCATGGATTATTATAGGGGCCCACCTATTTCCAAATGTTGGCCAAATTGTCAGTCTGAGCCTAGGAGCTCAGACTAGTTACGTCCATGTCGTTTATTACTGGGTAAGTGTAAAGTTAATCAATTATTAGTTCCTCATATCAATTCCCATCTAGTAAAATGCACTATTGATGTTGAAGGTCTTGTTTATTTCCAGTATGTTGCCACAAGATGTAAATTTCAATCTGTTTTAAAATTCAGGCAAATGTTTTGTCAAATCAGGATTTAGAGATAGGGTATATTTCCATGTAACAGCTCATTAAAGCTGGCTTGAGGTGTAACACAGCTCTGGGTTAGTACAAACCGACCTTTGGGTACCTTTTAATACATGTTTTTGTAAATTATTTTATATTAACCCTCCATCTGCCAAAGGTCGCGATCACGATACTATTATGCTACGCATATACTGCTAAAGTCGCAATTGTGACTCTTTTCTTCACGGTGTGATATACCGTTATTGTGCAATACGTCGCTACTCGAATCAGCGCCATATGATTCTACATGGAACTTGTAATCGAATCATCATTAACACACGTTTTCTGTCATATTTTGACAGTGATTGTGTTCCGATACATCTATCGGAAGTAGTCTTTTGGTGTTTTTTGCAATTTTTGAAACCGATTAAGAAATTTTGCGTCTTTCCATTGTTGGTTCCATTTATACTGTCACGGTCGAGGTTTATGCCTTTTTCATGAAAATAATTATTTAAACCCTAACAAAGCATATATTTTTTGCAATCTATGAATCATTTAGCTCATTTTGGCTATCATGAAATTGTAAACTACATGCATATTTTGTAAAAACTTTAGCACATAAAGACTTTTTTTAAATATGAGTTTTTTGAGTTTGTCTCTGTTGTGTAAGTGTGTCTTATGTATTCATTAACAAGTTGTAGTTGTTTTAGATTCTCCTATTCTTATGGACCAAAATGAATATATGGTTGATATAGGTAGATCATTGTTTACATTTCGTATAGATTTTCAAATAAACTGATGGGAGACACCTCAGCAGTACGGAGAATTATAGTGAACAGTTGGAGGGTTAACATATTCCATTTAGTTGAGTTCGTCACCACCACCTGCATAGCGCTACAGGTCGTGTTGTGTTCCAGAGGGTGGCTCGGCCCAGGACTACCGGCTGATGACCACCGTCCTCATCTGCCACCAGGTGTGGACCGAGGCCCTGTACGTGGACATCTCGCTGGCCATGGATCTGACAGAGCTGGAGCCCGGTCTCTCCCACAACCAGGAGCCATGCTGTATCGACCTCTGCAAACCCGTCAAGGTCTACGTGTCACCCAAGCCTGTTCGCCGCGGAATATAACCGCCACACATTTTGTTTTTATCTCTGTTCAAACCTTATGTGTACAGTTCTACAGTTTGTCTACAGGCTATAGATTCTTTTGTACTGTTTAAATATTTGTTTTTGATGGAAACGGTTGAAATTGGTTAACGGTAAACATGTTTCACAGTACTGAAACCATCTCAGTCTCACATCTCTTTGAGTACCTATGGTGTGATTTCCAGAGTTGGTGTCTGATGAGTTGAGATGTTAGTGGTGATGTGGAATGGTGTTTTGATACCGTTTTGTGGGTTTCTCTCTTTCGGCTGGTCACCACTCATCGCCCAACAAAATACATATTTAGGTTCCAAGAAAGTTTTATCTAGAAATATTATGACTTGCGCTAAATATTCAGTATCGCCTATTTTTCTCAACTAAATGAACAATAATTGGCCTGAACATTTTTTACTCCTCAATAATGTTTGTCTGGATTATGGTTGTAACTTCATGATATGTGGGTGACATTGAGGCAGAGTACTTTTTTTTCATAACGAACATTATGAGTTTTAACTGTAATACTAATTTAAATTGTAGGCCCTAATTATACAAGGAATTTATACTTTATTTTGTTTAGAAATGTTTAGTATAATTTATTTTGATTCCTGCTGTTCAAAATAAATATTAATGATTTTATAATATCAAGTTTTTTGGGACAAAATTTGGTTATCAACATCGTTATATACAATTTCTAACTTTAAGGTTGAAAATGATAGAACGTAGCTCAAACTACCAACACCTAAAACAAATTAGCTAAAACTGAATTTTCAAATCAGAATAGTTTAGTTTGCTTTGACTTGGGTAATATTATGAGGTTTTTTTTTTTTTTTAATACGGGATATTGAAGTGTCAATACAATAAAATATTTAAATGATTTGTCATAACCTACTGTAAGGATGTGTATTACTCTTCAGGACTTAAAATTTAATAACTTTTAGACAACATTTAGAACTAACAAATGTTTAAATAGCCTACAGACGTCATTTAGAACTGTACATAATAAGGGGTTCAACCTTTCATGTGTATATTATATTTCTTTATTCTTGTATGATACTCCTCTCAATAAATCCTGTGAGCAAACAGTTTTTGAATGAATCCCCCTCTTAGTAATGTGCATTAATCAATTCCCACTTACCACAACAAACCTGCATACTTTGTGAATTTAAAATGCAATCATATGTATAATTAACTACCATTTTAAGGGTGCGCCGTACCTCCCTTCCGCACGCTCAAGTAAGGGGTTTGCATCTCCCTCATTGTAGGCTAAATTGTTAACCAATTAAAAATAATTTGATGTTATTTAATTCAATAAATGTTCATCTAGAGATCATACGATTTAAAAATCGTGATTTTAATTCAAAATAAGTGGTAGGCCATTAGTAATGTTCTCAAATTAAATTCCTAACGTATGGAAAACAATTATTTTGGAGAAAAGGAACCGTATGATCCCTAGATTGGAATCTGAAAAGTGTGAAACTGCAAATAGTTTGGTAGAAATCTGTAAAATAACAGTGCGATCGAGGAGAACAAAATGGTCTTCAAGCGTAAATATGCATGGCCCTGCTTGTTGGCGACGCCGGCGCGGCGCTAAACAACAATGAATTCAATCTGGGTAGGGTGCACCCTTAAGCCACTTACAAAGGTTTATAAAAATGTTAGCAAATTTACCCTATAGGGAAGAAGCTATTACCGTAGTCGGCATGGTAAGGCCTAGGCCCAGGACCATGATAACTTTTCGTTTTGAGGTCCCCAGACCCCAAAAACACCATTCGTTCGAAACTGCATATATATATATATATATATATATGTGTGTGTGTCCCCGTGAGCATGATCTCTCGTAAAATTGATGAAATTTGGTATAAACGTGTAAAGCAACATTAACCCTTTCCGCTCGAATGTCGGGGCAGCCCTGCCCACCACATTTTGCTATGTTGCCCGCATGTCGGGCCTGACCCGCACATGCTATTTTATTTTATTTTGTTGTTGTTTCCCAATCAATTGTATCAAAATAAAAACACAAAAGTAAGCTTTAAAAAAAAATAATTAAGTGACCAGCTGTGATTTTAAATGCAGCTGGATAGGAATAGACAAGTAAAAAATGAGAGTGGAAAGGGTTAATGACTTTAAGTTCGAAAACCAGCCAGATCGCTCCATCCGAAGGGGTATTTCGGGGGGGTTTTGTACCCCAAAAATGGGTTTTTTGAATTTTTTACATATAGTTTTTTACCATTGGATTCAGCTTTAAAAAACACACAGTTTGGTATTTTGATCATTTTTCTACGTCAATTGGTTACCGAGATATTGTAAGTGCTAAACACAGTATGTTGTCTAATGTTATTCTTATGGAGGAAAAGAAAAATTGTATATCTCGCTTATTTATGAACGTATACTGACGAAACTTGGTTTATGGCTTCATCTGGTTGTAGTCTATTGATATTTGCTCAAAAAAATAATTTTTTGCCAAGGGCTCCCGTAGCAGCCAACCTGCGTACGCAGCCCCAATTTATTCTTATGGATAATAATTAAATGCCATGTCTCCCTTAATTATGAACATAAATTAATGAAAAACTGGTATATGACTTCACCTAGTTGAGTTATATTGATATTAGCATAAAAACTCATTAATTGTGTTCATTGATGCAGCAAACCTGCGTACTCAGCCCCAATGTTATTCTTATGGAGAATAATTAAAATTGTTTATGAAACTTGGTATGTGGCTTTATGTAGTATGAAGACATTTATATCTCCATTGGAAATTCGCTGAGTTTGCAGGTTTGCTGTGACGGGGGTATTTTTATCATCCAAAAGAATAAGATAGGACAACTTATTGTGATTGGCACTGAATATCTCTGCAACGGAATGACACAGATGTATTTGTTTAAACTAAATTCATTAGTGAAACAACACGAGAGGTTTTTAGTAGGCTATAGTTAACTGTGTAAAAGTCAAATAGTTATTCCCCATAACAAAAACTGGACATGGGACAGATTTTGAATCGGTTTTTGGATTATTTCCATAACCACTTAACAAGTTGGTTAAAGATTCAAAATATTTAAGATGGTAAAATACAGAAATTGGATGTTTTTCAAAATTTTAGGGTAAAAATAGTAACTGTCTGATCTTTCTGGTTTTCAAACTTTCAGTCATAAATGTTGCCTTATATATCTGACAGGATGTAATAATAATATGTAATATGCTAATCAAAAAGTTGTTTACACAAAATATCATGAAAACCGACAATTTTAGAAAAGTAGATGTTTACACAAAATATCATGAAAACCGACAATTTTAGAAAAGTAATCATATGAATGGACACATAAATAAACAGAAAACCGAAAATTTTAGAAAAGTAATCATATGAATGGACACATAAATAAACAATCTTGAGTGCCCTTGAAAGAACATTTATAAAAATGGGCTCATCACTTAGTCTCCACCTGTCAAATAACAGTCTAATTCTAATTTTCTGCAAGAAGGACAAAATAATCAAAAGTGGTGGAACTAAATTGTTTATTAAATTGTACATGGTTCCTCAATCCAAATAATATATACACTATATAAAACCCTATCTTAAATGATGTTGGATATTTACAAATGAAAATAGCTGATATAAAATAATATTAAGGTTGTAGATTTGTATAATCTCAAAATCCATATTTTGCCTGAGTTTGTTTTCTTGACATTCTGTTGTTTGCCCATTGGTTTTTCAATTCCAACTCGTTTTCTTTAGCCTGAAAACAAACAAAATATAAATTAAAATGTGATTGCTGAATTTATTTTAAGAAAAAAAATTATCCATGTATTTCCACTATAAGAAAAATACAACATTTTTCATGCTGTTGCCCATAATGATATGGGGAAACGTATGTGGCTGAGCTAAGGTGGTGAGTTAAACAACAAACAAGGACAAAACAATATGAAAACAAAACTGACAAAATACGTCTCTTCGCCACTCGCTGCAGTGCATTGTCCTGCACTCAAAGCGCACCAGCAAAATTTATCTCACCATGTCGAGAGCGAAGATTCCAAAGAATTTTGTTTAGAAACATCCGTTCGGAGCAATACTAACCACTATTATAAAGGAAGACATTTTAACAGACAATTGTGATACACAAAATCAAAAGTATAATGAACCAATAAAATATTAACTTTTTAAGCAGTAACACTCCTTTCCAAAATAATGGAATCACCCAAAATTTCGCATTAATATTTCTTTTATTAGGGCACATTTACAAGTGGCATTTTCACCGCTCGAGATGGTCATGCATCTTGTGTTGTGAGAAATGAGAAATATCAGCAATATCTCAAAAACAACTTCCATTGTAAATTTAGCCTCTTGAGTTGCCTAAGAGTTTCCACAATAATATATTGCTCCATATTTTAAAAATGGTAATAAATTGAAGAAAAACATGAAGGTCAGCAATTTTAAATTCCTAACAACGCTAAAAGCAGGGTGTCTAGCAGTCGGGAAAGTCGGGGAAGTCGGGAATTTGTATAGAAATTAATAAAAGGTCGGGAAAGGCGGGAATTAATATATAAAATTGTTATTAAGTCGGGAAAATGGATAAAACTTATAAACAGTGATATCAAGGTACTAGTATTTATAATCAATGGCAATTGAAACAAGATGTACGTTGTGGAACAACCGAAGCAAATGCTTGGCCCATAGTTTTTCGGAGAAATTAAGAAAGCCAGTCAAGTACATGCCGTTACTATGGCAACGCGAACAGGAAGATGAGTCACGAGGGGGAGGGGTGGAGAGCGATGACCTTGAAGGTACCTCTACAATCTCGCCCGCGTCGTTCGCCATCCCTTGGCTATAGTGGACTCTGATAGAGATACTTCCGACCCGAGTAGGTATCGAAACTTTGTTTTCGGAACTCTGGGCATCGGTTAACCGATATTATCGTGGTATCGAAAGAAAAGTTGAGTATCGGTATCGGAAAAATAGTACATTTTTACGTTGTTAAAACATAGATTATTTTTTGTTTAACATACTTTTTAGCAAAATAAACACAAATAATAACTTCAAATATAGTTCTTGTAACTTATGATAGAGAGAATCGACTCCAAGTTATCTCCCGCGTTCCTCTTAGAGTAATGGGTATCAATACTTTAGTTTCGATTCGTAGCGATACCAAATATCGGGTCCAAGCCAGTAGCCAGTAGTGAGTAGTATCGTATCGTATCGGAACGTCCCTAGACTCCGACTCTGATTCTCACACGCACACGTCGCGTCGTCGTAGTACCTGCGCAGTTGCGCGCATTGACGGACGCATAGTGAAGCATTTAAACCTGTAGGTTAAAGATTACATTGACGAGTGAAGTGAGTTAAAACCGGGATTTGTCCGTAAATATTGAATAATGCCTGCAAATTATTGGCGGTACAGGTTAACAACTTAACTATGATCTATTCTTATTTCCCTTTGCATTCCAACAATGCTTCAACTTTTGTTCAACGGTGAGCGTGAGCAATACACACTTAAGTTAATATTTTACGTGTTAAAACTTTTAAGTTTACGTTGCAATTTACTTCGAACACGGCCGAATTTCGTTGTCTGCACCGCTTGCACTGTGGCCTGGTTTCCACGGAACGGGGCGAAGTAACTCGCCCGACAGTTGTTCAGTAGTATTAAGTTATACAATTTTATAGTTTTAATTACAGTTGTCAACTATTTCTCAGATCACCAGAAGACCATTAAACAGTGGCTTAGTGACATTTGAACAATGTCGTAAATAATGTGTGAGTAGGCTCTCACTAAACTAATGAAGTTACTTTACTTTTACCCTTGGAAATATTAAACTGTGGTCTGAACATGTTTACTAATTAACTGTTTATAACATTTAATAAAGTGGTTCTCTATACACATAGGCTATATAGGCCTAAATATCAAATAAGCCTAGTCACTGTAATGTTTTAACTTACCTTTGAACACATTTTAACTAGGCCAAAGCTTACTATCGTCTGCGTAATTTTAAACTTTGATTTAATCGCCAAATTATGTCAACATGGGAGAAATTGGAAAAATTTAAGTTAGGCCTAGTTTTTTAAAACTGAACTCGATTAAAATTAATTTAGGTACTGATATAAAAAAATATATAAATTAGATGACTTCTTAAATATTTTTTGGCCAGTGATGAGATCGACAGGCCTAGATTTATGCCTAAATATGTTTTCAAAGTTATGAGTAAAAATTAGTTATACTTTAGCCTTTTATTTTCATATGCCAACCTATTCGAAATTTTGTATTTGTTGCTGTACATGAACAGGCTACTAACTTACCGGTACTGTATTTTATTTTAATCCTCATTGCTTTCCAATGTATAAAGAGGGTACACTTTCATAAGCGGAACGATGTAAAAAACCAAAAGTAATTGTTCATACGGATTATCTAGGTTACAGTTACGTTCGGTCTAAAGAGTTGGAAGATACTTATCGTCTTGAAATTTGTCCAGATAGCAAACTTTGTTAGGAATACGTTCCGAGCACATCACCAACCATCTCTATGTGAATGCTTATTTAGAATTAGGGTGAACAACTCTGGAAAATATCCTTTTATGTTCTTTTAACATGCTGATATTTTATGCCCTTTTAAATTTGTTGACGTTTTTAGTTTTGTTTCTTTAATTAAATTATTTTGTATATAGCTAACCGGTAACGTTTATTTCATTTGTATTTTAAGTTAAATTGAAAATATATTTATATATAAATATTTATGTTCATATATTATGCAGTATTTGAGTTTTTAATAAAAAACATTATATTGAGTTTTGGTTTTGTTAGTGATTTTTCTTCCAAGTGTCATTCTTTTTCACTATTTAAATTTGTTTACCATAGTTTAAATAAACGGTATCAGAAAACTGACACATACTTTCTCCCTTTTAGCCCATCTTTAATGAATAAATTACTTTTTCTTTACTAAATATAAAATACAAAGCACGGTTGAATGTACAGAAAATAATGTAAACAAGTTGTTTTCAAAAATATCCACCGAAATCCCTGTTGAGGAGGCACTACAGAATCCATCGCTACACACGTTGTTTTTAGAGGGGGAATGCCCCCTATTATCCCCCCTCAGAGTTATTAAGGGGCAACATATTTCGAATTTCTTCTATTGGCCAATGCTAACTTGACAAGCATATCAAGTTTGAACGAAATTGATCAACAAATAAGAGATAAACAGTAATTTTTGTATTCCCCATAAGAATAACATTGGACATCGTACTGTGTTTATGAAAAATGGAAATTTAAATTTTCTCCGCAACCAGTAATCGTAGAATAGTAATTATTTAGTTTTTTGAGCTATTTGAGCTCCTTATGTGTAAGGGGGAGAAAGTAAAAATCCAAAAAGTGGTAAAAACATGATATTTTTACTCTTATGACGTTTTTAGTATATTTGTACTATCTTGCGAAAGTCTGGAAAATTTTGGAAAAAGTCTTAAAAAGTCTGGAAAAAGTCTTGAATTTTGAGATCAAATATTACTAGACACCCTGTAAAAGTAACCTAAAATGAGTTTTTTTTACCTACTGCTAGGGATTTCAGTTAACCCAACAGCTTGTATGTTTGTTAAAATTGTTCTATATTCTATAATATAACAAATTTTAGCATTGGATGCATGAGACATTTCAATGTGAAATTGCCTTATCTAAATATGCACCTTTAAGATTAAGTACATGTTTGTATTCACAGAGCATCCTACAATTTTCCACAAACGTTAGTTCAGTAACCATTCTTTCACCAAGTACGACAGTGAGATCTATGGTCTATGTTGGTTGGCTTATTTAATTAAACAAAATTACAATGAAGATCAAAATAACTACTGCATCGCTGCACTGTAACAGGGTTCCAACTCAAACTTAATGATCAAATTCACGGGTTTTTCACGGTTTTCAAGGTCTAAAAATTGTCAATTTCACGGTCGAAATATTAAAAAACATAACCTATACCAGTCGCAAAACAACAACGCAGACGCAGTGCAGCGGTCAAATACTAGTTAAAACTTTCCAACATTCCAATTACGATGTCACAGAACCATAAAACCATACCATACATCCCAAGTGAACCTTTTAAAAAATAAGAACTATTTTAGAGTTTCTTATTGTTTTATAGTCATCGTGAGTCATGTCATCAGTCTATCGGTTATCGGTTGCTGGTGATTTCTACTTCGCTCAGTGTTGCCAATCACTTTTTCCCGAATTACCCTCGATCCTCGTCAAAATTACCCTCAAAATCTAAACTCGTGTATTTGAGTAAAGAGTGCTAATGAAATAAAGGAAATGTGCTTGAAATTTGATAGGTTTGAGGAGCCGCCTAAAGATGTCATTGACGTATAATTAATTTTAAATTTTAGAATAAAGAATGAAAATAGAAGTTGCATACGCCAGCCAGTTTTTGTCTCAATTTTTTCATGCAAGATATAACGGATTTTTCTCAGAATTTATTTTACTGCTTAAAAAATCACAGTATATAAATGACTAACAGCTGATGCAATTTTGTTTACAGCCATAAACGTCAATTATAAAACAGCTAACGCTGTCTATCTTTCAGTCTATCAACTGCTAGGATTAGGTAGGCGGAGACAGGTGCCAATAATCCCCATTTTCTATTTCTGTTATTTATTGTCTGGTTGATGTTAAAACTTGCAGACATTACTGCAACTTAGCGGATTTCTTGTCGTCCTGGCACTCGTGGCTCTTTCACGTTTTCAACATGAGACAATCACTGTACATGTAATCCTTACTCAAGCTTGATTTCTGTCACTGAGTTTGTGAGTATTCGTCAGTCACGAAAATCGGAAGGGTCGATAAAATAGAGAAATGTAGTATGCCTAATTTAATCATAAATAAACATCAATGAATGTATAACAGTTTAACAGAGTAGTACCTGGGGGGGGGGAAGGCCAGTCAGTTTGTTTAGATGACTTGGAGTAATATTTCACCACTTCCCCCTAATGATAATCAGATTTGTATAACTCATTTACCTCTTTTCTACATTTTTAAGGTCCCTTTGATTTATTTTACTACTCTATTTATGTCTTCACTCAAATCTACATGAGTACCAAAAACACAGATGAACATACAGCTCCTTTCTCTGTGGTTGTCTATCTCTGCTCTCAGGAAACCACATATTAATAATCATCATATACAACATGAGTATTACTTTGACAGTTCCTTGGTTGATTATGAACAGCTGTTACAATTCTTTTGTTTTGATTTGAAACTCCATAAGCCCAATGTTAATTTTTTAAATTTTAGTTTTTTTTTACATTATTTGATTTTTCCTGGGGTTGAGGCCTCTCTAGAACTTATTTTTATCCCAGAAATTAGTTATTTCGAACATTTGAAGGAAATCGTTGGAGCCGTTTTTGAGATCCGTGTCGCAAGCAAGCAAGCAAACCTTACTCATATTAGAGTATAGGATAATATAAATTTGTATATTTTTAAAGGCTTTAGTAAAATTACCCCTTTTTACCCTCGAAGTTCAAAATTATCACCGGCAAGGGTAATTTCTCTCGAAGTGGCAACGCTGACTACGCACCGTGTAAACGGAATTGGCGAGTTACTGACGCGACAGTTGTATAGTTAACAGTCTAGATACAGTCGCTGTCTACTGTCACCGACTAATACAAAACAATAGGCAAATGACATAGAGTAAAGAAGACACTTAACGGTCTTACACAAGTGTCAGTCAGCAGTCAGTTGACAGTGAAAAAAACACCAGCAACTTTACAACTGTTGCCCGAGTCGGCCTGAGTTCCTTTGCACCGTGGAAACCAGAACCAATCTTAAATCATCTGCACAGCTGCAATCAGCAAGTAGGCAGACGACGTGGTATTCACCATATTTACAACATACTAAATAATTCTGTTTACATTTCCCTATCTGAAAACAAATGTGATATTTTCTGATAAGATATTTTTTTATTGTTTTTTTAAGTTTGATATATTTTTAAGGTTTGATATCAAAATTCACGGCTTATTCCAGGTTTTTTAACGGTATACGAAATTCACGGCTTATTCAAGGTTTCACGGTTTTCACAGTTGGTGGGGACCCTGTGTAATTTCGATAAACGAATGAGTAAGCAGTTCTCAAAATAAGCTTTCCAATATAATTTCAAAACGAATAGGCCTAAAATTATTATTTTTATTCTATTTCAAAAGGTAATTCCCAGCTTACTCAAGGTTGTTCCCCAGTAACCCCAATTCCCGGTTGTGTGGCCACCCTGTTATTGTGTGCAGCAATGATACCTCTTGAGCTCGATACAAACTATGTCCTCAATTCTCAAGCATTAAAACATAGTGTAGTAATTATAATTTAACCCAACTTGTGTCCTTTCATTTGTATGGGCATCTCATGTTCACAAAAACCCAGATGGTTTTTAAAATATTACCGTAGTAATCAGTAAACAAATCAACAATAGTTATTATTTGTTTTAATGCAAACAACCAATTTAATCAGCTGATCGGTGGAACTTGGATAATTCAAATATTTTACTTGGTCTCTAGTACCGGTACTATATTAAAATAATACAGAAACTTAATTAGTTCAAATTGTTTGACCAATTCTCCCTTGCGATTCGCATTTTCTAAGTTCCACTGTATTAAAACCAAGCTTCCTCCCTAAGCAATTTATGTTGTTTTAGTTGATTCAAACTAAGCTTAAAAAGTGATTCAACCCAGCTGACTATACGTTTATTTTTACTTCTACAAAAATTGTATGTTTTTGGAATTCCCACAGCTAATAAAAAAAATTTCTTATAACGTCATTAACATTGCATATTGCATCACGTTTTTCATGGTATAGTCAAGGTCACTCTAATCTTAAGGGATATAAAAGTAAGTTATTAAAGCTATTTTCTTTTTTTGGTGAGTAGCAAACATATTTCGAGAGTGAATGTGTCCCCCCCAATCAAAATAGATTGGTGTTAAACGAAGACGGCCAACCTGATACGCGAGGTAGGTGATCTGGTGCTTGCGTTTCTGCTGCGAGGTTGGTCCGTCCTTGCGTTTGTGGCTCGGCCGGTGCACCACCTCCTCCGTCAGCTGTTTGGTAAGCCACTCCCGGCTGTCGGGCATGATGGCGTCGCCGCTCACGTCTATCAGGTTCACCTCCTGCATCTTGATACGGTCCCGTCGGCCGCACAGCTGTTGCAACTGCGACACAAATGACATAGCAGTTGATGGGATGCGTAATAACAAGAGAGTAAAGGAGAAAAATTAAACAAATTTTACTAGCTTAGATCTGATCAAACCTAAGACCTGCTTAAATCCAAGCTGCAAAATGTTTTCAATATCTACAGTTTATTTCAGAGTAAAAATAACCTTTATGCTGTTGCAATTACATTTGCATTACCATTTCAATATTTAACTATTAAATTGTATGATTTTTATCTTTTCAATGAACAATAAGATTATTATTGAATTATTTCCTTATATTTTACTTTTTTTTAATTATAGGCTTCCTCTACTCACATCAACGCACAATGTCTGCTAAGGTACTATTTTTATAATTGTGAGAATAACATACCATTATATCAAAAAATCTAAGTTAGTCATAAGTTATTTGAACTTTAAAAATACTCCTGTTTAGGTCACACATATAACATACAAAAAATTAACGTAAATAGAGTAATTTCATTACATGTCAAATGTGTTTTAGGAATTTTAAGACGTTTCCTCGGCAAAAGTATCTTTGCAGTATCTATTTCTAATAGAAGAGCTTTAACTAGGTAATACATTGAATTCTCTTACCGCTTGCTGATCAAGTTCCAAGTCATTATTGCTGACAGACATGAACTCTGTGGTTGAGTATCCGAAGTTCGGTTGCATGTCCGCAGCATCTGCGGAGTATGAACTTGAAGCCTGTTGGCCACTGACACCCTCCAACGAGGCTGAGGAACGAGCGCTTTGCCAGTTCGCAGTCGAGGCTGAACTTGAGGTAAAACTTGCTTCAATCTCATTCTTAGTTGTAGAAGAGATTTCAGGAATATCAATATTGACGTCTACTGCCGCTGGGGTTACGTCTTTGTCTTTGCTCTCGAGTGAGAAGAAATCAACTGTTCCCGAAGTTTCTTCCTCGTCTCCAGAATCTTCATAGCTGATCAGTGACGACGCTTTAGTAGCGACTGGTACTCTGGGTTGTATAGTTTTCTTAGCTAGGCTGGCTGCAGGGGTGGGCTTTCTTGCTGCTGGAGTCGGCGGTTTTCTGTTTGCAACTGACTGTGGAACCAAAGTGCTCTTTGGGCTAGGCAATAGAGCAAATAGGCCAGATCCTTTCTGTAACAATTCACAAGGGTTGCTTAGTTTTTTATTAAAAATTAACCTATTAAGAGGTGGATGGTCTCTTTAGACCTTGCTTTGCCTGTTCAAAGAGACCCCAGGTCTGTACATGAACATATTGAGCAAAACAAGGGTTACAGAACAAATAGGACAATACTGGAGAAATACTTGTTAGGACAAACATTCCAAACTTGACAGGGTCACTAATGTAAACATAAAGATGCCCGGAAATTGGACACTTGAATATGTGATGCATTAACCTTTTTTATCATTCAGAGGTGCACCACATGTATGTTGTCTATTGAACATATGTTTAAAAGTTCAACTATTTGATTATATAATATATGTTATAATATTTTTCTTAACGAGCTTAATACAATAGGATCTCAGAAATCTGGATCAGTCTAGTGCAGACTCTGGGTAATTATAATGTCCAAAATTATTTATATCATGTGTTAGTTATTTACATATGTTATTGTTTACTTATTGAAAAGTAAATACACTCTTTTATATAATCAATATTCTAAATAAAAATGCAAATAAGGTTAACAGTTTTATTAATTAATTGTGCGTGTCATAAAAAGGCCACCATAGTTTTGGCGACTCGGTGAACCAAAAAGACGTGATGGATTCCAGACAGTTCAATAAGTTTATGGAATTTCAAAAAGAAATGATGGGAAACCTTATCGATAAAATCAAGGAAACTTCCCAAACCAATGGGGCAACCACATCTTCAAATGAAGGTATTCCTACATTTTTGACCAACTTTGAATCTTTTGATCCAAATGAAGAATCATTTTCTAATTATAAACTACGTTTTGAAAATTATCTAGAGATAAAGAATCTATCAAACAATAAGCCACACTGTACTAGACTTTTACTTAATTCCATAGGTGCAAAGAACTTTGACATAATCTGCACTCTTGCATCCCCTAGCAAGCCTACAGAATTAAAGTACGATTTCCTAATGAAATTAATAGAGGATCACTTATCGCCTAAGAAGAACTATCTTGTATCTCAACACCAGTTTTTGTCAACCTATCAACAAGATGAGCAGTCCTTATCGTCTTTTGTTATAAAACTAAAACAGGAGGTAACAAATTGTAATTTTATTTGTCCCTGCCCTTGTCAAAAGTCAATCGCGGAGGTTTTCCTTCGTGCTCAGTTCATTAGAGGACTAAAAGATGATGGTATTCGAGAGAAACTTCTACAATCAAACTCAATAGATTTCAAAGACATAGTTTCAGAGGCAATCTCTCTTGAAACATCAAAATTAAATTGCCGAATAATCTCACAACCTCTCTCGACTGTCACCTCTTCCGAAGTAGATATAAATAAAATAAACTACAATAAGTTCAAACCAAAGACTAGATACGATAACAAAAAAAATCTTAACCTTCACTCATTAGGATTAGACGGAATCTGCCTCAGGTGTGGCAGAGCCAATCATTTATCAAAGGATTGTCGCACAGATAAAACTAAGTTGAAATGTTCGTCATGTGGCAAAACTGGCCACGTCACTAAGGTATGTATCTCTTCTATTATCAAAAGTGAATCACGTAGAGAATCCACGAATCAAATTCAATCTGATGGTATCAATAAGTTACCAGATACAATTTCACCTGAATCAACGAGTTCTAACACGTATTCACTGCACTCTTACGGGATTAGTCAAGTAGTAGATATTTTCCAAAATAACAGCCAATCATGTAGAAATACAAACCGGTATTACACAAATGTGGAAATAGAAGGAAAAACAGTTAAGTTTGAAATTGATTCTGGATCTGCTTTTACATTTATACCTCCAGACAAATTTATCAAATTAAAACTGCCAAATCCATTACAATCATCTGCTGTTGTTTTTCGTCCATACACTCAAAATACTTTTGTCCCATATGGTAAAATATCAGTAAAAGTTAAATATAACGATATTGATACTCAAGAAGAAATGTATGTTGTTCCAAATGAGTTCTCGGCTATTCTTGGTCGCGTTTGGATACGCAGTTAGAATATCAATCTCAACTCAATTGATCAGCAAGAATCATTCGGCTTTAGCCCTTTATCAATTAGTAATGTTTCTGAAATCGATGAAGTAGTTTCCCTTTATCCTGAGGTATTTACTGAGAAGATTGGCTGTGTTCCGGGATACGAGGTTACCCTTAAGTTACGTGATGGTGCTACACCAACATTCCATCGCGATCGTGAAGTTCCATATGCTCTGACTGAAAAAGTAGAAAATGAACTTTCCTCACTTGAAGGGTCCGGAATCATCTCAAAAACAACTCACAGTGACTGGGGATCCCCGTTAGTTGTCATTCCCAAAGCAGATGGCAGCGTACGCCTCTGTGTGGACTATAAAATAGGCGTCAATGAGCACCTTGTAAACTCTCACTACCCTATTAGAAAAATCGATGAAATTTTGAACTCCCTTCAAGGTTCGAGATTCTTTTATAAGTTGGACCTCTTCAAGGCTTACCTCCACATAAAAGTAGACGACAAATCAAGTGAAATTCAGACCATTACAACTCATAGAGGTACCTATAAAATGAATAGGCTCTCTTTCGGCATCAAAACAGCACCAGCAGAGTTCAATCGTATTATGGACCAGATATTACTAGATGTACTTAAAACTGAATATTATTTCGATGACATCGTTGTGCATGGAACAACCAGAGAAGAATGTATATCGAACTTAAGGTTGTGTCTTGACAAACTACAAAGGAACGACTTACATCTGAACTGTGCCAAATGTTCTTTCCTTCAGGAAGAGATTGAATATTTAGGACATAAGGTTAAATACAACTCCATTTCGAAATCACCAACTAAGATAGCCGCAATCCTTGAAATGCCCAGACCTACATCTGTAGATAGGTTAAGAAGATTTCTTGGGATGGTGACATATTATTCTCGTTTCATACATAATATTTCGACAATAACAGCACCCCTTCGTAAACTCCTTAAAACTGACGTAGAGTTTAAGTGGACTAATGAACAAGAAACCTCCTTCCTAAAACTGAAAAAAGAGATAGCAAGTGACCAAGTTCTCATGCCATTCAATCCGACACTGCCGGTACAGCTTGCATGTGATGCTAGCTCAGATGGAGTAGCTGGAATATTATCTCATGTCATCAATGGGGATGAGCGTCCAGTTGCTTTTGCGTCAAGAGCGTTAACAGTGGCTGAAAAGGGATATTCCCAATTAGATAGGGAAGCATTAGCCATTGTTTTTGCAGTAAATCATTTTCATCAATACCTATTTGGACGTCAATTTACATTGATTACAGATAATCAACCTTTAGTAAGAATCTTCCATCAAAATTCAAGGATCCCAAAAATGACTTCCGCAAGACTACAGCGATATGCGGCGTTCCTTTCTGGATTTAATTACTCAGTTATCTTCAAAAAAGGAATCGAAAACTCTAATGTTGACTGTCTATCAAGACTGCCTGTCGTAACAGAGAGAACGCCTGAATCAGCTATCAACGAGGAAGTTAAATATTTATGTGAATCTTCAGTATTTAAAATAGGAACCCTTAGTCTGACTTATCAAACACTTAAAGAAGAAACCAGAAAGGACAAATATCTCTCTGAAATAATGTTTAAACTTCAGGAAAGTCATGTTACTGACTCTGAATTCACAATCGAGGGGAGTATTCTTTTTCGAGGTCAAAGAGTTGTCATACCAACATCCATGCAAACCGAAGTACTACAAGAATTACATCAAACCCATATTGGTATTACAAAGATGAAACAGTTGGCTTGTCGATATGTATACTGCAAATCCATCGACATTGAAAGAGTCGTTCGAGAATGTCAAGCGCGCGCTTCAGTAAGAAGAAACCCACCTAAAGCACCAATTCATCCGTGGATGGAACCAGAACAAAATTGGCAGCGTGTTCATGTTGATCACGCTGGACCGTTTCAAGGGTACCATTACCTTGTTATGGTGGATGCCAAGTCAAAATGGGCAGAGATCTTCCCTCAAATATGGGAAGCTGCATTATAAGGTAGAACTAGACGATGGATTTGTCTTCAAACGACATATCAATCAACTTCGGAAATCCAGTGTTCCTAATATCAAACACTACTTCCAGAATCGAGAGTCTAGCTATCAACATGATGGAGAAAACGCAGGTCAACTGCCACTTCGAAGATCTTCACGTCTCCACCAAAAACCTCACTATCTGGAAGATTATGAAATAGGTCCGGCTTCCTAAGTAGCGCTCAGAATAAGCGTGGGAGAACTATAATGTCCAAAATGATTTATATCATGTGTTAGTTATTTACATATGTTATTGTTTACTTATTGAAAAGTAAATACACTCTTTTATATAATCAATGTTCTAAATAAAAATGCAAATAAGGTTAACAGTTTTATTAATTAATTGCGCGTGTCATAAAAAGGCCACCATAGTAATCCGGACTGATGATCTTGCATTTTTTTCAAGTTTTTTGTTGCAAATAAAAACTAAACTTCAAGCCTTCAGTTTTCATACAATTAGCCAGCACTACACAAATGTGATGAATTTTGCATCACCTTTCAGAAGCTCATTATTGTATTAGCACATAAACTTAAACCCATATTGATATAATCGATACACATAATTGATGACTCATGCCCACCTCGGAGAAATCCGGATTTCTCAAAATACGGACCAACTGTCCGCCGCATTAATCTGGATTTTTGAGAGTCTATTGACATCTAAAACTCTCATATGGAATAAAAAAGTTAGATGCCTACATGGTGGCCACCATTTTCTCCTTTGCATTAACAAAAACTAAGAAAGGGGCCAACAAGGGGGGAAGGGGACTTTCTTTGACCTTTCTCTGCATAATATGGTCAAAGAAAGGGGTTTGTATAGATGGGTTCCATGGACACAGGGGGGTTTGTATAAATTTTAGAAAAATGGTAGCCATCAAGTAGGTCCTATTAAGTGTAATGCTGTTTACCTTTAAAACATCAAAATGAGGATATTTGTTTATAAATGACAAAGACACCTTTCAATATATTTCAGCTTTAAGGACTTTAAAATTAGGTCTCATCCGTTAACGCTTAAAATTAAATCAATACAGTTACGTTCTCGACTGTGGCATTGTGACATCTGTGCTCAGAGGGCGGCATTCTCATTAAAATAGTTGTTCCATAAGAGTGTCCCAACTTTGATGTTCCGTTTCATTGGTGTAGTGATCCGTCAATGTCATAGCGACTGTGACACTCTGCTATGAAGGAGAAAACTAGTTTAATTTTTGAAGAAGGGTACAAATTTAGTTTTGATATGTTTAGTGGCCACATCAGTTATGACCTTCTGTAATTGAAAGTATAATTTTAATTTGTCATAATTACAAATGTCTCACCTGCGAGGGTTTCAACTTCTTCTTTGAAGATGGTTCAGATTCATCTATTACCTAGGAAAGAGAAAAACAAAAAGTGATTTATTTTTATTTAGGCCTATAGTCGGTATTATTTAGAGAACTAACTTTTAAATGAACACTGTCTTACAATAAATTACGTTACTAGGTCTAGAATCACATCTGTGTAAAAAGTTAATAGATAAAATCAAAATTAAGAGAGTACCTATACATTGTAGTCTTTTGTTCAGCAACTTGTACTTAAATTACACATATTTAAAGTGAATTAATTAATCTTATTATAATAAAACAAAAATAGTACCAATTTTATACAGACCACAATTTTTGATCAATAATAAACAAATAGGCCTACTTTAAATTTCTTGAAAAAACGGTTAATGAGTGTAACAGTTAAAACAGTTTTTAAGGAACTTGATAGGGTATATATAATACTAATTCTGTTCAGAAATTAAATGTATTGGCCTAAGGGACACGGGGACAAATGATAAGTACCGGTAAGTGTTTTTCTTATATGTTACCGTTGTTTTCAAGAGAAGATGTACTCAACAGTTCAGATGACAAAAGTATAAATAGCCTAATACAGAAAATAATCAAGATCAGAATTGGAACAAATAACTGATTGTGTGTTTTTTTTACGTAGCCTAGTGCAAAATGCTAAAATAAGTTTGTAATGTTACTAGCAATATAAGATCTACAGCTTTAAAAATAATCCTAATTTATACAAGCAGCCAACTGCAGGGTCAAATCAGAATATTTAATGAAATATCATCTGCTCACCTCATTTAAGGAAGGAATGGTGATCTTAACAGGACCATTCCTTTTCGTAGCACTTGTTAAGCACCTGATATCAATATCGGTGTTTATCAAGCTTAACTTGGACTCGGGTAAATGTAGATTGACAGATTTGTCAGAGCTGTTAATTTCTTCTTCTTCTTCTTCATTAGTATGGGCCGAACCAGTCACAGTATTCACAAGTTCCAGCTCCTCGTCACTGATATGCCCAGAACCATTTATTGGGACCTTGGAGGATGTGGACACTTGTTTATTTTGAGGTAGATTTCTATTCGATGGTACGTTCTCTTCAGGATCAGATTCGTTTTCACTTTCTCCACTGTCGTCGTACGCTACTAATCCTAAAGACATGTTTCTTTTGGTGTTACCTAGAAAACAATAGGTCAGGGTTATGTATAATACGTATGTAAGGGCCTACCAAATATTTTACTAGAGGGGGAGTGGAATTTTACTGTGATAAGTTGAAACATTATTTAGGCCTACTTCTAATTTTGTATACAATTTTAGTACTTTCATGTAATTTCTGGTATCAAAGTGTACTTGGGTAAATTCCGCAGGCGCCCAATGACATATTATCGAATGAAAATATGGATCGATATTAAATATCGATTGAAAATCCACCTATATTTATTATCAGTCAATATAAGTGTTATTTTCGATATGTTTTATGCAACTGATATTTTAATATTAATCATGTTTTTTTTAAATTTATTTTCATTACCTTTATCATATGTTATTTAATTTCCTTTGAATGATTACAAAAATGTCTTTCAGACATGTTAATTTTTGGTAATTATGGCTAAATTTTATAAAAATACTACCAACACAATTTTTTGGTTGAAAGAACATTTTTTTTTTAAATACCGGTACTGAAGAATTGAGAATGTGAGAAATGTGGTGATATTAAGGAGAGTAAAATAAGAGGTGATAGAAATGTGGTGATATTAAGGAGACTAAAATAAGAGGTGACAATCAAGTTTTGTTTCGTTATAAAAAAAGTACCTAACAAATCTAACAAACAAGAGCTAGGCCTACCAGTAAGTTAAGTGCTCTCAAAAGTAGCCTACAATTCTTAACACGTTGGATGCCGAGGACGATAATTCTCGTCCTCTAATTAACATTGAAACTTATGTGACTTTCATGTTTAAACATGTTTGTCAGCATTGAACGAGTTAAAGGCCGGTATACACATGAGAGTTTTTTAATGTCAGACATTCATACTGGTCTTAAGGATGCAAAATTTGGAGTGATTTAAAGTGATTACATTAATGTATTTTATAGCATCAATGTCACAAATACAACTTTCTCATCCCAAAATATAGCTCAAGTGAGAAAAAAACCAGCGGAGAATCTATAGAATCTCAAATGACAACCGAATACGAATATTGTGTGTCAACCAGTTTTCAATCAATATTTATAATTGATCATATTTTCAATCTATAATATATTGTAGGATGTCTGCAGAACTTTACCCTTACTTTTTTTCAAATCAATACAAACAGTGTCTGCAGTCTGTGTGTGACATGTTGTGTAACTTGCTGGCCAAAATCAGAACTATCTTGCTAGTTGTTCCAAGGCTTTGAATAGGTTATCGGCTAATTAGACGTGAGAGTTTACCTGATTGCAACAGAGTTGAAAGGGAAGGCCCAACTTAAATAGTGGATGACACCAGGGGTGCAGAATATGTCTGAACCGGTGAACCAGACTCGGGGGAAATTTTGGCTGCAGGAGGAAATTTTGGGCCAACAAACAAAATATGATGCCCAAAGTCACAAATAAATTTCCCAGAAAATTGAAGAATCTTAGATACTGTAACATAACAAAAATGGTGTTCATAAGCAATTTAAATAAAGTACAATTCCATTGTCATTGGAAGTCACATAATAGACTACGGCAAATTATCCAGTGTTAAATATCCAAATACTGTTGATGGTCTCACGGTTACATTAGATAAAACTGTGTTTATTTACCTCAAAATTCAGTCGACGAGCGACCTGACATTTTTTGCCTCATTCTTATTGGCTGGTCTATTGTTCGTCATCCGGTCGAGGGTTGCGGTAATTTATTCCAGGTATTTTTTTCTTACAAATATCACAAATTAAATAAAATGTCAATCAAAGTTATGTGACGTTCTGTTCAAGAGATACGAGTAATACAATTACTGTTCATCAGTTTTATCAATGTTCGCGACTATTCAAAATTTGCTATTTTGATTTCCTACTTTCCCGACATTTTATTTAAGTTCTTATTCAAATTGCCGACCTCCCAACTATTCCAACTGCTAGACACCCTGAAATTTATTTTTATTAAATTTCTTTAAATTATAAATTTAAAATTACAGTAAATTTAAAAACGTCAATCTACAATCAATTAAAATTAATTATGGTAAAAACAAATTTTGTTTTATAACTTTTACACAAAATTTAAACCCTAAATTTAACATTATAAAATTATTTTTTATCGGTCAAGAATAGTTAACAACCAAATTGATATACTGTATTTAAAATATAATTTGGTTCTTTGGTTAATATATTTTTAGCAGACTTTTAGCGAATTTCCCCTATAGGGAAGAAGCTATTACCGTAGTCAGCATGGTAAGACCTAGGCCCGGGACCATGATAACTTTTCGTTTTGAGGTCCCCAGACCCCAAAAACACCATTCGTTCGAAACTGTATATATATATATATATATCTATCTATCTATCTATATATATATATATATATATATATATATATATATATATATATATATATATATATATATATATATATGTGTCCGTGGGTGCGATAACTCTCGTAAAAATAATCCGATTTTGACGAAATTTGGTATAAGCGTGTAAAGCAGCATTTATGACTTTGAGTTCGAAAACCAGACAGATCGGACTATCCGAAGGGGTATTTTGGGGGAGTTTTGTACCCAAAAAATGGGTTTTTTGAGTTTTCTACATATAATTTTTGAAAAAGTCAAATTTTAGTTTCTTCCATTGGAATCAGCTTAAAAAGACGCACAATTTGGTGTTTTGATCATTGCTCTACGTCAAATGGTTACAGAGATATTGAAAGTGCTAAACACAGTACGTTGTTCAATGCTATTCTTATGGAGAATAAGACAAAATTATAGCTCGCTTATTTATGAACGTATTAAAACAAAACTTGTTATATGGTTTCATCTGGTTGTGGTCTATTGTTATTTTCACAAAAAACCTGATTTTTACCAATAATTCCCGTAGCAGCAAACCTGCGTCCTCAGCCCCCATGTTATTCTTATGGAGAATAAGTAAAATGTAATGTATCCCTTAATTATGAAAATAAATTAATAAAACTTGGAATGTTGGTTCACCTAGTTGAGTTCTATTGATATTTGCATAAAAACCCATTTTTTGTGTTCCTTATTGCAGCAAACCTGTGTACTCATCTCCCATGTTATTCTTATGGAGAATAATCAAAATGGCATATATCGCTTATTTATGAATTTATATTGATGAAACTTGGTATGTGGCTTCACCTAGTTGAGTAATATTGATATTTACAAGAAACCCTATACCTGTTGTTTTTTGTAGCAGCAAACCTGCGTACTCATCCCCAATGTTATTGTTATGGAGAATAATTCAAATTTGATATATCGCTTATTTTTGAAAATATTTTTATGAAACTTGGTATGCAGCTTTATGTGGTATTAAGACTTATATTTTGCATTGGAAATTCGCTGAGTACGCAGGTTTGCTGCGACGGGGTATTTAAATCATAAAGTCTCATTTTTATTCATAATTGTGTGAAAAATCTGACTACATTCTTCAAGAAGTTAGGCCTATATGAAAATAAACATGCAATTCAACTTAGTTTTTCTTTAATAATTTGTTTAAATTGATTTTATTAGTAACTTTATTTTATTACAATTTTAGAGGTAATTTTATAAGTTACAAAATGTTTTTGTGAAATTTAACCTTAATAAATTAAAATAAAAACATTTAATTCAACTTACATTTATTATTTTTTATTGTTTGCAAGTTTATTTTATTATTAACATAATTTTATCATACCGTAATGTTAAGAGGGTCAGTTTATAAGTGACAAAATGTTGTTGTGGAATTTAAGGTTAAGGGTGCGGCCTACCCCGGACTGAATGATCCACACAATGTTCTTTAACCATGAATATTAGCGCTTGTAGACCTTTTTGTTCTCCTCGATTACACTTTTATTTTTTTCCCAAAATATTTGTAGTTTCACAAATCAGATTCCTACCTATGACTCTCTTGTTTCCTTTTTTTCTGAAAAATGTTTTCCTTATGTTAGGAAGCTTTAGAAAAATGCTTAATTTGTAAACTTTACTAACGACCTACGGTACCACTTAATTTGAATTAAAATCTCGATAAATTAAATTAAAAACATTTAGGATACTTGATTAAGTTATTATTGATTTGCTTTATGAAAAGCTGGTAGATTTTAATGTAAAGATATGTCACAAATTTTAAGGGAAATTTTTGGTCTGCAAGATACCGCCACCTCTCTGTTGCAACTGCAACAGCGAGAATGACAACAGTGAGTTAAACGTGGGAAGGGGAAGAACTGAAACAGTTTACCGCAACGGCAAGAGCTAAAACCGAAACTGAAACAGTCTTCGCTAGGCAGCTGCAGCTGAATCTAGCACTTCGTCCCAGACGTTTTAAAAACAAACTATCCTGTTATCAGCAACCGTTTAAACAGTTGCCATTGCCGAGACTGTTGCAATTGCAGCCGTTTCGTTTGGGCAACAACTTATTCCACCACTACTACCTTTGTGAGTTGCACAACTGATCAGGGAGTTGCTACACTTTACCTAGGCCTACATCCTTACAGAGAGTATGTCTACAAGAGAAATAGTTTATATGTTCAAGCATTTGCATGAAAAAAAAACAAATTACACAGATTGAACCACTACAACAATATTCTTGGCACTAATTTGAAATGGTATCAGGTTCACTGGAGGCCCAGAAATCATAACTCATACAACATAGTTAACACTTATTGGAATTAAATGACTAAATGGAATTAAATAGATAAATGTAACAGTACAATAACCATAGTGACTAGTGTAACCTTAAAAAGCTAGGTCAAAAGCAAGTTACACAAAGCCTAGGGGCCTACATAATAAAAATAATAGGGCTACTATAAAATTATGTTACCAACCTCTATACAAATGATTTTAATTCTTTGATAAGCTAGCTAGTACAAAGAATACGTATGTTAAGTAAAATCTCACCAATTAAGTAAATAAAAGCACTTCACAAATCACAATAAATCCCTATTTTCCTAACCTTGAAGAAAAAACAACAGCCCCCTTCCTTCATAATAACATTAATAAATCAGTGTTACCATTACCAAATAGATAAAAACATATTAGCGAATTTCCCCTATAGGGAAGAAGCTATTACCGTAGTCGGCATGGTAAGACCTAGGCCCGGGACCATGATAACTTTTCGTTTTGAGGTCCCCGGACCCCAAAAACACCATTCGTTCGAAACTGTAGATATATATATATATATATATATATATATGTGTGTGTGTGTGTGTGTGTGTCCGTGAGCACGATAACTCTCGTAAAACTTATCCGATTTTGATGAAATTTGGTATAAACATGTAAAGCAACATTTATGACTTTAAGTTAGAAAACCAGCCAGATCGCTTTATCCTAAGGGGTATTTTGGGGGGGGTTTTGTACCCCAAAAATGGGTTTTTTGAATTTGTTACATATAATTTTGAAAAAGTCATATTTTAGTTTTCCCCATTGAATTCAGCTTAAAAAAACACACAATTTGGTATTTTGATAATTTCTCTACGTCAATTGGTTACCGAGATATTGAAAGTGCTAAACACAGTACGTTGTCTAATGTTATTCTTATGGAGGATAAGACAAATTTTATATCTCGCTTATTTATAAACGTATACTGACGAAACTTGGTATACAGCTTCATCTGGTTGTGGACCATTGGTATTTGCTCAAAAAAAATTTTTACCAAAGGCTCCCGTGACAGCAAACCTGCGTACTCAGCCCCATGTTATTCTTATGGAGAATAAGTAACGTGTGTTATCTCCCTTCATTATGAAAATAAATTAATGAAATTTGGTATGTGGCTTTACCTACATGAGTTATATTGATATTTGTATAAAACCCCATTTTTGTGTTCCTTGCTTTAGCAAATCTGCATACTCAGCCGCCATGTTATTCTTATGGAAAATAATTAAAATGTCATAAATCGTTTATTTATGAATGTATATTGATGAAATTTGGTATGTGGCTTTATGTGGTATTAAGATACATATATATGCATTGGAAATTCGCTGAGTACGCAGGTTTGCTGCTACGGGGGTATTTTTTATTTTTTTTTATTTTATTTTTTTTCCCCTTAAAATTAGTCTGAAAACGTAGAGCTGAGTGGTCTGAATTAGATAATTACCAATCATTGCACTGAAGATTAAGTTGGCGAAATTAAACACAAGATAAAAATTGTTATGCACTAAGGAAATGTAAACACTTTTTATCAAATTTCTGTTTTTTTCATGAAAATGTTCATTTGGACTTTTGTACATATTATTTTTGTCTCATGGCGCCGCATGCCGGCGCCGGCGCTTGCATCTGATCACCTGTACCTGTACCTGTTTTCCACTTGGTTCAAGAAATCAGCTGACGATTTGGGATTTGACAAATGTCAAATTTCTGGTTTTGGTTTTGGTGTAGGGTGATTAACCTCTTTGTCTGATGCTATCAGTGTTACAATTGTACGGAATTTTTTACTGTAATCCTTTCCTTATCCAGTTTATTACTATGATAATTCGATTCAATTTGTAGCTAGCTGCATTTACAACACATTTAAAATGGATGACGCTCATGAGATAGAAAGTTTGGACAGTTCATTTTCTTACCAACCAAATGTTGATAATTTGTTAAATAGGCCCACAATTGATAATTCAAGGTATAACGGTGATACTATAAACACAGGGGATGATGACATTATTTCAAGTTCATCTGGTTCCAATAATTCGTTTATAGTTGTAGCCGAAAGAGGTAAGCAAAATGTAATTTGTTACTAGATCTTGACTTAGGGGGCATGCATAAATTACGTCACGTTCAGCCCTTTTTGACCCCTACCCCCCGTGTCACGTTCTGTCATGTTGATCATAACTCCCCCCTGTCACGTCATACTTATTTATTAGGTATTAAGTATTGGATTGTGGCGTTCGGTATTTCTTCACAGTAACTGACAATTTCGCAGGCTTTAACTCCTTTAATCATGACGTGTCACGAGCCCTAAACCTCCCCCTTCCCCATGTCGCGGTCTATCACAATGTGCTGCACCTCCTCCCCCCCTGGGGAGGCGTGACGTGATTTATGCACGGCCCCTTAGGGTTGTATATTTTGGGTACATTTTCATAAATGGAACGATATAAAAAACCGAGTTAAATTGTTTAGTACGGTATAATGATCATTTAGGTTATTCGGTTATGTTTGGTTGTCTCAAAGAGGCGGAATATATCATCTTGAAATTTATCCAGATAACAAACATTGATTGTACTAATATCTAACAAGTACTGCCAGGAAAAACATTATCATGTCATGTTTGTTTATTTTATTTTAATTTTAAGTTTGGATTGAAAAACAATTGGGGACTCACCTAATTCACTGAGGGAAGTATTGAGTGTCTCAATCACTTGCAACTTATTAACAGAAAAACTAGGATCCTCATTGTCTGGGCAGACCACCTCCTGCTCTTGGGCCGAGGTTGTAGGAGTTTCTCTTTGTGCTGTTATTTGTTTCCTACATCTATCACATATTTTAGAATTTTCCGCTATTTCAGTGAACAAATCAACCATCCAACTTGTAACATTTCTCAGCTTGTTCTTTTCCCTCGCATGGTGATTATTTTTGGGGTTGAAACATGCTGAAACTGAAAATTTACTGCCATGTTCCATTTTATTTAAAATTGTTAGGCATTTTCACAGAACAAATTTACAAATAGTTAAGATTACAATAGATATTTGACTTAGTAACTAAAATATAAATATTCCTTTACAGGAAAAAGACCACTTGAAAATCTGTAATTTAAAACTGTTTTTTTTTCTCACATAATCACTCCACTAATTAACTTGTAAACTGGTATTTTTGTACTTAAAAACAAACTTGTTTAAATTTAAAAAATAAAAAAATATTACAAATAAAACAGAGATCACTACTTTAAACATCCACATAACACTGATGCCACAGTCAGACTGAGCTGACTCACTGCAGAAGTTGATGATGTGAAGCAAGTCAGGACATGTCACACACTGCACCAACAAGCCAGGATCCACTAAAATAAACTATGCCTGTCACAGCAAGTAATTTCTTACATAATTTGATTTGTTTATTCATCACATAAAATTATAATTTTACCTCAATAATGTTGTATTAGGGTGTTAGATTAAAATAAAGTTAATTGTCGATTTTTTATTTCAAATTCATTTAAATACAGAAATTTCTCAAATTCTATGTTAGTTTGTATTGATTTTAACTAAGAACCCATATCCATCCCATTTTGAAACTTTGTTTACTGCATAGTCTTATAATAAACCACTTATGGGGATTTTTTGAAATTTTTTGATTACCTATGTGACTTTTTTTGGAATTCAAGTTCAAAATTTTGGTATAAATTTTAGAAAAATATTTTTCCTCAAGACCCCCTACATGTTGCATATCAAATGAAAGACCATAAAGTAGAAGAAAATAACATTACTCCCAAGTCTATAGCTCAATTACGAGATGAGCAATTACGATTATAGTAAATGCCCGCCAAGCGATATTGGGCTATTTTTGGAAACTTTAAATGGCCATAACTCAAAAACGGGTTGACATAAAAAATTTAAACTTTAACAGTGCCAAATTTCATCAAAATCTAAAAGGGTTAAGTTGAATGGGTGTGTTGATATGACATGGAATGACCCTTGGATTGAAAAACAAACATGACTTAATAAACTAACATACAGACGATAAACAATTTTGCAATCGATATAAATATGGACCTAATTGATAACCTACCAGATCGAACAATTTCATTCAATATTGAAAGAATTTAAGTAGCCTAGGTAAGTTATTTTTTTCCGATTCTCAGCCTTTTCTAAACCACTTTTCTCTCATGCAAACTTTTTTTATTTTTTAGGAGAATCAAGTCGCCTTGCAGCTGTCTTCTTGTTGGTAAATGCTGCTTTAGGAGCTGGTCTTCTCAATTTTCCTCAAGCATTCGATCAAGCCGGGGGCATAACTGTAGCACTACTAGTCCAGCTGGTTAGTTAAATATGTTATATACCGGTAACTACTGTGAAAACCTGCATTTAAAACAATGTTATCTATGATATTTGTTGGTTCACAGCCAATTTTGTTATCCTTTGTACTTGGCCAGAAGTGGTACATGCGGTCCACGGTGAAAGATTGGCGTGCACCACGACTTGTACACCAGGTCTGATTTGGAAGTTGTGAGTACCAGTTCTGGTACATATTGCCGTTAGAATATTAAACCGCCAGGAGAGCTAAAAGAAGGTATTTGCAGTTATTCTGTTTGTTGTTAAATGCTTTTTTTTTGTACAGGGTTTTATAGTTCAAACAAAATGTTAAAACTGCATAGGCCCATATGAGAAAATTAATTTTAAGGGCCAAACTCTTGAATCCAAATGAATTATTTCCTCAAAATATTGATTTTAGGCCAACAAACCATGAACTCTCTTACTCAACACGCTTATGTAGTGTTGTTAACTAAAGGATCAATCATTTTGGCCAACAACGTTATCGACAATTAACTGACGGTATATATAAAGAAGGCACAGCCTTTGTAGCCCAGTTCGAATGTAGACCCAAATGTTTTTGCATGTGCCAACTAACTCCGTGTCGTGTACCAGCTGTTGGTGTGCTGTGTGTGTTTCGGCCTGCTGGTCCTCGCCCACTCCTCTTGGCATGTCCATGCGGCTACTCTACACGACACAGTCGCGGGCACCTGTGGCTCCAAGAGCTCTCTTCTCTGCTCCCTTCTCATCGCTCTCTACTGCTTCGGCACTTGCGTTACGTTCCTCATCATCATCGGCGACCAGTTTGATAGAGGTAAGCAACCAAAACACAGGTATTCGGGTTGGTTGAAATGTTAAAAAAAATTGTCTTCATTTTTATTTTGTTGTATTTAATTTTAAATGAGTAACTACGCAAAGTTAGGGGAAGTGCTCTGATCCCGTACTTATGTGAATATCCCAAGAATGTTACCTTTGTCCCCTTAATAAAATAAAATCAGTCTTTATTGTCGCAGGTAACGATACAACACAGCATGGCCACAGGTGGCATTCTAAAAGCAATTGACGGTTTAGGCATAATAAACAAGGTGAAATATCTATCAATTATTACAACAGTCTTAAAAAGTTAACAATATCATTATATTTATGATTAGGCCTACCCAGAACTATTGCAATATGTTCAAGTTGAAATCACAACAGGTGATCAAATAAAATTATACTTTTCAAATGAAACGTAATGTCGGTTTTATTTTATTTTTGTTATTTCAACACCAATGGCATTTTTTGTTAATAGAGCACACAAATGCTTTTAGGGAGAGCGGTCCAAACCCCTCAAATTCCAAGATGCTAATTGTTAGGCTAGGCCCAATGCAATTTTTGTCACTGATCTTGAGGAGGGGACGATTCCTCTGTTAGAAATATATAATATTTTTTAAGACTTTAGTTAAGACATTTTCCATCACCAATTGGATAAAGCCCAGAGTCACAAAATGTAAAATTCTCTGATTTAACTCAATTGGTAACTTTATCCAGTTTTGTATTTAAATTGTTATCACTAAATTTGTTCTAGGTTTTCTTTGCTTAGCACTTAAAGTAAGGAGCAGATTCCAGACCTCGAAGTATTATGAAACTTGAATTTCTCTAAACAGTAGGATACCTAATTAAAAATGTCTGCACTAATTTGTGAAAAAAAACTTCCTATAAAGAATCAGTTGAAAGAAAGATGATTGTTTTTGTGCAGATACAAGTTATAGTTAAAATGTTTCATCTGAGGGGTTTGTGCATGGACTTGTTTCAAAATTCACAATTTATAATGTGTTATTCAACAACACGTACACCATACATATTTTAAGCTATTACATAATAGGACTTATTATTTAAAAACTATTCATTTCAAAATAAACCAATTTTTTAAAACATTATTAATAGTTAGTAATTTCAAATCAGTTTTTTTAGTCATTTTAGGATTAAAAAAAGATAAGCTAATATTTTTAAAAGGCTAAACTAGAAAATATATGTAATTTACACAGGCCTACTTATAATATCATGCAATCTGTATGTATTTCAAATGTATTGCCTGTGAATGTATTGTGGATGTTGGACCTGGTTATGTATCTGCTGTAATATGGCGTCGTTAATGATATGTAAAATGGGAATAGCAATAAAGAATATTTGATTTGATATATTATCTATTTAATTTTTTTAATTTGATGGAATTCAAGTTATTATTAATTTAGCAAAATGATTAATTTTTATCAGGACGAATTGAAATTTTAAATAGGTTCTATGCAGATAAGTTGTGACGAGCTTTACATGTGAGAGTGGCCCATAAATTCATCCACGCAATTGTTGGATTCTCACTTGTCTCTTATTATGTTTTGGATAAATAAAACCCAAGTTAATCTGTATACTGATTTATTAGGATAAACAACATCGTGATACGTGTTAGCCAGTGGCGGATTTAGGGGGGGGGGGCTATAGGGGCTGTAGCCCAGGGCGGAAAGTTTGTAGGGGCGGCAAATTTACAGAAAATTAATACATTTTTTACAAAAAATGTTGAAACGGGGAACATTTTGACGAAAACGGATGACAATGACGGTGTGCCGCCCTTTTACAGGTAAAGGTAGTAACCAGAGTCTAATGTATAACGCTTGCAGTCCCTCACATTGCAGTTCCTCAAAGCAGTCATAATGCATTTGTCATTCATCCGTACTAGCGACAAGACGATTACGCTACAGAGAAAAGGCGGCAAACCACAAACTATATCAGGCACTGCGCCACTATGACTACGTCCAACCATAGATTAAACATACTCCTTGTGGTATTTTTAATCTATGGTCCAACTCACCGACTTCCAAGTTTACCCATACATTTTCGCATAGCATTACAATTATTTGTTACACAATATCAATAATGACCAAGGCACACGGATGAGAAATGTTGCAACAATCAAATTTGAGATGACAATAACAAAATTTATACTACAATGATATTGTCGTTTCATTTTCAAACTCAAGGTAACAAAGAAAGTTATTTCAGCTGACTTATACTTACCATCAAAGGCTACCACACATAATCGTTCATTCTGGAGGATATTTTTTTAAACAAAACATCTGACCAAAGACAAATAAAGACTAACATAATTTGTGAAGAGAGGATTTGATTGGTTGTTGCCATGGGAGAATAGTTGACAGCGGGTCAAAATGGTGGTCAGCATGTAGGCTGCAGTTTTTTACTCCAGGCGAGACCTCTATATATATTGTTTGGGTGGACGGTGTCAAAATCTCCCATTTCAATAAATGAAAAACTGTGATATTTGGAGTCTTTAAATTAATATCTTGTCACATTTTAGGCGAATCATGACGTTAAACTTAACTTTATAATCTTGAGACATATTTTAGTTGCAATTTTATTGTTTATCTCGAAGCAAAGTTATGATTTGAGTTAAATGAATGAAAACACCCTTGTAATATGGCTTTGGAAATAGTGTTGAAAATAAGTCCCTTCTCTGTCCCATCAACAAGTTGACACCACAACAGGACAAACTACCAAATATGACGGCACGCTTTTTGTAGGTTATTTGTCAGAGAGTAGTGACTACTGTAGGTATTATGTTTTAATTAATTGGATCTACAACATCATTGAGGTGAAACTAGAAGTGTTTGAAATGAGTAGAATTTTATGAAGATTAGGCCTACATCAATTAATTTTATATTTTGATCGTCTAAAACATATAACAAATTCTTTGTATAAAAGTATAAATTACAAAATGACTGAAGACTGTATTGAAAAACGCTAGTTCAGGATTAAAATAGTCAGAATCTTGAGGCAAATGGTCCGAATTACGAACCATTTTAAGGCTACAGTGTTATCATATCTTATTTATAGGTTATTTATTATCATTTTCAGTATTTAATGCGTTGGTCTAAAAATTAATGTTTGATGAAGTATAAGAAGGGATTTTTAGGCCTTTGTTGAAGGATTTTCTTGTTATTAAAAGTAGCACTGCTTCACTGCTTTCAACACCAACATTTGTCTCTAGGGTTGATTGTCATTGAGTAGGCTATATTATATTTTACTGTGTTAATGTGAATCAAGTCAATTATACATTACTTTACTGGTTTTTTAAACTAAGAAATAACAGAAATTTCTTAAACTTATTAATACAGTAAATTCATAACTTTTTAGATACTTTCACAAAGTCACCAAACAAGATATATAACATGTGGGTAAACCTGGGCAGCGAAAAGGACAAAGATTATAGGTGGGGGGGGGGGGGCGGCAGATTTTCTAATAGCCCTTAGGCGGCAATTGCTTAAATCCGCCACTGGTGTTAGCAACATTACATGAGTAAGTCAATACCAGATATTCCAAAATCACCCAATACCAACATAACAAATCTTAGTGACTTTCTAATAATAATAAAGTACAGTCAACTCCCGATTATCCAGGGTAATGACCGGTTGGAGGGTCACGGATAACCCAAAACCACGGTAAAAACAAAGGGATTCAATAAATTGAATATTACGAATATAATAAAGGTTTATCAACATTTGTATACAACAGTATTGTGTTTTAATGTTATTTAAGATATATTTACTTAGATTAAATACTTTTGAAAATCTTTAAATTGTGACAACATCTACAAACGATCAAGATAATAATAGTTAATACTAGCAACGGTTGATAGCAGTAAATACTATCCAAAACGCTGAATGATATGTAATAGGTTAAAAATCTCTAAACACCGAACTCTCTAAACTTCACCGAACAGTATGCTAATTAATTCCGCACTGGGGGCAAAACTCAATGAAGGTAAACAACGGCGTGAAGGGTGATTGTTTCAAGATGTTTCTATTTTTAGACGTCCGCGTCATACCGTCTGTGTCAAGGTCATCGCTCGCATCAAGCGCCCACGGCTCATTAGCGAAATGACAGACTCTCTTACACATCGGTGTAAGTTCATTTCTCAGCAGTGTAAGTGTACCGCAATAATAACATAATCTTATGTTGTGGTTACTAAATTGTTTGTATTGTATTTATTCTGATAAACAAAGTAAATTAAATACGATTATGGACATAATTTAGCAAAATAAATTGTTGTTATTGCTCTATTTATGTTTAGAAGGGGATAAATAAAAATAATAAAAATAAACCTTTCGTGACCCCGGTTAAACCGCAACCCGATTAACCATGCTTCCGGATAATCGGGAGTTGACTGTACAGTAGGTACACTATATATGATATATAACATCTCCCTGTTCTATTTTTTGGATACTAAAAACAACCCTTATTATTTAGGTTTTACAAAAGTCGTTTATTATTTATTATCTTTTTTTGTAAAACCTAAATAATAAGAGTTGTTTTTAGTTCAAAAAAATAGAAAAGGGAGATGTTGTATCTCATATATAGTGTACCTACTGTACTTTATTATTCCTAGAAAGTCATTAAGATTTGTTATGTTGGTATTGTGTGATTTTTGAATATCCGGTATTGACTTACTCATGTAATATTGCTAACACGTAACATGATGTTGTTAATCCTAATAAATCAGTATACAGATTAACTAGGGTTTTATTTATCTAAAACATAATAAGAGATAAGTGAGAATCTAACAGCAATAACATTTGTTTATTGTTATAAATATTCTTTAATTTTGGCATTGGGAAAAAGGATCAATTTTGTTATAGCTTGATAAAAGGAAATTTTTAATTTTGAGGTAATCAGGAAGCTCATTTAGCAACGCGACCCCTGTCAGGGAAAGCATGTGTTTCCATGTGTTTAAGCCCATGTTGGGTCAGTCTGTAACTTCTGATCAATTTTGTGCTATAATTTTGGAGGTCGCTACCCTGACTCAGTCTGCATTTGAAGTGGTACAATAATCCTGCAAACAACTTTGCAACTTTGTCTAGCTGTTGTTTCTTGAATGTAATTCCCAGCCGATGTTTTTACACCTATCTCCCTGAAAACATTTCAACACTCACTTTAACTCAAGTTCTTAATATTTCTCACTGACTTTTTTGTGGAGTAAGTAATCTTTTAAAGTATTTTTTTGAGTATTTTTCCTATACCATACACCATACCAACAAATGATGGAATATAATATAATAAGCCATAATTAATGTTTTGGTAGTTATTAAGATAAATATTTGATGATACCTTTTGAAAAAGGTGCGGTCAAAAAATGACTTCTTGAAAACAGTGACTAGAACCATTGAATAAAGATTGCATATAGAGTGGACATCTTTTTCACCCACAAAACAAATCCAATATTACCGAGTATGGCTCGGTGGGGAGCCGGTACTCTTGGTTACCCCAACTGAGCGACCATTTTGGGGAGGAGGAAGATGTTTCACAAGGGCTACATCCGAGAGCGGAAAAATTAAGAGCTCATAAATTTTATGAATAAAAAAGATCTCAGTTGGGGAAGTTAAGTCTGAGAAATTTGCTTGTTATTTATACAATCTTATTATACTGTATTTGCTAATCAGTCATTGTGTTTCAGTGCTCATGTCCTTGGTCGGGCCTAACTTCTGCCACACGTGGTACATGAATCGTCGGTTCACCATCACGGCATCAGCTTTCGTATTCATCCTCCCCTTGTGTTATTCGAGAAAAATAGACTTCTTAAAATATGCAAGGTATTTAAAAAAACGTTAATGAGCATAATTTAGAACTAAATTTTGAATGGTGTCATTATGTTTTCTATTCTGTGGAATCATTATAAATTTGTTTCATAAACATTAACAGTTTAACACGTTCACTGCGTGAATCTTGTTTATACATGATAATTGCATTTGTTTCCTTGATAGGCAAACGCCAGAATTCCGGCGCACCGCACTGAATGCGTTAAGCATCTAAATATTAATGAAACAATATTTTTTGTTAATAAATTTTTACGGTTTGTTAAAAGATTATCCCTACATAAGTTTTGTATCGGAAAGTTGATCTTGGAATGGCTTTAAAGTAATGAGGACAGGAGTGTGGCATGAATTGATTGTCCCACCTAAGGGTTTTGCTGATGTGATTTTTATTTTGCCATTTTAAATCAGTGGTCATCAATAAGTAATTACATTTAAAAACAATTTTTGTTTGGGAGCTTTTACAGTAATTACTTATACAAACAAAAGAAAGTTTTTTTCACTACCAAAATTTGTCCGTAAAATACTTTTTCCCACTGAAGACAGTTTCAGTCCGGTTTATCACTTTTGAGATAGTGATTACTAAATTACCAGTAGAAAGCTACCTCAGTGCTAGCAGTCCTCACCTTTATTTAATTTTGGGTGACAATCATAGCAAATTCATACTTAATTTGGGCGAAGTTGCTTTGCTTGCTTCCCTTTCTGGAACTTTACATTAGTATGTGCTATGAATCTTGATTTATTCCATACTAGCTGTTACCCGCAGGCTTCGACCCGCAAATGATTAATAAAAACTATGACAGTTATGTGCTGCATTCTGTGGTTAGCCCGTGGAACTACTACGAATCAAGATCAGCTGTCATCAGCTCAAACAAAAATGAATGTCCGTAAGGAATATATAGGAAATTTTTCGGGGTCTCTGGCGAAGCCCTAAGATCACATCAGGATGAAAACCATTTAGTTTTCCTATTCTATGCCTAAAGAATCAGTACCTATATAAAATTTCAACTCTCTAGGTAAATGGGAGGAAGGAGAATTCATGATGAGTGAGTGAGTTAGTGTGTCAGTGAGTGAGGGCTCTGCCTGTTATAGGTATAATATATTGTTGAATCAGCTTGAATAAGAAACTCATGATAAATGATTTTCAGATCCAATAAAACTTAAAGACTAAAATCCATAAAATTAAAAGAAGGGAGTGGAATCCTGAGGTAAGAGAACAACAGAGTTAGATAAACTTTAGTATTTATTAAGTATCCATGTCAGAGTTCAACTTCATACCTCTTTTGGAAGTGAGAAATTTGTGATGAGTGTCGGATTTGAACCTATTCTGTCATTATGCTCCCAGCTCCCTGGGTGTGTTGGCCGTGCTGTATGTCGTTGGCTTGGTTGTGGTCCAACATTTCACAGGCAACTTTGTCCCGGGTCCCATCAAAACCTCCCCCACCCACTGGACAGATGTCTTCTACGTGGTCCCCGTCATCTGTTTTGGGTACCAGGTAATTTATCTCTATTTAAAAAAAAGTAATTTCTTATCAAAAAATAAATAACATTTTTGTTAAATTTTGCTATTTTTAAAACTTAGATGTAACTATACCTTGTAAGTTTCGAGTATCTTGGTGTATTTTTAGCAAATTTCCCCAATAGGGAAGAAACTATTACCATAGTCGGCATGGTAAGACCTAGGCCCGGGACCATGATAACTTTTCGTTTTGAGGTCCCCAGACCCAAAAACACCATTAGTTCGAAACTGTATATATATATATATATATATATATATATATATATATACAGGGTGTCACAAAAAAGTGTGATGGGCTATACAGGACCTAATTCTACATGCAAAAATAAGTCAAAAATGAAGGATAACATTTTTTGGATTTCGGCTTAGTTTAGCCGTAATCCGCCATTTTGTTTTTTTGGGAAAATATTTATTATTTCAAAAACCCAATGAGATATTTTTACGAAACTTGGCAAAAGTGTTTACACTAAAGTAAGTAACATTTGTAAACAAAAAATTATTTTTTTACCTTTCCAAATTTCAAAATGGCGGCCATTTGAATTTTTTTATGCCAAATTTCATGAAAACCGGTACCTAAATCAAAATTTTTCTAGACACAAAATTTTTTGTATTTATTATAACAAATCCAACAAAACAAAAATGAATAAAATCGGTTCGTAAATAAAGAAGCTGTGTTTATTTTAGTAATTTAGACTGAAATTACTTAATTACATTACATAAATTATTACATTACATTTAATAAATTTTAATATTAATAATAATCATTTGTTGTTTAAAACAATGGAATGAAGAGGATATACCACATGTAGGTAGGCACTTGCCCTTCATAGTAGGTGTTCAATGTGACCTCCATTGGCGATCACGCACTGCCGTAATCGTCGTCCCATTGACTCTCGTACCCGCTCCAACACTCCAGGCATTTCTCTTATCCTCCGACATCCATCTTCAATTCTCTCCCTCAGCTGTTCAATATTGTTTACAGGCGTTGCATACACCATTGTTTTCAAATGTCCCCATACAAAGAAATCTATGGGATTCAAGTCGGGCGATCTTGCTGGCCATGCTATCGGGCCACCACGACCGATCCACTTATTTCTGAATCGCTGGTCCAGGTAATTCCTTACTTCATTTCTGAAATGAGGAGGTGCACCGTCGTGCAAAAACCACATGTTTCGACGTGTGTTTAGGGGCACTTCTTCCATGGCATCATCTAAATCATTCTGAAGGAAGTGCAAATAGGTAAGTCCATTCTGCCTGGCTGGTAAAAACACTGGACCAATAAAATTATTCCCAATAATGCCCACCCAAACATTCAATGAAAAATTATGCTGGAACCTCGACTGCACTATTGTATGAGGATTCTCGTCCGCCTATTGGTGGGTGTTATGGAAGTTCAAGATTCCATTTCGGTTAAACCCAGCTTCATCTGTAAAAAGTACTGAAGACAGGAACTGCGGACTCCTAGTACATTTATTTTCTATCTGTTGACTAAAATGCAGTCTGTTTGGGTAGTCCTCTTCTAAAAAAGCTTGAACCCGTTGGACATGGTAAGGATAAAGTAGATTGCTTTTCAAAATCCTCCATACCCTTGAGTGGTCAGCTCCCTCGGCAGATGCAATTCTTCTTGTGCTTGATGAAGGATCGTCTTCGACAGCTTGCAACACTCTTTCTTCCAATTCCAACGTTCTTGTTGTTCGAGGTCTACCTCGACCTAAAGGCGGAGTGGTAAATGAACCATACTGTGTGAGGCGGTCGTGCACTGTTAAGAACGTATTTTCACTAGGCAGTCGGCGATTTGGAATACGTTCAGAGTACAAACGTCGAGCTAGCGCACGATTACAATCTGACAGTCCATACATTAAGTGGATATCAGCTAGTTCCGCGTTTGTAAACTCTACTGGCATTATGAGCTAGTTACGTAAACGTCTAAGCAGCAATTGGATGTGAACAAAACAGCAATAATGTGTGGCAGGTCAACAATGGATTTGTTATAACAGCTGATTAAATGCATATCAGCTGTTAATGTGGAGTAAAAAGGAGAAATAAAATTAATCAAGATTGATTAGTAGATTGATTGCCTACCTACATGTGGTGTATCCTCTTCATTCCATTGTTTTAAACAACAAATGATTATTATTAATATTAAAATTTATTAAATGTAATGTAATAATTTATGTAATGTAAATTAAGTAATTTCAGTCTAAATTACTAAAATAAACACAGCTTCTTTATTTATGAACCGATTTTATTCATTTTTGTTTTGTTGGATTTGTTATAATAAATACAAAAAATGTTGTGTCTTGAAAAATTTTGATTTAGGTACCGGTTTTCATGAAATTTGGCATAAAAAATTAATGGCCGCCATTTTGAAATTTGGAAAGGTAAACAAATATTTTTTTTTACAAATGTTACTTACTTCAGTGTAAACACTTTTGCCAAGTTTCGTAAAAATATCTCATTGGGTTTTTGAAATAATAAATATTTTCCCAAAAAAACAAAATGGCGGATTACGGCTAAACTAAGCCGAAATCCAAAAAATGTTATTCTTCATTTTTGGCTTATTTTTGCATGTAGAATTAGGTCCTGTATAGCCCATCACACTTTTTTGTGACACCCTGTATATATATATATATGGATTTAACCCAATAACTTACACGCGTGTCCCATTTTCTATTCATTTTTTTAAATTTTACTTTTTTGCATTTTTTCTTAAATTTTTCTTATATACATATATATGTAATATATAAAATTCACGTGTCATATTGTTTGTAACAAAACTCCTCCGAAATGGCTTGACCGATTCTTATGAAATTGTGTGTGCATATTCAGTAGGTCTGAGAATAGGACATAGAATTTTTTTTATAGGCGAGTGAGCAAAGCAAACAAGCTCATATTGAAAATGAACGAATATTTGACATGAAACAAATTCAATGACATTAGGACAGGACAACGTCTGTCGGGCCAGCTCGTATATATATAACTATATCCCGCCCGACTATATATAGTGTCCGTGGGTGCGATAACTCTCGTAAAAATGGTCCGATTTTGATCAAATTTGGTACAAAGGTGTAAAGAGCATTTATGACTTAAAGTTCGAAAACCAGACAGATCGACTCATCGGAAGTTGTATTTTGGGGGTTTTGTACCCCACAAATTTTTTTTGAAGTTTTTACATGTAATATTTAAAAAAGTCAAATTTTAGTTTTCCCCATTAGACTCAGCTTTAAAAAACACATAATTTGGTGTTTTGATAATTACTCTACGTCAATTGGTTACAAAGATATTGAAAGTGCTAAACACAGTACGTTGTCCTATGCTATTCTTATGGAGGATAAGGAAAAATGTATACCTTGCTTATTTATGAACTTATTCTAACGAAACTTGGTATGCGGCTTCATCTGGTTGTGGTCTATTGCTATTTTACTGATAAGTCCCGTAGCAGCAAACCTGGTTACTCAGTCCTTATTTTATTCTTATGGAGAATAAGTAAAATGTAATGTCTCCCTTAATAAAACTTGGTATGTGGCTTTTACTTGTTGAGTTATATTGATATTTGCATAAAAACCCATTTTTTGTGTCCTTTGTTGCAGCAAACCTGCGTACTCATCCCCCATGTTATTCTTTAGAGAATAATCAAAATGGTATATATCGCTTATTTGTGAATGTATAATGATGAAACTTGGAATGTGGCTGCACATATGTAATATTGATATTTCCATGAAAACCCATATTTTTTGTTCCTTGTTGCAGCAAACCTGCTTACTCATCCCCAATGTTATTTTTATGGAGAACAATTCAAATTGTACATATCGCTTATTTGTGAATATATTTTTATGAAACTTGGTATGCGGCTTTATGTGGTATTAAGACATATATTATGCATTGGAAATTTGCTGAGTACGCAGGTTTGCTGCTACGGGGATATTTGTATTCACACCCTTAATTTATTAAGCTTTATTCTCATGGTTTCCCATTTAAAAACAAATACAAAACAGTTCCACCTCTGCCAGTATAAAAATTTAACCTTATCAAATTTGATAGTTTTGTTGGTCATAGCGCATTGGTTGTTAAAATGAATTTATTGATTATTTGGGATCAATTTGGGTTATTTACAATCCAGTAAACATTGCAGTCCAGTTTAACTGCTATGCCTATATATAAATTTTAAAATTAGAAAGCAGCCTTAACATGTGTACCACATTGAAAATGAAAAATAAACAAATTAATCCGGGGGTTCAATTAGATAATGATTTAACGAGGACATTGTTCTGTAAAAAAATGTTGTGTACAAATATAAATAATTTGTGTTTGTAAAATGCATCAACTAATGTAATTCATGGCAGTTTTTTGCACACATTGTTCATTAGTCCTGTTGCACCCCCTTTGGCATGTTTGTTTTCAGTTAACGCCGTGTTTCAGTGTCACGTGAGTGTGGTGCCGATCTACTCGTGTATGCGCGACCGCCGCACCCACTCCTTCACAGCGGTGGTGGTGGCAACACTGGTACTCTGTACTCTGGCGTACTCCCTGACTGGGACCTACGGTTACCTCACGTTCGGGGGTCATGTGTCCAGCGACATTCTGGAGGACTATGGAGGAGCGGATCTAGCGGTACTTGTCGGAATTGTGGCCATCGCTGTCAAAACTGTCACCACCTACCCCATCCTTCTGTTTTGTGGAAGGTGGGTTATTAATGTGCACATTTTGAGTAGTTTAAATTGGTTTTAGCGAATTTCCCCTATAGGGAAGAAGCTATTACCGTAGTCGGCATGGTAAGACCTAGGCCCGGGACCATGATAACTTTTTGTTTTGAGGTCCCCAGACCCCAAAAACACCATTCGGTTCGATACTGTATATATATATATATATATATATATATGTGTCCGTGAGCACGATAACTCTCGTAAAAATTATCCGATTTTGACGAAATTTGGTATAAACATGTAAAGCAGCATTTATGACTTTAAGTTTGAAAACCAGACAGATCGACCTATCCGAAGGGGTATTTTGGGGGGGCTTTGTACCCCAAAAATGGGTTTTTTGAATTTTTTACACATAATTTTTGAAAAAGTCAAATTTTAGTTTTGACCATTCGATTCAGCTTAAAAAAACACACTATTTGGTATTTCGATCATTCCTCTACGTCAATTGGTTACCGAGATATTGAAAGTGCTAAACACAGTACGTTGTCTAATGTTATTCTTATGGAGGAAAAGAAAATTTTTGTATCTCGCTTATTTAAGAACGTATACTGGTGAAACTTGGTATACAGCTTCATCTCGTTGAGGTCTATTGATATTTGCTCCAAAAAATTGTTTTTGCATAATCCTCCCTTAGCAGCAAACCTGCGTACTCAGGCCCCATGTTATTCTTATGCATACTAATTAAATGCTCTGTCTCCCTTAATTATGACCATAAATTAATAAAAACTGGTATACGACTTCACCTAGTTGAGTTATATTGATATTAGCATAAAAACCAATTTTTGTGTTCCTTGTTGCAGCAAACCTGCGTACTCAGCCCCAATGTTATTCTTATGGAGAATAATTAAAATTGTATATATCGCTTATTTGTGAATATATTTTTATGAAACTTGGTAAGTGGCTTTATGTAGTATTAAGACATTTATATCTCCATTGGAAATTCGCTGAGTATGCAGGTTTGCTGCGACGGGGGTATTATTTTTATATTGCTAATATATAAAGCTTAACATGAGAAGGCGGTCACAATGAAGTATAAGTCAGGGTTGCCACCGACCGGGATAACCTGGAAAACCGGGAATTATGCGTGAACTTTGATGACCGGGAAAAAATGTGTGGATTATGCGAGAATTTTTGGCCGATCTGGGAATTTCAAATCGCGATCGTCGGCGATTGTGTAATGCATTCTTCTGAATAGGAGGCGAAGTTAGCGATGAGTTCTTGATTGAAGCGACGTTAGCGATGTGTTCTCGATGATCGGCGACGTCAGCGATACGTTCTTGATGGTCGGTGACGTTAGCGATGCGTTCTCGATGATCGGCGACGTTAGCGATGCGTTCCCGATGGTCGGTGACGTTGAAATGTTCTCTATGGTCGGTGACGTTAGCGATGCGTTCCCGATGGTCGGTGACGTTAGCCATGTGAGTGTTGACGATATGCAGTCGTGACTGTCGGTGACATTTTTGATTAAGAGGGTTCCCTACCCCCGCCGAAATCTGCCCAAATCCGCTTCGCGCCAAGTCATATAGCATTCCCGGTTCTCAACTTAAAATTATGTTCAATATACCGTTTTTAAGGTGAAGAGTTGTACTAGGTTTGCTTATCATTAAGTTTCTATGTTACGCAGTCAGACGCTACGTGTTGTCAAAGTTAACCAACTTTGTGGTTAGATCCTAGGAATATTGTTACAAATATAGATTTTTGATAAAGCAATAATAGTTTGTAGTTTTATCAACAATATCATGTAACTTTAGCAAAAAGTTATTTCAGTTAGACACTAAATGCCACGGAAAACATTGGACGGTGGAAAGTACTGTGATTTTGACGAACCTAGCGGGCTTCAAAGACACTACAGCCTTGCGGAGGGATACTAATTTTACACAATCTTCATTCATACATTTTCAAAAGATTTGTCATTACTAAGCATTTTGATCCATGTAGTTTGTTATATCATCTGTTATTATATGTACACTAAACTTCTTCTATACCAAAATCCTATTTTTCCCTTTTAGCTTAAATATAAAATAAGATTACGCAAAACGAAAATTGCTGGTTAACTTGAAAATAAATAAATAGGCTACATCTGCATACATAGTGTTAAGGAACAATGGTTTAAATCGTAGTGTTCGTCAACATTGCTGACCGTGAAGACAGCCCTGGCGCACGGCCGGCAGGGCGCAGCGCGGCATGTCAAAGTGATTTTTCCGACAAGGCGTGAGTGAAGAGTTGTAAAATTTTGGTCGTGGGAAGGTCGCATCTTATTCGATATATACGTTTCCCTTGCCCAGAGTATATTTTAGTATCATTTGTTTGGACGGGGGTCATGAGAGTGCAACAAACATACTCCATGTCACTACCAAAATCTACAAACTTCAATTACCCTTATTCTGGGTATTTATTGTAAGCTTGTGTCTTCAAGTCAATCACCTTCTACGTACTGTACAATGCTCACGTGACACTCCTAGGAATATTAATCATTGTAACATTATGACCTCTTTACAGAATTATTGCGATTAAATAAAAATGATGATGGAATCATTGAAGTGAAGTGTCCGTCAGCAGCTGGAAGTCTATAAGTTCTGAAGAAGCCATAGGCCAAAGAGAGGCGTTTTTAGCATTTTTTGAAAAATTAACAATAAAACCAACAAACATGGAGTTAACAAAAATCACATCTACTTCTTTCAGATTTAAGGCCAGCTCCACATAACCGGTAAAAAAACATTGCATATTTGCTGTATGGGTACTGGTCACCTAAAGGTAAGAAAATTGAAATAATTGACAAGAATAATGAATTTTGAACTGAGAAAATGGAACCAAAACTGATAAGATTTTACAAAGATTGTTTGTTGCCTAAAATTATAGATTCTCGAAAAACCCAAAACATGCCAATCAGAAATCCTGATCAAAAGATCCTGATCGCTCAAAAGAAGCGGAAAAAATAGGATGACATTTACAAGTTTAATTTATACCGTAGTAGTTCTGTGATATTCTTATTGATCTGTAAAGTAACACCTTTCTGTTTTTGTTTATTTTCTTCACTATGTGATAACCCTTATATGTAATACGTGAAGGTCAACGCAACTCGTCCCTTATTTCTTGACCAATTTTAATGTTTCAAGTCTCAACAAATTCATCTCAGTTCGTAGTTTTGCAATAAGGTTTTTAACTTCCCATATTTTAAATCTGAAGGGCACGGGCCACCCTCAAAGTTTGTTTTTTGCCCATAAGATTAACACGGGGAGTAATGTGATTTGAATTGCAGCTGTTAATACATTACGAACAGGTTATTAGCAATACAAGATGTTACAAGTAAGGAATTTATTTATCTATATAAATATAAATAAATATTGTTCTACATTGCTTTGAGCAGTGAAATGTTGTATGCAATGGAGATATTTAAATGTTGTTTATCTCTCTGTTTATTTTTTATGAATCAGGTTTGTTCCGCGTTTCACAAAAAAAGACTGAACCGAATGAAATAAAAAATATTGCCTATTTTCGTGTGGAGCAGGAAACTTTTAGGCTTCTGCAAATCATTACGTCCGTCATTAGAGTTATGCCCTTTGGAGTCACTGCTCCAAAGATATCAATAACTTGCTCATAGATATCGGTTTTAATCAGGTCATTTCTCATTTACCATAGAATGGAGGAAACACGTGCTTTACTAACTACTCCACAACGGTATAGAGACAGACAATAAAAGATTTATTTTCTCATTCTTACAATAGATAGTATATTGTCAAAGTTATAGAATTTTATACTCAACTCAACTCAAAATATCTTTGTCATATGTAGGCCTACACATGATACAAGTAAATAGTGTCAATACATTTTATAAACTATATATACAATTAAAGCCTAGGCCTAGTTACAATTCTCATGCAATTTCTCAAATGAGTATAAAGACCTAGAAAATAAATATTCTTTCAGCAGTTTTTTAAATCTATTTGGATCTCTTTCTTGTTGTAAGGAAGTGGGTATTTGGCTTAAAAATTCTGTTCCAATATAGGAAGGTTTTTTGTCATAAAATGCCAGCCTATGAGCAGGTATGATGATATTTTTATTTCGTGTACTATATGAGTGAGGTTGAACATGCTCTCTGTTCAAGGGATTGTTAATTGCTATTAAAATTGTGTCATATATGTATTGAGCAAAAACAGTTAATATTTTTAATGTTTTAAAATATTCTTTTACAGATTGATCAGGTTTCAATTTTAGAATAATTCTCACTGCCTTTTTCTGTTTCTTCAAAATTTCATTTAAGTTTTCCTTTTTTGTTGATCCATACAAAGCAAGGCCAAATGATATATGGAAATGAATATGAGCATGGTAAATTGTTTTCAGTGTAGCGATACTATTGCAAAACATGACATTCTATACAAAGCGTAAATTCCTGAATTTATTTTAGAAAGAACCTTTTGACAATGATTATTCCAATTTAGATTTTCAGCTATTTCTAACCCCAAAAAATTTGTAAACTTTCCCATTTCAATTAGCAGTAGTTTTAATCTATTGCAGTGGTTGGTTCATGTTTTCTTCTACACTGTGCAGTTTTAAAAGATACAAAATTTGTTTTTGATGTGTTCAGTTTCAAATTGTGTTTGTCAAAAAAGTCCAAAATATATGACAATTCCACGAATGTTAGAATTTCAACATCTTCAACTGTTTGTGCAGATACTTTGAGGTTTGAATCATCTGCGTATAAAACTAAATTATTTTGTGGCAATTTTGAGAAGGACTGAACAATATTTGTTATATAACAGATGAAGAGGAGGGGGCCCAATACTGAACCTTGAGGCACTCCATACATTACAGCTCTTAAATTTGACTTTACTTTATAAACTCTGTCGTTATTAACATGTGTTAATTCAACGAACTGTGTTCTACCTGAAAGGTATGATTCGAACCACTCAAAAGCAGTCTTGTCTATTCCAAGCAATTTAACTTTTTTCAAGAGAGTAGGATGGTGAACTGTGTCAAATGCTTTGGTCAGATCCATAAAAATGCCTACGCATATTTCCCCTTTGTCAATCGATTTGATTTATTGATTCAATGAAGCTCACTGCGGCAGTGATTACAGATTTTTTAGAACGAAAACCATGTTGAGTATTATCTATTAGATTGTAATTTTCTAAATATTCTACAAGCTGATTATAAACTATTTTTTCATATATTTTTGAGATCACCGGAAGCAAAGCTATGGGACGGAAATTTAAAGGATTCTCTCTGTCATTCTTTTTGTGGATTGGTAAAATTTTAGAAACTTTGAGTCGTGTTGGAAAATTGCCACTGACAAAGGAGGAATTAATAAGATGAGTTATTATAACACAAAGTTCCAGTTTGGCTGCCTTTATAACTGTAATCGGAATCTCATCATATCCGCTCGAAAATTTGTTTAAGAAAGAATCAATAACTGCCTCTACCTCTTCCTTACAAGTATGTCTTAAGTCTAAAGCAAGGATTGACAAATAAATCAGTGTTTTCTATTGCAGTGTTATTTTCTAAAAACACATCATCAGTATTATTCCTACTAATTTCATTAATTATATCAACAAAGTAGTCGTTTAAATTTATTACAAACATCTTGGGGGTCTGTATATTTTTGACCATCTATATCTAATGAGGGGTTTTTAGTTAATTTTTGCTTCTTATTCTAATTATATAATTGGGTGTATTTGTTAACGTAATTTCCCCTCCTGTCAATTAAAATATTGTAATGTTTTTATCTAGAGAGAAAATTCAAGTTCATTAATATAAATAATTGGCCCAGCGTATATACCCATTTTTTTAGAAAGCATAAAAAATATGACATATAACTTTAATACAAAAATATTAATATACTTCGTAACAAGTTATAATTAGTTATTGAAATAGCAGTTTTATTTGTATTGTAAATCGTTATAGGGGTCAAAAATACATAAAAAATTCCGCGCGAGTTTATCTGGAATTTTGAGATTTTTACCTGGAATACGTGGAATTATGCATGAATTTTGAAATGCAACTTTGGTGGCAACCTTGTAAGTGTATTATATTTTAAAAGTGGAATATGTATTCAGTCGGTTTAGTAAATAATACTTTTATTTATTTAATTTGTAAACAGATTCACCATTTAATACAATATTCATACAAGAACAAGGCAAAAATATGTTATATGGAACATGCAAAATAGGTAGCTATAAATTAGGGATGGGTCGGTTGCACTTTTTATCGGTTGGGTTTCGGTTCGGTTTTGGTTAGGTTTTTTACAACAAAACGGTTGTCGGTTGTCGATTTCAGTTATTTTTAAGAACTTACCTTAACTGTCTCATCCATAGTTTAAATTTATGTTTCTTAAATGCTACCTATCTTAAATCACAGGGTCATTATTAACTCACAAATCATGTTCTTGCCAAATTTTAAATTGATTATATAACCTACCTATAAATACCTGTTTCAAACTTTGTTTCACTGGTTTACATAAATAGCCTACTACTGCAGAAACACTATACACAGGAGAGGTGGTTAGAAAGCCCCAAGTAATCAATCAAAGACAAACCAAATTAATTAAATATTATGGGCCATTACTAAACTAATTAATGACCTAGGCTTAAAACCATTTTTAGCCAAATAATAACAAAGTTAGCCTAGGGCAGTACCGTAGTCTAAGTAATCTTTAACTTATTGTTAATATGTTAAGGTTTAAGTTTAGCCTACTGTAGGCCTAACCTTAAAAACAAAATAAGTCTACCTGGTTTTGCTGATATTTTAGTTTTACAGACTTTTGAAACCCTAGGATCTCTTCCTTCAGGAAGGATATATAATCGTAAATACAGTAGGATCTATATTTACGGAAACAGTAGGACTAGAACTAACTCCGGGGTTGGAGTTATTAGCAATGTCAATTGGGCTAAATGGTAGATCATTGACTAATTCTTCTTCTGGCATTTTTTAACAACACAGGTATTGCGATTCAGTGCCTCGATATGATACAGCAATGCTTCTGATATCGAATACATGTGTGTGATAAGCAGTAAACTCTGCAGTCTGCACTGGTTACCAAAGCGAGATGACATTTAAGTATTGGGCTTATGTATCGCGATCGCGTATCTCTTTCATTTTACCATTTTTTACGCATCATGTGATTAGACTTGCACTGATACATCTCATTGACTAGGTTAGGAGTTTAAGCGATATTTGTACAAAATTATAATGCTTATTTCCAATACGAGCACTTACTGACAGTGAAAAACCGAAACCGACATATGACCATCGGTTCTCGGTTTCAGTTTTGTTGTAAAAAACTGTAAAACCGACAACCGACTTTAAGAACTGACATATCCCTACTTTAAATATAAGTGTTATATAATTTAAGCTTCAGCCACATCGAGCAAATTTGTTTTCCAAATATGTTTGTTGAAAAGAAAACCGAACAAACATTGTTAAAAGTTTGTAAAAATTTGTTTTACAAACTAAATAATAGGGTCCTGACAAACAATCTGGTGTTTGCTCTGTTAGTTTGTTCAGTGACTCCCATGACAGAGATTATGTATGATTCAAGTGTAGTGACTGTTTGCAAATTAAAATGAATCAGCCTCAGCCTATGCGCCTCTTAGCAAACTTGTTCCCATCAAACTGAAAACTTCAGTTGGAAACAAATCTAAATAAATAAATATTATTGGTTATCAGTTGTTAAAAATTACTGTTTATAATCGTGTCCAGACCAAAAAAAGAACAAAATAAAAACAACTAACACTGTTTGTCAATCATTTTCTTACTGTGGACGAGCCTTAACAAGACAACAATTTGAATTACAGTGCGGATTGAAAATCGAGAATAGTTCAATAAACTGATGGCGTTGAGGAAAACAGAGACTCTCTGCACCAAATACATTGCACTTAACATTGTGATGTATTGATGTTTACGTGTGGTGGCAGGGAGGCTGTCATCAATGTGTGGTGCGGTGTCACCCACGACTGGGACCCTTGCAAGGAGAAGCTTCGCAGAGTGGTCATCTCCTCCACATGGTTCGTGGCCACCATCCTGCTGGCCGCCGTGGCTCCGGGGATAGGACTGGTCATCGACGTTCTCGGAAGTCTCGGAGCTGTGTTTATCTTCATTTTCCCAGGTACTCGATTTTACTTTTCGATGTGTTTTATCGCTGTTAGATTTTTCGCTGTCAAAGACTGATCTGTTCTTTAAAAGCTTAAATAATTAATGGCCCAGGGCCGGATTTAAGCTAGGCTACACATAGGTGCGTGCCTAGGGGCCTCCACCACATGAAAAGCACCAAATAAGCAAAAAAAAAAAAAAACCAGATTGCCACCGACCGACTGCCACAAGGTAAGGCGGTTAAGGTCCTACAGCTCCTAAATCCGGCCCTTTAATGGCATGTTAGTCAAGTTAAGACCTTTTGAAAATTGTCCAGGTGTCACTTGGGATTGAACTAGGAAACTCAAGGGTATGTATGAGGTGTGCTCTTTAAAAGTAGATTCACCTTATTAAGATCTGTACCCTGAAAATTAATTAAAGTCAAGTCTAATAAGCTTATTTTATTTAGTATTACTTGGTGTTGGTTTTAGCAAGATTCCTTAGTTCACTGGTTTGTTTTTATTTCCCCTGTTATATATTATTAATAATGGTTTAAACTAGGGGTGTGCGAGTACTGTACTGTTTGTACTGTGCGAGTTTTGTAATCGAGTCGAGTCGAGCCGAGTAGTGCCAATTATTTTCGAGTTTCGAGTATTTTCGAGCGACTATTTGCCATCATCTGGTAGTTTAAAATAGTGTAATTTGATTTGGATACCACCCTAGATTTGATAATCTTAACATGGTTTCTAACTAATATATGAGTAGTAATACAAAGTTTTGGCCAGTACAATCAAACTGGATTACGTATTAACAAACAAAACTAGGTTTGATATTCGTTTCTGGCTGATGAAACAGGGCCCTGTTGTCATTTGGCCAATTTCACTTGGTCCATACATCGCTTATAATCAATATTAAATGATGAAATCGTTAGTCACAGCCGAAATTGCGCGGTCCGATCAGCGTTTTCGGCCGATTTTACGTGATGCGATCGCCTTTTACGGCCGTTACTACGCTTTTTGGCCGGTGGCCATCGTTCGTGGTCGTCATTTTCGGCCGATTTTACGTGATACGATTGCCTTTTGCTGCCGTTAGTACGCGTTTTGGCCGGTCGCAATCGTTCGGATATCGGCGGGAAATACTCGCTCGAACTTTCGAGTAGTTTTCAAAACTTCGAGTCGAGTTCGAGTATTAAAATACTCGGCCGAAAACTCAAAGTTTCGAGTACTCGCACACCCCTAGTTTAAACTGACAAGACATTATTTACTTTTAACAATACATTTCTAACAATATGTGTAAATTAATAACATTCAAACATAGTACATAGTAATTAAAAGTACATAGTAACCACCTTTTAATCATTAAATCATTAAATCATTGTATTAAGACGCTGGCGCAACTAGGGCATATTTTAAGGCGAATATAAATGAATGATGAGTGTAGAATGGGTGAGATGCCTTGTGTAGCCTTGTTACTGACTAAGACTGACTGATTCTTTACCCAGGATCATTAATTAATAGCCCAATGACTAATGGCAGCTGGATCCAGTATCGAACCTTCACAAAATTTTCTCAGGATTTTGCTCAGGATCGATCTGGCGAACTTTGATTAAGAAGCGAGAACGCTAACCACTGTGCTACCCAGCCTTTCATAAAGTGCTTCTCATTACATATTTTGATCACTACTTTTGATGAAAATATAATAAAAACCCTTCGCTTATATAGAATAATAAACAAATTAATAACATTAAGGTATCATAATCTACTACGCTACAACCTTAACAAAAGGCATGTGGCTTAAAGGCTAATTGCTAAAAAGTCTAGTTACTCAGTGTATTTTTGTATTTATGTTTTACTGACTGAAAATTTTTTTAAGTTAGTTATTTTGTAAAACCCCAGTTACCCAAGATGCCATTGTTGCCACAGGGTTGTGCCTGCTACAGACCTGCCTGCAGCGTGACCCGTGTCTGATGGCTGCTCGGATGCGGTGGTACGTGACGATAGCGGTGGTCTTTGTGGCGTTCGGAACATTCATTGTGGGGGTCGTTCTAGTGCAGACGCTGGAACGAATATTCACCCCTATGGCCGACGCACCTTACCTGTGTACCTGATCCTTCTACCTTGCTCAATATAAGTGATATTCCAAGTGTTACAGGGTGGCCATAGAGGTGTAATAGTCAAAGGGAAGGAAAGGAGTCTTACTTGGTCGTAGGTATTGCTTTAAGCTAGAAGAATCTATAAGGCTGTTTTTTCCATTACCGGTAATAACAATTAGAAATGTATAAAAGTATTGTATACAGCTCTCATGGTCAAATTATTAACACAAATATAGCTTACTGGGTGTCCAAGAAGTTTGGCAGTACCTGAATAATCTGTTTATACAACAGTAAGAAACTTTACAACTGTGACTGGCTCTTTGATAAATGTATCAGGTTTAATTTGCTGTGGGAGATATCCAATGGGGGAGTCTAAAAAATGTTAAATATAAGCATTTTATGTTATACTTCATTTTAAAGAGCTTGCGAAGTAGAACACATTGCTGCAAACTCTACCTGAAACAGACAACCTAGCCAAAAATGGCAGACGATCAACATTTTCATAAACCAAATTTTAAAATATGAATGTACTTTGGAGGTCCAGTTTGCGGTATTGTTTAACACCATGGTGGAAGGAAACAAATAGGTGTGCTACTCCAGTGCCTAAAATAGGTAAATGCTGCGCATCTACGTCACGCGGGATGCAAGCTCTAATTTTTTGACATACAATGTTTTTATTCTACAATCAGCTGACAGTCGGTGCTCACTTGATGTGCCAACTTGCATCCCGAATGACATCACAAACCTGCGCAATAGCACACCTATTTGTTTCCTTCCACCATGGTTTAACACAATGTAAGACCGTTCTAAAGATGTATAAATATGAACTCTGCTTGCCATAAAACAATATAACACAACAGACAATCTCTTAAGGGGAATCTTTTACGTTATATGGTAGGCACAGGTCATATGATATTTATAATTCATCATTTCGTCATTAAAATAGTATTACTTAGTGTTAAATAATGCCATAAACCAGACCTCAGTTGAACAATCGTATCAGAAATAATCATATTTTAAAATTTTGTTAGTGAAAAGTTTGATCGGCTTGGCAATATCCGACTCCTTTTGCCAATACTCCAATATGCCAATATCCTTTTGAAGTTCGGTTTGTGGCAATATGGCAATACTAAGCAAACCCTCTAAGGTATAACATTAAAGATTTTGAAAACCCCAAAGGTCAAATATGTCCATTAAGTGTACATCAAGAATTAAAAGTAACTAGTGTAAGGATATAATGAATTCTTATTTTCATGGTTGTATTCATACAAACAATATTTAGACATTGAGAGACTTCTTGATCACCCAGAATATGTATATAAATTGTTTTTTTTTTATTGAGTTGCAAACTAACCGATATCATATTTGAAAATTGTACAATTTCAAAATGTGAATTTAAATTTGTGAATTGATGTTCTGAATATTGTGTATAATAATTTATACATGATGGCCACCTTCGTTGGTCTTAATTCCATACGATCTGATGTATTTTGTAATTGTTTTGAAATTAGGTGAAAGTAAGATTATCTTTCCGTGGAAATATTTTTCTACCCTATATAAACCCTAATGAAATCATATAGTCAGACAATTTTTATACATTTTTCACCATAAGGATTTTGTTACTCCAAATCTAACAAAATAATTAAGTACCCTTATTAAAAAAAATTACTGTGATAAAGTTAGCGAAGTTGATCACATGATCCCAAGTAGCATAGAAATAATTTATAATATTTTTTAAATGGTTTTAAAATAAGTTTATGTTTAAAATGAGTTAAAATTATTTTAACCCATTGGATACTTAGTTTGTTAATGACTGCATGGCCCCAGAACTTCAATTAAATTTTAATATTTTACAGTGTTTTAGTAAATAAACTGTAAAAAATTTACTTTTGCTGCTAATTGGGCAAACATAGTGTTTTTCTTGAAGCTGTATACATTTTATTTTTAGTATGTTAATAGAAAACAAAAAATAAAAAATAATATTTAAAATATTTTGTTACAAAATTAAAAATAATTTTTTTTAATTTTGTTGAAAAATAGAATATAGTAAAAATAAAAAAATAAAATGTGTAATCAGTTGTCTAGTAAAGTGCAAAAACTATTTCCTTACATAAAACCTTTTAGTTTTTTACTTTATCTAAAAAAAACACAAATTGTTTGTGATTTTTTTTTGTAAAACCACTTTTTTCTTGAATAATTTATATTTTTACCCGTTTGCCAAAAATGAACCACAATGAAATATTTTACCTAAAAAAGACATTCATGGATATAAGCTTAAACTTAAAGCAATTACAACAAACAAATTTAAAAAAATAAAAATTTATAAAAATTAAAAGTTTTTGAAAAAACATATGGTATTACATCATCACAGAACCACTCCGTGATAAAGATTTTGGGCCACAACGGCCATCACGGAACCGTTCCGTGAAAAGTATTCAATGGGTTAATATAATTATGACATAGCTTTACAATTATTACAAATAATTTTGAAACATACATTAAAATCATTTCTATATACGTTTTAATATTATTATAAATAACTGTTACAAAACTCTTTTAAAATAGTAGAAAAAGTTTTGAAATTATTTTAAAATGTTGCTAATATAATTTGAAATTATTTCCAACTAATCATTTAAAATCATTGTTTCATGGATTAAAAATTATAAAGAAATCAAGAGTGATAATAAGTTTAATATTAGTTTGAAAATAATTTTAAATAATATTAGTTTGAAAATAATTTTAAATAGATTTGAAACAACTTTGACATATATTTAAATTAGTTTCAAAGGAACTTAAAATATTAATTTTAATTTGTTATAAATTAACTAAAAATTATATTAAATTACTCAATGGAAAATCCTAACTAAACTTTAAAAAATAAATTTTAGAATAAAATGTTTTTAATTAAAATTTGGTTATATACCTTTTAAGAATAGGCCTGTGCAATTTTTAAAATTATTTGTATTGTTTTTTTTACTGATTAGAAGTTAATGAGAAAAATATGGTGCTTAGCAAACAAGTTCTGTATTTGTTTCAAATTAGTTTATATATGTAACCAAAATTAGTCAATATAGTAACTCGTTTGGAGCCTCAAAAAACGTATAAAACAAAATAAATACTGTTGTGCGCTCTTTTATATTTGTTGCACCGGTATGCAAATGATTTGTAGACACTCGGTTTTACTGATACTGTATACTCATCAACTTTATATGTATTAAAGAAATTAGAGGTGGGCCAATTCCGATTCCAGAATCGACGATACCTTCGATACCAGTGGTATTGAGGTATCGACGATACTCGATTCTTCAGATCTATGTGATCGATACCGATTCCAGATTTAAAGCGGATAAAAACCGCTAGCGTGAGGTGACGAAACACAAAAATGAAATTCAGAGTCAAGTAGGCCTAGGCCTAGAATCGGACGAAGACATTCTAGACAATAGTGCTAGGCCTAGTAATGAGCCTATTCTTACAATTTCCCGTACACAATCTTTGGAAATAAGCATACCGAGCCCTAGTCTGGATACTTCTAGTTTGCCTTCCTGTTCATTCAGTATATCGCCATGGACACCAAAAAAGGATTTAGGTCTTTCTGGTAAAATACAGCCAACTCTGAGTGGTTTTATAAAGAAAAAGGCAAAACTAGGAAAATATACCCCACAAGCTCAGGCTATCACTAAAAAAATTAGTGAGATGATCTGTTTAGATAATCAACCATTTAGTGTTGTTGAGGACAAAGGGTTTACAAGGCTGATTAATCATTTGGAGCCTAGATACGAAATTCCTAAACGGAAATATTTTGCTCACGTTTAGATACCAAAACTGTATGAGCAAACAAAGTTGGCAGTATACGACTTAGTTCAAACAGCTGAACATGTGTTAGCGTAACAACTGACCTTTGGACTTCAACAGCAAACGATGACTATATGAGTGTAACTTATCACTGATTCAGAGTGGAAACATGTTTCCCTAGAATGCATCCCTTTTCCAGAAATCAACCATTCTGCTGAAGCAATCGGCAATTTCTTGAAAGAAGTTCTGAGCAAATGGAAAATTGAGCAAAAAATTCATGTGGTTGTCAGAGACAATGCGAGGAATGTCGTTGCCGCCATGGCATCAGGCAGCTTTGTAGGTATACCTTGCCTTGCTCACACTCTTCAGTTAGTGATCAAGGATGGTCTGCTAAACCAGAAAAATGTCCAAAACTTAAGTGCCACCTGCAAAAGAATCGTTGGTCACTTTAAACACTCGACACAGGCTACAAAGGCCCTCAAATCATCCCAACAACTGTTAGGAGTAAAGCAGCATAAGCTTGTTCAAGATGAACCAACAAGATGGAAGTCCACCAAACATATGATGGATAGGTTGTTAGAGCAGCAACGAGCCATTACATACGTGTCTCCTGAGCTAACCAATCCTATTGACCTTTCCGTGCATGATTGGGACCTAATGGCAAATTTTGTAAAACTCCTTAAAATATTTGATGATGCTATGTACCAATGCAGCTCTGCACAAACATCGATATCAGAAGTCATACCCATTGTTAACAGTGCAAAGAAGGAACTGGAGGTATTGAAAACGTCATCGCCCGGTCTTGTTACTTTGGCAAGAAATCTGATTGAATCACTTAAGAATAGATACTCAGATTTGGAAAATCTAAAGGAATACACGTTGGCTACACTCCTTGATCCAAGGTTAAAAGGAAGTGTTTTTCTGAGCACTGAGAGTGTGGCTAAAGCAAAAGATGTGCTTCTGCAAGAAGCAAAGGTGATTGAAGAAGAAACTGAAGCCATGGCCCCTCAGATGACCCCAAGTACCCCAAGTACAACTACAGATGCATCCCAAGTAAGTTAAAGTAACCTTTTTTATTTAACGTATTTTGTATTTTTTATACAAATATTAACATATATTAATAATCTTTTTTACCGTAATTTGGTACTTCAGTAAGTCCAAAGTATTTTTTTTGTTAGTGCAGCAGTTAGGCTAGATTAGTTTATTCATATATAAATTTGCCGGTAAAACGTATTAATGTTCAATCCATTTTCAAAACACATAAATGACCGAGTTGATAATAGCGTAACCTAACTTAACCTAACTACACTCCTATTAGTATTAAAAGTTACATTTGCTGTAAGTGTTACAGAGTTGGGTAAATTTATTTATTTCCTTTTACAGTATTATAATTTTTAGTGGAATGGGAAATAAAACAAATAACTCCTTTGAATCAATATATTGGTTATCAATATGTATATAGGCCCTAAGTAAATAAAAAAATGTTACAAGTACAACAAATCAGAAAAAACAAAGACATATAAATTACTTGAAGTTTTTGATAACCTAACCTAACATACGGTAATTACAATTCTATTACTGCTTAAATTTATACTTGCTGTAATTGTTAGAAAGTTGTGATGTTAATTTATTTCCTTCTGTCTTATAATTTTAATGGAGATGGGAAATGAAACAAATACTTTTTTTGTTTTGTTATTTTCAGGAAAAAACAGACATAAACTATATGTTGCTGAAGTTAGGCTAGGTTTGTTTAGTTTCATATGTCAATCATCAAGACAAAATCCAAGAACTGTACATGCCTAACTTCATGGATGCTTACCTGCTAAAGTTAATTATTAGGTCAGTGTTCTTATACGCTCTGATTTTGTTTCTGTCTTCAACTGACAGACTGAAGTTGAAAATGTTCAAGAGGTACTCTGTCCTCATGGAAGGAGCGGAGAAGACCGCAACCACTGCAGCATCAACAGCTGAAAAGGAAGTGGCGGAGTACTTCAACCAACCACTAGCAAGCCCCAGTACTAATGTCTGTAAATACTGGATGAAAGAAAAGGCTACGTTCCCGAGGCTGAGTAAACTTTCTTTGAAATACCTTTCTGCTCCACCAGCCACAGTTTTTTCAGAAAGACTTTTCTCCACCTCTGGAATAATATGTGATCGAAAAAGGAACAGGCTGGATCCGGAGAGGGTCCAGATGCTTGTGTTCCTAAACCGTAACTTGCAGCACAATCCAAACTTTTAACTCCATAATTTTAATGTTTCAACCAAAGTTGCATTTCTTTTTTGTATTTTTTTAATTGCAATATTGTATTTCTGTTAACATTCAAAGCCATTAACTTAACTTACTTGGTTCATATCATATAATCTTTTCTTCTCTTGTATAAAATTATATAAATCTATTGGAATCCACCGCAAGTGAAAGTGCCGCAAGTTGTGATGTTTTCTTTTTTCAGTTTCATCATTATTTAAACATTTCATGATTTAATGTATTACATTTTTTTAGTGTTTAGGCTATTCACTATATGTACATATTTGTATTTTTCGTAAGTGATTTACTTACTTAACTTACATAACAAATAAACAGTTCTCTTCGTATAATGTGGTTTTCATTCCTTAAGTAAATATGCCGCTGGAATCGGTATCGAACAAAGAATCGAGCATCGAAACCCAAATTTTGGAATCGGAATCGTAATCGAGATATTTTTGAATCGGCTCATCTCTAAAAGAAATATTACAAGTTTGGTTTCTATAACCTTAAAATATGTATACAATTTACAGTGTTTACCAGCAACAACAAAAGCAAACGGGAATACTAGATAGTTTTTCACCAAGTCACCGATGTAGTCAATTGGCTATTTTATGTTGCCAGCCTGACCATGGTAAACCAGGGGTGAAGTGGCCAAGGGGGTTAAGGCCCCCTAGTCAGGTCTAGTGAAATAAAGGTTGTGGGTCCTATACCCGGTTTGGTCATTTTATTTTTGAAGCATAAAATATATTGAATAATTTTGTTCAATGATTTTCATGGGTGTTACATCAGTCAGATTGTGAAAATAAGTATAAACATAAGTAAATAGTATATTTGTAATGTTTAATCATTTAAAATTAATTAAAAACCGATTTATAAGATATTTTAAAATTATTCTAAAATAATTTTAAAATGATTTTGAAAATATTATAAAATGAATCGGATAGGGAATTTGTTTGCAAAAAATCATTTTATAATAATTAATTTTGAAACCATAAAAAATCATCTTAAAATTATTTTAAAACTAATATGGCCGTTACTAATGCTACTTGGGATAACATTTCTTAGATGTTGTGGTACAATTTTACCGTACTGCCTGGTTTAGTTCCAAGGTTGATAGATAGCAGCAGCATTCAAAGCTGACAAGGTCATTTGACATTTAAAAGGTTTCCTCCAATTTGTTTTACATGTTTTAACTCAATATGTAAAATTGTAATAGGCCTACTAAAATTTATTTGTTTTTCTTATTATGCTGTGGTAAAATTATAACGTCTTACCTGATTTAGCTCCAGGGTCAATAGAGAGCAGCAGCATTCAAAGCTGACAAGGTCATTTGACGTTTTACATGTTTTAATTCAATATGTAAAATTGTAATAGGCCTACTATCATTTCTTTGTTTTTCTTAGTATGCTGTGGTAAAATTGTAACGTCTTACCTGGTTTAGTTCCAAGGTCAATAGAGAGCAGCAGCATACAAAGCTGACAACGTCATTTGACATTTAAAATGTTTCTTCCATCTAATGTAAATTAATTGCAATTTTCAGAAATAAAATTGATACATATTTTCTATTAGTAATTAAGTTCTAAAACATAAATATGGTTATTTTGCGGTGTTGACTGTACTGTCATAAACTATATGTAATGGGCTATGACTTTAAATAAAACTGGCCTTGTACAAAGCATGATATTACAAATATTATTTTATAAGTTTTGTCATGAATCCTTTGTAAAATGTTAGAATAATTTGTAGTCAATAGAATAAAACTGTATTTTTGTGAGAAAATGTGATAATGGAAGCAAGACTAAAATTATAGTATATGTCACGGAAAATACCCCATTGCAGCAAACCTGCTTACTCGTCTAATTGTTTATGCACATAATATGTACCGCACTTCCACGTTAAGCCAATTACCAAGATTCGTTACAAATATTCATAAATAAGCGAGATATATTTTTCTCTATAAGAATGAGATTAAAGCTAAGTACAGTACGTAAAAAATAGTGGTCTTATGCTAACATCAATGGACCTGAACTGTATGAAATCTCAAACCAAGTTTTATCAATAGATGTCAATAAATAAGAAGATTAAAAATATTATTTATTTTACATTCTTTATAAGAATAACATTATACAGCGTACTGTTTTAGTAATGTAAATATATCAGCAACCAATTGACGTAGAGTAATAATGTAAAATACAAAATTGTTTGTTATATAAGTTGAATCCAATGGTGAAAACTAAAATTTGATTTTAAAAAACCTATTTTTGGGGTACAAACCTTCTCCCCTCCGCCCCCAAAACCCCCCTTTGGATGGTGCTATATATCTGGTTTTCAAATTCATAAAAATATATGTCAGTATGTGTATATGTGCGCCCAACAGCATGAAGATTTTCAAGGTCCTTAGCCTAAGTCTTATGCCACCTACTGTAAAAGCTTCTTCTCTACTGGGGGAATTCACTACAGTGGAACCTCAATAACTCAAATCTCATTAACTCAAATTCTTTGGTAAGTCAACATTTTGTTGTGCCCTTCGAACCTTCCTACTTAATACTACGCTATGTTATAAGTTGAAGGGTTGGCTGGGAACCTTTTGATAACCTGAAGTTTTATGGTCTTCCTAGCCTACAGCCTTTCCTCTATAACTCGAAATTGTAACTTCGTTCTATCTCTATATGTCAAAGTGTTGACTGGAGAACCTCTATAAGTTGAACTTGTACATTTATTGATTCGGATTCAAAACCCCAGTTATTGTATTTGAGAATCTATCGTTCATGTTGCAACCCGAAAAACTGACTGACACTAGACAGGAAGTGGTAAAACAGTCAAAACATCACCAAATTGCCGAACTGCGAGTCATTGTTTGTTTACTTTCTTACTCTATGACATGTTCTCTGTTCAGTGAAGGATGTCTTCGTCCTCTGGTACTTTCACGAAAGAAGCAGTTCAAAACATTTCCATGCTTATTTCAGACATTTTCAATTGCTAACATTATTTTAATTTTAATTGTTATGTTAAACTGCTTACAAAACACCATGACTCATCAATTGCGTTAATGTGACCCTCAATAAGTCGAAGTCTGTGGTAGATCACCTTGATTTGATAAGTCGAACCTCGATATTTCAAAATATTTTATAGCTGAATTCCCATCTCCCCTTAGGTTCGAGTTATTGAGGTTCCACTATAATTGGCTGTGTTTAATATGTGTGGTTTGAATGCTGTCTGCTAAAACTGCTTGTGGACTGTATTTTTAATTGAAAGATCCATGAAATCAACTAGATTGTATAAATTATGAACTCTATAGTTATATCTGTAAACAGTTCGCATTATGCGACACCATCTTTCTCTAACTGTTATTTAGATTGTTTGATAATTTATAAGTTTGTTGGTATCTTAATCTTTGAGTCCTTCTAAGTATGAAATATGGGGAAAGCTTGAAAAATAATGTAAGCACTTAAACAATACACTTTTATAGCTGAGGATTAAGGGTATGTTATGCTTTAAATGTTACATATCTCTAGTTTAATGTGAAGTTACCAAATCTAGTGTAATAATGTTGATGTTTAGGTTTTTATTAAAAGCTAACAATGTCTTGAAAAGTGATTTTTTAATTTGTATAAAATGTTTCTTGTTCTATCAATTTACGGATTTGTGCCTTGTTGCCATTGTTTTTTTTTCAGGGAATAAAAACATTCCATAGTACTGAAGTTATTATTTTTTACGAGCTAGACTATCGGATGTTTAAAGTTGTTGAAGCTTGATTGAATTGTAATAAAGCCATTTAAAAAACTTGTTCTTCCATTTTTTTTTTAAGAAGATGAATATAACTAAAGTTGTTAATTATAAATGAGCATCCATTATAAAGTATATTTTAAGAAATTTCAGTACACAATTATTGTTGTTTTAGTAAACTTAGAATATTGGATGACTACTCATTTTTGGATTTATTTTCATACTTTTAAATTAAAAGACTCAGAATATTTATACAAAGCATTATATTAATATGTAAACTTAATTAGGTTATATGTAAATTAGGTATGTATATTTTTAACTTTCTATAGAGATTTCTTCTGACTGATATAATTATGTAAACTCATTAAACTGTGGTTAAATAATAAAAATGATTTTTTTCAACCCTCAGAATTAAGAACCAATTAGAAAACTTTATTTCAGTTTTACTTTGAGTGTAAGAATAGGTTTCAAAAATGCAAGGAATACAAATTCACAGACAAGTAAATAATATTTTCAAGTTTTTTTTTTGTGGGAAGAGCTTTAGATACTCTGTGGTGCTTTTGTTCAACTTCATTTAATATTAATAATTGACCATCAAAATTGTCTAAAACTTAAAACGAGTTCGCACGCAGCACGCTGACGTGAGGGAAGTGAATTTCCACATACAAAATTTTAAAACTCAAAATCTGTGTAAAAAATACATGAATTCCAATTTTTATTGAAATCTGAAAACATTGATTTTTTTGCTGTTCTGATGCTCCTGGTTTCATTTACCTAAAAAACTGGGAATACAATTTTGCACATTATAATGTTAGGAGAAGGTCCAGGCAGGCTTGAAAGTAGGTGTGAGTTGCTGGGGATGATAAAAGTACTCTAACAAAGGAATAACAGGCTTTTCTAGTGTAAAACACCCATAAGACAACGTACTGTGTTTGTTCGAAACACCTTTTCTTTAATAACTCGGTAAATATTTATGCTAGAATGATGAGAGAGAGCTTAAAACTTTCGTCTCACTAATTCCCATCTTTTTACATGCCTTAACTTTACATCCGGGGCTTTTCTGACCGTTTTTGGGCCCAAAAACTCGAAATTTGAAAGATTAATCCCCATAAAAGGGGTTTAGAGTTTTCCGATTGTTTTTCCGAACAAACTTGTCCAACTGATTACAGAAAGGAACTTCCCTACCAAATTTGAAGTTAATCGAAGAAAAAATGTGACCGCTAGAGTGCAAACATATATATATATATACACATATGTATATATAACATTTTGAACGACCCCCCAAAACGTGTTTAGGGGGTCATGTTAGGAACTTCTATGGTGGTCCCGGGCTTAAGTTTCACCGTGCGGGTCATGCTAATAGTTCACTTTCCTAAGGAAATTCACTAATTAATTAGTGACTGTAATTGAAATAGTAGGCACACCTATGAAATTCTAAGTAATGTGGAAATCGATAAAAAGATTGAGAATTTCATCGAAACAGCCTGTAGCCATTCAACCCCTTGTTATTGCTCCGAACCATAGTTGCTCTGCTGTACTTTGACTCAGTTTTACCTCTGTTGATAACAATTAATTTGTTAATTCACGTTATCATTCATTTGAATAAATATTTTTCTATTCAACATAAAATTAGTAGAACTATCAACTATGTTTGTACCAGATGGCTTCTTGAAAACGATAAATAACCTAACTAATTCATAATTAAAATACCCATGTAGTTATGACATTCAAACTGAGGATTTTTATCGTTCAAGTTCAAAGTAATAATGCATAATAAGACAAATTGTTCCCTTAAGAGAGTATCAAACCTCAAGTCCAGATTTGTCGAGATCAAACAAGCCAAGCACTGTTGGAAACTCGTATGCGGAAGGACTTGGTATTTGTTTGCCACAGTCAATTGAATATTACATGAACCACTGTGAAGCAAGGTTTCCTTCTTATACTGTTGCAGCCTTCTCAGAGGCAGATCAATTCTTAGAAACATAATATTAAGTTGTATTAACCTTTCAGCAAAATATACCTTACATAGTAAGGTATACAGGGTGTCCCATAAGTAAAGTGCCAAACTCTGGGAAAAGGTTATATGGGTCAAAATAAATAGAAAATGAAGAATAAAATTTTTTCCAAAAACGCTTCGTTTACCAGACATCCACCATTTTGGATTTTTTACAAAATAATTGTTATCTTCAAAATGTTTCAACCGATCTTTATAACACTCGGTAACTATGTTTAAAGAAAAGAGACCTACTGTAGAAAAAAAATTCAACTCGGTCCAATTTAAAATTTCAAAATGGCGGCCATTTTAAACTTGTAATCTAAAATGGCAGGAAAACGGTAAAAAATACAAAAATGTACTAAGACCAATTTTTTTAGAACATTTTATTTCCAATCTGTCAGCACCAAAAACATGAGAATTGAACAAAACATAACCGAGATACATTGAAATGTGTGCTAAGAGGCAGCAAAAATCCATTTGTTGTAAATAGCCCCAATCAGCTGATCAGCTGATTAAAATCAACTGATTAAAAACATGTGGTTGTTGAGTTTTATCGTTGCATTGATGTTATTATTGTTTTGTTTACTTCAAACATCATTAATATGATCAGGTTGGGTTGAAATTATCTAAGTTTGTTCAAATGCCGAACCATAGTTATTATAATCTCGAGCTAACTCATTTTCATTTTATTTATGGCTTTGCTAATGGGAATTCGCGTGAGGCATATGCCGCCTTTACGCAGAAAGGTTCCCCAATCGACGAATTCCGTGTATGAAAGCGTTTGTAAATGTTCACAGGAATTTGAGGGAACGAGGAATACTAAAATTCACTGAGATGGCCGGACGGGCTGTTCCTGTAGAGGGGGCAGGAGTCAGATAGAATTCCGCCTTTTGATTTGGGGTTTGGCCACTAGAGCGCTGGTAGTTTTTCGAATAATTCTTCCTTACCGACCGGCAGCGTGCGTAGGCTTGGCCTTCAGTCTACGGATCGGTATTGTCTAGTGTGATTTACAACACCTAGAATGACGGGTTCACTGTCACTGGCGCGGCTTCTCGAACGTCCCGCACACACCGGACTAAACCCAAAATTCTTGTCAAGACTGTTTGGTGTAAAGGCTGATCAAATATGTTGCAACTTCGTCTAAATCTTATGTCTGGTAATATTTACTAGCAAAAATATTATGCTATAAGAAATACATTAGACATTTATTAATTTCTTCGGTCAACATTTATCTTTGCATTATCAGTTTTGTAGCTGCCGCCTTATATCGATGAAAATTTCATAAGGCTTAAGAATATCACTTTTCACTATTATCGTCGAGTTTAGCAATTTTCATTAACATAATACGGTATGTGATATATTTTCTAGAGATTTTTTACAGTTCAGGTCACAGTGCTTGGCATTTGGTTAGCGTATGCTCTAGAGTAAATTTTCGCCTCTATTTGGCTTAGTACGGTTATTAGTGTTACAGTCTAATTTTGTCAACTGGAAGCAAAAATCACTTATTTAATTTTAAAACATTTGTTTTGGTTGTTTTTGTTAATATCTACTTTTATTTATGAGAAATGTTAGTAGTAGTTTCTCGCCTTTCCCAAGTGCCAAGCACCGTGAACCGAACTGTTCAACGGACTTTGTTGCTAGTTAGGATATAAAACACTAGTGTCTTGTAGAGGATAACTTCTAACCTTCTGTTTAGCCTGCATTTTATCTACGGTTTACTGGAAAATTAATTAAATAATGACTCCTTTTGATACAAACCGAGTTAAGTTATTGCTCATAAGCTCTACGATTATCAAAAGAAAGTGACTGGCAGAGCGGCCGCGCGGCAACCGAACATGCTATTTCATAACCTCGTGGAAACATAACCTTCCAATAAACGTTATTTAACATGTCAGTTAAATTTTGTCTTTGACTGTTCATTAGATCTTTAAAATACTACGCTAAGCTGATTTTAGTTAAGAAAATTCCTCTGTTATTTCTGATCCAATTTGTATGCCTGAGGTATCAAAATATTTGTCCTGGTTAGTAGCTGTGCATAAAGGTTTTTTTGACATTTTTATTCAAAAGACATAGGCCACCCTCAAAAGTGTTTTACATGTATGATTAACATGTCGAATAATTTTGTTCCAATTGCAGCTGTTAAACACTATGGACAGGTAATTAGCAATAACAGATGTCACAAGCAATTAATTCATCTATCTACATAAATCAGTAATATAAGTTTAGTTTCTACATCGCTTTGAGCGTTGAAATATGTTATGCATCGGACGCAGCGAAGACATTGAAGTTGTTGTTACAATTTGTTAAAAAACTAAAGAAATATTCATTAATAAGGAGCCGTAATATTAGTTATAAACTAATTTTAAACTAAAACCTTCATTAATATTTTTAAAATTTGTAATATTTTATGAGGCCTTTCGCCAGCAACGCTGGCGTCGTCAGACGAACTCGCAAACTGATATAAGATATATTTAGAATAATAATTTAAATATAAATTTAAACATAAACATATGATTTGTAGAACATCAAAGTGTTATCAGTTTTAAGTAGATTTATATAAAAAATACTTATGAAATCAAATGTATAATATAGTAAAATTTAAAAATATATTCTACACAAACTTCTTATACTCTTGTATACTCAATTTAATAACGGAGAATTTGGCATTAGTCCATAGTCATTATTTACTAAATTACTCATTTTATTTATGTTTAAAGATTTCCACGGATGCGGTTTAGTTATGAAATAAATTTAGTGGCTTCAAATTGCTCTTTAAAAGTTGATATTTAAAACGCTAATTTTGAATTACATGTAATAAAACGGGAATCCGCCGTGAAAAATGTAAATGTGTTATTATAATAAAGCCCCAACATACTGCACATTCAAATATTCACTAAAACGTGACAAAATTATTTGAGTTATTATGTTGAAGCTCTAGCTATTTTTACTGCCATGATGTACGTAGAAACGCTGCCACCAAGTAAAATAATAATTATACTAATTCCCTAAGGAATCTCTTGTGTACAGCAAAACTCTTTTATTTATGAACCGATTTTAATTATTGAGGTGCCAAATTAAAGGGATTTCTCTGTAGAAGTCATGGAATAACTTTTATCTCCCTCAGTTGAATGTGCTTCGCCCCATTCGACTTTAAAGTTTCCGTGTTATTCGTATGAGCAATATATTTAATAGATCAGAAACCGATGTAGTTGCAGCAACAATTTTAATCAGCTGTTCATTCCTGAATTCTTTGTGCGAAGCACGGGTAATCAGCTAGTTCTAAGTATTCTTCATGACAAATCTGCATAATTCGGGTATGAAATCAGACTACAGTTTACAAAATTATTAAATTTTAGGTACGAAGTAATTTTGTTCAGGATACCTTCACGAATTGGCATAAAAGGGAACGAGTTACTGGATTCTTTTTATAAGAATGCTTTAAATTTAAACAATATTAATAATTCGTTTCTACCTTGTTTCAATTACACGAATTCGTTCGTCACCAAGAAAGCTAATGTACAATGGCAAGAGGATTGGGGGGCTGCATCAGTTAGGCCTACAGAGGGTAGCAGAGTTTTTGGACTGAAGCCTCAAATTACGACTTCGACTTGGTTTTCAAAATTCAAGACATCAAGATAAAAAATCCAAATCATTTCACGTCTTTGAATCGGTCAATGAATTGTTCCAGAACATCTACACAGACTCAAAATTATAAATTACCCTATTTGTGAAGGTGGCGGGGAAAGAGCGCCAAGCGAAATAAGCGACAATTGCGAATCTGCACCTATGAGGTCAACACTTCAGTGAAGTTAGTAAAGCGACCATCACGGAATTTTAACTGTGCCTAAGAGGGCAAAACTTGCTCAAACATAATGGCTTCCATCACACTTTATCCAAGTTTGGACTGGCTAAATGATTGACATACATTTATGATTGAAATTTGTTTATATTTTATGGACAACAGCAGGAGTTTCCGGCGCGCGTTGCTCAGTAAGCTGTATACAATCTGGAGAGACTATTGCCTTGCAGTTATGACAAGAAACCGTGCCGTGTTTAAAAAGTAGCTGGAAGTACAGTATCTCCCCTCTACAGTACCAACATAGCAAAACGAACACCATGTACAAGGTGCCATTATCGTAACAAATTTGTAAAAAAAAACACAGCATGAGCATAGCAGCAAGGAGAGATGTTACGGACATTAAATGATTAATGACTAAAAATTGCCATGTTGGGCCATGTAAATTCAAAAATATGAGGAGAAAATTTACTCGATTTCGAGCAGTAGTTACTACTAGTGATAATGGTTTCAAAAGGAGAATCAAATCTGCCGCGCGAAATCGGTTGCGGAAGCCGGATCTTTGGTCGGTAAGCGACGTTGCTGCCATCTATCGGGGCAACAGCGAACCAGTTGCAGTTTGTGGGCCTACTCGTTTTGTAAGACTTCAAAAAAAGGCTTATTTTGTAACAGTTTCACATTTTAAAACAAAACGAGTTTGCACGCAGCACGCTGACGTGAGGGAAGTGAATTTCCACATAAAAACTTTTAAAACTCAAAATCAGTGTAAAAACATACATTTGTCCAATTTTTATTGAAATCTGAAAACATTGATTTTTTTGCTGTTCTGATACTCCTGGTTTCATTTACTTGCAAAGCTGGGAATACAATTTTGCGCATTATAAGGTTAGAAGAAGGTCCAGCTTGACAAGCTTGAAAGTAGGCGTGAGGTTAATGGGGATAATAAAAGTACTCTAACAAAGGAATAACAGGCTTTTCTAGTGTAAAAACCCCATAAGACAACGTACTGTGTTTAGCCGATACACATTTTCTTTAATAACTCGGTAAATATTTATGCCAGAATGACGAGAGAGGGCTTAAGACTTTCGCCTCTCTAATTCCCATCTTTTTACGTGCATTAATTTTACATCTGGGGCTTTTCTGACCCTGTTTGGGCCCAAAAACTCGAAATTTGAAAGATTAATCCCCAAAAAATGGGTTTAGAGTTTTCCGATTGTTTTGCCCAACGAACTTGTCCAACAGATTATAGAAAGGAACGTCCCTAACAAATTTGAAGTAAATCGGACAAAAAATGCGACCGCTAGAGTGCATACACACACACACACATATATATATATATATATATATATATATATATGTCTATATATATATACATATATATAAATAACATTTTGAACGACCCCCCAAAACGTGTTCAGGGGGTCCTGTTAGGAACTTCTATGGTGGTCCCGGGCTTAAGTTTCACCGTGCGGGTCATGCTAATAGTTCACTTTCCAAAGGAATTCACTAAAAACACTCAGGCCAAACATTAACAATAACATAACTGTTATTATGACGTTTTCAAATTTAATTTATATAAAACGTATCATTTTATAAATTGTTTCAAAAGTACACAACTTTTTATGGGAAAAAAGGAAGTTGATTTTCATATTTTAGGTGTTATTTTAAAAAATACTACATTTTGATTATAAGATCATACGGCTAACAACGATAAGATCGTTTGGCCAGCGATCATTTTTGCATTTAAAGGCGGGCAGACAGTAAAATAAAACATTTATAGTAGCGCCCCATGTTAAAAGACGACCGGAGCCGGCGGCTGGTGGAGCTAGGTCTTGGCCCCCTCTTAAATAATCAAGAAAGAGTTTTGACGGCCGTTGAAGAAGACCCAAATACTAGTGTTAGAAGAATATAGCTTGAACATGGTATTTCAAAAAGTCCAGTGTGGCGGATTCTACATAATCAGCAGTTGTACCCTTACCATTTCCAAAGGGTGCAATGCCTAACCGATAGGGACTTTCTACCCCGTATTAACTTATGTCACTGGTTCTTGCAACAGATCGCATTACTTCATCTGTTTTTCTCCAACATTTTATTTACCGATGAGGCTGGGTTCTCTAGAGAAGGTATTTTTAATTTTCATAATCCCTTCTGGGCCGATGAAAACCCTCATGAGATATCACAAAGAAGGCATCAAGTGAGCTTTTCTCTCAATGTTTGGATAGGTATTGTTGGGGACAATCTCATAGGGCCATTGTTTTTACACAACCGACTTAATGGTGTGTCTTACTTAAATTTTTTAACACAAGATCTTCCCGAATTGCTAGAAAATTTACCCCTTTATTTGAGAAACAATATGTGGTTTATGCATACGGTGCACCACCACACTTTTCATTGGATGTAAGGCGACATTTAAATCAAGTGTTTGGAAATAAATGGATAGGGCGTGGGGGGCCCATCCCATGGCCTGCCAGGTCTCCTGACCTTAATCCCCTAGATTTTTTTGTATGGGGCTACAGTATTTAAAATCTTTGGTTTACCACACCCCTGTTGACAATATTGAGGATTTAAGGGAACGAATTGTAGCAGGTTGTGAAGTGATAAGACAAAAGCCTGGGGTATTTGAAAGAATGAGGGAGTTAGTGAGAAAGAGGATGGATTGTGTCATAGAAATGAATGGAGGACACATGGAACATTTGTTTTAATTGTTAACTTTTAAAAAAGCTATCTTGTGTTAAGATTTTATTTTGTATTTAATTTGTTTTCTCATTTTTTAATCCCATTATGTGTTGTCACTCAATAAATGGTTTTTCAATGTATCTCGGTTATGTTTTGTTCGATTCTCATGTTTTTGGTGTTGACAGATTGGAAATAAAATTTTCTAAAAAAAATTGGTCCTAGTACATTTTTGTATTTTTTACCGTTTTCCCGCCATTTTAGATTAAAAGTTTAAAATGGCCGCCATTTTGAAATTTTAAATTGGACCAAGTTGAATTTTTTTCTATAGTAGGTCTCTTTTATTTAAACATACTTACCGAGTGTTATAAAGATCGGTTGAAAAATTTTGAAGATAACAATTATTTTGTAAAAAATCCAAAATGGCGGATATCTGGTAAACGAAGCGTTTTTGGAAAAAAATTGTATTCTTCTTTTTCTCTTTATTTCGACCCATATAACCTTTTCCCAGAGTTTGGCACTTTACTTATGGGACACTCTGTATATTAATACAAATTTTGGTTTTATGAAATCTATAAATTTGTATTAAACCTTCTTAAAACAGTGAGAGAGTAATTGAAATAAACGTAAAGGTGTTTGGAGTGGACAAAGATGATAGGAAAATCTGCTTGTCAGTGGTACAGCTGTTTTTAAAGCCGAGTTGCCTGGTTTGAGACAATCCAGTGGCGTAACTGGCGGGCCCGCGGTGCGAGGGGGCCACAGCCCTAAGGGGCCCGCGAGCCGAGGGAAAAGCTCTGGCGGGCCCGTATAATGGGATGAAATTATTATATTTCATTTTTAAAACATTTCAAATTAGCAATAATGTTGTTGGTTAAAGTTGAAGAATTAATTTATTTTTAGCCTAGTAATACATCTTTCATTCGTTGTCCTTAGTGATTAATAAATGGCACAATTAAAAACTGCAATAAGTTTTATTATTTTATTTATTCTAATTCTAAGTCATGTAAACTTTAAAATGAGATATTTTAACAAATATTTCACCATTTTGCATAACAACTTTAAAACAGTCGTTAGTGTAAGTAAAGTTGTTGAACTTTGTTTTTGGCGGTAAATCAGCATTAGGATAGTGATAAATGATAAATCGCTCATGATAGGCAAGGTCCATACTTGCATGAAGGATCCGTTTCAAAACCTAATAACCGTAAACGCTATAACGACCATTAACTCCAAAGTGAATCTGAATCCACTCCAAATATATTTTTCACATTTGGACAGGAACAGAACAGAACGAGTTCCTGACCTTCTCGACGTTATGAGGCTTCATGTTTTGACTCTACACTTGTTGACTTAATTCTTAGGTATTTTATACCACTACATTGACACTGGCTCATGCAACTTTACCCCAGAATCTAGTATAATGGATAGGGATAGTGTGAAACTGTATGATTATAATAAATTGGGGGGGGGGGCTGAAAGTAAGTTTGCGGGGGGCCCAAAAAAATCAGTTACACCACTGGAGACAATGTGGGCTTGCTGTCCCGAAGCAAGTTGGGTGTCAGGTATCATTGTAAAAATCCACATGCAAAGGATCCGGGATTAAAACAAAAAAACAAACCAGAATGAGGTAGTAAAGTGTGATTTTTCTGATTATTGCAATAATATTAAATAATAATATTAAATATATATATATATATATATATAATATATTAAATAATAATATATATATGTATATATATAGACCCCGGGTCTCTCTCTCTCTCTCTCTCTCTCTCTCTCTCTCTCTCTCTATATATATATATATATATATATATATATACACATATATATATATATATACAATTTTGAACGACCCCCCAAAACGTGTTCAGGGGGTCACGTTAGGAACTTCTATGGTGGTCCCGGGCTTAAGTTTCACCGTGCGGGTCATGCTAATAGTTCACTTTCCAAAGGAAATTCACTAATAAATGTTCATCTTGAAGTAACATAATGGTTCAGTAGTCAAAAATTGACATGAATTACATGTTTTGAAATCTAACAATCATATTAATAGGTAAATCCTGTAAACTTATTTAAAAATCTAATAACTTGTTATAAAACCTAAATAAAGCTTGTACAGTATAATTGGAAATACCCTTGGTACCCATGGTGATAGTTTAATGGTTATTTAATCTTTTAGTAGTTTGGCTGATCCAAATAGTCAAGGTTCTTATTTAGAACGATTTTAATAATTTAGCTGTTTCAGAAAGAAGAGGTACTAAACGTAAAGATTGTATTCAATATCGGCCTATTTCTAGTATAACTAATTTGAAGGAAACATAATACCCCCGTTGCAGCAAACCTGCATACTCAGCGAATTTCATATGTATGTGTATGTTTCTCACTACCAAATAAAGCCTCTTACAAAGTTTCACAAAATACATAAATAAATAAGTGATAAATTATTTTTTTTACTCAAATGGTGCACAAAACCAACTACCGTACTGCTCATGTGATTGAATGTTTGTATCAGGGATGCATAGATTCGTTGTCATGCAGTTTGTTTGTATTAAAGTTTGGCATTCTATGAAGTGACTGCAAGGGTATTTTTCAAATTTCTAACAAATAATCACCCCAAACAATCGTAAGAAATTTTATGTTTTAAGTTTGATAATGGATTATTTATTTCCAAAGATTGAAATGAATAAATCTCTAATCATCTTCAAAATGTCCATAAGGTAACAAAATGGGAGCAAATGGCCCTTAGAAAGTAACAAATTGAAGGGTGCGACTCCCAGGACTACCTTAAAACTCGTCTATACCAGTTTTGAGGCTGACATTGGGTACAGCAAATGAAGTTGACATTACATATGGTAAGTCTTTTGGCTGTCCATTATGACAAACTTCCCTTTCACCTTTGGTCCCTCTATTTACAGCGGCTAGGGACAGAGTCTCCGGGTTTGGTCCCCACCTGCCAACCTGAGAACGGATGGTCCCTGGCTGTTGTACATGGATACCCTGTCAGTTGAGTTGACCACTTGGAGGGCAGAATGCGGGTCCCCTGTTTGAGAGCCTCAACCCAGCTGTCACAGGGGCACGGGATTTGGCCCTCTGAAGGGTCGATTTGGCTGCCGTCTCAAAACACCCTTTCCTTTCCTGCTATATCCTATCTTTCCGGTAACCTGCGCAATATTCTCGCTTGTGGAAGATGTGACTAGCAGCTATGCTGGGGTTTCCTAATCCGCAACAATGATGATGATGATGATGAAGGGTGCGACTCAGGGGAGGAACCAATAAATACACAAACACTGAAAATAGTGGTCAAATAAATGACAGTTGAGGGCGTGGTTTACTGGGCTATCAACCGAGATCAGCCAATAGTAGACGTGCTGCATAGCCAAAACTCCACACCAGCTGATCGGAATAACGTTTGAGTGATATATTTCTATGGCAACAGTGACAGGGTACAGCCATGCTATTTTGGCTACAGCCCAATTGTCAATTTATTTGGCCGCTATTACAATAAGAAGCTCTGGTCTTATATTATCGGCAAAATTCAACCAAAAGTTTCACGAATTCGAGAGTAGCGCGCGCGAGAGAACAGCTGATCCATTGCAAGAAAATAAGAGGAATTTTAAACCCACCGCTAACGTTATCGTTTGTTTAGTGTAGAACTTAGTCTTCATCGTTCTAACAGCCAGAAATTAGCTGAATTTTTAACATTAGATCTGAACTTCATGTTGTTTGTGTATTCATTGGTTTAAAATTCCTCCATATTCCTGCTTGGATAAGCTAATGTCTCTCTCACGTGCTATCTCTGGTCTAAGTGCAGAAGTAGGTACTTCGAATTGTGAAACCCTTGGCTGGATTTTTTCCATAAGACTTAGCGTTTGTGTTAGCGTTAGTGTTTGTGTTTGTGTCATAGGAGAAACGGCGGACAAGAGTAGTTTCCTGAATCGCCGCCAGAATACGCTGCTTAGTTGTTCATTACTTCTTGACTTCTAATCTTTAGCACATACAGTATGTCGTGGTAGCTCAGTGAATTCAGAAACAAATTCTAGATCATGATGTTTTCGGTTTCAAATTTATGTTAATTTACTTTTTTCGTCTTTGGCAATAGTTTTTAAACGTTACTTTGATATTTGTTCACACAAATCCAATTGTATTATGTTGATTTAATTATTTGAGTAGTTTTCAAAACAATTTAAAGTCATGGTTGGTTGGTGGGAATTGGCCAGGGTGATTACAATGGTAACTTAGGATAGGTTAGGTTTGTTTGGGTCATCATAGCTAAATGTAGGCCTAAGTAGTCTCTGTCACTTAATTCATAGACAGCCAGTTATTTTGTTTTTGTTTGTTAATGTTGGCGATATGCCAGTGCTTTCTGGCGATGATCCAAGAAACTCCTCTCGTCCAACGTTTCTCCCTTGATGTGCATGCCAAATTGTAGTGTTTAATTTGATTCAAAGTGAAAGGAAATTACCAGAAACCCATCCTGTTATCCTATACTCTAATATGAGTAAGGTTTGCTTGCTTGCGACACGGATCTCAAAAACGGCTCCAACGATTTCCTTCAAATGTTCAAAATAACTAATTTCTGGGATAAAAATAAGTTCTAGACAAGCCTCATCCCTAGAAAAAATCAAATAATGTAAAAAAACTAAAATGAAAAGTTAAAAAAATTAACATTGGGCTTATGGAGTTTCAAATCAAACAAAAGAATTGTAACAGCTGTTCATAATCAACCAGGGAACTGTCAAAGTAATACTCATGTTGTTTACGATTATTAACATGTGGTTTCCTGAGAGCAGAGATTAAAATATTTGAGTTAAGATTACATAAGTTATATAGAGTAGTAAAATAAATCAAAGGGGCATTGAGCTATAAATAACAACTGGAGGGACCTTAAAAATGTAGAAAAGAGGCAAATGAGTTATAGAAATCAGATTATCAGTAGGGGGAAGTGGTGAAATATTACTACAAGTCATCTAAACAAACTGACTGGCCTTCCCCCGAGCAAAGCTCGGCCCCCCAGGTACTAAGATAAAATATGAATACTATAATTTCTGTTCTGTAGTGATTGATTTTATGTTTTTCAAGGGGTTTGTATTTTGTTTGGATTTAAAACATAAATCAAAGTTTTAAAATGAAGACATAAATGTAATTTACTGATCTACGTTGATGTTCAAATTTCTTGTTATCACTGCCAGTTTATCTGATACAAATAGTTTTACAAACATCACCTCTTAATATATGTTTTGATGGCTGTTTGAAAAGTATAAACAAATTGTATGATATATTATTCAAGGAAACCTATATTTACAACGCTAATTTCGTATACATGCTGTAATCAAATAGGAAATCTGCCGGGCCAAATTTAAAAACATGAATCGATCATATACGACATCCAAGCGTAATTTTAACAGTAATTGAAACCATGCAACGTAATATTAATTGGAAATAACAACCATACTGCGTTATATCGGCCTAAATGATGACGGGAAACATAATATCGACCAAAGTCAATCCAGACCATGTAGCCTAATATCGGCCGCAAACAACGATTCAATGACGTAATATTTAATTATAAGTTATAACCGAACCAATGTTGGCCAAATGACAACCGTACCACGTTTTATCATCTGAAAACGATTGTCAAACAACATTTTATTGGTCGAAACCACAAACTAGTTGTATTGTATTTTGGCCTTGAAAATTGTGTATTGCTTCTCATATACTGGATAGAAACTACAAAAGTAGACTATCAAACTCCATTTGGTATATGGTATCCAAATTATATTACACTTTTTGAAACCACCTACAAACAATCATTAATGTATTTGGTATGGTATCAAAATTCTATTAAACTTTTTGAAACCACCTACAAACAACAATGATAATTCATATGTTCCGTACTGCTCATGTGATTGAATGTGTGTATCAGGGGATGCATGGATTCGTTGTCATGCAGTTTGTTTGACAAACATCACAACAAAATCGTCAGGCGTTTGTTAATCTTTTCAAATTTCGAGTTTTTAGGCCCAAAAAGGGTCAGAAAAGCCCCGTATGTAAAATTAATGCATGTAAAAAGATCGAAATTAGTGAGGCAAAAGTTTTAAGCCCTCTCTCGTCATTCTACACCATATTTTGAACTAAGTAAGGTTGTAAATTCTTGTACTAGTATTTATATGGGTAATAGTATCGCAGTACGCGATTTAGCTATTATCGCGTGCTACGTGCGAACTCGTTTCTCATTTGTTAAGCGTCTTGTAGTACGCTTGTATTAATCTCGACATTAATGTTGGTTAGTTTGTGATGATGGGAGTAATCATTAATGCTGATAGCAAATACTCGTGCAAAAATACTCGAAACACAAGAATAATTGGCAATACTCAACTCGTTATAATTGAAAGACCAAAACACGCACACCCCTAATTACTGGATATGTGTTAGTTTATGTGTTATTTCTGTTACAAAAACAAAAACGTCTGCGAAAATCATTGGAAAATGTATTCAGATGTTTTCTAGTACCGTAGTATACTGTTAACGTTACTATACAGAGTGTAGTGAGCTCGCCCTATTACGCGAAAATAGAGCACACCCTTAGTTATTTTAATGTTTTTATTGCAACTTTTAGCGAATAAAGTTTATAATTATCAGTTTAAGAACAATATTTAAAAATGAATGTTATTTGCTTTTTGTATTAATTGTTTACTAAAATGTAGATTTAAATATGATTGTTTTAATTAATTGTGTTCTCTTTGAATGTACAGTTAACTTTATACATTTTGTGTTGTAGTTCCCATTCATGTTTATACTACTTAACCGCCAATAGCTGAATCCATCAAAACAATATAACTTGCAGCTTTGAAAAATAATGCAAACTAGTTGCCATAAATTACATCGGCTAGTATACATTAGAAAGAATCGTTTGTCATAACGTTTGTCGCGTGAGACCGCCATAACGTGCCGCCTTTAATGATAAGTGATAAATTGTTAACAGATTAAACCCATAGCTCACTGTCCGTGGATTGACGCGTTTATGACGCCATTACTGAAGCGTGTTATCTTCGTGGTCTTGTGATTTGTGTAACTGTTGACTGAATAGTTTTCAGGGAGATCAAAGCCAATTAAAGAGAAGTGGGGTGTAACTTGGGTCATCCTAAAATGTATTACGATAAAACTATTCCCAATGTTAATCTTACGGACAAAGTACAATCTTGACCATAAGTGTAATTTCAGTATTTTGTTTGGAGGAGCAAAATTTGTCGTGATCGCGATTATTGTGACTTTTAATACATTAAAACTAGTGGCTTGAAGGGGCCAAAGCCCCTAACCGTGCTCCAACACTCTGCCTCATATAATTTTTTGTAAAAAAGTATACACTTAATCACATGTTTTTATCTAAACAAAGCAGACTTTTTTAAATCCACACGCTTTTCTTGTGGGCGATGTTTTACGTAATTGCTCGTTTCCTGGTAAATTTGCAGAAATACTGTTATTTTTCCCCAGTTCCTGGGTTCAAGTGCTTAAATTCATGCCGTCTCCCATCACCCTGCGATTTGCCAAACACCTACAATTTTGACTTAAAAATCGTTCTTACAGAATTATAATACATATATGTTCCCTCCAAATTATTGGAGGGGAGGGGGGCAACTGCCCCCCTTGCCACCCCCCAATTACGCATTTTAGGGCGACTAGGGCGCTTCTATTACGATTGATAAGCTTGGAATCAGAACGGAAACCATCGCAATCTTAGCTCTAACTAATGACAAAATACCCCCGTCGCAGCAAACTTGCGTACTCAGCGAATTTCCAATGCATAATATATGTCTTAATACCACATAAAGCAGCATTCCAAGTTTCATAAAAATATATTCACATACAAGCGATATATACAATTTTAATTATTCTCCATAAGAATAACATCGGTGATGATTACGTAGGTTTGCTGAAACAAGGAACACAAACAATTGTTTTTTTATTTTAAATATAAATGGAATTTAACTAGGCGAAGCCACATACCAAGTTTCATCAATATTCAATCATAAATAAAGCGCTGTATAACATTTTAATTATTTTCCATAAGAATAACATGGAGGCTGGAGTAAGCAGGTATGCTGCAACAAGGAAAAAAATGGGTTTTTATGCAAATATCAATATAACTCAACAAGGTGAAGTCACATACCAAGTTTTATTAATTTATGATCATAATTAAGGGAGTCGTTACATTTGACTTATTCTCCATAAGAATAACATGGGGGCTGAGTATGCAGGTTTGCTGCTATGGGGATAGTCAACAAAAATAAATTTTGTGTGCAAATATCAATATACAAGTACTACATGAAGCCACATACCAAGTTTCATCAATATACATTCATAAATAATCGAGATATCAAATTTGATTTATTATCCATAAGGATAACATTGGGCAACGTACGTACGTTTAGCACTTTGAATATCTCTGCAACGGTTGGACGTAGAATCACAATTTAAACACCAAAAGTATTTTTTTGTGGAGCTGAATAGATTGGTAAAAGCAAATGTGAAGTTTATATTGAAATGAACTGAGAAAAAGCCAAAAACCTTTTTCCCATAAGTTTTATGAGTAGGTTTTGGGATTTTCTCCGCAACCACTTAACCTAGGTTAAAAATTAAAAATACTATATTATTTGTTTTTTAAGCTCTATAACATGGTAAATTAAAATTAAGATTTTTTAAAATTTCTGGGTGAAAAATGCAAAAAACTGATTTTTGGAAAATTTAAAACCCCCATCATAAACCCCCTTCCCATGGTCCGATTTTTCTGGTTTTCAAACTTAGTCATGAATGTCACTTTACACATTTGAACCAAATTTAATCGAAATCGGACGTTTTTTACTCAATTTATCGTGTTAACGGACACACACACACACACACACACACTCACACACACACACACACACACACACACACACACACACACATATATATATACACACACATATATATATATATATATATATATATATATACACACACACACACACACACACACACACACATATATATATATATATATATATATATATATAAATTCGAACGAATGGTGATTTTGGTATCTGGGGACCTCAAAACAAAAAGTTATCATGGTCTCGGGCTTAAGTCTTACCATGAGACCTACGGTAATAGCTTCTTCCCTATAGGGGAAATTCGCTAAAAATAACATCAAAATCATAAAAAAACCTGTAGGTGGAGTTACAGTCTTAAAAAACCTCTAGCGTATTAAGGCGGCCCCACACTTATCGCGAACACTCCCGAAAATTCGGCCTAACTCCGAATTTTCGGAGTATTCGCGATAAGTGTGGAAACCGCACTAACCTTTGAATACACACGGGAACATACGGGACGGAATGTTCAGTGAACATTCGGGAGAATGTTCGGCCGATTGTTCAGGCTGTTCGCGAGAAGTGTGGGACCACCTTTAAATAAGTATCTTTGATATATTGTTTTAAAAAGTATTGGTTAGTTGGAAGATACTCATGATTTCAAACTAGTACATCTAAAAATAGTTTGATTTTGTATGAATTGTTTTACTGATTGTGATCAAGTTGCGTTGCAGATGACGCAAGTATCGTCGGCGGGAGGTTGTGTTGATTACGATATTCGAGGCAAGGAAGACAAACTCACCATCATGTGCAATCACACAATATATCCAATTACTCAATACAACGATTGCATTCGATTGCACTACCGATCGCTTGTATTTCCGTTACAATACTGATGGAAATAAATTTCAAAAATGTATTTATACAAAATTTGTATTGGATACTACAATGAGTACTCTGTTTTGCTGTTGTTTATTCTAAAGATAGGCCCTACACACCATGCACCTATTCCGCAATAATAGTCTTTTCCGATGTTGATTTCATTTACAGCGATTTGATGGTATCACCAGTAACACCATATTTTGAACTAAGTAAGGTTGTAAATTCTTGTAGAAACTCACCCAACTTGTATTATTATAAAATACCCCCGTCGCAGCAAACCTGCGTACTCAGCGAATTTCCAATGCATGCATATGTTTCTCACTACCACATAAAGCCACTTACCAAGTTTCATAAAAATACATGAATAAATAAGTGATCTATAGCGTTTTATTTATTCTCCATAAGAATAAAATTAGGGCTGAGTACGCAGGTTTGCTTCAACAAGGAACTCAAAATATGCGTTTTTATGCAATTATCAATATAACTCAACCAGGAGAAGCTACATACTAAGTTTTATTAATTAAGTTCATAAATAAGGGAGATATAAAACTTTACTTATTCTCTATAAGAATAACATTAGGGCTGAGTATGCAGGTTTGCTGCTACTGGGATGATCAAGAAAAAATCAATTGTTCGTGCAAATATTAATATACCAGTACCACGTGAAGCCACATACCAAGTTTCATCAATATACATTCATAAATAATCAAGATATAAAATTTTATTTATCCTCCATAAGGATAACATTGTACAACGTACTGTGTTTAGCACTTTGAATATCACTGCAATGGTTGGACGTAGAATCACAATTTAAACACCAAAATGATCGTTTTGTAGAGCTGAATTGATTGGTAAAAGCAAATGTGAATTTTACATTAAAATGAACTAAGGAAAAACCAAAAACCTTTTTCCCATAAGATTAACATGGGAGATTTTATGAGCAGGTTTTTTTGGATTTTCTCCGCAACCACTTAACCTATGTTAATAATTTAAAATACTATATTATTCGTTTTTTAAGCTCTATAAAATGATTAAACCCAAAATTGAGAGTTTTAAAAATTTTAGGGTGAAAAGTGCAAAAAACTGATTTTTGGAAAATTTAAAACCCCCCTTCCCATGGTCCGATTTTTCTGGTTTTCGAATTTAAAGTCATGAATGTCATTTTACACATTTGAGCCAAATTTTATCGAAATCGGACGTTTTTTACTCAAGTTATCGTGTTAACGGACGGACACACACACACACACATACACACACACACATATATATACATATATATATAAATTTGAACGAATAGTGTTTTTGACTTCTGGGGACCTCAAAATAAAAAGTTATCATGGTCTCGGGCTTAAGTCTTACCATGAAACCTACGGTAATAGCTTCTTCCTTATAGGGGAAATTCGCTAAAATTGACAGATTCCAGTTACTACACCATGATTAGTAAATAGTTGGTCAGTAGAGATTATTATCAGAGGAAAACCGATTAACGAAATGGAAATCACCAGTTAAATATACAATCCTGTAGTTTTGTGCAATAAACCACTCTGCAGTTACACTAAACTCCAAATGTTTAGGTACACTATTCTGTTATTAACTAATTTTATTTTTATTAGTGAATTTCCTTTGGAAAGTGAACTATTAGCATGACCCGCACGGTGAAACGTAAGCCCGGGACCACCATAGAAGTTGCTAACGTGACCCCCTGAACACGTTTTGGAGGGTCGTTCAAAATATACATACGTTTAATATATACAAGTGTGTGTTTCCACTCTTGCGGGCGCATTTTTTGTCCGATTTACTTCAAATTTGGTAGGGACATTCCTTTCTGTAATCAGTTGGACAAGTTCATTGGGCAAAACAATCGGAAAACTCTAAACCCTCTTTTGGGGATTAATCTTTCAAATTTCGAGTTTTTGGACCCAAAGAGGGTCAGAAAAGCCTCGTATGTAAAATTAATGCATGTAAAAATATCGGAATTAGTGATTCAAAAGTTTTAAGCCCTCTCTCGTCATTCTAGCATAAATATTTACCAAGTTATTAAAGAAAATGTGTATCGACTAAACACAGTACGTGGTCTTATGGGGGTTTTACATTAGAAAAGCCTGTTATTCCTTTGTTAGAGTACTTTTATTATCTCCAGCAACCTAACGCCTACTTTCAAGCCTGTCTGGACCTTCTCCTAACATTATAATGCGCAAAATTGTATTCCTAGCTTTGCAGGTAAATGAAACCAGGAGCATCAGAACAGCCAAAAAATTAATGTTTTCAGATTTCAATAAAAATTGGAATAAATATATGTTTTTACACTGATTTTGAGTTTTAAAAGTTTTTATGTGGAAATTCACTTCCCTCACGTCAGCGTGCTGCGTGCCAACTCGTTCCTCATTTGTTAACACCCGGAATAGTAAACTTTACTTTATATAACCTGCAACAAATTTAGTATTCTTACTTAATGCATTTGTGAATCCTACTCCGATATAGCGTACGCGGTCTAAATTAAAACTGTAACTACTCACCACGTAGTAGACTCGCTATGTTCGGTTTCTCATAGGTTGCTATTTAAGTAACCTGTACATCTGTTATTTGTCGTAGTTATATGAAAATGGACGTAATGTTGTAGAACATTTTCCTGACTGTTAGGAACGATTGTTAAACGTATTATGCAGAGGAACAATCGGAGCCAGTCGGCTGGGGGCGTGCAATTCATTGGCGAGTAGGCGACAACAGAACGCCAAACACCGACTGTGCAGTGTGCACACAGCGGCGGACTAGCAGCAAATATACATGAACCGGAACGACTTTGCACTTGACTTACAGCTGCATCTCACTTTGGTAGCGTCACCAGTGGTGGCCTTCAAGGGGATTTTATCTCAGAATACCTCAGAATAGTTGTTTTAAATAAATCAACTGTTATTATGTGAAAAAGTTTCTGTACAAACCAAATAAAACATTACAATCGTTTATATCCAGAATAAGATGAACATGATCACATATCTACAATTAAAACGTTAATTTTCCGCCTACCAATATTAAAGGTGTCATTATGTCAAACACACTAGTATGTTACCTAGTCTTTTATTAAAGCAAAATAATGGGTTTTCAAAATTAATACAGTGTATTCATTAGTTTTACTATTACAGTAAAAATTAATTGTAAATGTACACAACTAGATCAGCATTGTTAACCAAAAGACAGAATGTCATCCAAACAGAGAATATCGTAAAAAGTATTTTAATGAAAGGTATAAATATTAAACCTAGGAAATAAAATATCAAGTCTAGCCAAAAATGCCAAGAAGTGCATTTTATCAAACACAACCGACGTAACTGCTTTTTAATCAGTTATTATTTTTAAGAATACTACAAAACATAGCCATCTACAGAAAACTTAAAACAATTCTACATTGTATTTAGCTAACGATAACAGATAAATAAGCAAGTACATTTATTTCCTTGCAATTCATATATCGATGCCCATATGATGCAAACGTATGTACACCGGTTGTTGAGAGCGTTATTCAAATTATTTAGAAAATCTGGTGAATGGTTCGGGATCCTGAAGATCGCCACTATCATATAAATGACTATCTTTTAATGACTTTGACTACGAAACTAGGTAAGGAAACTTAAAGTGTTACTCACCTTGATCTTATAACCCACCCGTTTCTATCTAAAAATAGTTTCGATTATACTGTATGTGTAAGTGAGTGAATGCCTTATATCAATTAATAATTGAAGTTATTTGAATACATTTAAATACTTTAAGACATACTTGAAGACATTAAATAAATGTGGACTCGCTAGATTAGGGTTTGTATTCAGTCATCTTTAAGAGGTGTCGAGGTGCCCACACTGTTAATAACAAATATTTACAGCTTTGGTGTCAGCGAGTCATTGTACTCAGGTCGTTGCCAGCAGGTGTTCATGCCAAGTTTGTAATGCCAGTCTTCCCTTAATTATGATAGTTTAATTTTGTTTACCATTCTTAGTTTCTGTTGGTACAGATACAATTTTTTCGGAATTTTTTAAATTTGTGTTCGTCCAATGGATCTCTTTAAATAAAAATTGATTGTAATAGTACTGAAGAGCCGATATTTTGTTTTAAAAGTATCATGTGAATAAAACTTGCAGTAAACCCCATAACTACCAAATTGATAAACTGTGTTGGAAAAACTGACATATACTTTCTCTCTTTTAACCCTCTTTTAGACAATACGTTCCTATTCCTATATATTGACACTACATAAAAAATAAGGTACGGTGTCGTCTGTATAGAACAATTATAGTAAATTATTATTTAAGAAATATTCACCCATACCCATTTTTTGGAGGAATTACAGAATCATTGTCTACACACAGTTTGTAGTTTTTAGGGGGGGGGGATTCCCCCTTCGGAGTTAGGTGGCAAAATATTACGAATATGTTAGTTCAACGTGTATACCAAGTTTGGATTAAATTGATCGGTAAACAAACGATAAATAAACTTAATGTTGAACAACTTTGGGCAGCTATCTTCGGACCGAGGTCACCATTGTCTTCCCGATTTATGGTTTATGGGCCAAATTATGTGTTTCTTGACAAATCCTGGTAACCAGACATTAAATCCTGGGCATCCTGGGATTTATACATTAAATAGATGATAGATGGCAAACACACTGAGATTAATTAATCGCTTGTCCGTTTAATGTTTGCCACAGGCTCTTGGGAGAATTTATTGGATTAATAATTAGTCCTATCTATACGCACTAGAACCATGTTATATATTCTTGAGGTTTTGAGGTTAGAAGGATACTGTTTTAGGTAAAAACATTGTATTTTACCTTAGATAGTAAATCGATAGTTAGTAATCGCGTTCAAATTAAACATGTAGATTGACCTCTAAAGTATAAATAATCCTACGATTTTTCTATGATGTTCCTGTGTCTCATCATTATTACAACACCACACACCAACATTTCAGACAAATACTTTGTGTTTTATCTTGCTTTCCCCTTTTTCACCTCCGTACATTGACAAGGTGTTTTTAATTTTCTAAAATAATAATTAGTTTTATGTAGTTTATCATTTTACAAACAGAATAATGTCGTAAAATTGTAATTGAACCATATTCCTAATATGGCGGGTGAGCCTACGCACAGGTAATCTGCCCAAGTAGGCTTATTTCCTTGGTTATTTTTCAAAAGCTTAATACATATACAGTATATATACATATTTTAGTAGTACTGTTTATATGCTAATGCACATTTCATATATTGTTTAAAAAATATTAGCATTGCATTCGATTCTGTAAGTTTAAGATGCGAGTTTATTTAATCAATTTATAATCATGTATTTTTTTGGAAATAAATTGTCTGTATTTGAATTTGAACCATCTTTACTATTAGCGAATTTCCCCTATAGGGAAGAAGCTATTACCGTAGTCGGCATGGTAAGACCTAGGCCCGGGACCTTGATAACTTTTCGTTTTGAGGTCCCCAGACCCCAAAAACACCATTTGTTCGAAACTGTATATATATATATATATATATATATATATATATATATGTGTGTGTGTGTGTGTGTGTGTGTGTGTGTGTGTGTGTGTCCGTGAGCACGATAACTCTCGTAAAAATAATCCGATTTTGATAAAATTTTGAATAAACGTGTAAAGCAACATTTATGACTTTAAGTTTGAAAACCAGCCAGATCGCTCCATCCGAAAGGGTATTTTGGGGGGGGTTTGTACCCCAAAAATGGGTTTTTTAAAATTTTGTATATATAATTTTTGAACAAATCAAATTTTAGTTTTTACCATTGGATTCAGCTTAAAAACACACAATTTGGAATTTTGATCATTTCTCTACGTCAATTGGTTACCGAGATATTGAAAGTGCTAAACACAGTACGTTGTCTAATGTTATTCTTATGGAGGAAAGGAAAAAGATTATATCTTGCTTATTTATAAACGTATACTGACGAAACTTGGTATTTGGCTTCATATGGTTGTGGTCTATTGATATTTGCTCAAAAAATTGATTTTTTGCCAAAGGCTTCCGTAGCAGCAAACCTGCGTACTCAGCTCCATGTTATTCTTATGGATAATAACTAAATGCCATGTCTCCCTTACTTATAAACATAAATTAATAAAAACTGGTATATGACTTCAACTAATTAAGTTATATTGATATAAAAACCCATTTATTGTGTTCGTTGATGCAGCAAACCTGCGTACTCAGCCCCAATGTTATTCTTATGGAGAATAATTAAAATTGTATGTATTGCTTATTTGTGAATATATTTTTATGAAACTTGGTAAGTGGCTTTATGTAGTATTAAGACATTTATATATCCATTGGAAATTCGCTGAGTATGCAGGTTTGCTGCGACGGGGGTATTTTTACTTTTTATTACTTAAATTCTTGCCACTAAAACCTTCCGAAATCTACACTTATGAAAAAGTTTTCTGTAATATGTAATCTATAAATAAACATTTCACACGAACAAAGTACTAGAAAATAACCTACATCGATATTCTGACAACCTAGAAATTGTCTTTCACCTTTTTAATAAACAACTTTAATTGATGCAAGTCTTCAAAAGTAACTCTGCAACTGATCGCGTGGACGTCAACAGTAACCGGGACGTCATCGTTGATGATAACACGAGAATTATGATAATCTTATGAGTCGTGTAACTCGGTCTTCGTCAACACTTAGACCTTCAATATTCATAGGGATTGTCTCACTTTTGGTTGATGTTTATGTACATTATATAATATCATACTAATATATAAAGCTGAAATTTTGTGAGATTATTTGTTTGGGGGCTCAATCACATCTTAACTACTGAACCGATTGAGCTGATATTTGGTAGGAAGATAGATAATATCTTAAAGTAACATATAGGCCTATTCACGTTTTAAAATTCCTTTAGGGATTTGCCCCAGTGACCACCAAACTTCTTATGTTAATCTTATGCGCACTAACATTTACTGGATCAGATGATAATTAAGACACCTGTTCTGTATTTCAGATTTTCAAAAATATTTTGAGTTTATTTATTTGTTTAAATTTTGGTTTACACTTTTGGCTAAAAGTCAGGCAACTTGAGCACAAATGGAAACTAGAAGGCTTCGACAAGCTCTACGACAGGCAGCACACAGAGCAGAAGAAACTCCAGAACAGCAACTTCGACTTGAAGAGCAAGCTCAGTGGCAGGCCAGTTTGAGAGCAACTGAAATGACACGATGGCAGAGTAGTGATCTACATAAAATGTTGAGGAAGCTGAAGCTCGCAGATGAGCTATTGCTGAAAGGGCTGCCCAACGGTGGCCTTACATTTCCTAACATTTCCCATAAATACGTGGGGCGTCTTTGAAAATACTTCGGAATAGGATGCGACCTTTAATCGGTAAGGCATATTTAATTACGCTATGTAGTGATGCGGGCGAATCTGCGACGGGTAACAGCTAGTCAACAATAATTCAAGACTTATTTGTTTCGCCAGTAGCCTCCTTACAAAATTCAGCATTTTTTATATAATATGATTGTGTTATTTTGCAATTGCTTAGGTGCTTGGATGCAATTGATTCTGAAATAGTATAATGGTTTTTATCTCGACAAATCAAAGCTGATAGTTCCAAAATACTTTTACCATTAACTATAGATACTTGAGTATCTATTACTTGAGTATCTATCTTGAGTGATTACTTGAGCATCTATAGTCAATGTTTTTTCTTATCCAATTGTCAATCTATATATTTTTTAAATCACAATTGATTAGTAGAGCCAGATAAAAAATATTATAAATTAGTTAACGAAATAAAAATTAGCGAAAATCAAAATCCATTTTAATTTTACACCTATTATTATCGTAATTTAAATGTTTATACAGTGTTAAGCGTAGCGTATTTATTTGTTGAAATAATATATTTTTACCATAAATACACTTATTTTTTTATTGTAAAATGCTATTTGATAGGAATAATTTGTCCATGACATTAGTTAATGTATATGCCTTAAAGGAATTTCTATTTTCACGATGTTAGTCCTAGCGGCTAGAAAACTAGCATCGTGTGAACAACCAACTAGCATCATAAGCGTGATTTGAATAATTAGATTGGAGGAGGGGGACAAAATGATCGTGTTCGTGATTATTGTGACTTTTTATATATTAAAACAATATGCTTTTCAAATTATTGGGTGAGGCGGGGCAATTTCGTTCTCTTCCAACCCCAAATTACGTTTATGACTAGCATAATGAGCATGAATCTTGTTATAAATCTTGGCCTTAAATCTTGTTATACAAAGGCATATTTGCAGGTCTAAGGTGAATATAGGGTCTTGCTCTATTCATGTCCAATAGGAATGTGAAACCAATTTTATAATTTTAAAAACTATGTATATAGTAACAAATTTGCAATAGTCTTTATTTTGTGCACGAATCAATGTCGCATATGCAAATTTAAACTATATTGCCCTAATTGCCGTGGGTGGAATTTAAAAACAAGTGAAAAATGAAAATGAATGAAATATTGATTGATCCTTTTTAACGTGGTATTGTTACAAATAATACACAAATGAAAGACAAATCTTAGTAATTAAGTTAATATAAAACAATGTTTAGTAGATACATAAGATTTAAATAAAAATAAATATTGGAAAGTACCCAAAACGGGACCCCTCTCCCTAAAGTGGACCCCAGGTCTCCTACCTCTGCATTCTCCTGAATTCTAGTGGGATTAAGTATAAATTGTAGTTTAGGCTTCTACTATTGTGTAGTAGAGCGCTCGCTTCATCCGCTTTACTTTTTGACTGTCATTTCGCCATTAAGTGTTTTGCCAGAAAAATTAGTTTTTAAATCATAATACCTTTTTTGTTTAATCCTAGATACTGAAAGTTAAGCCTTCCGAACTAAATACATTATTAAATGGGAAGGTATTAGGCTTATGTTTAGCGCTGAACCGTTTAATTTAGACTTTTGGTTAAAAATCTATTGAGCTGACAAAATATAGGCTATATTCGCGCAAACTGGACCCCCATCAGCTTCCTAAACTGGACCCCTTTATTTATCATGCTTAAGCTTGCCTGTAACTGTACAAACTTTTATTCTCTTTGAATCTGATGTGCATTATGTGTTCGCTGTAGCCCATGCGGACTGTGCTAGGGGCCGGAAAAGACGTGTAAATTTGTGATTTTTGTCGTTAACAGATACCCTTTGAATGTACTTCCTGACTTTATGTACTTTTGCAAACTATATTCTTTAATTTGTTAAAAAAATAAAACCTGTAATTATTATATTACATATTTTAACTAATCTCTGATTTAGTACCCTTTACTAGGTTGTTTTTGGTGATTTTAATCATTATTATGAGGGGTCTGATTAAGGCAACTATTAAAAAGAAAAAAAAGTGTAAGGTTTTGGAAAAGTATTTTTTTATAACAATTTTTTATGGTATTTACTGAGAGTTAAATTTAACTGACACATAACATAGTAAAGTAAATAGTAAATGATTTTAAAACAGATTTTCTTATTGATTTCATTTTTTATATAAAAAACAAAATGGGATCCTGTTTTGGACACTTTCCTCGATGTATTCAGATTAAATGAACAATAAGTTGGGTCCCAAGGTTTAAACCTGTTCGGGAACCTGCTGTACTAAAACTAACAGTACTAAAATTATATAGTGATTCCTTTATTATTACGACAACAACAAAATAAAAAAATACATATACAAATTATACCAGACAAAACAAACACGATAAACTCTAAATAGCATAAAAACCAACAGCCTACAAGCTATCATTATAACATTCATGTTTAGATTCTAAATAAAAACAATTTACATACATGTCGGTTACATATATGTTTGTTGGTTTCGGCCCACAAATCAAATGCAAATTGAATTTATGTAATAGTATCGAACAAAGTTCCTATTATTACCATAATAAAGTAAAAATGTCTTAACATATCTACAACATTTGTTATTGTTACTAATTTGTTTAATATATTCCGGAAAATGGTTGAAAAAAGGTTTGTGCTAAGAAAGTAAAAAAAATTGTACAGAGTCAAATTGGGTTTAGACACGTTTAGATTCGGTGTTTTTTTTCCTAATTGAATTTATTTCTAAGATTGCTTCTTGGTCTATTATATATATTTTTCCCACTTTTACAGAAAAATACTCGTAATATTTTAAACGCATTCAGATTCCGCCAATAATAGCGCCAAGTGATGGTATACTGATATGCTTTGTTGAATTAAATCAATCTAGCCCTACTAAAAATACAGCTGATTTGGCGCCGTCCACGTGTAGAAGAATATTCTTACAGAGGAGGAAAAATTAGGGCGGGTAACTATGGCTATAGAGTAATCTATCTAGCGTCTACAGGGAGCCACCAATTCTGACATACACTGTATATTGGACAGTTAAAATACATAAAAACTCTTCTGTAACATTTTCATACTCAATGACAACTTCCGCGTTTAAGATAAGTGGAGATTTAAGACTTGACTCCAAAAAGTATTGAATTAAAACATACTTTAAACTACTGTATATATATATATATATATATATATATATATATATATATATTAGGATTTCGATAGTTTAGTCAAATACATGTACTCTATGATAACTACAACAACGAATACTATGTATTCATGTGGAAATCGTAATTTTACTTTAACATGTCATTACGGTTTTGTATATTAAGAAAACATAAATGAAAGGGAAGATATAAATAAATAACGGGAAGTTAAGTGGAAATGTACAATCCATATTTGAATTTACTACAATTGTTTAGGAAACCCCCACCCAGTAAGCAATTTAACGTTTTTGCAAGGTTTTCTTCGTTTAAAGGTGGTTTTCTTGGTTCATGTCAACGAAGACATTGTCAATGGAAATGGAAAACCTTACGAAAAGCTTTGCGACTTAAGGATCTACAGTTTTCTCTAAGGTTGTAATGACATGATGACACGATGTTTTCATTAGGGATTGCTTATCATTGTAATCCTTGTGAAAACTTTAGAGGGTTTTCCGTTGCAAGGTTGCTTTCTTAACGTTGCATGAGGTTTGTACAGATAACCTAATGTAGAAGAGGTATCAAAATGATGCAAACCTTTTCACAACCTTACGTGCTGACTACAAAGGTGGAAACGCCTAGCCAGAACTGAATCACCAAATCTTACATGGAAACGTCAGATGCAGGATGGAATAATTAAGTGATATTTGGAGCAAGGATCGTAAATACGAGGCGTCGAGGTGGCGTTAGCGGGAACTGTGTTGCATGCGTCACGGCATCGCCTGGCGTGACGGACACTCGTGACGCAACGGCCGTCACGTCAACAGCGTCATGGAGAAACGTTGGCGTGGTTTCTGTGTAAATCATGTTGATTACAGATACGATTGATAATGGGTTGTTTGTGGAATTTGTTGATCCAAAAATACAGGGTGTCCCAAATACAGGGTGCGAGAGGGCACAAATGTAGGATTTGGTAGTACTACTATGAAAAGGGGCAAAAAACGTATAAACTATTCTTAATCGCTCCTTTTACCGTCTGTCTGCCTGTATGTGATTTTTAATCAATGCAGCATATCTTAGGAGTCATTTGAAGTACTGCCTTAAGTCTTGGAATGTGTATTGTAATAGACTAGGGCTAATTTATTATTAGATTTGGCTTTTCTATCTTCAACTATTTCAAAATGGTGGTCATTTAAAATTTGTAAAGCGTAATATCTTGAAAACAGCAAATAATTGATTCTTTGAACTATATACTAAATAAATATAAAACTGTTATCCAAAAAGGATGGTATAAAGATTATAAAGGTCACTTGACTCAATGCTGAGCAATTGCAATTTTGATGAGTAAAATCGTGTAAATAGAATTCCCACGATTTTTCACATAAAATTGTCGATTGCTCAGCATTGGGTTGAGTAATCTTTATAATCTTTATACCATCCTTTTTGGATTACAATTTTACTTTATTAAGTACAAAAATCAAATAATAAATTATTTTCTATTTTCAAGATATTACGCTTTAAAAATTTGAAATGGCGCTATTTTGAAACGGTTAAATATGGAAAAGTCAAATTTAAAAATAAGTTAGTCCTAATCTATTACAATAAACATGCCTAGCTTAAAGTCAGTTACTTAAAATTCTTCATCACCGGAAGTTGCCGGACGCTATATCCGAGATTTGCTCCATAAGACCAATGTTAACAGTATGCCTCCGTTACTCCTCACCTGATCGTCACATTCAATTAATTTTGGTGTAAAATTAAAGTTTTCGTCATCCTCTAGAGAAATACAATGACGAATTTAGATTTTGTTTACCAAATAATGATAATATGTACAGTGTTACAGTTGAAAATGAAACAATTTGTTGTAAAACCATAAAACCCAAATTAAGGAATTCGACATTGTATTTCCCTAGAGGATGAAGAAACCTTTAATTTGACACCAAAATGAACTGGATGTGACAATCAAGTGAGGCGTAACGGAGGCAAAAAATTAACACTGGCCTTATGGAACAGAACTCCAAGATGGCGTCTAGCAACTTCCGGTGATGAAGACTCTTAGGTGGTTCCTAGGATAAGCTGCATTGATTACAAATAACATACAGGCAGACAGACGGAAACAGAGTGATTTTATTTGAAGTTGTTTGCACCTTTTGACAAATTCTACCAAATCCTGTAACTCTGCCGAACTCTCGCGGGACATGTCGTACAACTTTTCAGCTGGTTCCTGCTTCTCAACTGCCTGAGAACTGGTAATTAATTAATTTTTGAGTTTAAGTTAGTTACCACCTGTAGTAGTTATAAAAACTGTATTATTTAACACACAGTGGTGTTTTATTGTGCATTTAGATGTTTGACAGTTGTTCGAAATATGTTTACGTACATTAATGGGCAAAGACACGTCTTGGCATTATTATGCAAAGTCTTAGGAGAGTTTGTAGAAAATAATATTTGCTCTCAGATTTTGTTAGTTATTGAAATCGTTCGTTCTGCTATATCGTTCATTGGTCTCAGACTTATTGTTTTCTCAAAAGTCCCTGATTTGGCTTTATACGAGTTTATAGATCGCAAGAGATTCACTTGTTTAACTGATTTCAGTTTTATAGTAAAATCAAATCACACTTTTATCCAAACGATGGCCTTAGGAGGGTAATATCTCAGGATCTGCCATTCAAATATATGGTTTCTGGGTACCGATTTTTGGTTTTCTCAAAAGGTCCTGGGATCATTTGGTTTTATAATATACATACATATTATCTACATATTATAGGTTTAGGATATTCTATGTTATAAATAACTGAACTGTAAAATGCAAGCACATTATAAATAACAAAATCAGAGGTTACACTTTATGGGGATTGTTATTGTCTAGGTGTATAACTGAACTCAACTTGTATTATTATCATCTGTTTCAGCCTATCTAACCTTGAAAGTAAATAGGCTGAAAGATACACAGCATTAGCTGTTTCATTATTGTTTTATGGCTGTAAAAAAAATTTAATCACATGCTAATGATGTTCGTACTGTGATTTATTAAACTGTTAAATAATTTCTAAACAAAATAGCATTAAAATGGAGACAATAAACTGGCTGGCGTGCAACATATATTTTTGTTATTTATTCTATGAGACAAATAATTTACACTAATATATATATATATATATATATATATATATATATATATATATATATATATATATATATTATAAAAGAAGCTCTTGTTAGGCGCTTAACTAGTGGGGAAGTATGTGACTTTAATTTTAGCTAGTGAATTGATGGACTGTCTAGTCATATAAACTGCCTCTTAATTATAGAGTTGTTTATGTATTAGCGTGAAGTAGTCCTTGTCCCTTGACCGCACTCGTCCGGTAATTTTCTGAAAGCGACAATATCACTTTACACCCCCAATCATGTACACAATTACAACTGCACTTTTGGATACCGCAATCATACAGAACATCACTCTAATCCATTTTGGCTGAATTCACGAGATTGAGGTTATAGACATATTTAATTTTTAAATATTTAAAATTACTGGTATAATTAACATACATGTACAATATCATGCAGATGTATTTTTACTTCCACATAACCAATTTTTTTTGTATACAGCTACATGCATAATTCTCAATGCAGTTTAATAGACAAATCAGGAATCGCTAATTCAGAGCTTTGTAAAAAAACTTACTTGTTTTAAAACTTATCTGATCATGTAATCAAACTTATTAATTTATATTTGCTATTCATAAGTTAATGTATCTATGTTGTTCTCTTTCATAAAAGATAAAGTATTATCAGCGTACAGTGTTGGAGAGGAGAATTTAACTAAGTTTCAAAAAATATAAAGTAATAGGTAAGTGAGGTAATGTATTTGTACAACTTAAATAATATTGAATTTGTTCCGATAAATATAATTTAAAACATTTTAAACAGGGCCTCAGACTTCGTAGTCATGAAGTTTATTCCAAATAATGTCTTTTTCTGAATTAATTTTAAAATGCTTTTCACAGATCAAAGCAAACACTTACAAGTTTTAAATAAAAAACGTTCGGATGAAGAAGTAATAAGATGGATTTTGTGTAACATCAAATTAATAAAGCTTACCCTCTTTTCAACTGACAGCTTGCATTTAACTTTAATATTTGTATTTTCGCTGGAGAAAGGAATGTTGGCATTCGCGAGATTTCCTTAAAAACTGGAAGACAAAATATTAAGTTTAGACCAAGAGGAAGTAAAAGCCCGCTAATCCGGCATCCAATGGTCCGGCACTTTCAATAATCCGGCATCGGTCGAAGGATTATAAACAAATTTATTGTGCATTGTATAAGCCTTTCGGGCGTGTTCGGGAGAGTTCGAGCACGATCGGCAGTTTCCGGGCAATCGGCAGGAGTAACTGAACTGTGTATATCAAAATATAATACTGTAAATCTATTTTATGGCTGAAATGTTGTTTTGTTTTTACATTCTCCATCACTTCCGAAATCAGAGAAAGCTCGATAAATCATAGAATAATGGCCCGCTAACCAATGATATCCTTTTGACTCTATGTTTAATGTTATTTCCGTTATTCTCGCAATAACGGCTATTTTTATAAGGCGCTTAGCAATCCAGCACGTTTGGGACTTTGGCAGTGTCGGATTACCGTGCTTCTACTGTATTAAGATATTACATGTACAAGCAGGCAATATGCCCTACTGGCGCATATCCAGACAAAGTTTGAACCATTTAATGAAGCTACAAACTTTGATTTTTTCTAAAAATAACCTTATAGTAATTCTATACCACCTTTCAACTTATTTTCTAGTTTAAAACATACAAAAAAGGAAACCTTAGTAGAGTACGATGCAGAGTAACCACACTCGCAGTGTTTTGTCATATAGATATCTTTAAACTCTTACTATAATAATTAATACTTTAAACTAATGTAATTTTGAAATAAAATCTTACAGAAGTGCAATGTTTTTAGATGCGAAAGTTAGTATTTCGTACCCCGCTGATTACATCTTGGGGAAAATGACAAAATGGTCTTTCAAAGCTATAGCATTTATTTGGATGCGCAAAGCTTATAAAACTTTGAGTAATGATAGATTATGACTTCAGCCATTAAACAGTTCATCCGGATGTTAAAAATATTATACACTTTGATTTTAAAACTGTTTTTAATAAGCTAAGTTAAATTTGACGTGCTTAAAATATGCTTAAACCTTGTGGCGGGCAGTTCTTTCAGGAACGAGGGATGAAAACTACAAAACTGGATTGGCAACACTGCTTAAGATATTGTACGCAGACAATATGGCTCTGCTAGCTAGCGCACCGCATATTGCAAATATCCCGACAGCCACCTGGAAAGATAGGGGCTCAGTCGTAACATAAAGTAAAGACAGATGGGGTGAAACTCCTGCCACAATCGGTCAACAGTGTCCCGTTGTCGTGACAGTAATTACATTGAAACTATTTCATTGTAAACTACTGTAATGTACGGCGAATAGTGTTCATTGTTTATTATTATTTATATAGCAAATAATCAAATCTGAGAAAATTCAAGGCCCTGCTAATAAATATATTAAAGGTAAAAGTGTTTAATATTCTGTGCCACCACCTGTTACACGACTCGTATTGTATAAAACACTCAAACAATCTATGTAATATTTAATCTATAGGTAAAACATTCTATGAATTAATTTTCTGTACTAGTTTTCATACTGGTTGAAAATCACCTTTATAACAATCACTTTTTACATGAGATAAATATGTTGAAGTTAATTAACTGTATAATTACGTACAACAGATGTATGACATTCAATTGAACCTTTAACTTTCATAATTTGCTACGGTTGATTCATATTTCTCATTTAATAATAACAAAGACAATTTTCTGAAGTATTATTTTTATTACAAATATACATACATTGTTTTTGCACTTCTTTACAAAACATAGAAGGTAAAACGTGAACTGTCGAATGGCAGATATACTGTCACTGTGTTTAACAAACTCTGTTTACATGGTTACGAGATCAAGATAATAACTGAGAATCGCGTGGACGTAAGTGTTATCACACATGTTATTCAGTAAACTAGCCGACAAAAACTGCAATATTGTATTTTCATCACCACATAGACTCCAGTCATCTACATGCAGAACTTTGAAACCTAACCTGGATTTAAAATTTGCAATTAAATTGTCCTAAAACAATAATAACAGGGATTTAAAAAAATGGAAAACACACTAACAAAGTATTGTTATACCTACAAATTATAACAGGGTATTTTTAAATAAAAAATAACAAGGTATTTTTATATAAAAAATAATGGTGTATTCTTATATCGAACAAATAATAACTGGAAATTTTATATTGAAAAAAATAACAACATCGTATTTTATATCGAAACGATAATTAACTTACAAGTAATGTAGGGGTTTTGCCAATAATATTAATGTGAAAGTTATTAAGTAAAATAAAAACAATGATAAATTGTTAATGCATTAAATAATCTGAACGTTGCACACGCCAATGTGGTAATTCATGGCGAAAATGTCGGTATTACTACCGTTTAATTTATACCAATTTGCTAGTGACTCAGTACAAGTTTTCAAAATATCATTTTAAGTACCGGAAGGACCAAGCCATACACCCATAGGCCCTCGACGGCTCTCTGACTTTTCTATACTAGTACAGATGTCGACATTGGGTACAGCAAAATGAAGCTGTCACAGTATTGGTAAGCCATTTGGCTATCCAGTGTGGCCAACTTTCCTTCCTTGGTCTCTTCTGGGGCCTTGACTCCCAGTTGAGCCGGATACCCAGTCTAGTCCAAGTCCTTGGAGGGAATAGTGGATCTTCCTTGCAGCCTGGGACGGGTGCCTGGGAGGAAGGGCCCTTACCCGACGGTCTTCGGTCTGCCGGGCTGGGGGAAGAAACCGTCCTGGGGTCACCCGCCCCCGAGAGGTTGGAGGCTCTGTGCGATGGCGGTCCCTGTCTGGTAGACTTAGGGGGACGTCGGGTTAGAGGGCGAATCGTCCTGGAGTGTTGTCACCCACAGAGCCCGGGAGTTAGGTAAGGCTCTCTCTCCCTTTCTGGAGCGAGGCAGACTGACCCCATCCTACCACCTTTCCCAAACCTCTTTTCCCTCTTTCCGGTGGCTATACAATATCCCAAGGGAGACGTGCCTAGCCGGCTATGCCGGCACCTCCTAATCCCCATAAAAACAAACAAACAAACAAACAAACCATACACGGTGATCTTTGATTATTTTTGTGGGTGAAAAGATATTAATTATATATTTTTAATTATTCAATGGCTGTAGTCACTGTTTTAAGAAATCACTTGTTGGTATTTTATGTAAGTTCTACTTTGAAACTTCACTGGTTATTTACTCACAGCTGGATTCTTTAGTTTTGATTTGAAATTTCTTATGCTCAATGTTACAATTTCTATCTTTAAAATTTTACAAAATATGAATTTTCCTGGGGTTGAAGTTTTCACCCCCAGAGGGCTTTTTAGGCTTCCCGGGCTTTTTAGGTCCAAAAGACCCTAATTCTAAAGTTAAAGCAAACTCCTTCCGTTGGGTTCAGAGATAAATTGTTCAAACAAACTAACACAGAGACAGACATATATTGCTCGTACTAGAGTATAGGATTGAAATAGAATAGTTTCTAATTATATAAGATTACTATTTGAATAAGTAGTCGAACAACCATAAAACGAATATTCGAGGTGACATAGTTGCACCCTGAGTTGTAAAGTTAAAACTCCCACCAATTTCGTTTGCCAACTATGTTGGCTTTAAAGATGAGTAAACAACAAAACGGGACCACGGCAAAATTCTTGGCCTTATTCTTAATTATAAGTTGACTTGGAAGGATCAAAATTTATCAGCTTTCGGTAAATTATGCAAAATGTAAGCTTAAAAGGGAAGTCAAATGTTCATAAATAAAATAGTATTATAAATATAAATATATAACAATGTAAGAATTTGTTATGATTTAAAACTGGGCTTGGATGATGATAAGAAAACTTAAATTTCTTGATTTTGGATAATTTTTTGTAAGATAAATCATCTTTTTCTTTTAACTGAATTTCCCCAGAAAATAACACTATATACGTTAAATATACGTATGAAAAATAAACTGTTAAAAGTGTGGTTGTTTGGACTAATTTAGAGAGTAGATCAGTTGTATCATATAATGATACATATACATATAATGATACATATACATATAATTATACAACTGATCTACTCTCTAAATTATTCCAAACAACCACACTTTTAACAGTTTATTTTGCATACGTATATTTAACGTATATAGTGTTATTTCCTGGGGAAATTCAGTTAAAAGAAAAAGATGATTTATCTTACAAAAAATTATCCAAAATCAAGAAATTTAAATTTTCTTATCATCATCCAAGCCCAGTTTTAAATCATAACAAATTCTTACATTGTTGTATATTTATATTTATAATACTATTTTATTTATGAACATTTGACTTCCCTTTTAAGCTTACATTTTTATAGCATTAGATGTAAAACTACCCTGGTATATCCTCAACCCAAAACAACATCATTTGAAAAATTACCATACTACACTGGTATGCCCTTAATAAATAAATTACCGGATGAATTAAAAAAATAATGTCACTAAATAGTTTCAAAAATAAATTGAAAAAATGTTTGTTAGTAAACAGTTTTTTCAGTTGGTGATTATTTAAACTGATCATATATTCGTTTTTTAATTCTACAATGTACTTAAGTTAGAATTTTTATATTTTTAATCAATCATAGTTAAAATTTATATTATATTTACTTTGACATGTTGTATTGATAATTTGAATTGAAATTTTTTCGGTTGTTATATATTAAGACCAATATTTCCTGTTACCTGCCATGTAAAAATACCCCCGTCAAAGAAAACCTGCGTACTCAGCGAATTTCCAATGCATATATATATATGTCTCACTATCACATAGAGCCACTTACCAAGTTTCACAAAAATACATTCATAAATGATATATAGCATTTTATTTTTTTCCATAAGAATAACATTAGGGCTGAGTACGCAGGTTTGCTGCAGCGAAGAAGATAAGAATTTTTTGTAATTATTATTATAACTCAACCAGGTGAAGCTACATACCACGTTTTATTAATTTAGGTTTATAACTAAGAGAGATATACAACTTTACTTATTCTCCATATGAATAACGTCAATATACTTTCATAAATTATCGAGATATCAAATTTTATTTATCCTCCATAAGGATAACATTGGACAACGGACTGTGTTTAGCACTTTGAATATCTCTGCAACGGTTGGACGTAGAACAACAATTAAAACACCAAAATGATTGTTTTGTAGAGCTAAACTGATTGATGAAAAGAAATATGAAATTTTTAGTACAATTATCTGAGGAAAATCGAAAAACCTTTTTCCCATAAGATAACATGGGAAATTTTATGGACGCGTTTTTTGACTTTTCTCTACAACCACTTAACCTAGGTTAATGATTCAAAATACCAAATTATTTGTTTTTCTAAGCTCTATAAAATGGCTATAACCAAAATTAAGTGTTTTTAATGTTTTAGGGGGAAAAATTCATAAAACTGATGTTTTAGAAAATTTAAAACCCCCTTCCCATAGTCCGATCGATCTGGTTTTCGAACTTAAAGTCATAAATGTTACTCTACACATTTCGGGCGTTTCTTTCAAAAGTTATCGTGGTAATGTATATATATATATATATATATATATACATACATAAATATAAATTTGAGCGAATAGTGTTTTTGGCATCTGGGGACCTCAAAACAAAAAGTTGTCGTGGTCTCGGGCTTAAGTCTTACCATGCCTTCTTCGGTAATAGCTTCTTCCCTATAGGAGGAACTCGCTAAATGATGTTATGTAACTGAATAAACAAATAACAATTATATCATACAAAATGTCACCTGTTTTTAAATCGTACGTAAATAAATAATAATAAAAAAAATATTTTCAACCGATAAATCCATGTTATATAAAACAATTTAGAAAGCAAATAATTTGTAACACCACTACATTTATACTATCTGTTTAATCTGTTATCTGTTATCTGTTTTTATAATGTTGATACCAATTAATTATACTTTCACGTAATGTTTGCACGCAACTTCACGGTTCAGCTCTCCCCTGAACATTATGCAAAACCGGCGATGATGTATTACTGTAGTACTCTCGAAACATTTTATTCATATGCAGAACACTTTTAACATAATCTTGAAGAACAAAAGTAATTTAAATATTAAAACACACACACTAAAAAGCTTACATATAATTGCTTAGCTCGTCGAGAACAACGAGTTCAATTTAATTTGGTTGTTTTAAATTAGTTTAAACATTGCACGTAAAATATTTAATCTTGATCTATTGTTATGAAAGTTAGTTTATGTGTGGCCCATTCACCATTTAATTTGGCGTAGGGAGTAGGGAGGGGGGATTGTGGGTGGCCGGTTTTCTGCGAAACCATTCCCGGGCTTCAGGGAATCCTTTGTTACGTGTTGCTTGACATGCCTAATGGCATAACTTTTGTGCTTTTATGGTGTTACAGCAGTTAATGACTTAAACTCTGTTTAAGTCTGCGTTGGGGCGAAATGGACTGAAAATATTAATCGTTTATTAGAACAACGCAATCTATTTGTTTAAGAAAATTGATGTTAAACTTCAATACATTTTTTTATCGGAAGTGTTCACAAAAATACTACTCGTACTTTGGATTTGAATAAAGCCCAGCTCGTTCATTGGGTTAGTTTAGTGGCAATCCTAACTCAATGAATATATGTCCAAGTTCACATACTTGAAACATATGCCAGTTGAGGCTGCCGTATATAAACAAAGACGAAGACAACTCTGCTAGCACGGCGCTTTTCTTACAACAAATTCAAAGGAACCTATTTTGTAAAAAAACACTTGTCTTATAAATTGAATAAAAACTAGGAGCATTTATAAAAATAAAATACATAAATTCGATTTGAAGCCTTAATTTGAGGGAAAAAATAATGATTAAACTTTTAACATTCGTATACGTGCAAACTCACCTGTTAATAATTTATGTAAATAAAAAGGAAAATTTTATAAAAATGTATGTAATCTGGAGAAGGGTTTACACAAAACTAGATTTTCTGGTTTTTCAGGTTATGGAAGTTTTTTGGCATAATTAAGCATTATAGGGTTTACCTTAATGAGGTTGTACATTGTTAAAAGTTTTATGAATGTATGGCACTTTCTGTTTATTATTGAGTTGAGGGTTCACTGGATGGAGCGTTAGGTAGTGTATTGGAGCACATTTTTATATGTAGAGGTGTCCTCTTACGCCACTGGGTGAAAATAATTATATCTTAAATAACCACAATCCCAAAGAACTTTTTGGCTGGTAATTTGTTTGTATTGTAATATGCGCAACGACTGTAAGCATTTTAGTTTCCGTACCTTATTTGGTATGTTTTTTCTACGTACAAAATAAAAATAATACTTCAGGGCTGATCTGACACATTATAAGGTGAAAATACCCTAATTGCAGAAAACATGCGTACTCAGCGAATTTGCAATACATAAATAGGAATGTGTCTCACTGCCACATGAAGTGAACCGACTTGCAAAGTTGAATGAAAATACATTCATAAATAGGTGATATATAACAATTTTATTTTATAGATATGTTTATTTACTCCATAAGAATAACCTTAGTTATCTGCAACAAAGAAGATAAGAAAAGTGTTTTTTTGCAATTATCGATGTAACACAACCAGGGGGAGCTGCACATACCAAGTTTTATTACTAAGTATGAAAGGAGATATCAAAATTTTGACTGCAAGTCCTTAACATTGTATGAATTTTAGTGAAGAACAAATGTACTGGAATAAAATAAAAAAAAATACTATTCTCTTCAGGACTTCTTGGGTCGAATTCTCAAAACTACTTCACCGAGAGGACATATTTGTATGTTACTAACTTGTAGTATTTGTTCAACATTTTTGAATTATTGCACGCCAGAAATAATATTATTGCTAATTGTTTAATTTAACATCAAATACGTCAACACACACGAGCTATCAACAAATATTATCACCCTACGAATAAATGGAACTAAAAAATCTTCGAACACCTATTAATACAACATTTACTCAAACTATAAACACTTCAAGAACAATCTCTTCAGGAAATTTGGTGGCGCGATAAATAACTACCAAAGCCAACAGTCAACAGGTGTCTGCCTCCTTCCTCCCTTCCGCCCGCGTGGGTGACGGGGTTGTCGTGGGGGGGGCGGGGGTGGCAACTACCCTTACTTAACCCCTCCGTCGCTTGACTCTGTCTCATTTGCCGACATGTCGCATGCTATACCGCTCTGTGTCGCCCTGGCCGCCACCCTCTACGCGCTTCTCGCCGTTGCAGGTACAAATTGAAATAAATTGATGTCACTTAAATTTATAATGCCAAGTGTTGGAGAGAGATTTGTTGCACAACTTAGATAATAAATTAGGGGTTTAGTGTTTTTTTATAAATAAAATAATAAACTTAATCTGTGTAACAAATCTACACCACCTACCGATAAAATCCGTTTTGTAAATGGAAGTCGCGTACTGTAATAGATGTTGAAAGTGTATATTCTAATTAAATATAAAATATTGCATTCATTCGACCGAAAACATCCCAGCAAACTTTGAACAAAAATGTAGAGTGAAGATAATTTATTGGAAAAAGTATTGAATAAATACAACTTTCTTTGACTCCTTAAGGTTACTGTATTAGATATGTAATATTTTCTATATCGCATACGAAACTATATAAACAAGTTTATAAAGACGTTTATAAACCGAATCCAAAAGTTTAAGATATCAGGAAAGGAACGAAAACTCAGTTGGCTGGATGAGCTCTTTCTCATTGTTATGAATATTATCAGTATAGGATTTCTTAGCTACATAGGGATATAAGAAAACTCATAACATAGTAATGAAGCAGTGAAACTACGAACTGTCGCAGATGCTGGGAATCCCCACCCCCTATCATTATATCTTTTAGAGCTTATAAACTTTTTATTTGTTTATCAGAGAGGGTTTCATCATCTAAGTTAATATGTGTGGTCTCATCTCGGTCTTGATTTTAAATGTATATATTTGCAATAGTTTGCATAAAGTTTAGATACGAGTATAAACTAGGCGTTATCCAAGGCTTTGCTTGGTAATGACCATTTTACCAAGTTTTTGCATATGAAAGGTGAACTAACTTTACTTTCCTCTTTACGTAACACGTGAGTGACCTTCTGTTCTTTTTATTTTTTTACACGGAGGTCAAAGACGCTTCTTATGAAACTGTGAACAAATGTAATTGGTTTCAAGTTCTTCTCTGTTAGATAAACGTTAATCATTCTTTTATCATTACTTTAATTAGTTACATTTTTTTAAATGAAATAATTTGTTAAAGCTGACTAATTTAGTGAAAAATGGTTCTTAAGATTAATTAAATTACAATGTGCATAGTTAGCCGTAAAGATTGCCATAATTTGAAGCACGCTTCTGCAGTGATGATAGGCCTGCAGTTATGTCAGTATTACATTGCCGAGTTAAAATTGGCCTATTTTTTTATCTTCTATATTTTATAGCCTAATTTTGGAATACAGTTAATTTTGCGAAAAATCCGCTGTACAAAATTTAAACGTATTATCGTAACAACCAAAATGTTCTCACGATTCATTATCAATTTTATGAGAATATTAGATCATATTTTAGGATTTTAAAGTTTTAATGCCTACCTATCGGAGATTAGATTTTTATTTGATTATTGAAACATACAAATTACATTATTTCCTCTAGAGAATACAGCTCGAACAAATATTTCCCTCTATTCGCCGGACCATCATCGGTCCTATAACATACGGCCCTATAACATATAACGGTCCTATAGCATATAAGACGCTAATGTTGAAATGAATTTAATGAAATGTCAAATCCGTGGTAATGAAGTTGTTGCTTCGTATTGTCAAAAACGTATTATCTATCATAACAAGACAAAACACTCGTTAAGATTCCTACACAAACTAAATTTCATAAAATATTAGAAACACTGATGATAACCGTTAACTGTAAACTATTTTAGTTTCACCACAGAATGCTGCAAAACCAAAAGTTTTCGCTAAATTTAAATGTTCTTGTTGAAATTCCACCTTGGCTTCGGTTCACTTGATTTTCGATCTTTTTGTTCGTCCCGATTTTTTTTACAGTTTTAAAATACCACAATGTTTTCACAATCTTACTTCCCAATAAAGATAATACATAAAAAGTGAAATATGTATTATGCACATTTTATTTAGTATCCAAGTGATATAAAAGAAAATCATTCTCAAAATGGAGTTAGTTTAAAAAAATCCCCAGTATCTGAGACTTGAAATGTACACATTTCTAAAAAATCTACCTATAAACTTATAAAAAAGAGAAAAAACACACAGCTGTTATTTTATCCTTGAATCTGAACACTCAGTACAAGTAATAATGAATTTTTGTGACAAATTCAAGCCACTCCTCCATGATCCTGATACTTAAATTAGACTAATACTTGGTATTGCAGAAAAATATTAGTTTATTTTACAAAATACTTCTTTTGGAATAATTGTATTTATTATATAGCTCATCTAATGTTTTAACTACAAATGTCCATTTTGTTTTAAACAAACAACTGTAGGAAACTTGCGTACGACATACTTTGTGTTAATTAAGTTTCCACTATCTATATAATTTAAAACCCCTGCCTTTTATTCACTCACTTCCTAAAGTTAATACTTAACCCATTTTGATGATTCTTTTCTTATTTAAAAGATAATTTCAAGTTGTAAGTCACTGTGAAGCTAAATATTTGATTTACACTTTTTTTTGGTTACATTCCGAGTTTTAAAATCGCATTTTCTTAATTCAAAAAACAGCTGTTATAAGGATCATATCCGCAAAATATTGTGGGACCAGCTAGTTTATTTTTAATAATGATTTTAGTTAACTTTTTACTTTTATATGGTTGACAACTAAACTGTGTGACATAATATTGCGAGCAAATTTTAACTAACTATCTACTCCCCAAATTGTACGTCGTTTAATTGGAATAAGAGTGTAATGCAACCTTCACATAGTTTAGTACTTATATTAACTTCTTATCTAATATATAAAATTCTCGTGTAACAGTGTTTGTAACAAAACTCCTCCGAAACGGCTTGACGGATTCTTATGAAATTTTGTGTGTATATTCGGTAGGTCTGAGAATAGGACGTAAACTATTTTATTTATTTTTTTCGATAGGTGAGTGAGCGAAGCGAACGAGCTCATATTGAAAATGATCGAGTATTTGACATAAAACAAATTCAATGATATTAGGGTAGGACAGTGTCTGTCTGGCCAGCTAGTAATACTATGAATTGATACCCAGCTCTTAAGTAAACATAAATTCGAAGAACTATTTAAACTCAACTTAAAATATTTTAAAATACTAAGTCGTACTGCCTTTTCTTGTCCAATTTTAAAATTCAATATACAAAGGAAACCCGTTTATTAAGTAAATATTGTATTTACTTTTAACTTAAAATTGTATAGTAACTCAGTTACACGTATTGGGAATTAGGTCTTAGGTATCAGTAATTTGTATTTTTAAATATCTTTAAAACAATATGAGTAACTAGCTGTGTACCCGTCCTTCGTACGGGTTGCATATAAATGTTAGATTAACTAAATCAAATAACAATCCACATTATTTTACAATATTAAAATTACATTTTACATGTTTAATGTACAATTAAATTAAGTTAACGAAATGTACTGGCAGACTGTTCGGTTCCTGTTGCTAAGTCGAGGAACTCTGTTGGGTATAGTAAACGGCGCATGGATTGCGACTCCAAATCGGTACACGTAACAATTTGGATTCGCTTTTAGAAATAAAAGGACTCAAGTAAAAAAAAAAATATTGGTGAGGGGGGAGGGGGCATACATATAAAATCGGCGGGGGGGGGGGAGCAAAATATAAAATTGGGTGTGGGACAAGAATAAAAATGGGGGGAGCAAATATAAAAAATCGGAGTGGGGGCAGAAAAATATAAAATCGGGGGGTGCCAAAATATAAAATGGGGGGACATAAAATAAAAATAAAAAATCGAAGAGGGGAGGGGCAAAAATATAAAATCGGGGGTGGGTAAAAATAAAAATCGGAGGAGGGGAAGCAAAAATATAAAATCGGGGGGGGGGGCAAAAAAATATAAACTCGTGGGGGGCAAAAACATAAAATGGGGGACATGAAATACAAATTAAAAATCGAAGAGGGGGCAACAATATAAAATTGGGGGTGGGGCAAAAATAAAAATCGGGTGGAGAGCAAAAATATAAAATCGGGGGGGGACAAAAATATAAAATTGGGGGGGAAATACAAAATCGGGAAGGGGCATGGATAAAAATCGAAGGGGGAGCAAAAATATAAAATGCGGGGGCAAAAAATATAAAATCGGGGGGGCAAAAATATAAAATGCGAGGGGAAATATAAAATGGGGGGGACATAAAATAAAAAAGTAGAATCTAAGAGGGGGGGAGCAAATTATAAAATCGGGGGTGGGGCAAAAATAAAAATCGGGGGGGAGCAAAATTATAAAATCGGGGGGGGGGTACAAGAAGGATCGGTAAAAATGGTTTTTTATGCAAATAAGAATAAACCACAACCAGATGAAGCCACATTAATATTTGTTCATTAATATTATAGATTAATAGCTAGCTGACGTACCCGTTTTTCGCACAGGGGGTTTCTCTGCCCGTTCTTTAGTCAATACAATTTGCATTTTAGTTAGCTTGAAACAGCTGTCCTTGCTTCAGCTCTTTAAGCTGTCGTATGGAAGTATCCACAGCTGTTAGCATAACAGTTTCTGAATGTTTACTTTCTTCTGAAATTAAAACATTGAAATTTAGGACGTTCACGGGGCGTAGCCCGAGGGGATTTTAAGGAAGTGAATAGGCCTATGTGTTGCATGGGTTCAAGATCTACCTATGTGTAAAGTTTCAGCCCACTCGGTTCAGCAGTTTTTGCGTTCACCCGGAACATCAGACAGACAGACACACAGACAGAAACCACCCCTTCTTTATAATATTATAGATAGATATAAAAAATATAACATAATTTTGTTGAGTAAATAATAATATATTTATTTAAAAATAACTCCATTATATGTAAAGCTTAGAGTACATTTAAGACCTTGAATCTTGTTCTTCTTTTATCCTTAAACCTTGTATCGTCTTTTGTATACAGCTATAACTCAAATTTTGTGTTTTATTTTGAGTAACTTGGAAATTAAATTTATATATATATATATAAATATAAATTAACTTAGTGCTAATGATATATATATATATAATATATATATATATATATATAAATATATATATATATATATATATAATTATCATATTTCTAAAAGTTATGATGGATATAAAATGATTTTTAGTTCTCTAGATCTGCTAAAACAATTTGTTCTTTAGACTTTGAATACAAAGTAATAAACTTTTTAAATTATTGATAGCATGTTAATTAGATTATAATTTAGATTTGTAAGATGTTGTAGCTTAGCTAATTGCTCCGTACTGCCTGGATGTAAGTTACGATGGAACTTAACTAAAGTCAGAAACACGTACAACTACTGAAAATGCCAAAACAACAAAGCAATTCCCGGTAGAAGATCAGAATGTTATTTCTGTCTTTGTTATCTAAATACGTGGATAAATGAGACTGCACTACTAATTTTCGATAAATATATACTTTTTTAATTAATGCGTTCTTTTTCTCATAATTTTCACGTCGAAAAAAGTTTAAAATAATAACTAGGACAAAATATATAAAATTATTTCAAAAATTAATTAGAAAAGTATTGGCTTTGAGATTATTTTAGCTTTTGCTTAGATAAAAGGGGTTGCTAATTTGGAAGATTGTAAGCTGAGTATGTTTTCGATAGAATTAAAAGTGTTAGTCTAATTTTGAGAATGTATTTAAAATGTAATTAAATCTTGAAATATGAACGTTATAAATTACCCTTGGCTAAATTGGTCATGTACCTATTTTAGCGAAAGAATACTTCAAATTTGTATAATCTTCCTATAAAATTTAAGGGTGTATATAATATTTCTCTCAATTACAACAAAAACTTAGCCTTATATTGTCTTATATTTAAAACATTAACTTTGAAATATCAATATGGGAGAACATTTCTTTAAAGTCCTTGTTCAGTAATATAGGAATTATAATGAGGTATAAATTACCCATGGACCAATAATAAATATTAAAGATTATTGAATTTATGTCTTAAGTAAGGTTTTATTCTCGTGAAGAATATTTAAATTATTGAAGTTAAAGGAGATGCTACCATTTATTATTGGTTACTTATCAATTAAGTATTTCCATGATTGTAAGACAAATTAGAAATTATTTAGCCAAACTAAAATTATTGTATTGTGGTGTTACAAAACATATACAATTTAAACTATGGTACTTGACATATACTATAAGCGTCATTGAGTTAATTGTTTAGTTATTTAGTTGTACTGCTTATCAAAGTTTTTGTAATTAAAGAAAAAGTTTCAGTTTTATCTTTTTATTTTTTTTATCTGCTATAAATGTTAGAGATTGAATATTTAATAGGGTTAATTAAAATTACTACGTAGAAACATAAAGTAAAACTATGTATATTTTTATTTTATTGTTTGGTGTATAACTATCCAAAATCTGTGATAAGTTATATAAATTCTACTCCACGATTGGATTTATCTACTTATTTATTGTTATTTAACGTAACTTCAAATTTTAAATATCCTTAGAATTTAAAAACATAACTGTATGTATGAAACAAACTGAAATATAAATGTTATGACCAACTCACTGTTCACCCCGATCTACATGTATCAACATTCAGTATAATATTATACGTTATATTCAAAAATTCCTTAGGACTTCGCCCTGATGGCTCTAATATTTTCAAATGTATTAATATGTATCTGTATTGCAGACGGTTATTCTATTTAAACGTAAGAATCAACTCATGTTCAGTAGTTTTACCGCAAGCATCATGTAGCATCCGCAAAGACATTTATGAAAATCAACAAGAATTTTCTAGTTTTCACTGGGCTAATTAGGACGAATACATAATCAATTTATAAAACCACAGTGAAATATGTAAATCTAAAATCTAAAAAACCTATCAGAGGAGTAATAAGTAACTAAACTCTTAATGCAATTATACTCCTACTGTAATGGCTTACTCTTTTTTTGCTGGTTACCTAAATGGACAGCCAATGTAAGGCAAAAAGAGGCTGTCCCTTAACAAAAATGTTTCACTTAATCAGTCCAATACAAGACTCATAAGTTCAATGATAAAAAAATGCATTATCGGAAATACAATAATATAGTACAATTTATATGATACATTACCAATTTTCTTCAAAGAAATATCAAACTATATGTATGGTTTCTAAAGCCTTGAACCTTTTAACTTATCGAATAATGGTGAACCCAATGGTGTTAACTTAATTTAACTGACACACTGTAGTTTTACAACCATTCCATAAATGTAACGAATAGGACCTTTTCACAGTTTGTGGAGGTTTTTTTACATTCAACAAATAACAATTGGAATTCCAGCTCTCTAGCTTATTAGTAATGTTTATGAGTTTGTGAAATATAAATTTAAATCAAATTTATCAAATACAAAAAATATATAAATAATATTCTACCTGTAATGGGTGGGACACTTTTGCAACCTCTTTTAGAACGTTTGCAATATTTATTTTAACATCTGTGAAATTATACTTGTTAAAATAATTTACACTAAAGAGAGATTTGTTAGGCTAAGTGAAACACAATACAGTTAAATAGAAAAGCATGTGTTATACTAAAAAATTAATGAAAACTTGTAAAAGTACTAACTAGTGTAAAAATAAACACCACACAGGCATAATTCATTACTAAAACCTTAAAAACTAATAACTACAAATTTCTCAGAAAAAATTGGTTTTACTCATTATTTGGATAAATGTTAGTCTATTACCAAATATTTAAAACAAAAAAGTATGTTTTTACATGGTTTTTTGTTTTTGGCTTAAGGTTGATATTTTGGTGGAATGGCTAAGTAACGGTTTCGGAACCAATAAGAACCATCTTCTGCCGCTATTCCATCCAACACGACATTATCAGTTTGGCCCACCACCGTGTTTGTCATCAATTTTTTCATTCTTGACAAACGTGGGTGTATGATTGAACTGATCATGTCGTCTTACACATAAATAAGGGCAGAATATGGAGCCGAAACGGGCACTAATATGTACTAAATTGGTGTTTTATCAATTTAGTAAATATCATTGGCTACACCAATTTTTCGCTAAGTTATAAAATATATTCATCGACTAGTGGTTTTGTGTAGTTTTAGTATCATCTCAGTTTAAAGGTCTTCGTTTAAAAATCTGATTATACGTAAATATGTTTTAAATAAATTTAAACCTTTATAAAAATACGATTTGTTTTAAACATCAACAACAAAACTGTTAAAAGATATTTACGTAACAGCCCCTCGAGAATATATATATATATATATATATTAGTTGCTTTAACAGGACAAATCCAAGCTCTTTAAATGGATTGAACTGGTTTAATGTCATAATTTGAGTTGATCACGACTCAAAAGCTCAATAAGTTCCTTTATTTTATAACGGCACATTTCTTCAAAAGAGTAAAATAATAAAATATTATCACGGTCACGGCTTTGGAAACATTATTTCGGAAAATAGTTTATAGGGATTGTTCAAGCTAAGATATTGAGCTTATCGACATAAGCAGAAGTTACGGTTCTTAGTTTAACGATGTATTTCCAGTTAAAGAAGTTAATGTTTGTAGTCCTGGAGGACTTAACCCTCCGTTGTAGAACGCGTCAGGCGCTAGGCGCCGCGCTGCGCCTGACGTCAATAACTCGTTGGTTACTTAACCTGAGTTCTATTTACAAATTCTGAGACGACTTAGCCAGCCTGAAATTAATATAAAATTTTATAGCTATAAATAACAATGTATGTGCCTGATTTTATTTTATTGGGCCTCATGATGATCGTTGTGCCCGTTTGAAACCAATTTTCTTGTATCGTTTATTATGTACACTTGCCGTATTGTACATATAATATAGAACCGAACTGTCCCAGGAAGCGTTGAGAAAACCTCAAGTCCGAGACAGTCATGACCGATACTGAATGAAAGGTCTTGGTGGGCCTTGGAAAATTGGAGGGAAAATATTAGTTTATCGACCCCCACCTAAGGCCATAATAAATAGAAGTTCAAGTTAAAACATACTTTTAAATATTTTAATTTCATCAACTGAGTGATTTGTTTCTAAATATAAAACCAAAATCAGGTGAACAAGTTGGGAAAAGCTAGAATAAATAAACATATTTTGAAATGTTGCAAAATTATTTTAATTATTCCCACCTTAGCTTTGTAGTATTATTTGGGAATAAAGGAACAACTTTTAACCCTGAAATATATTAGTATGTGACTGACGATGCACCTTGATAGAGGATCGAAATGTATAACTTTGTATTAATTAATGTGTTTTTAGTTTTTGGTAATGCCAATCAAGATTAGTTCTGAAATATGACGCTTGATTTTAGGAACACTATAATTTTGTTTGGAGTAGCGAATTGTGCGTAACTTTTACTGAGAGGTAAAACAAGAACGTAACATTTCCCATTTGTAAATATAGGGGACTAACAATACATTTGCTTATGAATAAAAACCATATTATTACATTGAAAAGCAATTAAAGTAACAGTAAGTGCTAAAGTAAAAACACAAAAAAATATTTATTTTGGAAACAGGAGAGTACTAAATGTAGTTAATTGATTGATTGGGTTTTGACATATTGCGAAACATTTTGCATTCAGACTTTAAGTGACAATCGGATTGACGCCCAGACAATCCAGTACTTAAAACTGATTAAAATAATACCTGGAAATAACTTGATAACTTATACTTAACGGATATTATTACTTATAAAATAACTTTGAATATTACTTACTTGATCCTTTTGAACGGTCAAAACATTTCTCCCCAGTTATTAGAAAGTAAACATTTGAACAATAAAAAAAAAAAAACTGCAATTAAGTAAACCTGTTTTATTTCAGACATTTTGTATGCTAAATTTACATCATGATGTTAATATCGATATTAAAAATGTGCCCCTTATTTATTTTGGGAATAATAATACTGTTTCAGTAAAATAATACAGATAAAAAAAGGACAATTGATGAGTAAACTGGTCAAGTAAGTAAGAAGACAATTTTCATCCGAAGTAGTTAAACTGATTTTAATGGATTCTACTGCTTACGTGCAATATCGTACTGTTAAATAAAACGGAATACAACTAATAAATTGAAATCATCTATTTAAATAAAATTTTAGTTGCCTGTACGATTATAATCCTTGTCATTTTATAAGCCTTCTCTACACAGAGCAAACAAGTTTGTTGAGAATAAAACAGTATAACAATTGTGAAAAGTTTGTACAATTTTGTTATACAAACAAAATAATTTTGTTCTAACAAACAATCTATAGTTCTACAAAAACATCAAACACTGTTTGCCACACATCACAACGTTCGTTAAAACACTAGAAAACTGATAAAGCAAACATTTGCTTAGTGTGGACAAGGCTTTAAAATGTTTAATTACTTTACCCTTTTATGCGTTAAAGAAAGCGAAATCGTGTTAACAAAATATCTGTATACTAAGTTCACAGTTCAGATCTAAAAAAATCTTCTTGGGAAATCAGCTTTACTGAATCTGGTCAAACCTTTTCCATTGTCATTTGAAGCCATGTGAAGGTGTTAGGTTTCTGAAAGCCTTTGACCATCACTAACACAAAGTGCCCAGAGTATTATTTTTCTCAATGCACTCAATCAGTCTATTATGTTTCACCACCGAATGCTCCCGCAAAGAACGGGCCACGAGTTAGTAATTACTTTAATAACCTATCTATTTATTGAATGAGTAATTAAGTATTAAACTTTGGTTCATGTGTTATTTGAAAGCCCTTTTGACGTCTAGCTAGATGTGTCTTTTAAGTGCAAGAGCCCACAAGTTATTAGGAAGTACCGTTTTGGCCGATTCAAGTAACACTGAGAAGCCTCTGTTGCTATTTCACGAACGTATACCCGTAACTCTCTATATAAAGAGTATACAGAGTTTTGTTGCTGGCCTGTATATAAAAAGAAACGGGTGCGCATACACATAATTGGTATTTATTGAAAAGTCACGGCTTGCAGATATATGCCTTTTGAAGGTCCCACACCTTTTTATTGCCTTTTGCACCCATAGAGAATCATTAAAGTACCAGTGTCCATTGTTATGAAAATCTTCATTGCGGCTGTTTATTTATTTACTTTTTTTAGGCTTAATAATCTCAACTGAACTAAACATTTTATTTAGTTTCAGGTTTCTTTATATTATACCATGTTGGGATTCAGAAGTCTTCAACATTTGTATCAACCATAAGTTTTATTTTAGGTTTACGTACTCATCTTGTAAGAATAACTTAATTGATAGTAAACTTGAATTATAAACAATTAACAATCCCATCAAATAAGCTGCTCTTTGATTTAACTGTATTTTTTTAAACAAGAATGTTCTCCTACTTAATAAAATTCTAAACACTGACTGATAGACAACGCAAATCCTACACCGGTGGGTCTATAAGCATGACATGTTGTACAAGAGTTCCTTATATAATGTAGGTGAGCACTAAGAAATGATTTTTCATCACACTATACAGAAAGATATACTACATCAAAATATTAACTACATCTCTCGGGGGAAACCCGGGTACTAAGGCTTGTGTACAATAATTTTAAAATATCAGTTCATGCATGATCTTCGTCCAGCATTGTGAAATATGTTTCTGCAAGAATAGGGCTGGTATTGTTAACAAAGTAGACAGTATTGTTGTTTCTCATAACACGTTCAGGACGTACAATAGCAGCATTGTGTGGAGACCAGTCGCATGTGAGGACATCCCTTGTTGGGGTAGCTCGGTTCTCCCGACCCTTCACAACGGAGCAACATGTCACTCGAAACTTCCATCCAACTACAGCCTCCTTACCGTCAGGGTTATTTAATTTACTTTGATATATACATTACATTGGTTTAATTAAGAAATCCGTTCTGAATTGATGTAGCTAGTATCTGAAGAGAAATAACTAGTGACTGGTGATTTTATTCAGGGACTAAGTGATAAATAGCTAGCGATCAGTGATAAACTGCTGTTAAAATGCAACTAGTGATAAATAACCATGAAAGCCTGATCTAAGTTTAAAGTGTAACAAACACGAAACACGATCTCGCTAGATAGTTGTAATTAAGAATTGTACTAATGAGTATACACTAACGTACTCGGAATATGAAATTATTGTATTGTTTTATAAACTGTTTATATATTTAGCTGAAATTCTGTGCAAAATATACTCGTTTCATTATAAACATATTTCATTTGCGTAAAAGTGGTTTAAAGTAAAAAAAGTTAAAGTTTAAAGTTTAAAAGTGGTAAAAGTGGTTTGTGTAAAAGTGGCGTAATAGAGTATAAAAACTCAAAATCAGTTAAAAACATACAATTATTCCAATTTTTATTCAAATCTGAAAATATTGAATTTTTTGGCTGTTCTGAGACTCCTGGTTCTATTTACCTGCTATGCTGGGAATACAATTTTGTGCATTATAAGGTTAGGAGAAGGTCCAGACAGGCTTTAAAGTAGGCGTGAGGTTGTTGGGGATGATAAAAGTACACCAAAAAATGAATAACAGTCTTTTCTAATGTAAAACCCCCATAAGACAACGTTTGGTCAATACACACATACTTTAATAACTCGATAAATATATATGGTAGAATGACGAGAGAGGGCTTAAAAGTTTCGCCTCACTAATTCCCATCTTTTTACATTCGTTAATTTCACATCCGGGGCTTTTCTGACCCTTTTTGGGCCCAAAAACCCGAATTTTGAAATATTAATCCCCAAAAAAGGGGTTTAGAGTTTTCCGATTGTTTTGCCCAACGAACTTGTCTAACTAATTAAAGAAAGGAACGTCCCTACCAAATTTGAAGTAAATCGGACAAAAAATGCGACCGCTAGAGTGCAAACATACATATATACATATATACATATATATATAAAATTGTGAACGAATCCCCAAAACGTGTTCAGGGGTCACGTGAGGAACTTCTATGGTGGTCCCGGACTTATTTTTCACCGTGCGGGTCATGCTAATAGTTCACTTTCCATAGGAAATTCACTAATAATAGTTACATTTATAGTCAATGATAAGACATAGTCCTACTCCTGATAAAAATATTCTTTATGCTCCGCCACAACAGCCTGAGTTTTCCCGTGTGAACCAACAAACAGCAACTACTGAACCGAATCAGCTGAAATTTGGTAGAAAAATAGATAATACACCAGAATCAAACATATAGACTTCCCCCATTCCAAAAATTCCCCGGTACGCCGTCTCAGTCATTCACAGTAATGTTAAATATCATGTGCCTAGTTCTGGAATGATGAGCTGTTATTCGTTTGGAAGATGGGCACATGAGAGGCAAACATAGACCTACTCTCATATTGAAAATGCGTTTGGGCTCCGTCCTATTAACATTCAAAGTCTATATATTGAACATTATCAGCGAAGGCCTAATGGACTAATGATTTTATTTTAGTTTCCATGGCAGGCCTAAAAATTATTCTATCCAAGAATCAGTGGAAACTAACTCAACGGGGATCAAGTAATATCAAGCGAACGAAGGCTTAAAAGTACGAACGAAGTATCTCGCGAGCTTATAAAATCGCGAGCTCATAAAATGTCCCCAAAAAAGAGCTTGTCAGAGAACGGTGGTCAAAACATATTAATGGAAAGGAAACTATTTATTATTATGTACTATTATTATGAAAGCCAGAAAACATAAATCTGCTTTAGTCAAAAAATAAATAATATAATGATAAAATGGTCAATAAATTAAATGAGGGAGGCAGAACAATATGTTAATAATATAATCAGGTAGCTAGTTTAAGAGTTATGTCCTAACCACTTATTTGACTTTTTAAGTGCAAGGTTTTTATTCAATAAATTATTCTGGACCTGAGAGGCTTTAAAAAGCTTTTAGTTAACCATTCACTTAATTAGATTCAGGAGGTCCGAATACATTATATATTCTATCACTACGTAGGGACTCGATTCAATTCTTTGTCATTTGTGTACATTTGTGATTGAGTTTATTCGTCTTTAACACCTCCTTGAAATTACAAGCAAATATAATAAAATCAAAATTAGAATTAGAAACAGATAGAAGAAACACAACTAAGCTGATGTTATAGCTACCGTCTGATTTAACTTAATTATTTATTTATTAAATTTATTTCGTCGTTGTCGATATAATATGTTAAACAATATCACTTTTATCGTAATCCATTAAAATATTTGGAAATGCATTGTTATATTAATTTTCTATTAATGGCCAAACGTTTCTAAACTGATTCCAATTAAAACATTGTCAACATTTAACGTTGACATATTTTACATCAGACATAATGCAAATTATAGTAACTAGTTTTTCCTAACAGCTTCATTTTTTTATCCGATTTCAGTTTTATACTAAAATCAAATCACACAGCAGATCAAATTACAATATTTAAAAATATGTTTTAACTCGACAATTTTATTTAATTTATGACCCAATATTTCATCACCAGATTTCTTTCCTAGACCTTTAATTCAAGAATGGGTTTTTCCAAGGTCTTACAGTTTTCCCACGAAGTTCCTGGAACGGCTTGGCTTTGTATATCGGCTAGATTATCCCAAATGCTTCGCTTGTTCATCTGATTTTAGTTTTTAAGTCAAATAATGTATCCATCAATTTTAATTAATTGATCAGGCTTCTAGTTTTCTTCAATGTTTATTGTACGATTTGGCTTCATATATAGGTACAGACAGAACTTAGTTGGAAGTCATGCATTTTATACATGAAATTCCAAGCTTTTTTACTCAATAATAACAAAACCAAACAAATGAATAAACAACTTCTAATATATTCACAGTCCTAATACATTGAGAGAATACAGATAAAAACAGGCGGTCACCGTCTCCCTAGACGTGATCACTTTGCCTTTCATTGATTGGATAAACGCTGAAACTGAGTTCCAGGTTGGAACAATAGCACTGATCACTGACTCAACGTTCCAGCTCCAAGCTGTGTAGTCTGTAGGTCTGCTTAGGGAGTGAGGAGTGGGGGTCATGAAAAAACTGATACAATTGAAAATTCGTCAGATTAAAGCAAAATCAGTTATGTAATATACCCAGGTAAATATCTCGTTTAATGCCATCTACCAAAAAGCGTCGACGTTTTAAATTGCCTTTCAAATTTAAAAAGTAAACGAAATAAACAAAGTTTAACCACCTAACTCATAACCATTCCATTAATAGTGTAAAGTAGAAATAGAAGTACAATAAACTCTATGCCACCTCAATTATTCTAAACGGTCAGGATCTCCACCAACCATGGCATATCACGTCCATTCAGTAAAGAGGTTTTTAAAAATATCCCTAACCAAGAATAAATTTCGTTGTTCCTGTCACCTTATAATATTCATTAGATCTAATTATTCTTATTGAAAATCCCCTTCTCCCTAAGATGCATGTTTCTTTTGCATAACGCTTTCAATAAAATGACTTGATAACAAGACAGAAAACATTTTTCACTAACAGTACTAAAATGACACTGTAATTTTTATACAGTCATATTGATAACACTAAAACCATTATAATCGTTTAATTTATAGGATAACAATAAAAGAAGTGTTATGTAGTTTCAGTCACGGCATCAAATAGTCAGTAACAAATGGTTAGAGGCACTCAACCTCTGAAAAGAGGCGACAGGCTCATGTGAACCATAATAAGACGTTTAAAAGTAGAGAAGTTATTTTAAAGATATCTAAATCATATAGCGGGACTTATATTTTAAATTTAGTTATTTGTAATAGAAGAAAATATTAATAGAAAATACAAAAAAGCTGTTTTAGTTGATACAAAGTTACTGAAACTGAAGAATACAAAATGCTCCGTTAGATTGAAATTCGTATGGTAGACTTTAAAAAGTTGTGAAAATTGTTATGAATTTATTAGGAACCCCGTAATAGTAATTTACTAGGACATCTGATCGTCTCCACACGTACTAAACTTGCTTTACAAATCTAGATATAATTAACAGGCAAACCTTTAAAAATGTGAAAAAGTGGACATTTTTGAATTTACAAAAATATTAATAAGACCTTCTTTTCCTAATTACCATCATCTGAGATATTCTTTAAGGAATGGAGATAGAACACTGAAAGTATATTTTGTGGAATATAAGATCCTAAGTGAACTTATTTTCAAGGTAGTTCATTATTAATGTGGATACTTGAGAAAATCGATTACCTGCACTTTTGATGGAGATAATTCTGGAATTGAAAGGTAATTTATACATTCGAACCCCGATTTTGATTGTTTTACACAAAATCGTTGTTCACGAGCTTTCCAGAGTTGTCATGGCCTAAAATAGCACGTTCATAAAAACGGACGACACGTAAAGCTTTTACCGTAATCCAAAAATACAAAAGTTAATTGGATATTATTCTGTAATCCCCAAGTAATTGACAATGGTTTGGAACTGACATAACTTTCTTATAAAAGTAACAAAAAAGGGATTTAACCTAAATATGCCTTATTCAGTAGGTTATATCGGTAAAGGGATATAACCTACTTTACCGAGAAACGTTTATTAAGTCCTACCTACCTACCAACGTGGTATTCATCCACATCGTACATTTTAGCGAATTTCCCCTATAGGGAAGAAGCTATTACCGTAGTTGGCATGGTAAGACCTAGGCCCGGGACCATGATAACTTTTCGTTTTGAGGTTCCCAGACCCCAAAAACACCATTCGTTCGAAACTGTATATATATATATATATGTGTGTGTGTGTCTGTGGGTGCGATAAATCTCGTAAAAATAATCCGATTTTGACGAAATTTGGTATAAGCGTGTAAAGCAGCATTTATGACTTTAAGGTCGAAAACCAGACAGATCGGACTATCCGAAGGGGTATTTTGGGGGGGTTTTGTATCCCAAAAATGGGTTTTTTGAGTTTTCTACATATTATTTTTAAAAAAGTCAAATTTTAGTTTCTTTCATTGGAATAAGCTTAAAAAGACGCACAATTTGGTGTTTTGACCATTGCTCTACGTCAAATGGTTACAGAGATATTGAAAGTGCTAAACACAGTACGTTGTCCAATGCTATTCTTATGGTGAATAAGAAAAAAATTATAGCTCGGATAATTTATGAACGTATTCTAACAAAAATTGGTATATGGTTTTATCTGGATGTGGTCTATTGTTATTTTCACAAAAAAACCGATTTTTACCAATAATTCCCGTAGCAGCAAACCTGCGTCCTCAGCCCCAATGTTATTGTTATAGAGAATAATTCAAATTTGATATATCGCTTATTTTTTAATATATTTTTATGAAACTTGGTATGCGGCTTTATGTGGTATTAAGACTTATATTTTGCATTGGAAATTCGCTGAGTACGCAGGTTTGCTGCGACGGGGGTATTGTTAGTTTATTTTCATAATTTAACCAGGCACGGTAGTAATATTTACCCCGTGCGTTTCTTTGTGAAACCGATTGAGTTTACCCAACTGTGCCAGTAAAAACAATACATCATACACATCAATTCGGTATTTTGAATTTTAGTAAAGTAAAAGTAACTCCTTGTGAGTATTCAAATTAGAATACTCGATAATTTAACCTACTTACGTACTTTGAATCATATTAAAATTGGAATTAAATTAATTATGAAAACCTGGGTAAATATTTAATACAATTGCTTTATTTTTAATTTAATTTGTAATAAAAAATTTTTCAATGCCATAATATTTGAAAAAAAAATATATATATATATATATTAAGGCTTTGGTCACTGCGTAAATTGTAAATTAAATTTTTGCAAATGGGAAAAAATAAGCAAGTTAAGTGTGAGGTATAACCCCACTGTTGAAAGAGTTGTTTATTCAAAGAAATTGGGAATTGGGCCAATTACAATCACCATATTTGGCTTTAAATGGAATTATTTTGAATCACTTTAAAACAAAAAGATCAAAGTCTACTATATTTAACTAATCCTTAAATAGTTAATAAGGAGGTCCTAAGTAGGACATAGAAACTCTACTATTATTTTTTGGTGGAACAAAGGTCCTTTTTTATCCGAGCGCATTGAATTTCTCTTGCCTGTTTCCCATGTGATTTCTGCAACCGGGTGCTTGAAGACAAACTGGCAAAAGAGAAAAGGATTTTAGTTTCTCTTCTATGTGTTGTGCCCAACTAATCCTTCATCCGTTTTTAATCAGTCATGAACGATTTTTGGCTTGAAGGTTTTTGTAAATAGATTGTTAAGTGAATTTGTAAGGATTTTTCCGACTTGGATTCCAATCCAGATATATGTCTTATAACACAATATGTCCTTTAATAGAGATCGCACAGAGTCACTTCCCCCAAATTAGATATTACTTCAAAATAGTTTAAAAACCAGGTCCTTTATTACGAAACAGTATACTACATCTGTTGTTTAATGATTATTAGTAAGGATTTTTCATTTCATTTTTATAATTTTGTATTTTGAATACCTTTAGGTGGAGTGGTCAAAATATTATTTTATAGTGTCTTACTCACCTTTCACGGCTTTAAAAATGATCACACTTCACATGTGGAAGTTTACAAATGTTATTGAAAAGGCCAACACCTTATATAAGGTGCCTATGTTTGTCTTTGTTAGCGTAACATTCTGATAAATTTAGTTTAAAAAACCCTTTAAAATAATTGGTAAGGAATTAAAGTACATATTGTACATTCACATTATCATTGTGATTTTAAATTACATTGAGTAGTAATTTTAAATTACACTATATTGTACAAGCCGGTGACCCGTTCTCCGCATATTGATCTAGAACCAGGTGCTTTGAAAATGTTACGTTGTAATCAGCTGAATATTAATTTTGGAACTTTGAAATCCAATCGGGGGTAGTCCTGAAAGTTATAAGTTTTTCAGTCCCCAAAAGGCACGTAGAGAGTAAGAACCTTTGACTACTATAATACCAAGCATGTGTGCAAGTTAATAACTTAAAAGCCTCAAACCATCGAACAAAAATCAATAAATCACGTGGAACGTGTCCAGAAAAGGAAGGAATGAGGCGTTACAGTTAGGTACTGATCAAATGTGCATTCCAGGGCTGGGATTCGAACCCACGACAGGGTTCCGGAGTCCACGCCTTGACTACTAGGCTAACGACTAGAAGATACATTTTATATACAAATTAATATACACGTAGTACTGTAATATATCTCTAATTTGTTACTGTCCAAGTGTTGTATTTAATATCCGACGAAATAAAGTCGAACACGAATAACACCTGTGGCTCTCAGATATGATATATTCCTGAAACCGTCGACATGAACGAGCGGAGTAGCAGCGGACAACAAATTAAAGCTTTATCCACTTCAGCTGTTGCTGAGTCACGTGACACTTCGTGGAAGGTGTTTTAATTGGAAACTTGAACGGTCTGAGCGTTGGTATGTCATTACAAGGAAACCGTAGGTGGTGGTAAACCTGCGGTTTTGACGAGTTTATGTCTGTCCTTTTGCAGGCTACGTAGGATTCAGAATTGATTTAATAAAACGTTTTAAATACAGTGAATCCTGCAACAAAATACAACTAACTTATTGGAGGGTCAAGTGTTTGACAGGATCCTAGCTGTATTAAACAACCTTCTGCTGAATAACTGATTACAAGGGTGGATCCTGTGGTCAGTTTTTTTTTTGTTGGTGGGGAGTTCACCAAGAGTTACCCGAATCAGAGCAATGCGCATAGCAGATTAGCACCCTTATGTGTAGCACCCTAACTGTGTATAACCTATGCAGGTGCTTTGTTTACTCCTAAACAATCAAGTCTATCGGATGGGCTTCCCTTACTGGAAATTATCATGAACAAACTAGATTCTGGTAGACTTATGTCTGCGTGAAAAAATAGTGTTAAAATTCGAAATACAATACAACATCACAAATTACAAAGTATAATTATATCAGAGTTCAAAATATGACTATTAGTATTTGTTTTGGCCTCCTTGAAACCAGACAAATAACCAGATAGACGTCACCCTGAAGACATAATTTTTGGGTTCAGGAAGCATCGTAACAAATACTTCCTCCAATAACGCAATTTCAAAAAATGGTTACAAAAACATTTTCTAATGTAAAATGTAGACGGATACAAAATAAAAAGCAAAGTATGTATGCATTTTCAAAAATATCAGAATAGACGTTGAAAGAACCATTTTTTTTTGGCAGATAGATTTATAACGGGAAGAACGCAATCACCAACTTCGGTATCCCGACTTAGGCTTGAATGTCTCCTGAAACTTGTAAGCCACTGTATATCGGAGTATTGAGTAAGTTGTGAGCGATGTTAGCCACCCACATAGTTTGACCAAGTTAAAGAGCACACAAGAAAGAAGGGATACAGCATGTGATAAATCCAGCATCAAAGATTAAAATAGGAAATAATCTAATATGGTGCAATCTGTGCCTATACTTACTATAATAAACTAATATTATATTTATTGATACTCATATAGTAGTTGTCATCACTAGGAGCAAAAGTGGCTCTTTTGCTCCAAATGATAAACAACGTTTTTTTTATCATAATGCGGAATTAGACTTTTAATCGTTGAAAACTTTAACTATAAAGTTGTATATTTGAGGTTATGTTTACAAAGTAAGTAATACACAGTGATTACATTTCTGTTATTTAAAAACAATACTTTTTATAACGTGTAGTAAGGAACGCTTCTATCATGCATAGATAAAGCAAACATCTGTCTTTTTACGACCTAGGACTTAAAAAAGATCACAGCTTATTTCATAGGTCCTAGGACAATAAAGTGACGTTTTGCGTACTATTTAGAGAACAAACAACAGGTGAATTTCGTGCAGAATGATAAAAATGTTTTTCATATTACAAAACAACCATGTGGGTTAAAAATCTACGTTCGTTACGGTGAATAAAGCTTTTCTCGTGAAAATAAATTTCTTCCAAGATAAACTTTCAAAAAATGTTTCCATCAGAGTTTCTTATTAACATGATTTTTTGGTAAAAACCAAAAAATCATCACATTTTCAAGAAATAATAAAATAAATAAAATTTTGTATTTGCTAACTTAAAACATGGACTTTTTCTGTTATCAGGAGTGTCAGTTTAATATATCAGTATACATAAGAATAACGCCACGTAATACCTTCTGGCTATAATTAGTTACGGAGCAGTTCCACCTCATTAAAAAAAGAAACAGGGATTTGTGTGAACAACGTATTGCCATTTCCGGTCCTCAAAACGTCTAATAAACGTATTTGCTTGACTAAAGTAACTTGATTCAGTAAGACTACCAAATAGTTCTTCATGTTATAAATTGTTTCAGTTTAATAGTAAGGAAAAACAAATGTTTTAATATGATTGTTTCGTCGAAAACGAATACATTTTGAGAAAATATACCACTGGACTAACATTTGTTTTCCAAATCAGTTCATCCCTGATAATACATTTTTCTTACAAAAATAAAAAATATTAGATATTAAAAAATAAAAAAATATTTGACAGAAACTTGAATTACCGATAGTTAAAGGTAGAAAGATAATAAAATGTAATAGTCTCATCCGCTTAGTTGCATTTTAAATCAGGATTCAAAAAGCACTTGAATTATGCAATGAACTGAATTAAACAGCAGATTCAGTAGGTTTGACAACATTTGTTGTTTCAATTCACCACAGTGAATCAACCTAACAACTAGAATTGCCCATGCGCAGCTTGCGCATTCAAATGTCTGTTGTGGGATAGTTGATCCTCGCTGTAAGATGGTGCCACCAGTATTTTGAAAAATAAATTAGCATCACCCATTAAGTAGTAATTTTTATGATTTTGAATTGTTTATTTTTCGTATATAGCAGTGAAAGTATCTTCAAAATGATGGTTCAATTATTAGTTTTGATGGAGTATTAAGGGAGATATGGCGTACCGAATAAAAAACAACATTGATAAACAATACATAAAATCATGTAAAGTTAAAATTAACTTTTATAGAAAGTATATGAGTTGCACGAAGTATGACGGATATGGTTTTAATTTTCTGCTTTGCGGTGCCTACTGATGTACTGATGGACTCGGCTTCGGTTCACGGTATTTCAGAACAGCTCAGTGTTGTGACAATATGCACTGCTAATCATTTTAAGACTATGAATTTACAATGCTGCCTCACATATGTCAACACTTTTTTAATGTACTTTCATCTTTACATCCCCCACAGATAAAGAAACCAACAAATATTAATTGATTCAAATGGTATTTTGTGAATGTGACGAAACCGAGGATGATTCGATGGAGAAAGAGTGTAACGGTTAAGTCTATTGCCTTGTGCGGTTCCAATCACTATACAAGCCTTTTCATTGATTGGATAAACTCTAAACAGAGTTCCAGGTTGTGACAATACAGGTCGTTGACCTCTCTTTCCAACTGCCAGCTCCTCTGGTAAACAACTAACAAGTAGGTGAAACAACTAAAAATGAAAAAGTATTCAAAACCAAATTATGTTATGTGTTTATAGTTTTTAAATATACTTCAATAAACTTTATCATAGACCTTATTTTTCCACTAACTGTCACTTTTTCCACCTGTCAATTAAAAAACGCATGTTTCTCTTTTTTTATAGGATTTAAAGTAAGTTAGCTTTTATAATAGCAAACTATTGAACTTTGGTTTTAGCGAATTTCCCCTTAGGGAAGAAGCTATTACCGTAGGTGGCATGGTAAGACTTAAGCCTGATAAATGATAAATTTTTGTTTTGAGGTCCCCAGATGCCAAAAACTCTATTCGTTCAAATTAATATATATATATTATAGCGCTGACTAGCAGGCTATAATTTTTCTTGAGGTAAAGAAGCGGTAATTAAAAAAATTAAAGAACTGAATAAACTCTTCTTGTATTTATTTAAATAAATAAAATAAAATAAAGATTTTCCTTCTCAAATAAAACAGTTCAAATTTCAAAATAAAACTAAACTTGGTTTTGCTTATCACTTCTGTCTTTCAAAATAAAAGATTAACTGTTCGATCCTTTTTTAATATTACTGGACTTTAATTATAAATCTTCCTTTAGTTCTTTAAAAGTCTGGCTTTAAGCATGTCTTCAACCCAAGTATAAAAGAAAAAGTTGAATCCAAGAAAGAAACGCTTCGAACCCTGAAAAAGAAATAATTGTTTTACAGACTGTTCCCCTTTTTTGAAAAACAACAAATGAGAAATTGGAGCAATTATTTAAATTGAAACTCTGAATTTTAAAACAACTTTGTACCTTACAATCTGAAGAGATTCACGTTTCGCTGGGCGACGTACGACACATACACAAGACCAATGGTCAACGTAAAATGCCGTAGCCTCCCAGCGATCGTGAATATATATATTGGCTAAGAAAGTTCTCGAACCCGGGGACACCGGCCGTCACGTGACCCAGCTCCAGTCCATTCCAGCCAAGCAAGGATTTAAATGATTGTCTCCAACTCTTTCTGACAAACCCGAACAAGAAAATCGCGATCTTGCCTTGACTTGCAAAACCAAGTAGCACCAGCAATTCTTATTTGCAATTGTCAAACATTATTTCTTTTAATATATAACAAATAGTATATTTAATTATATACATAGCGCTTCAATTACAATTGGGACGCTATAATATATATATATATATCTATATATATATATATATCTATATATATATATCTATATATATATATATAGATATATATATATGTGTGTGTGTGTGTGTGTGTGTGTGTGTGTGTGTGTGTGTGTGTGTTTGTGTGTGTGTGTGTCCATTACCGCGATAACTCTTGAAAGAAGCGCCCGATTTTGATGAAATTTGGTACAAATGTGGAGAGTAACATTTATGACTTTAAGTTTGAAAACCAGATCGATCGTTCTATGGGAAGGGGGTTTTATGGGGATTTAAAATTTTCCAAAAATCAGTTTTTTGAACTTTTTACCCTAAATTTTTAAAAACACTAGATTTTGGTTATAGCCATTTTATAGAGCATAAAAAATAAACAATTTAGTATTTTGAATTATTAAGCTAGGTTTAGTGGTTGTGAATAAAAGTAAAAAAATGTGTCCATTAAATTTCCCATGTTAATCTTATGGGAATACGGTTTTTAGATTTTCCTCAGATAATTTCACTAAAAACTCCACATTTCTTTCTATCAATCAGTTTAGCTCTAAAAAACAATCATTTTGGTGTTTTAATTGTTGTTTTACGTCCAACCGTTGCAGTGATATTCAAAGTGCTTAACACAGTACATTGTCCAATGTTATCCTTATGGAGAATAAATCAAATGTTATATTTTGATTATTTATGTATGTATATTGATGAAACTTGGTATATGGCTTCAAATAGTTGTGGTATATTGATATTAGCATGAAAAAAATGTTTTTGTTGATTTTTCCCGGTAGCAGCAAACCTGCATACTCGGCCCCTATGTCATTCATATGGAGAATAAGTAAAGTTTTATATCTCCCTTAGTTATGAACCTAAATTAATAAAACTTGGTATGTAGCTTAACCTGGTTGAGTTATATTGATAATTGTAAAAAAATACATTTATTATCTTCCTTGTTGCAGCAAACCTGCGTACTCAATTATAATGTTATTCTTATGGTGAATGAATAAAATGCTATATATCACTTATTAATGAATGTATTTTTGTGAAACTTTGTAAGTGGCTCTAGGTAGTAGTGATACCCATATAAATGCATTGGAAATTCGCTGAGTACGCAGGTTTGCTGCGACGGTGGTATCTTGGTATATTTTATTTTATAAATCTTCACCAATATCTGCATTGGATACATTACAGAGGAATTACCTACATACACTGGTTTTCAAAGGGAAATCCCCCTCTTTTCCCCCAGGGTTAGGTGGAAACCTACTCCGGATGTCCTCTATTGGCTAATATTAGCTTAACCTAAATTACAAGTTTTATGGAAATTGATCTGGAAATTATCATAGGAAATTTATTGATTCTCCATACAAATTACGCAAGACAAAAGTGCTGGGCTTATCGTTAGTTGAAAATTTAAATATTGCTGCAGCTATTAGTCATAGAATATACAAATTTATGCTCAATATGCAAATTTATTTCGTTCTTCGCTATTACATATTATGTATGTTTGTTATTTAGCTATTAAATAAGTAAATTTGTTAAATGTTGATAGTCAAATTTAAAGAATTGAGTTTTTTCTAAGCTTTAAGCGCTGTATGTCCCCCGTAAATGCGGGCGGTGTAGTTTAGTTAGGAACCGTTTCAAACCACATACGTTTATCACAAGTTTGAGACATTTTTGAAAAATATACATTGTTTCGTGTATTTACCGGTTTTTGACATTTCAAAATAAAAATAGAACAAACAGTATCAGAAAACCGACACATACTTTTTATCTTTAGCTCTATACTCTTATGAAACAATAATTTTCATTATAAAGTATATATAATAATAGAGCTTTTCCAGATAAATAAGTATGTTTTGTTGTAGGTTAGGGTGGAAATTTGCAATGGGCAATATAATAAAGGGGAAAGTTAAGTGTAAGATAATTAATAATATCTCTTTCGGTGCTCGTGGCTTCTGTCAGACTGCAGGAATACACGGCCAAACATTGAGTTGTTTGTTATTGAAGAACTAGCGTCAAGTATTGAATTTGTACCTCATAAAAAAAGAAATATCAGATTGTTGGTAAATAATTGGTATAGTAAACCTGTGTCTGTCGAAAAGAACTTCATAATTTTAACCTGTTAAATAATCGCATCCACCCGGCTTACAATTTATTTCTTTAAAGTGTTTTCAAATCAAATCATAATCATAATAAAATAAAATCAAATCCGTTATTGCCACAAAAAAGAATACATAAATTGTCTTGAGTCCAAATAAATCAAAACATTAACATACAAAAATAACTCTTAGTTATACAATAACTATGATAACAAATGTATCATAACACACAAATCATGTATCATGCATCACAAATGTATATTTTTTAACATAGTCATTAACAGAATAATCACATTTTTTCAATAAGAAAATCTTAGTTGTCTTTTAAAACAAAATAAATCTGTTTTAGCTCTAAGGACATGAGGAAGGGCATTAAATAATGACGTGGCATTGTAATAGATGTGCTGCTTGAAAAAAGAAGTTGTACGGTGAGGATTATTTTACATTTGTTTCTAAGATAAAATGTTGACTGTGGAATAAGGAGTTGGAAAATATTATGGTTCTGTTAAATAAACATTAATGTCTGAAAAATGTTTTAACTTTGTTTTTAAGATAACTCTGATCACGGTGTATTTTAAAATTCGTTGATTTAATAACAAGCTTTAGATTTTTTGGAATCATAAATAACGTTTTTTATTAAATAATAAATATTTAAATACTTAATAATACTTATTATTTAAGACAACTATCACTTCAATACTTGCAATAATAGATGTACACGTACGAGGAACTGAATACAACAATAGATGTACACGTACTAGGAACTGAATACAACAATAGAAGTACACGTACTAGGAACTGAATACAACAATAGAAGTACACGTACTAGGATATGAATACAACAATAGATGTACACGTACTAGGAACTGAATACAACAATAGATGTACACGTACTAGGAACTGAATACAACAATGGAAGTACACGTACTAGGAACTGAATATAACAATAGAAGTACACGAACTAGGATATGAATACAACAATAGATGTACACGTACTAGGAACTGAATACAACAATAGATGTACACGTACTAGGAACTGAATACAACAACAGATGTACACGTACTAGGAACTGAATACAACAATAGAAGTACACGTACTAGGATATGAATACAACAATATATGTACACGTACTAGGATATGAATACAACAATAGATGTACACGTACTAGGATATGAATACAACAATAGATGTACACGTACTAGGATATGAATACAACAATAGATGTACACGTACTAGGAACTGAATACAACAATAGATGTACACGTACTAGGATATGAATACAACAATAGATGTACATGTACTAGGATATGAATACAACAATAGATGTACACGTACTAGGATATGAATACAACAATAGATGTACACGTACTAGGAACTGAATACAACAACAGATGTACACGTACTAGGAACTGAATACAACAATAGATGTACACGTACTAGGAACTGAATACAATCTTATTGCTTTTCTTTATTACTTACTTACTTATTATTCTAAACTACTAACTCTTGACTAATTATTTGCTCGGATGTGCTTGGGAAAAGTGGATATAAAAGTGACGCTATCTGGGTCTGAGGGCAATGGTTGCCATGTGCTAAGCCTAGCTCGTCTTTACAAAAATGAGTGTTGCTACCTACAAAATTCACTAGGCTATTTAAATATAGCTCACAAATGATCTTATTTGAGTTGTTAATAAATATATTTATACCTGTAGTCTTTCTTGGTTTATTGTAGTGAGTAGAATGTGTTTTATATTTACTCTGGATCTCAACAAAAGGTAGGTGTACAGTTTCTAGAATATCTTTCACTATTTAAATGAAATACAAAGTTACAGAGGAACAATATATTATTTATTTATCTAGTAATACAATTGTGTTTTGAAAAAAGTTCTCAATTAAAGGGATTTACAAATAATATACAACTCAGGGGAATCAGTTACAATGAGTGGTCTAGGCTAGAAGGTGAATGACAATAATATTTGTAGGCCTAAGACTAAATGTTCATATTTTGGTTCTAAATGGGTTCTTTTACAAATGAGGGCTCTTTTTCTCAGGGGGGAAGTATCGTGCTGACTTGAATAACGTTGAAATTATATTTGAAAGAATATTTAATCCAATTAGGCTTATGTGTTTACAAATTGCAACAATGGGAAATTTTGGTGTTGTCCAAAAGGAGAGTCCAATGGTTTCACTGAATTTACTGATGGTTAAAATACTCAAATTAAATTTAGAAAAGGTAGTTCAATGTAAAAAAATTCTCTTGATGTTAATTTAACTTTCAGAACATTAGACTTGTTCTATTTAAATGTCTGTATTCTTTCAAGTCCCTAAGAGAATACAATGGAAGTAGTTTACCAATCTGCTTACAATGTTCTTCGCTCAATACCAGTATTTGGGGATAAAAACAAATAAAAGGGAATGAATTTAAAGATGGTATTAATTGAGCAGTAAGTCCCTAATAAAATGAGTAATAAGCAATGCAAAACTTAGGCCATACTGGGAGAATTTTAACTAGGAACTGTGTCCTTCACAGATTTTAGGTCTTAACACTATGGCATCTGGAACAAGAAGAAAGATCTAGTAGAGATGAGGTCTGGAAGCATGGTCCATTGTTGAGAAGCACATGGTCACACAATTGTTAACACTGGTCACTGTAATTTAGATTCCTTAAGGACTATTTTTGAAAAGTATATTATATTAAATTTTAATTCTATTGCAATCCTCTCACATAAATTATATCTAAAATATTATTATTAACAACATATTAAATTAAGTGAGTAGGCTATTAGATGTGAATAGGCTATGAATAATTATTGGTGATTAATTAATGAAATACATATTATTTTTACAATTGCATAGATAAATAAACATTAAATACATAGAGGGGAATGGTTTCTGAGGAATGGTGATAATGATGATTATTATTAGGCATAAACATAGGGCAGGTAATACAAATAACATATTTAGGGGAAATTAATTAATTAATACATTGATATGGAAGTTTAAATATAAAATAACACATAATAGGAAAATTATCACTAAATAATGAATGAATGACATGTAATACTATAACAACAATAGAAGTACACGTACTAGGAACTGAATACAACAATAGAAGTACACGTACTAGGATATGAATACAACAATAGATGTACACGTACTAGGAACTGAATACAACAATAGAAGTACACGTACTAGGAACTGAATACAACAATAGAAGTACACGTACTAGGAACTGAATACAACATCAGATGTACACGTAATAGGAACTGAATACAACGATAGTTCTGATGTGCACGTACTAGGAACTGAATACAACGATAGTTCTGATGTGCACGTACTAGGAACTTAATACAACGATAGTTCTGATGTGCACGTACTAGGAACTGAATACAACGATAGTTCTGATGTGCACGTACGAGGAACTTAATACAACGATAGTTCTGATGTGCACGTACTAGGAACTGAATACAACGATAGTTCTGATGTGCACGTACTAGGAACTGAATACAACGATAGTTCTGATGTGCACGTACTAGGAACTGAATACAACGATAGTTCTGATGTGCACGTACTAGGAACTGAATACAACGATAGTTCTGATGTGCACGTACTAGGAACTGAATACAACGATAGTTCTGATGTGCACGTACTAGGAACTGAATACAACGATAGTTCTGATGTGCACGTACTAGGAACTGAATACAACGATAGTTCTGATGTGCACGTACGAGGAACTTAATACAACGATAGTTCTGATGTGCACGTACTAGGAACTGAATACAACGATAGTTCTGATGTGCACGTACTAGGAACTGAATACAACGATAGTTCTGATGTGCACGTACTAGGAACTGAATACAACGATAGTTCTGATGTGCACGTACTAGGAACTGAATACATTTTCATAAAGGTAGTAATTTAGTTTCACTACTGTTCGATATTAATTCTTCGAATGAAGTATACTCCTTTTTATCAGGGCTGGTTCCAGGACGATCTGTACAACAATCGTTTGGACTATAAAGTAAAGACATTTCGAAATAAGATATCTCATAACGTAAATTACATAACATTGTTGACACTATGTGTCATTCACGTTTCCCAGAAGCACAAATAATTAAGAGTAAATATTTTAGCTCTTATTTAAATTATTTTAATACTGTTTACTAATATTTGGTAGTTTATATATAGATTTTGAATGACTAAGAAGTTTGCGTAACATTTGTTAACATATTGGAGCCCTTACAGTATTTGATAATACTTGATTGTTGTGATAAAAAGTTGAAATATAATGCAGTGAAATAATTTAAAATATACTAGTAATTTAGGTACCACTAGAACCATTCTAGTATTTTCGAACATTCAACTACAAAACATCAACACTTTTTAATTAATTATTCGCGCAGTTAATTGAATATAATGAGCTCGATTAATTTGTATGGCACAAACCGTTAAATGGTTTAAATACCCGTACTGTCTAAGTGATCCTAGTATCCTAAAAAGGCTACTGCAATCTCGATCTTCTAATGTAGGTAATTGAGTCTTCATCAGGCGAGGCGTCAAGACTGATTTCGTTCATGTGAACAAGTCAGTTTTTTAAAAACCATTGAAAAACACAACACAAAAACACGGACGAACGGACATTGAAACGATGAAAGTACATAAAACAAGGAACATATTTGGCCAAAACTGGTAAATTAATTGATAGTGCGGCAGCGGCGCGGCGCGTGCGAAGGACTCGTCTAGACTCCGAAGAATTGTATTTAAACCATTTAATTTACTAAAGTGATTCGGTGGTTTAAAAAATGAAGCATAAACTGTAGTGAAAAAAATATTCTCACATGAATGAAAACGTTTTATGTTTATTTTAAAAAGTTCATAAAGATAAAGCTTAATTCAACATTTTAAAATATCTGATGGTCAACCTTGATTCCATCAGACATCAAAGAGCAGGGTTGACACCAACAAATTATTATTTTTCCATTTCTAATACTAGCGTGCCTTTTGACTTCCCATCCCTTATTTCTCTCGGGTATTCTATACCTCTGGGACGAGTTTAAAAACAGATCGAGATGATAAGATTCGACCTGGAGCGCATCGATGCTTTACGGGGAGGTTTTGTTTTAAAAATATAGGGAATTGAAAAATTCAAATTGAAACAATAAATGCAATTTACAAAATATGCTTTTAGTACGAGTGAAGTCCTTGATTGTTAAGAGTTGCATGCTTTACGTATATGGCAAATGATGGAAATGTTTGGTAGCAATAAGTCCTTGATTGTTAAGTCAATGCATTTCTACCACATACAAATTTGTGCGTATAGTGGATGTTATATAATGCAGAACAATTACCAACTTACTAACTATTAAGTACTTAAATGAATTAATAACATATGTCCCTATGATTAAAATTTAGACTTTCCGGGACTAAATGTATATGAGTACCACGATTATATTTGACCGTTTGATGACACTAAATGAAATAGCCCCGTTGCAGCAAACCTGCGTACTCGGCGAATTTCAAATGCATGCATATGTCTCTCAATACCACATAAAGCCTACCAAGTTTCATAAAAATACATAAATAAATAAGTGATCTATAGAATTTGATTTATTCTCCAAAAGGATTAGGGCTGAGTACGCAGGTTTTCTGTATCAAGGAACACAAAAAATGGGATTTATGCAAATTTGCTTATAACTCAAACTCGGAGAAAACACATACCAAGTTTTATTAATTTATGTTCATAATTAAAGGAGGTATAAAACTTCACTTTTTCTCCATAACATTAGGCTGAGTATGCAGGTTTGCTGCTACGGGAAAATCTAAACAATATTTTTTTGTGCAAATATCAATACTAGGTGAAGCCACATACAAAGTTTCATCAATATACATTTGTAAATAATCGGGGTATCAAATTTTATTTTTCTTCATAAGGATAACATTGGACAACGTACTGTGTTTAGCACTTTGAATAACTCTGCAACGGTTGGACGTATAATCACAATTTAAACACCAAAACGATTGTTATGTAGAGCTGGACTGATTGGGAAAAGCAAATGTGAAATTCAAATTAAAATTAACTGAGGAAAAGCCAAAAACCTTTTTCCCCTAAGATTAACATGGGAGATTTTATGAGCAGGTTTTTTGGATTTTCTCCGCAACCACTTAACCTGGGTTAATAATTTAAAATACTATATTATTTGTCTTTTTAAGCTCTATAAAATGGTCAAAACCAAAATTGAGTGTTTTAAAAATTATAGGGGGAAAATGCAAAAAAACTGATTTTTGGAATATTTAAAACCCCCATAAACCCCTTCCCATGGTCCGATTTTTCTGGTTTTCGAACTTAAAGTCAATAATGTCACTTTACACATTTAAGCAAAATTTCATCGAAATCGGATGTTTTTCACTCAAGTTACGGACACATAAATATATATACATATATATACATTTGAACGAATAGTGTTTTTGGCATTTGAGGACCTCAAAACAAAAAGTTATAATGGTCATGGGCTTAAGTATTACCATGAGATCTACGGTAATAGCTTCTTCCCTATTGGGGAAATTCGCTGAAAGGTATTAAAAGAAAATCTATTGGTACAAATCACGTGAAAGTCTTTACACTACGGGAAGGTTTCACCAATTTTATTAGTTAAAGGTGTATCTTTTGTAAATAAGGATCTTAATCACACATTTTCTAAAATAATGTTAAAATGTTGTACAGCCTTTTAACGAATTTTCGGTCCAAAATACTTGTGTGGATTTATTTATCACCATCCGGAGTCCCGTTCTCCGGACGGCATAATGGCCATTTAAAAACACAAATTTATGAATATATCGAAATTTAAAAAACACATCCTTAATACATTTACTTATAAAGTATGGATTTGAACTAAATAAAATTTAGCTGAGATATATAAAAAAAAGTACTAAAAGTTATATGTGTTATTTGATACTATAGTTATACACTTCCTAAATATTATATTTATTTATTTAACTGCAACCTTTATTGTCATGTGCTTACATTTTTACGTGAAATTCTGATGATTTAAAAAGTTTGATTACAAACATTGATTTACTGAAACTGTAAGTGGGCAAATACAAATGTAAATAAGCCGAACATGTCCTAAAACTGATTTTGTAAGTATAATATTGGCTTATTAAACTTAAAGATTAAAAATAGATGATTGATTTATTTTATTCAATTTTCTGATTATTTAAACTCGGGATTTACGTCTTCTCCAGATAATCCATGAATTGATGTATAAAATGATGCGCTTGGATTTATTTTATTTTTTATAATTCCAGCCGTAACATTATTAAACATCGTTGTACACGGTATTTCATTATATTTAATATTTGTCTTGTTCACTGAGCATTTCATTCTTTGCCATCTATCGTTTAAGATCTCAACGATAAATATTATTGACACATAATTATCAGTATAATCAAACCTGTATATTTTATATACAGAATTATCCACCAAGAGTTGCATGCTTTACGTATATGGCAAATGATGGAAATGTTTGGTAGCAATATCAACCGATCTATCATCTTCTGTTATCTTTGCGGGAACCCAGAGATGGTGTAATGAGTTTATAGGATGTTTGCTGCGTCGTCGGTTATTAATTAGCTGCCTACACTGGTAATGGTTTTCTACAAGTATTTTCTTTCTACTCTAGAGGCATTTCGTGTTTTCGTTGCTGGCGGACATCGGTACACACCTCTCAGAGTAATTCAAGATAAAATTAGTTACTTGATATCTTTGTTTCGATAGCTCAAGTAACAAAGTGATAAACTTCTTTGCTGACCAATTATCATCGTACAAAATTGAAACACAAAATAATAAAAAATACATGTTAATATATTGATATACACTTAGTCACTGCCACACCACCTTTTTCAATGTTACTTTTGTACATTTTACTCGTAAAACCTCTTAAATTTACAAACTCTTTACTTAATTCTGAAACTGGTGACACCTTGTCTAGTCTGGAATTGTTCTATTGGATGAGGAAAATTGTAGAAGAGCACTTAAACACAGATGCAGTATCAGACAAAATATTAATAAAACTTGTTTAAATTTAACAAGAAACCCGTTATCTTATCAGTTATAATAAATAAATACATTTTATTAATTTGACAAAATCTTGCATCAGCATTACAACTTATTACTTAAAATTAGATTTATTTGAAATGTTCTCTTCATTGGTTATTCTGATCTTCAAAAAATGCATCCACACTATAGTAACATTTTTCAAGAAGATTAGATTTCAATTTTGATTTGAATTCTCCAGAAGGTGAATTTTTCAAATTTTCAGGGATATTATTCATTAATTTTGTTCCATTGTATATTAATTGTCGTTTGAAAAATGTTGTTCTATGATAATTTATGTGGATAGTATTCTTTTTTCGAATATTTAAATTGCATTTGTTTACATTTACGTTTTGAAAAAAAGATAGATTGTTTCTGAAAAAAATTTAATGTTTCAAATATATAAATTGACCAAAATGTCAATAATTTGTTTTCTTTGAAAATGTTTCGACATGAATCTCTTGGTTTCATATTAAATATAATGCATAGAGCAGCTTTTTGCAGTTTAAAGATATGACATACATTTGAATTTGCCATACCCAAATCTGGATGCCGTATGTAATGTTAGGGATGAATAGTAAACAGAATAGTAACCATTTAAAAGTGCTTGTCTGTTACAAATATGGGATAATCTCCGTAATATAAATAAATTTGTTGATAATTTATTATAAATTTTATCAATTTTCTCCTCAAATTTCAAAATACCCAGAAAGTTAATGGAGTCAACTTTTTCAACATTTTCATGTCGTAGGATTATATTTATATCATTTTGCTGTTTGTTCGGTTTTTTAATTGAAAATTCGACATATTTTGTTTTGGAAAATTTATTTCAAAGGAGTTTTCTTCAAACCATTGTATTATTTCAGATGATTTAATATGCAATTCGACTTCTAAATCTTTCTTATTTTCATTTGAAACAGATAATGTAGTGTCATCTGCAAATAGGTAAATATCTGATGATTCTAAATTTTTAGTTATATTATTAATAATTTCCAAATAGTCAACGTGATTAAGCGTTTGACAATATGCAACGAGGCAGCTTAAAATAATGGTAAACCATTTTGGATATATGGAATGTCCCTAGGTTTTTGTAATTTCAGTTTTTATATTGTGAAAAATAGCGTATATGTTCAGGAACATGTTTTTTCTTCTTTGTTTACCCTCAAAGTATGTAATTTATTGAATTAAACATAACATATATTAAACAAATAAAGCAATTTCCCAGCAGATGCTTCTGTTGAAACTAACAGAAGTTCAATGATCGTCTATTCGATTGGTTAAAGCCTTTAAGACGAAGCCTTTGAGGACCTCGAAATTGTGGGCCTAAAGTAAAATACTAAACCCTCAAAGAACAGATTACTCCTAAACAGAAATATCTTTGATCAGTTTACTTTACGCGTAGAGCACCTTATTTGTCAAACTGTCCTTACGTTACTGCCTGAGTTTTATATTTATCACATGAGCGTGTTAATAACATGTTTGGATAAACTAAACGTAAATAGTGGTTTTAACCGCTGACTTCAACACCTAGTAACCCTAGTAGAACGGAGAGGATTTAAATCGGTCGAAACAAATTTGAATGTGCTGCATTCTGTGGTGAAGATAATGAAATATTACAGCTATTAAACATTTGATTAAAAGCCCAGTCATTTTAGGAGAAAAGTAGTTTGTTCAAATAAATGCATACTAGCAGAGAACTTCGGAATTTTATCTGATATGTCAGTATGCATAATTTGTAATAAACCAAACATTTATAAATAGAGGAACAAGGTTCCCATTTTTTACCAAGCAAATAAAAAGATAACATTAAAATACAAGAAACATATTTTTTAAACATCGTATAAATAAACCAGTCAATAAGCGAATAGATTACGGCAAATTGAACTAGTGATGATGATGGGACGAGACATGAGTATAAACTCGTAGCCCCAAGTCAATATCAGATAAGCTGTTGACAATTTATGTTTCCATTATTCGATCGCGTTCGTTCCACAGGGAATTGGGGCAATTCTCTTGAGCTCTTTAACCGATGGAATAAATACTACATGGCTTATTATGACATCTTTGGTTGAATGTCCCTAAACTATCAACCAAAATAATTTAATGTGTGACTATATGTTAGACGCAACATAAAGCTCATATTCACCCCCGCTTGTATTCTTTCGCCCCTAATTTTGTATAGTAACGTAGAAATTTTGTTACAATACGCTCAAATCTTGAATTAAATTAAAAATAATATGATTTGACGGTCTACGAAAGTATTATTTGATTAAACATTACAAAATTTACATACATTTACATTTAATTTATATAAATTTTTGTTTTTGACTTATGACATGTCCCCATAAATCATCCCCTAAATCAATAAAATTTATATTTCTGAACGTTCACATTAAAAAAATAATTAATTCACTGATAATGTATTTGTATTACCTGTAGATTAGAGACGTTCAACACAAGTATGCTACCAACTATTTTATAATTTAAAGATTTTACAACTTTTTATCAAGATTTTATAACTTAAAGACTGCAGCACATTTTTAATATGTATTCTAGAAATATATGAAAACTCGTTCAAACTAAATAGTAAACGCATTGCAAATTACATTTATACAGACAATACAAAAATAGTAAAACAACATCATTTTACAATTTATCATTATCCTTGAGGTTCTTGGTGACGTCAAATTGAAACATAAAGATTTCGAAGTTTTAAAAATATCTAGTGAAAAACTACATGATAAATGTATGGGCACTTCTCGTAAATTGTACTTTTGTATATTTTCGATAAGTCAATTTTTTTATCATGTTAAACTAAGCACTAATCTAAAACCAGTCATTGAAGTTTTAATATTATTCACATCATAGCTGTTTTTAAATGTTGTAACTTGATTTACAATTTTTAAACAATTCCACCGGGTAAAATAAGAAGAAAAATATTAAATTAAAAATGTAAATCCTTATTTTGTAATACTGTTGTATTACTTTAAAAGACTCCCTTATTTGGTACATGCACAGATACAAGGGGGCAGTACATCCTCGACCTTATCACCTAACCTGTAGGACAGCTAATGACCATGTTAGACCTGTAGAGCAGCGCCCTCCTTGCTGTCCCATTGAATCCTGTATTACAAAGCCTATTCTGGTCAACAGCATCGTCTAACCATGCTTCCTACTGTTTACTGTTGCAGACTAATTTTAACTTGCTGATTAATTACTAATGGATACTATTGTTAACAAAATTGTAGAATGAGATGTATGGAATTCATGTTTTACAGTAGGTATTGTTAATTGTTGTTTGGTCTTAGAATTGATAACGATTTACTGGATTATCTCATTATCGTAATTACTAGATGTATTAAACAAATTAAATAACAAAATAATCTATTTGAAGAGACACTGTTTCCTAGGACAAAGAAATCATTATTTGTGAAATCTGTGTCAAGGTCCTAAAAGTTTAAATTTTTCTTTTTACACTTTTGGGTGGAAGAGGTTAAAACGTCCGTCTTTAAGGCTTTATTTACAATTTTAAACACTTTAAGGAACGCCTTACTTTTGTTTGAACGAAATAGGGGCAGTAATAGAGATAGTTTGTTTTTATTTCTGGTCGAAAAGTTAAAACAAATTTCTTTTTTCGAGTATTTTGAGGCAATACTTTTAATTTAAGCCATCTTAAATCATACTGCGATTTACCAAACGTCATGGCGAATTATCATTAATAATTTCTCTTACAGAATTAGTAACACAGATTAATTATGTAAAGGTAAATTTTTGTTAATATCGTAACATTTAAACTACCTGATATCCTGCTTTTTATTTGTTGAAGTCATACATTGATCTGGCACAGCGAGGTGGATGTAATTGTATTTTAACACGTTTTTATTAGCTCGCTTTCTTGTCTGTTCGGTAAAAATGTTGCAATCGATTTTAAACTAACTTCCCGATGAGCTAGAGACTTGAAACTTGAAATTTATCTCAGAAACGGATGAAAATGCAATACTAAATTATTTTCTTGCAATAAAATTAAATTTATTTAAGTTTTAACTCACAATAACCGAAATGTAAACATAAACAAACATCTCAATGTGAACACAGAACATCTGATTAAACGATAAACAAATATTTACTTTGGTTATGTATTAACATATGTCAATTTGAGACATGATTGTATGGAAAGAAAATCAAATAAACTTTAAATTTCCCACATGTCATCTGATATAGACGATTAAAATCTATGAAAAATGTTTACATATAAAAGACTAAAAAGTAGAAAATAACTTATTAAATAAATAACTTTTTAAAATACCAAGTTTTTAAAACGGACTAAAAAGTATAAACTAATTTATCCTATCCCCATATAGATTTCCTTGAATATTTTTGATTATCAATATTTAGTAGCTATGAAAATACTTGTAAGATTTAAAACAAAAACCGTGGAGCGCATGCAACGTGAGGGAGTAGCTGTCGGTAGGAGAACAACAGCTTCACAAGAGTATATCAGTCCCTATCATTTTCAGCCATAATTCCTAATTGAGATCAAAAGAGCTCATAATTCAATACCGGTAGTTGAAGATAACCATAGCTATTAATTGCACCCACATTTTTCGTTTTACATCTTACAAGTATTTTCATAGCTACTAAATATTCACAATCAAAAATGTTCAAGACAATAAATAGGAAGGGATAAATTAATTTATACTTTTTAGTCCGTTTTAAAAACGTGGTATTTTAAAAAGTTTTTTTATTTAATAAATTATTTAGAGTTTAACAATCATCCAATTGCGTACACGGCAACAGTTATCATCTGAGTGGCCCAACCCTCTAGGCAAACATGATGCTTGTTGAGTTTCAACATCTCGTTATGACAATTATAAAGTCATAAAACTATTCTCAGAAGTCAAATCATGTCATGGAATACTGTGTCTTGCTGCCAACATAATGAAATACGTATTTTTACAAATTAGTTAATGACATACGTATTGGAAATTATTCAGACGCATGGTTAACGATATATTATAAAAAATAATTTATTCTACAAAATCACAGTAGGTATGTCGGCTATTATATATGACATGCATTGAAATCACTATTTCACTATTTGAGACGCCTATGTTCTGCGTAATGTTAGGCGAATATGAATGTTTGAAAATACCGTTTGTAGCCTTATTTTATATATACTTATATTTTTTTTATATACTAAGACTGACTGATTCTGAATTCATTACTTACACAATCACCAAGGGTAGCTGGATCCAGTTTCGAAACTTGACAAAATTTATCGATTTTAGCGAACCTCAGATTGTGAGGGTACCATTACGGTACCCAGCCGTAACCCACTGTCACTTTCCTACTTGAGTCCACAGACGACGAAGTTTACCAACTATGCTGTAAAACAATTGTGTGACACATTGCCAACAAAAGAACAACGAGAAATGTTTTGATAGCTATTGATACCTTGAGCCACTCTACTTATAGAGTTAAATAATATAGAGTTTAAAAAATCACCTCTACTTTTTTTCTGAAATACATTGGATGAAAACGAAAAAGTTATTAGGTTGAAAAATGATTAGTAATTGTTGTTATCGTTTCGCCACTTTGATGTCCTCTGGACATGAACATCTTGATGTCCCGCGAGACATCCTCACGCTGATGCTCAGATTTAGTTTTAAACCTGTACTTAGTTGATCAAATCAAAATTATTTTTAAATAACATTTTGTGATTTAAATTGGAAGAAATAAGACGTGGTTTAAACACTATCAACAAACCAGTTTGATTAGTTAAATGAAATCTATGAGAAATTAAAAAAAAATTATCTTATTTGTGTGTATGGGGGAGGTGGAAAATGAATGCATGCATACGAGGTGGCCAACCTGTAGTTTGGGACTACGAATCTTGCTACTAACTGCCGCAGTTTACCCACTAAAATCTCCTCTGCTAAAGAGAACACAAAAGTGTTCACTAACCTGGGACCTGTTTATCACGTGGCTTGAGGACTTTTGTACGCCCTTAGGGCTCTCTCTTTTCTGGCCGACAAAATCACGTTAACACCTAACCCCACGCAGTCTCAGTTGACCTCACCCTCCATCATGTGTGGTAACTCTCTGAATTTGTATGTTGAATATTAAATTGTATAATTAATTATTTCAAAACTGTTTATACTATTAAGGTAAACAAGTATTGTGGATTGCCTTTGTTATATTAGATTTTGTATACAAATAAAAAATATACGCTACAACCACTCAACATTCTACTACATTACGTTTGTTAAGGTACAATTTATACGCCCTGCAACATTGTCAAAGCAGTTAAAACGTCAAATAAATAAACAAACACACACTACACTAAGACAAAACACGAAAAACATTGACAATGTTGTAGTTACAACGAAACATGTCAGCGTAAGAATTTATTCTCTTCATTGGATTATTGACGTAGGTAAATTAACTTAGTCGTGATTATATATTCCAGGGGACGCTAGAATGGAGTTTACAATTCATAGTTACAGTAAACCAGGCGTTAAGACATTTTACTTTACACATAGGGTCTACTGTTACAATAGAAACCTTGAAACCTCAATCGTCTGCAACCTCAAACGAGACTACAATCGTTGCAACATTGGTCAACATTGGATATTTCAAAGGTAAATGTGCCAAGACTAATTGCGTTTCGAACTACAGATACAGAAATAGGCTTGTGTGTTCTCTAGTTGGATAAGCGAGTTATTATTGATCTTCCAGCGAAACAGCCCAATCATCCCAGTAGCTTTTGTGTAATTAAGCGACAAACCAAAGTGATTTTAGCTTTATTGTGTTAGTAACATAAGCTAAATACGAGTACAAAAGAAGACATACATAAATTAGATGTGGGAAATAAATACTGTAGATAAGTAAATTAGTAATATATTAATTAAATTAGGTAAGGAAATGAAAATTAACTACACAACTACTGGATGAACATATTTGAGGATTTTTACAAAATAGGCTAAATCAATAAACTGATTGTTTACATTAATGTACACCACTTACATAACAGACAAGCTGATCAGAAATAGTAGTGATGGGAACAATATAACTGATTTTTAAGAAGTATTGTTGTAAAAAAACGTATTAAGTGCCAATTTACCAATTACCAATTTATTAAGTATTGGTAAGTGTAAAAGCGAATAACAGAAATCATGAATTAAATTCGTATAACACAAAAGGTGCGGACAATATTCATATTATAAAGCATAATCAAAGGCGACAAGCATTGGCAAGCCTAATCTTTGGTCCAAAACTATGGAATAAGTTACCAAAAACCTCAAAGAATTACATGTTAACAAATTTAAAATTCAATTAAAACAGTTTCAGATAGACCATCCCCTATATATAATAAAGAAGTTCTTTAATATAAATGGTGTTCATTGGACTGGCTGCTGTTGGTTGTCTGCAGTTTTAAAATGTTTATCTTGACTATGTGGATTGTTCAAACTCTAGTATTACATTTTGTATAGGTTTAAGAACGACGAATTTGAGAATACTAATGTACTATTGTATAATGAATTGTATCTTTGCTGATAATAAAGATCTTGTATATTTTATTCAATGTATACCTTTCCAACGAAGAATTATGTACATTTTATTGTGCTATTTTACTAAAAAAATCCTTAAACTATGATATAGAAATATTTTCTCTTAGAAGTACAAACCTATAAGTAAAAACACTACTGATTCTTTGACAACATTTTAAATCTCCCATCATGCGTAAACTAGTATGTTATTTTAAAATTTCCGCTATGCTTATTAACAGCTGACAAGTAGATATAACAGCTAGTAAGTAGATTATAAGTAGATGTAAATTATCACACGACTCATTACTTTTTTCCATTTCCAACAAATACCATTTATTACTATTCTGTGCATGTCAGCAGTAATGAATAGACGTTTGAATGAAACGGGTCATTGGAGTTAAAAGCAGAGACGTGTAAATTTCACCAGTTTGATTCGCTTACCTACAGAAAATGATTGGAGCTAAACCTAACCATCCTTGATTCGCTGTTTTGAAATATGTATAAATTACTGACAGCTATTAATGAAGGCTATTTACCCTTATTAATAAAATATCAGCGGTTGCAGATGTTCTATTGCTAATTTTGAACAGTATAAATACAGTTTTAGTTACAATATTAGGTTATAACACATAAAGTTCCCAATTCTAAAGATTTTAAATTAATTAATAAATAATTGAGGAAAAGTAAGTAACTTTTTACTTGGAAATGTAAACTTAAATGGATACAAATGGTGAAAGTACCCTCCTTCCGGTACTTTCTAACAATCCCCCAAACTCGAGCAATATAATCTATTTAAGCCACAGTCTTTAGCATCTCAAAAACAACTTATTGCATAGACAAACTTCCAGGTACTCACTCTTCATGCTTTAAGACACTTTATTCGTAGAAATCGTTACTTAAATCTCGTATTAAATTGTCCTAAAAATATAAATAACCCCATAATAATGTACCCCATCTTCACAAAGCAATAAATACGTTTTTGAAACAAATAAGTAAATTAATTTATTAAAAGTCTCAAACAACAGTACTAGCAATCTAACAAATCCAAGAGACGTAAATAAATTAAGACTATTGTTGTTATATATAAATAAAATGACACAAAAATAAATACAAAAACATCCCAAAGAGATGCTAGATAAAGTTCTTTTCCAATTAGCTTGTAATAAAAACAACCTACCTACTTGAGTGCTATTATTAGGACAAAATAACTATCTGGTGTAAGATGAATAGAAGTTGTTATTTTCTGTTGCGACTTATAATTGTCCGTAAGTTGTTTAGATTGAAACAGAAGTTCATCGGTGACGGAAAACTTTGCTGGCACGAGGACGCCTTTAGTATTTCGATCACTCAAGGAGAGTGACTGTTCTTCTTCTTCTAACTCGCATAGCTTTTTATGAATTTATCTTGTTTCGTTATACAATGTATCGTTGTGCTTCATAAATCATAGTGCTTGTTTAACAAATTTGTTAATCAATTTTTGTTTAAGTCGCAAATTACAATTTGTGAAACATACAAAAATATCAATTAAGATTTCTTTTCTCGGGCAAATATTTTAAGAATAAGGTATGACAGGTTCAACGTATATAAATGTTAAACGGCTGATCTTAAGCAAGCAACAGAACAAACAGAAAGATGTCGTTTAATGTCTGCGTGGGGAGGATTTGTCTTGAGGGGTTCCACCAGGAAGGAGTTTATTGCACAGTTTCATCAAGCAATGTGACACCTTATACCGTATACGATACTTAGTTTCATTTCCCGTTACGACTGACTGACTTATGGTTTTTAATTATTACCTTCTTACGTTCTGAAATGATTGTTATCAGTGTAAAATTTAACGGAAATATTCATACTTTCACGTGTATTCTATGTAACATAAAATACCACTTAGAGTCTAAACAAATAACTTACATATATATTAATATAAATAAATATATAATGTTTATAGGTGGCTTTGATCCTTTTAAGATAGTTTAAAATATAAAGAATCAGAGAATCCGTATCTTGATTTGTCTGAATCTTTACGTTCATTGGGCAGATTTTTAGTTTTTATAGAAGGGTTTTGGCAATTTCAAATCATCATCCGTCATTAAGCTTTCTCATAATTTCTCAAAATTCGAATGTTATTCTTATGAGACAAGATTTCAAAAACCTAAACTATAAACTTATCTAGCAAGGCAGGGTGTTAGCTGCTACAGTATTAGCAAGGCAGTTCTGTTAACATTTACTGGCCAGGGCTGAGATTCGAACCCACGACAGGGCCTCTACTACGAGGCTCCGAAGTCCGTCGCCTTGATAACGACGGGGCGCTAGCGACTCAACTCAGATACACATTTTATTCAGCCCTTCAGTACAAAGTGCGCCACACTCCTACATAATTTCACTAGATAATTCTTGTGCAGAAAACGTACCCTAAGCTTGTTTATAATTACTTGGAATAGTCAATGGGCGGCCTTAGTTACTAATTTTACGGATGCTTAACAGAAATAGATTTAGAAATATATAATCAATAAAAATACACCCCAAACTATAAATCGGCAAAGTAGATAAGATTGAGTAAAGATTTGAAACAACAACAAGACAACTTAAAAGAGAATAACAATTGTTATGATAAAATTAAAATAGTCTATACTATAATCGGGAGTATGTACGATTTGTTTAAATAATTATTTATAAATTCAAAAATATTTAGCTTATTTAGTTATATTAAATATTTAGCTATATTTAGCTTGGATTTGTTGGGCTCCTGCAAATAATAAGGATCCACGCTGTGTTGCCATTTTACCGTAAACAAATATCACTCGAATGTTATTCCGACCAGCTGGTGTGCATTGTGGCAATGCAGCACGTCTACTATTGGCTTGTCTTGATTGACAGTCCTGTAAACCACGCCCTCTGCTGTCAACTCTCTTGCCCACTGGAATAGATAATACGTTAGCATGGTAAACTAACACCGCCTGCTGCAATGCGGACTAAGTGACACGTGTGGACTTTAAAAGTGATGTATCTTCTTACATTACGTGGTGGAGACCTGCAATTTACTTGATCCCAGAGTTAATGCAAGACAGATACATATAAAACAGAAGTCCAATTGTGAATCTTTTGGGTCTCTATATAATAACCACCCAACGAATGTTTCAATTTGGAATTCCTGTTCTGTATTTTATTAATTCCATATACAACCTGTATATTTATTAACATGGTGTTTTTTTGTCACAGATAAGGTTCAAATTATTGCGGATTAAATGTCTTAGAAATGTTAAGAATGCTGCAGTTTGAATAATAATTTAAAAAGGTGATATAAATTACAAAGCAGTCTATAACAATTTCATTATTTTAATATTTAAACATTTGTTCTCTAAACAAAGGAGGAGATTTCATAAAGTGTTTTTCTGCTCTGAGTTAAATTAAGTTTACTTAATTAAGATATTACTATATTGTTAGTTCTTATTTTTTTAAAGATATGAGTATACGATAATATAAATGCAACTTATTTTTATTTTGTTATATACTATCTATATCTATAAAAGGCAAAGCCCAGGCTGACTGACTCACTGACTGACGACTCACTGATCACTAATTCTCCACTTCCCATGTAGGTAGAGAGCTGAAATGTTGTACACTGATTCTTTAGGCATAAAATAGGAAAACGAAATGTTTTTCATCCTGATCTGACCTTAGGGCTCCGCCAGAGACCCCGGCAAAGATCCTATGTATTCCTTATGGACATTCAATTTTGTTTGAGCTGATGAAAATACAAAAACAGCTGATCTTGATTCGTAGTAGTTCCACGGGCTAACCACAGAATGCAGCACACACAACTGTCATAGTTTTTATAAATTATTTGCGGGGCGAAGCCTGCAGGAACAGCTAGTATGATATAAAAACATTAATTACCGAGAAAAACAAAAAAACAACAACAAAGAAGTAAATTACGAAAAAATGAAATGTACCAACCCTCAGTTAAAATCGTCCCAAGAAAAATACAATTTGGAAGAAGTAGGGGCAAGAGGAATGATATCTAAATTTATAGTAGATTTGGTTAAATAAGATATATAAACACGCCCCAAACGCAAAATAACACAAAATGCTTTGATGCTTTGATGTGGTTTCGGGTTTATTTGCTAATTAGGTTTGGGTTTCTGATAAGATACCGGAAATTCGAATTCTAGAAATCGCAATTACAACCCTAAGTATTCAGTTTTTTACTTCACGCAACCTTTTGTATAATAGTTATATTTAAAGTACACATCAATTTATCTACCAATAACTGAAATTAGTTTTATATTAAGCCAAGTTATTGAGTAAGGTGTATTTTTATTGAATAAGCTTAATATTTTTGAATTTATAAATAATTGTTTAAACATATTTTTTAAATTTGTATTAAATTTAACTACCGAATACACTCGGGTCAATATGTCGAGAAACTGTTTATTAATTAATTTAAGACCACTCAGACTTAAAAATGGTTCAAGTAACAGTTACATGGAAATTGTTCTACGTAAAATGTGCTAGGAAATGTGAGTCTTTAGCGTACTGATGAAGGCGACGCACTCCGGAACCATGGCAGGGGCCTGTCGTTGGTAGGAATCGAAGCCTTCGCTAGTAAATTGTATCAGTATTGTTCGTACATGTACAAGTAACGTTTCGCCAAGGGCTTACCTGTGTATGTTCCACGCACATATCTGCAGCCTATGTTATGGGAAAAGTAAAGAAAAAAGAGGCTGCCAAACTTAAAAAAAGATTATTACGAGCAGTTTAAAATGAAAGTATAATGTGGCCTGAAATCAATAAATATTTAGACAATTTTAAACTAGTCAGGGTTATAATTCAGTCCGAAGTGAAAGTTTGTTTGGTTTTGTGGCAGTGTCAGAGGCAGGAGGGACCATGTAGTACGAGGTTCAACGGCGTTTACCCCTTTTCCACCCCACAGGTCGGACACTGGACATGTTTGTTACTGGACACCCGCTACACGATACAGTAGTTGGTGTAGTCACTCTAACCACGCTAATAAAACACTTGTAATATAGGACGGACTCTACAGAAAATAAACTATGTCAATAAAAAGTGATAATTTATCAGTGCCCTGCTATCTTCGCAAACACTTGTTGGTTGTTATTACAGGAAATAACCGCACGTTTGAGACGTTCGTTTAGCCAACCTTGAAGATTAAAACTCGATACTGGCCCTAAAAGATTCCATGTTATTCTTATGAAAGAAATATTTTATTTGGTTTGTGTGACATGTGTTTTATTGCAATTATTTAATAAATTTGAATAAATAGCTGTTTTAAGAAACTTTATTAATTACAGACTATCACTGCAAAGTTGTTGTACTGAATTTCACATTATGTCTGCAAAATATCCGTGAAGAGAACGCTATACCGCCTAGTTTAATTTTAATTTATTAGTTGTTTTTGATAATTATAATTTATATAAGTTCATCCCTTTTACAAATGTAATAAGAAAACTTAGTAAAAAGGTTCAGCCAAACAGTAACTAAATTATGGATGTAAAAATGACCTTGGTACCTTTGGAAGAGTGCTACGAGGGTTCCGAGAGAATAACCCTTGTAATAATTAAATTTATTTAAGTTAAATTTGAAAAACTACTTTGCAAATTGGCTCCTTAATAACAGTCCAAGAGAGATGTTAAGCTAAATCAAGCGAATTAGAATCGTTAGGTCCTTTTGAACGATAGAAAAACAACAAGTATAAATAAAGCAGAACTGAAAATCAAATCACGTTTCAGCTTTCTGGTACGAATTGTATTCCTTTTAGTGGGTAACTAAACTAATTAAAGGTTGATTTGCATTCACCACACTCTGTCCGAGCGTTTCTCTTATTTATCGGACAGGTTTTGTCCGAGTTTGCTCGTGTAATCGGCTCCCTCTTCTGTCCACGTGGCAACCAGGGCGCAGTCTATGGGGTATTCATTCGAAATTGCGTGTTCACCTTTAAGTAATTTGATGTGGACAAAATAATGTTCATGATTGTAACTTAGGGTTTCGGAGTTCCGATGCTGCATCGTATTGGTTTGATTCCAAAATATAGGTTTTCTCGTTTCGATTTTCGGATAATCTAACGAACTGTCCTAATACCAACGCGTCGGTGCTTATAGGCATATAGTAAAATAAAACCAACATGTGTAAAATAATGAACAAACTTATTCGACACATACATACATACTTGCACTTTAAATTCACTTCAGATTTTTAAGATCAACTTTTCAGTACAAAATCTCGGTCAAGCTCGTCATTGGAATGATTTCGGTCACTTAAACAAAATTAAGAACAATTTTTCTTCCATCAGATTAACATTGGGAGCCAATATATTGGTACATTTAACCAGCGTCCGTGCTTAAAAAATAGAGTGACTCAGGTACTTGTAATTGGTCATCCGTGCTTCCTTTGCTGGATCACCGATTTTGTAGTACCACAAAAGTAAGAGTTAAGAGAGAAGCCAAACAACAAATGCTTGTTCGCCTGATTTCAGTTTTAGAGTTGAATAAAATCATATTGCTGATTAAATATCAATATATGATGGTTTAAAAACTCGTTTTAACTTAAAATATGTATCTTATTTATGGCCTTAGGAGGGTTTGCATCCAAAACCTAATATTTTTGGGAGCAGAAGTACGGGTTCTCAACAGTTTCTGGGATGTGTTTTGATACGCAATATGTTAGGGGTTTGTCACGATTTGGTAGGGAGGTTTCCTATTTGATTCAATGTTTTCCAAAATTAGCGTTTTCAATATGTAGGCTTATGTTTTCTCACTAACACGACCTATAAGAAGTTTATAGCAGTTACGTTTATAAACTAATCAAGCTTAAAGCAACAACAGTTATAAGGTATTTTGGAAATTTGAAGGTGAAAACTTAATGCTAGTTTACAAAATATTAACACAGTCAATAAGCAACTAGCCCGGTCTCTAGTATCCGGTGGCAGATAAATTGTCAGGTTTGAATGACAGATGGCGTTGTTACTGACCTCCCTGGAACTGCTGGTTATGAAACAACATATTTATTCTATTAAATCTTGCTAAGAATGTTTCTTAAAAGGTTTAGTCTGAACACCTTTCATTATTGTAAAGATTATCTGTAAATATTACTAGAATTGCCCATGCGCGGCTTTCGCATTGAGTTAACACTGTTTTAAATTGGTTTTGTTACTAAGGGAGATATGGCTTATCGACAAAAACCCTTGATACAAATATATATATATATATATCAAGGATTAAGTTGTAGCCTAACGGGAATCATATGATTTTTAAGTGATATACGAAACGTAAAAAGGCAATGTGGGAAATGAAATGTGGCTACAAAAAAATAGTAACAAACTTCTTGGTTACATACTGTTTTATTAGCATGATCGAGGGTCTTTAGAAACAATTAAAGTGTCTTCCTTTGTATTACTTGCCACGCTCCAGGGAAGTGGTCTATGTAGCTAGCTCAGGGTCGGGTCGGGGTCAGAACACAAGCTATGAAGGGGGCGCCACTTACTCATTTGCTAAGTCGTAGACAGGATCGGAAAATGAGGAAATTATCCTGACAGTAAAGAGTTGTAGTAGCTCGGCTGGTCCCGTCGCTGGTATAGATAACTAGCATGCAAACCCCAGAATGATGCTCGTCACTAACCTTAACTCCCAATGTAATGAATAAGCATGCCTTCCTATATTTGCAAAATATTTACCCATCCTAACTACTCTCACTCAAGTTTGCCCTCTTTGAATTTACAAGACACACTTGATACTGACAAAATTTCAAAGGCATTATGTATACTCTTATATAAAAGGAGAATCCTTTATTCAAAATTCAAGTGTACTCTAAAATGGAGACTATATTTGAATTTAAACCCAAAGATTTGGCCCCAGTAAAGTTTACAAAGAAAATAAACCAAAAAAAAAGTAAAAAACAGTACTAAAATGGACCACTGGGTCTATTCTAAAATAACAAATCCAAATAATTTAAGAGAGAATTTAATTTATCAGTCAAGCTCCTTCTGGTTATCCGAAAATGTAATCAAGAATACAAACAATATAATCAGAAGTTCTTATCTCTTGGTATGGTATTCAGGCCCAGTAACTATTATTGACCTTCCTCTGTCTGAGGAGAAAACTCATAATAACTCGATCTCAATATTCATATCAGAACACCGAATAAAAATTATAAGGCAAAATATGTATTTGTAGTACCCTTAACGAAACAAATATTCAAAATCTTAAACTATCCCAAAATATATTCAACAATGTAACAATAAATGATCAATCGGTGGCCACCGGCTGAAACAAAGAACAACACATATATATCTCTGGACAATATTCAATAAACAACAGATCTTAATTACTACAACTATTGTGCGTGTATTCAAATATGAAGAGTGTTGTGACTCCAGTCACACTCTGGTAACACTGCAGTCTTTCCTTGTCCGTGATGACACCACACACTATGGTTCACCGAGTCCAAACGCTCCAGGTATGGCCCGGTGCACACTCGCGGTTTGCGGCGGTGACGCGGCAGCGGCGCGTTCTTAGATACATGGGAGCAAATTTAGAATTGCAGAGCAGTGCACATCAGTGGTTTGCGGTGGCGGTTTTTACTCTGAAGTGAATTTAAAGTGCAAGTGTGTATGTGTCGAATAAGTTTGTTAATTATTTTACTCATGTTAGTTTTCTTTTACTATACCAATACGCACCGACGCGTCGCCAGCCGCGACGCATTGGTATTAGGACACTTCGTTAGATTATCCAATAAACAATTGTGTCATTTACAATTTATATGTAAAAACAATGATAACTTAATTACTTAATATTTTCATCGTAAAAAAAACAGTCCTGTACTAATTTCCTAACTGTACAGTAGTACTTAAGCAGGACCTTTACCGGTAATTATAAATATAATTAATGAAACAGTCAATCGGTTTTCAGCCAGCCTTAACAATCCGCCTCCGATCTGGCCAGTTGTTCTGTTGTTTATTGGAATACTGCATTGTTTGCTCTTTTAATTAGGGGTTGAAGCCCTTCCCCACCTACGTGACGACCTTTGGACATACCCGGAAATGTTTTTATTCAGTAATTACGTTTGGCTTTCAGTGCTTACAGATGAACTAGTGAATGTTGGACCCTATTTTCTTTAACCAGTGCATTTATTAAATTAAAAGTATTGTGATTAAAATTTCGATATCTGAAGAATATAAGGGTTGCAAATAAATCGAAATAATTTATAAAGTAAATTTCCAAGACCAATAAGTGTAAAATCACCCTTGGATTTTAGCTACATTATAGTAAACGTAAATAATGGTTATCATGAACTTAAAGCTGACCTAAATAAAAGTTTAAACGAATTCGCACGCAGCACGCTGACGTGAGGGAAGTGAATTTCCACATAGAAACTTTTAAAACTCAAAATCAAGTGAAAACATACATTTATTCCAATTTTTATTAAAATCTGAAAACAGTGATTTTTTTTGCTGTTCTGATGCTCCTGGTTTCATTTACCTGCAAAGCTGGGAAAACAAATTTGCGCATTATAATGTTAGGAGAAGGTCCAGACAGTCTTGAAAGTAGCGGTGAGATTACTCGGGATGATAAAAGTACTCTAGCAAAGGTATAACAGGCTTTTCTAGTGTAAAACCCCCATAAGACAAGTACTGTGTTTAGTCTAAACACATTTTCTTTAATAACTCGGTAAATATGTATGCTAGAATGACGAGAGAGGGCTTAAAACTTTCGCCTCACTAATTAACATCTTTTTACATACATTAATTTTACATACGGGGCTTTTCTGACCCTTTTTGGGCTCAAAACCTCGAAATTGTAAAGATTAATCGTCAAAAAAGGGGTTTAGAGTTTTCCGATTGTTTTGCCCAATGAACTTGTCCAACTGATTACAGAAAGGAACATCCCTACCAAATTTGAAGTAAATCGGACAAAAAATGCAACCGCTAGACTGAAAACACACACATATATATATATATATATATATAAAATTTTGAACGACCCCCCCAAAACGTGTTCAGGGGGGCACGTTAGGAACTTCGATGGTGGTCCCGGGCTTAAGTTTCACCGTGCGGGTCATGCTAATAGTTCAATTTCCAAAGGAAATTCACTAACAAGTTGATAGTAATGAAATGGATGATAAATATAAGGCATATCCCTCGACTTCAAACTATTGGATTAGCATCATAATAATGGGCTCAGACAGTTACACACCTGTTACAGTGTACCAAATATGATACTGAATTCATAAAAATCTTCTGACTAATATTATCAGATTTACGACAATACTCATATTGCTATTGATGTTTCAGGTAAACAACAACTGTAGTGGAAAATGTCTGTCGTAAGTACAATTATCAATATTAGTATCATACTCAAATAAATAATATTCTTAGTGCGATGAAACAGTTTTATTTGAACTATCAAAATGAACATACATCTACAAGAAACTTTCAACTCCTGTTAGGGTAAAACACAGTTTACTTAAATGTATTTCCAAGGCCGATATAAAATGACGCAGCCACATATCAAGTTGCAGACAAATACGACACAGTGTAAATGACAAATGTGATCGTTACTGACCCTATGACATCTTTCCATGAGAATTTACGATTATGATTTTTACATCACAGACTTTTTTACCATCGTGGTTTCTGAATTTATGTTATTTGCTCTCATCCATATATGATATGAACGAATTTTGATTAGTAAAGGAAGGTTGCAAAGAAAATATTTGTCATAGTGTTTATTTATAAAGTAGAAATGTAGTTCGAAGTAGATTTGGTAATAATAACTAGCTGTCAAAACTCACTTTCATCTATAGACCAAACCATTGTTGTTATGAAACTTTATACATCCCTTGATTGTAAAAGTCTTCTTTCAATTTATTTGCATTTAATATTAACTTTATTAAATCAAATTTTGTCTCCCTTTTAGAGAATTTCCCCTATAGGGAAGAAGCTATTACCGTAGTCGGCATGGTAAGACCTAGGCCCGGGACCATGATAACTTTTCGTTTTGAGGTTTCCAGTATACCATAATTAATGGTATACTCCCTTAATTATGAACATAAATTAATACAATTTCGTATGTGGCTTTACCTCATCGAGTTATATTAATATTTGTATAAAAACCCATTTTTTGTGTTCCTTGCTTCAGCAAACCTGCATACTCAGCCGCCATGTTTTTCTTATTGAGAATATTTAAAATGTCACAAATCGTTTATTTATGAATGTATATTGATGAAACTTGGTATGTGGCTTTATGTGGTATTAAGATACATATATATGCATTGGAAATTCTCTTAGTACGCAGGTTTGCTGCTACGGGGGTATTATAGTTTGCTAAAACACATACAACATGTAGATTTAAAATTACCAATGATTTAGTTTGTAAAAAATAAACAGAAAACATGCTAAAAAATGGTTGTTTTTATGATAACGGGGCCTGACGACCTACACCAGGAGGTTCTACAAAGAGCGACAATTGAGTTCCATTCTGCTGAGAGGCTAATAGATTTTTCGTCATACTGCTTCAAAAACATCTGTTTTTGACAGATGCGTTGAGATTCAAAAGTTCTTCTTTTAGCGAATTTCCCCTATAGGGAAGAAGCTATTACCGTAGGTCTCATGGTAAGACTTAAGCCCGAGACCATGATAACTTTTCATTTTGAGGTCCCCAGATGCCAAAAACACCATTCGTTCAAATTTTTATATATGTGTATATATACAAGTGTCCGTTACCGCGATAACTCTCGTAAAAAAGGTCCGATCTTAATGAAATTTGGTACAAACGTGTAAAGTACCATTTATTTGAACGAGTTCGAAAACCAGACGAATCGCACCATCCGAAGGGGGGTTTTGGGGGGGTTTTGTACCCCAAAAATGGTTTTTTTGGGGTTTCCACATGTAATTTTTATTAAAATCAAATTTTAATTTTCACCATTGGATTTAGCATATAAAAACAAACAATTTGGTATCTTGATCATTGCTCTACGTCAATTGGTTACTGAGATATTGAAAGTGCTAAACACAGTACGTTGTCTAATGTTATTCTTAAGGAGAAAAAGAAAAATTGTATATCTCGCTTATTTATGAACATAAACTGACGAAATTTGGTATATAGCTTCATCTGGTTGTGGTTTATTGTTGTTTGCACAAAAAAAAATTTTTCACCTATGGTTCCCGTAGCAGCAATCCTAGGTACTCGGTCCCCATGTTACTCTTATGGAAAATAATTAAAGTGTTATATATCGCTTATTTATGAATGTATATGGATGAAACTTGGTATGTGACTTCACTTAGCTGAGTTCTATTGATATTTTGCATAAAACCCCATTATTTTGTGTTCCTTGTTGCAGCAAACCTGCGTACTCATCCCCAATGTTATTCTTATGGAGAATAATTAATATTTTAAATATCGCTTGTTTGTGAATATATTTCTTATGAATCCTGTTAAGTGGCTTAGTGTGTTATGTTATAATTCATTGGAAATTCGCTGAGTATGCAGGTTTGCTGCGACGGGGGTATTTAGTCATTGGATAATAACATATGTTTTGATGATCATTATCGTACTAGGACTAAAAAGATCATTGTTGATGATACTTTTGATTCGAGGTCGTCATAAAACGATTAAAATTCATTCGATTATAAATAATCGAAACATTCATTGTTATTATCGAAACATTCATTGTTGTATTGTTATCTGAAGAACAACCGATTGATTCGAACCATAATGATTGGTTTGAATGATCGACTCAACAACCGATAGATATGAATGAACCGAAGTTATGCATGTGCAACAGCTGATTGTTTCAAGAGACAAGCTGAAAGAAACATTTGAGGTTATGAAGACACAGTACGTAAATTTTACTTTTGTTTTTGTTTAAACCTTAAGTTTTTTGGCAGTATGACGAAAAATATAGTTCGTCACTCGGATTAAAAGTGTCTTTTTAATACTCGCTCATTTCCCAGCCTCGGCTTCGCCTCGGCAGTTAAACTGGAGCTCGTATTAAAAAGATCCACTTTTGATCCTAGTGACGAAATATACTATTACGACTAACATAAAACGTGTGTATGGAATACATAATCATCTGACCAAATAAAACTATCAACTGTCCTGATAAAAATCGATACTCATAGGGCCTGAAGGAATTTCAAACATTTTCTGAATTGAAAAAAATGTCAAAACGGAAATCTTGAAAACATCAATGTGATTTTCTTACGATATACACATTCAAATTTGGAATGGCGGGGTTCCCATGTATTCCAAAATTAAATTTTGAAGTATAGATTACTTTATTTCATAATCATTTCTCAATATAAACAATTATAATTAACGTTCCTACTCGAAATAATTCTTTGTCGTTATATAATTTAAACTCAACCAAGATTAAATTGAAGTTTTTTGTATGTATGTACTAGTTTACTTAACCGCGCAACAGTTAATTACAGTATCACCAACTGAAGAATATGGAAAACCAGATAACCGATACTATATCATCTCTGTTTGAGAAATAACCTAATAACGTTAGCAATAACGTCAGGTATTGTGTTCATAAAAAGGCTACAAAGCATTGTAAGGTTGTAAGGGGGGTTTTATATTTATAATGTAATTACAATCAACACTGCGTGACAACAGCTTCAGGGAGTCCGAGAATAATGACAGCGTTGAGAACAAATTTATACTGGATATGTAATCAAGAGAAAAAAATCAATTACTAAATATTTGTCAAGTTTATGTTACAGTTACAATAGACTATAATTCTGTTCCTACAACGTTAAACAAAAACTGTAAGTAGTTAAATTTGAAAGGATGATTTTTAATTTAAAGGAGCACCACGTAGATATATTGGTATAGTAAAAACTGTCAAAAATAGTTGTTAAGCTGTAAATTAAATAGTATACAAATAGAGAAAATTGTAAACTGTTAGAAACAGATATGTAATATTAATAGTACAGCAGTTTAGCTAACATATTGGGCACTTTATGATAAAAGCACCAAATTTGACACAAAAGGTAGACCGATGTAATATGAACAAAATTTTGGATGTCTAGCCATCGGCCAAACACCCCCTGGCGGCCGTGGCGGCCAATTTCTAAACTTTTCGTATCGTTGCTCTAATCTAAAAATTGTCTTAAGTAGACATAGGCAAATTATACATAATTTTAAAGGTCTAAAATAACATTTTGGCAAAAACAGAATTCACTTAATTTTATATGTTTTAAAATGGCGGCCATTATTTTGTAAAATATTGACAGTTACGGAATACTCTGTATTTTATAAACCATGACTCGTATCTTTTTTCTGATTCGAATTTGTTACTCGTGATAAACTCAGCTTTACTCTGGTACGCTACAAGACAAGTTTTCTTGAAAAAATAACAAATTCAATGAATTCGTTTTTTTTAATGCTTATATGCCTAAAATTCCAAAAACTCTAAAGGTAGCGTATTTCAAAACGCATACCATTGAAAAGGTCTTGTAGAACCTAGCAACTTTCTAATTTACACCAACCTCGTCCCTCTTTCCGTTTTTTTGCAAACAAAAAAAACATTATTTTCCCGTATGAAATGCATGTTAATTTGCATAATAACTTGCAAGTAAATTGTGGCCCCTTCATTTCATGTGTTATGTACAAATACAATTGCTGTGTTACAGAATATTGTTGTGTTCTAAGAAATTGTTGTGGTCTGATGAAGAAATATAAAAGAGCTTTAGTTAAAAGTTTTTGATTTTATTACTGCTCAGATCAGAGGGGTTATTCAAAGTAAATGGATACAATTAACTCTATAACAAAACATATTGCATGGTTAATTGTATGCAATTTATCTCTTTTATTGTATTCTTATACAAGAATTTAGGAGGATAATTACTCGAAAACACATGTACCAGTTGATATAGTTAGTCGATGTATAAAATGTTAAAGACTTGATCAACAAAGATTTAGTGCAATCACCTATTTAACTACAACCTGAGAAATGCGAATGTCCTTTAATAAGAGATATACGAGTACCACATTGATTCGCCACATATATCGCATAATAATTGGAATTCGGTTATGAATTTTTAGTTTTTTGGGTTTCTGAGATTGAAGCACTACATAAAACACTAACTATACAGGATTGTTATATACATTGCTTCCTGTTAAGCCTCGACTTCCGGCAGCTGTCTGCCATGCTGTAATGGACGACAACAGGTGGGCTTTAATCAGCCAAGTTTGGCGATGAACGTGTCACTCGCACAACTGGAGGAGTATAGGTGTCAGCCAGGGAGCAAATTAGGAGACAACTAAAAACAATAATACATTTAGCAAAGTTTGCAATAATTAAAAAAACTTTGGGATTTTTATTTTATTTTAAGGTTTTAAAACCTCTTATGTTCAGATTGTAGGATTCCTCATGTTAATGCTTTTATGAGTTTGTATTTACGAGCATACAAGCATTGAAATATCACGACAATCACGACCAAGCAACGAGATAAACATATTATGTTTAACGTGTAAGGTCATTTTGGTTCATGAGTAACATAGGCTGAAATATAAGGTAATTAGAACATATAGGGAAAAAATTAGCTGTTTTTACATATACCCCTTAAAAAAACGAGATATATATTGTGTTAAAAGGGTTTCTCAAATTTTAATATTTTCAAATGCTGCACATTTTTACGGTAATTAAATCCAACTCAGTTTCTATTCAGTATAGTTAGGACAAGAATATATATTCTCTCGAAATATAAAGGTTTTCTAATTCTTATTTTTCGCACCACTTTCACAAGGATATATCCCTAAGGAATATTAAATGTATTTTATATATTTGTTTACTTGTTGTGTGCCTAAGGTAAAGTAATGATAAAGAAATACAGCCAATTTACAACATAAATTAGGTCGATTACTTAATGATGGCCTGTTTAAATCATGGATGTATATTTTGTTGGGTTTATTCATATATGTACTGCAAATCATGTGGTCAGAAAAGCAAGGTAACAAGTGATATTAAAGGTATTTTGCAGATAATTTGCTTTCTTATTAGCGAAATGTCCCATCATTGTCAATCCACCGAGTGAAGGTTCTGACAGAATATTATATCACTATGTAGGATTTGATAAGAGAAGCAGTCAGTTTTCATTAAGTAAAATATTAAAGTTATTTATACTCCTCTTGACGTAGTAATATCGATATTTCAAAAATAACTTTGTAAGACGACATACTTTTCGTATCGTGGAAGTAAAAATAATGTATCAGTAGTTTTATAGACGCTTTAATAGAGCAATAAACAATTTTTAAAAAAATTCCGCATTAATGCAATGCGGAATGAAAATAGATTTTTGTCATCCCAGGCAATAAACCTTGTATACTCTTCGATAGTATACTTCCGATTTAAACTTTTTCTCGAGTAAAAATCAGTTAGCCCAATTTGATTTTTTAACATAAATAGGTTCAATTGTAATACACACTTCAATTTTCAAAAATATTAAAAATATATACACAAATTTATGTATTTTCTTACAGTAATTTATTTTATAAAACGAAATATTTATGAGCTAAAACGTATGATTTAAAATATATTACACGCCTATTTATCTTACAACTATGCCTGAATGCATCGAAATCTTACCTCAGCACAGTGTGGACATACATGCTTGATTTGTGTTTAATTATACAATGCCTATTGTCCCTGAATGTTCAGTTGGTGTATTGTAGGAGGCACAGTCAAAACTACAACAATGGGGCTTAGAAACGGAACGCGCCAATAGTCCGTTAGAACGCTTGAGGACCGTAGGAGCTTGATGGACAAGTTTGAATAATTAAATAGGTAGGCCTAACTGAAAATAACAAACTTAATATATTTGCGATTATATGAACATGTTAGAATTTTTTAATTAAACTAAAACCCCAAATTTGATAATCTGTCATATATATAATTGATGAAGCATTTACATTTTTTTAAATCCCCTATAGTACTTTTGTCACATTATTCAAAGTATGCTTTTATTTTGCCTGCACCGTTTAGTTTCTATTTTCTTTTCTTTATTCCTTAATTAAATTTGGTAAACATTATTATATTAAAAATAAACATTGTGAATTGTCTTGATATTTTATTAAATAATGACTCCCACACGTAAAAAAGCGACTACTTTCTAATAATTTCTCCATTACAAGTCAAATTCATTTTTATTTAAAAAATCTGCACTGCGAGTAATAAATGATATGAACGGTTAAAATTCTTTAGTAGGGGCGTATTATCGGAAGTTTAATGGATCAATGAAATATTTAGCGACTCGTTGAGTGCATAAATAAAGCAAATTGACTACTGAACACTGAAAATCATTAACTAGTAAACATGGATAAAAGGACCCATCATAAATCTTTGTCATGAGGTGTGCGGTGACATTTCAAGCCCCGAGAGGAGTTTCGTAGCCGAGTAAAATATGCAAAAGATTTATTTACATTAACAATATTGAAGGGAGTGTTTACGCATTAAACAATAAAACAAAATGTAAACTAATATATATATATATATATTTATTTTTTTTATTTGTGTACTGAATTAGAGAGAATACGAGTAGATTAATTACCCGCCGGATTGAAAAGTCTGGAACTTAAATCAAAACTCACAACAATAAACCAAAATTTATAGTTTACAGACAATTAGCTGAAATATCACTCACCCGTGGAGATTACTGGACTGGTTTGAGTTGGCAGCGGCATCACATCAACAAGGGACCAGGGGCCAGCATTGAGGGTCACTAGGTTGAGGGTCACTAGGTTGAGGGTAACTAGGTTGAGGGTCACTAGGTTGAGGGTCACTAGGTTGAGGGTCACTAGGTTGAGGGTCACTAGGTTGAGGGTCACTAGGTTGAGGGTCACTAGGTTGAGGGTAACTAGGTTGAGGGTAACTAGGTTGAGGGTCACTAGGTTGAGGGTCACTAGGTTGAGGGTCACTAGGTTGAGGGTCACTAGGTTGAGGGTCACTAGGTTGAGGGTCACTAGGTTGAGGGTCACTAGGTTGAGGGTCACTAGGTTGAGGGTCACTAGGTTGAAGGTAACTAGGTTGAGGGTCACTAGGTTTCTTGGGATTATCCCTCACTACACTGGGTTCTTGAGAATGCAAACACTCTTGAAAAAAAAAACGCGTATACCGATTAAATTCAAAGCGAAAAGAGTTTGTCAAAATATGACCACTTTACTGCAAACACGAGTTACCCACTGGCTGTAATAAAGAGAGCAAAAAAATCAAAAACGTACAGTAAAAACACGTGAGAGAGAGATTGATAAACAACACCCAAACGGCGAAGTCGGAAAGAGCTAAGAAATGGCACAATGTAATATGTCCGATAGAGAGATATGACACCAAGACGGAAACGCTCTGAACTCGGAGGATCTCGGGAATATTGATCCACAAATTACAGATCATGATTTTGATGGGTTAATCTGCTGACCAAATGGGGTTTCCCATTCATCTGAATTTATCTGAATGCGAACTAAAATGCGTCAGAGACATTTTTAAGGTTTAACATAACAGTGGACAACAGTATTTAGTTTATAATAAATTTTAAATCAAAACCAACCAAGCATGAACGAGGCAATCGCAGTTCAACTGAACGCAGTTTCATGTTATTGACGTTTTGCGTTACGCATTCAAGAGTAGTAAGGTAACTCGAGCCGGCATCGGCATAGGTCAAGTGGCTGCGGCGCGTTGTCAAAGCCACGACTCAACTCCTGCTCGTGATTGTTTTTCATACCACATTACCTATTTTTGCTTTAGGATATTAGGTTCATAAACACGAACAAATTAAATTAGGAAATAATTTCACAAGGCTTGCATTTTTTCCCGAAAATCAGATGCAAACGCAAGACAGGTCTGTGATACTTGTCTGGCCACATTTTAGTTTACCTGCACCACTTCATCACTTTAGAAAATCACGTAAAAATAATTATAATCCCTCACAGATCGCGATTATTGAGTGTAATATGTTTCTGGAGTAACTATATATTAGCCATGTCAATTGTGTTTAACTTGGTTACTATATGTATGTAAGTAACTAAAAATCCCAAAATAAAGTTCAAGCCCTATCAAAAAATCTGTACTGTATGTTTCTGTTTAACATAAATTGTCCCATATGTGCTTTTGGTTAAGATGGTAATTTTTTATACATATTTTAAGTGATAACCATGGACTCTGATGGGTAGCATTTTACTGAATTTTGAAATTAGATAGGACAAAATAGTTACCATTGTAATGTTAATTCCAAGATGGCATTGTAATGTTACAACCGTGTGGGCACAAAATGGCAGCTTATTATTGTTTAGTTCACCACCTTGTAACAATACCCATGGACAAAGAAGACAATGATTACGAAGTCTCAGTGATTAATTAAATATATTGATGTTGCAAATGGCTGAAAAAGTAACTTGTTGATAAATTGGTTGAAACTAATAAATAACGGCTCAGTTAGTGCACAAAACTGACAAAAAATAAATGGTTTTTGTTGAATACGGAAAGTCACTATGTCATAAGAGAAAAACTAAAATTAAAATATTTTATACATCTTATAACAGACTAGATCCGTAAATGCGTTTCAAAAACTAATAAAGCTGACCAATTATGCGTTTATAAATTGAATTGGTCAGACCGCCCAAAATTTTATATCGGAGTCAGACAGGTCTTTTAAGAAAAGGATTTCAGAACATATGCCTAAATCTAAATTGAAGTCACAACAATCTAAGTTTTCTAAATATCCAGCTGAGAACAATTACTGTGTCAACAATTTAGAATCAAATTTGGATGTGCTAAACATATGTAAAAAGTCATCTGTTATTTCCACACTTGAGGAGTTAAAAATCTATAACGCCTTCAAAATTGACCCTAGCAAAGTTCTGAAAGTGAAACTCAAATACAATCCAAACAAATTATTAGACAGCATTTCCTACTTCGAGGACAAAGTGTCATACAAGCTGATTAGAACCATTGATTATACATCCTACGGAATTACGTAGGATGTACAATCAATGTACGAAATCAATGTACGAACTCAAGGTCAGCAAGTTGGAGTGGGTTAATAGGATCCCTCAGTGTCTATTCGGCCAGCAGAACAAGTAATTCATGTTTAAATGTGCACCTGTGTGTGTATGTGCTGTGATTTCATACTTCATTTACAATTTTTAGTTTTTGGAAAATATTTTTATAAAACAGAAGAGTGCCATTTTTACAAGTCCCTGATGATGGAACAAGAGTTCTCAAACATATATATATATATATATATATATGAAGTTTTAACTATATATATATATATATATATATATGAAGTTTATGGAGTTTTAACTGTTTACCAGAGGTACGTAAACCTATAATTCAATTGGCACATAACAAATCTGGAGGCATTAAAACATGAATAAATAAGTCTATTTAATTGGATTCATATAAGTAATTGATGATTATTTAAATTTTTGATCAATGTCACCAAAAGTGACAGGAAAATAATATCATAATTTCGTACCTGATACCTATTATTCCATCCGTGTTCTTTCTCCTCTTCTCACGTAGACATTGGAAAGGTCAAATCAGGCAAATAAGAAAAAACTCATGGCCTAGAAATTGATACACTCTAATCTTTGGGGAAATTTAAATTCTAAACTGATTATTTACAGATTTATACAATCTAAACTGATAATTTCATTTAAATTAACGATATTATATCAAGAAAGGCTCACCAGGTAGGCTTTTTAATTAAAACTTTGTAATTTTTCAATGATTTGATTAGACCGCAATGCTTATTTTGGTTAAGAAACACCATAAATACAGTTTAAATAATATAAAGTAGAAAATGTGTAAATAATAATACCCATCACCATTTAACTTTGCTGTTTAATTTAAATCAAAAACTGTTTTTATTCTCCAAACCCAAGTTTATAAGTTTTTTATATGGAATGGATAACAAATATTGTTTGGTTATAAAGCCAATTAGCATATTATAAATATTTTGAAATCTGTAAATTATGAAGGAAAAATACCCTAACATTATTTTGTGACAATAATTTACTAATACACAAGCAGGAATGGATGCCGATCGTAAACCATTCCGACTGTGGCCGGGCTTGGATTGCCAACTAAGTATTACGAGGTCTATATTAACCCCACCAAACACCATAAAACAAGAATAAAACATAAAAAACATTTAAAAATAAAACATAAAAACATTTAAAAATAAAACATAAAAGAAAAAACATTTAAGAATACAACTTTTTTTGTTTAGTTTGTTTGGTGGTGTTTTTAGGTGCGGGGGCGTTGGTAGCAACGCTGTTGTTGTCTTTGAAAACAGCGTTATCACTAGAAAAATGCGTCTGAACAAACTTTGGTTTTAAATTTGGATTAGCCTGAATCAACCGCCAATAAATGTGTTTACGTACAATTTTACATTATTTTAAAAGTATTTTATGGCGTAGTATTTTTCCCAAAGTTATATTTTAAAATAAATTAAGTAATTAATGTTGGGTTTACATTCTTAATATTTGGAAATGTAATTATTTTGTATTTAAAACTCGCGAAAAGTGGTCTATAAAAGATCTTTAATTTCAGCCTAGAAAGAAAATTTTGATTGTAAAGTTTTGCTTCCAATAAACTTTAGTTTTGGCTCAGAAATACCACAAAACGATTGTAATCGAACGTAATATCCGTTGTTTGATTGGGCCTGAAAAGCTTAGAAACATTGTTGTCAACAAACTCAAAACTTGTCTGCACAGCGATTCTCCATAACTGCGCGTTATTGTTGAGAAAACGCATTATTCTTGCATTAATAATTGTTAAATTTTTGTAAACAATGTAAACATTGTTATTGAACATGCCCAATTGGTTTTTCAACAATTACTGATAAAATTAACTAGCCTATTCGAGTTATTCATGCCAAGTCGAATTATTTAAAATATGTTTATTATTCAATTAGGAACACACATAACTGGATATTTTCTCAATCAAAGTAGCTGTTACCATTAAACTGATAGATATATTAAATCAAATAGAGTTCTTTAAACATATCACAATAGTTAATATATCTTCAATTATATTTTACAACTTTATGCTAACATGTAGTATGTATTGGATACTATTATGATGCAATGCTCACGATTATCTTATAAGGTGTCAAAGATAAATCATATTGCATACATTTTTTGAAATAGATTCTTCAGCTGCCCACTAATATTCTTAATCATTTGTTTTAAGGTTTTATATACTTTATATACAACCCATAATAATACCTTTGTAGTTAAAATTAAATGAATATGCATAATCGTTATTTTTATAAATTGAAAATAATAAAAGTTTATGTTTACTTTAATAATACTCTGTAAAATTAATAAAGTGTATAAATTATAGACTTTCATATGAAATAGATATATGAAACAGACTATTTTCGGCAAATTTTTAAATAAACTCCAGTTTTTACAAAATCATCGCGTTTCTTTGGTAAAACAGCTGTAACGGACCAAACTACTACCTTCCTTGTCTAGTGCCCATAACATCCTCACGTCTCAGGACAACCTTAAAACTGGTCTAAACTAGGTGTACGCTCATTCTTCCCGTAAGAGGATGAACGAAGACTGAATTTTTAAAGATATATTTGAATAGACATGTTGCGTATTGAGCTTTTGTTAACTTACACCTTGTTTTGCCAAACACTTTTAAAATAGGTCAACAAATATCTAGACCATATGCAACATATCTAAATCATTATAAGTACCTGGGTGGCGAGCTTTGCTCGGGGGAAGGCCAGTCAGTTTGTTTAGATGACTCGGAGTAATATTTCACCACTTCCCCCTACTGATTACAAGATTTGTATTATTTGTTGCTTCTACATTTTTAAGGTCCCTCTAGTTGTTATTTATAGCTCAATGCCCCATTGATTTATTTTACTACTCTATATATGTAATCTTAACTCAAATCTCTTAATCTCTGCTCTCAGGAAACCACATGTCAATAATCATAAACAACATGACTATTATTTTGACAGTTCCCTGGTTGATTATGAACAGCTGTTACAATTCTTTTGTTTTGATTTGAAACTCCATAAGCCCAATGTTAATTTTTTAAACTTTTCATTTTAGTTTTTTTTTCATTATTCGATTTTTCCTAGGGATGAGGCCTGTCTAGAACTTATTTTTATCCCAGAAATTAGTTATTTCGAACATTTTAAGGAAATCGTTGGAGCCGTTTTTGAGATCCGTATCGCAAGCAAGCAAGCAAAAGCAAGCAAGCAGGCAAGCAAGCAAACATACAAGCAAAACTTACTCATATTAGAGTATAGGATTAAAAATAATTAAACCTGTTTATGTGGGGGGGGGGGATGAGTGACGGGGAGAGGATGAGTTGGAGAGGTTTCGGGGCATAAATAAAAATGCTACTGATTACTAGAATGGTAACGGCCTCCTGATATGCGTTTTTACTCCACATTAAACGGGGAGAGGATGAGGTGGAGAGGTTTAAGCCATAAAAAAACGCTACTGACTACTGGAATGGTTTCGCCCCTCTGTAGATATCTGTTTTAACTCTGCATTTAAAATATTATGTATTGGGAAGGGTGGGGGAGGGGTGGGAATGAGAGGGAGGGAAATGAGCGCACTAGAACCCACCAGATATTAAACTAAATTATTAAATTTTTTAGTCGAATTTCGACCATTGGGCGGTTTCTAGTTTAGCAACATTGCACCACAAAAGCTTCCAATAGCTATCACTTAGGCGCTTCAATCAATGCTAAAGCTTCTTTAAATAGAATTAGATGAGTACACTCTGTCATCCCGTAAGTGTATGAGCTCAGCTGTCTTTACGAAAAAATGTTTAAAATCAGCAATACCTCATGAGAACTCAATTGTTGTTTCGACTTTACAGTGTATTTCACACAATTTTACAAAGATCTTGAAGAACAGTGAGGTCTGAAATTATTAAGTCAGTCACCAAGCAGAATCAGAGTATTTACTCGCCCCCTTGGTCTCAAGTGGGGGGGACACGCCCCAAAAATAGATGCAAAATTTAGAGAGGACAATGAGGTCTGTCAGTCCAGGTAATATTGAAATAGTTATTTGAATTTTTGTATTACTGGGGGGCTACGCCCCCCAGACCCCCCATTGTTATTGTAGCTTTATTTTGTTTTTCAAAATTATTTAAATACGCAACTTGAAGAAAAATAAGGTTTAAATTGCTTTTGAAATTCTTCAAGCAACACACAGTAAGTATAACTGCTCCACCCATCGGATGGGCCACAGCACCCAGATCTGACCATTTTGTAGTACTTTTAAAATAATGTTAAAATATAAACATATAAATCATTTGGAGGGCAATGACTTCCAGAGTCTGTCAGTCATTCAGGTCAGATAAATCAGTCAGGCCAAGAACTATTGATTTAGTTTTTTTTTTTACTTTGGTCTCACTACGGGGCTGTGCCCCCCAGGCCTCCCGATTTTATTCTAAGTTGTTTGGAACGCTTAAACATTGAAAAGGATAAAATCACGTTCTTCAAGATTACTTCAAGGATAGTTACTCGTCCTCAGACCCTCTTTCTTATAATTTTAAATATTACAATGTTTTGAATTCTTTTTTCAGAATATTATGGAGAACAACGAGGTCCACATGATCCAATCAGTCAGGATATTTTTTATATTACCGTTGTTATTTGAACTTTGGTCTACTGAAGGGCTATGCCACTGCCTATGTTATTGTAACTTGAAAACATAGTTAAAAAACAAAAAGGCTTGGTAATATTTTTAGATTCAAGCGAATCTAGTTGCTCGAATCGAGCAAAAATCATATTTGGTCATTATCCATCTCATATTTGGTTCTATTAGTTTATATAGTGATGCCCTTCTAGATGTTACCTTGAAGCAGCTGTTTTTGCTTCTGTGCTATGTTTTTTATAGTAATAACAGCTGTTGTTAAATGTTCATAATGACAAGTACAGGGTGTTTATAAAAGAACTCCTTGGTTTAAAAAAATCATAATTAAATAACGGAACTTCAGAAAACCATGCGGTTTTCAAAATTGTGTTCGCTATATTGTTAAGTTTTATAGCGGGGATATTAGGTTGGCATATTAGGTTGACGTGCATACAACTTTTACGTGAAATCAAACCCAATGACAGAATGAAAAGAGTCGAGTTTGCATTCCTAATCCTCAACAACATTGAAGAAAATGAAAATTTTCTGGAAAACGTTATGTTTTCAGATGAAGCAACTTTCCACGTTAGTGGGTCAGTTAATCGACACAACTGTAGGATATGGGGGTCTGAGCCACCACATGAATTTATTGAACATCAACTTGACTCCCCCAAAGTCAATGTTTGGTGCGGACTGATGCACGACCGTATTGTCGGCCCATTCATCTTTACAGAAAGAACAATTAATGGGGACATTTACTGTTATATGCTAGAGCTATACGTCTTCCCTCAGATAGATGATATCGAAAAAGAAAAAGGATTGATTTTCTTCCAGCAAGACGGCGGCCCGCCGCACTACAGCAACCGTGTCTGTGATGCATTAGACTTGCGTTTTCCAAACAGGTGGATCGGACGACGCGGGCCGATCGCATGGCCACCCAGAAGCCCAGATATGACTCCACTAGACTTTTTTCTGTGGGGGCATGTTAAGAACACTGTGTACTCACAGAAAATTCGTGACATTGGACATCTGAGGGAGAGGATCATTGCAGCCATAGCAGCCATAGCAGCCATCACACCCGACATGCTACTGAGTACATGGGAAGAGATCGATTATCGTTTGGACGTGACGAGAGCAACGAATGGAGCACATATTGAAAGGTACTGAATACCAAAAAAACTTAAGAAGGTACTCTTTCATAATATATAAGTATTTAAACTGTTTTTAATGTATAATGCTGTAACATAAACGCTTGAAACCAAGGAGTTCTTTTATAAACACCCTGTATAGTAGTTTCTACTATCGCAGAAAGGGATGCGCTCATGGAAATACCTTTGCGAACAAAATGGTCTACTCACTATATTCTGCGACACCTTGGTAACAACCCATTACCACCCAATAATTCCATTGTTATTGCAGATTGACAATATGTTTCAAATACACATAAATAATGAACTTGGAGAAAAATGAGGTCTAAAAGCGAATCGGTCAGTCATACCAAGCGGATATAGAGAATACTCGTCCCCTCAGTCAAATACGGACTGGGTTCCCCCATACAAAGACATACGCCATTCATGGGACAATCAGCCATTCAGAAAAAGAACTACCGAAGTAGTTAATGGCACCTTCATCTAACTGGGGGGCTGCGCCCCCAACCCCCTCCCCTCGCTATTATTGTTCTTCTATGATATTGTTAAAATGTATATAAATACAGAACTGGAAGAACAACAATCTTGGATTGGTCACTCAAACTAAGTGACTCAGGTTTACAGTCACTCCAGGTTTTATTATAACCCAATGTCCCTTCAGGCAACCATTCTATATGCAATCTTCATTCAATGGTTTTAGTCACTAATCTCAGAAAACAGCAGTTTTTGAGATCATAGTTTCAAGCAAGCAACCAACCAAACAAACAAACCTAACTCATATTAGAGTATACCTACGAGTACGCATTGACTATACGAGTATATTATACTACAGTATTTATAGTCAGTGTTATAGGATATTACCATAGAATAAATAATACAGATAATAATATATTATTTTTTGTTCTATGATATTACCATGTGGTTCCATAAAATCAGATAATAAAACATTTGAATGAGGATTACATGTAGAGTGGTCTTATCCAGAATGAATCAAAGGTACATTATAATAACAACTATTGTGACCTCAAAAATGCTCGTTAGTAGGGTACATGGTGAAAAACTACTCCAAGTCATAAACAGGATTGACCTTTCCCTAGCAAAGCTCAGCCCCAGGTAGTACTTAAACTATATGAGTATAACTTTGAGATTTCGCTGAAAGATTTTGAACAGCTGTTATGACTCTTTTGCTTTTATTTGAATCTCCAAAAGCCCAATGTGAATGTGAATGTGAATCTTTTAATTTTCCATGGTGGCTTTTTACATTATTTGATTTTTTTTGGGGGATGGGACATGTCTAAAACTTATTTTTATCCCAGCTATCAGGTTTTACAACACAAGTAGTTGGAAGGACACATTAATTATTTTCAATAAAATCATTGGAGCCGTTTTTAAGGTCAGAGTTGCAAGCAATCAACCAAGCAAGCGAGCATGCAAACCTTACTCATATTATAGTGTAGGATAGGATTGAGTCAAAATAATTCAGCACTTTTATTGATTGACTATAACATATTCTTACTCTTAGGCACATAGAGTGTACACGAGACAGGGACAATGATTATGGATTCTAGCATGTTTGAAGTTCTGCATACAGACAGCCAGGGCTGAATTTAGGGTCTGTACAGGCCCTGGTCTACACCCTAAAGGCAAGTGCGGGCCCTTACCAGCCCGGCCAACTTTCCTGTTTGATTTATATAATATAACCTACGCTTATATCAGGCTCTACAGATGGCGTTGTGTAATTACTTAAATTTCAAATTGCCAAAATCCGTATTGCTGCCTAGTGTATATTAACGTCGTCATGGCAAGATATTATTAAGTGATTTTCATTATCTAAATACACAAAGTCGGGATTGTATGTTAGTTATTTAGTTTCATCAAACAGCTGTTATAAGGATGATATCTAAACATACTTCAAAAGCATATAAACATATGTTTATTATAGAAATAATAAATCTATTTGAATGGCAACTCATTTTCAATACCGAAGCAAGCTCTATTTAAAAATAGGTGAGTGAGTGAAGCGAACGAGCTCATCCTGGAGGCGAGAGAGTGAAGCGAACGAATTCATGTTGAAAAGAACGAGAATCTTTTACATAAATAAATTCAGTGACATTAGGACAGAAGAACGTCTGTCAGACCAGCTAGTAGTACTCAACCCGAACGCTGACCCTAACTCCCGAACGCTTACCCAAGGATCATCTTTCCTCCATCAATTTAACAAGGCAACTTTTAAAGCCAGTGAGGCGGAGCTCTAAGGTCGGGGTTAAAAAAAATAAGAACAATTTTTTGTATGATTGAAAATTTCCTAAAATTACTAAAAAATGCGTAAATAATAACATAGAAAATTGTCCTCTGCGGTGGAGGTCTATGGTTGAGTAGAGCGGCGTATCAAACGTGGGGACATCTTTTAGGAGATGCTGCTTTAACAAAATAAATCCAACGAATCATACGTTAAAATTAAACGTTGCGAGTGATAATAAAGGCAGAGCCCTGAGGTAAGAACAAAGAGGTATCCATAATATTTTGGTACCCAACAACGTAGTATATAGGGGTGGAGCAGTTTTGAGGAGCCGCTTTCGAAATCTTTGGATTTTTTATTTGGTGGTTTATATTAGGTTTCTAATAAAATATAACACCTGATTTTTTAGAAAAATTCGGGTTCAGAAATAACAGGGCTTAAGAGATCCTAAACTTAAGTTTTTTTGCCTTTCTTAGTACCATAAACTTTAAATATTTTTAGCAGGTTTCAACAATTTTAACTCATTGCCATAAAAAGCTCTAAAAGATGAAAAATTAATACTCCAATCCACACACGGTTAAATTAGTATTTCGTTAGTAGGCTATTCGGCTAATGGTTGTGGATAATATTTCAATTTCCATTCAGCAGTAAACTAAGTATATTGTCCGATGTTATTCTTATAAGAAATAAAAAACATATCTCTTGTATACTGATTCATTTTATTAAAACTTGGTGTGTTAGCATTGACCAATAGAGAATATTCGTCCTAGGACAACCTTAAAACTGGTCTATACCAGTTTGGATGCTGACATTGGGTACAGCAAATGAAATTGACATTACATATGAAGTTTTTTGGCTGTCCATTATGACAAACTTCCCTTTCACCTTTGGTCCCTTCACTTGCAGCGGCTCGAGGCGGAAACTCAGGGGTTAGTCCCCAACCTGAGAATGTATGGTCCCTGGCTGTTGTACATGGATACCCCATGCGTTGAGTTGGCCAGTTGGAGGGCAGAGTGAGTCCACCAGTTTGAGCCTGATCTCAGCTGTCACAGGAGCATGGGAGTTGGTACTCTGAAAGGCCAATTTGGCTGCCTGTCCCATCCCACCCTTTCCTTTCCTGCTATATCCTAACCTTCAGGTAACCTGCGCAAAATTCCCGCTTGTAGAAAATGTGCCTATAGCAGCTATGCTGGGGTTTCCTAATCCAGCAACAATGAATAGAGAATATGCGGAATACGTTTCCATCTAACCCTGGAGGGTGAGGTGGAGCAATTAACCTCTTAAAACCACTGTGTGTACCTAGAAAATTAGATTAAACTGATTGCGTTTATTTGGTCACAGGTCCTAGCTATGGCCATCAGGCCTGGTCACGCTTTTTTACGACTCGGCCAATGACTTTAATATATTTTTGGCACCGGATGGTTTTTGACGAGTTTTAAATATATCACCTGAGGGAAAAGTTGCCAATTAGACCTATTAATTTCCAGCTCCAAAATCAGGGGGTTAAACATACAGAAATATACTTACTTGTTTTAAACCAATTTAATGTAGTAAAAGGTATTCAATGATTTTTTTATATAACAGTATCTTATAAAATTCATACCTTAAATTTAAAAATGTTTACATCATTAATACATGTTAGTTTGAATTTAAATACACAAGCTACTGAAATCGCAGCACGAGAGGTTTAAAATCAAAATCCAACATCTACATTAATGCCAATTTTTCAGGAGGGCAATCTGTCTACAATCTGTCGTAATTAGTTGAACAATGTAGGCGGTTGGGATTACGGAGTTTTGGACATCTTGATTGTTTATGAAAATCAATATTTAACCACAGCAAATGCAAACAAATATAAACTGTAACCAGACTATTTTACTGACCGATAGATTACAAAACTTTAATCCCATGTCATTAGGTGACAGGGGGCTTATTTGGTACATTACATGTAATAAAGATAGTTTGCACGTATGATCGTTTAGTATCAAGAAATTTGTTCACAATGTGAAGAAACTACTATAGGTCTACAACACTCTTGATTATCAATCACAGTCAGTCGTGTTACGGAGTTATACTGTCCCAGTAATTCAAAAATTCCAAAACCTATTGTATTAATTTATTATCACTAGTCCAAACACTTAGCTTTTACATCGAAGTTTTCCAGTTAAAAATAAACTGATAATAAATCTAAATAGATACAAGCATTGTTTTAAACACGAAAAACACCATTAATTTACATAACACGAACATTTTAAACTATTTCAAAATAACAAAAATTGATGGAACAAAACATAACCAACTCCATAGTTGAAATTTGTTTACATTTGAGTGATTATAAACACATATGCAGTGTTTCCACTCTACGGTAAAAATATCCCACGCACTGATACAAAAAATCCCACTTTATCCCAGACTCTCCCTTATAGTATCCCTCGTCATATCCCACACTTTCCCACTGATTTGTTAAACATTGCAACACAATTAATGTTAAATATTATATGATTATTGAATAATGTATTAGTAAAATATTTATACCGTTAGATAGAGCTTATTTAGATCTACTAATTACCTATAGGTATTTTACATTTTAGTACCTCAAAGGATTTTGAGCAATGCGACATAGGCTAAATGATACGGTGAATTAACTAAATTAAATAATTTATTTACGTGAGAGGTACTAATATTTTCACGGTAGTACTAAAGAGTACGACATAGGTACTAAATAATGACAAATAGTTTGCTTGTTAATTCAAACATGGCTCGGCCAGCGACATTGACATGATTCAGCGTTCGTTTTGTGACGTTTATAAAATCATAAAAGGTGCGGACAGCGAGGTTAAAAAATGGGAAACCCCGCAACTGCCAGTACGGCGAGAAAATCCACTAGAAGTGCTACTGCTAAGGTGCTCTGGTCGTAAGTTGTAAGCAAACTAGCAGACGAAATGCCGATTTCCAAAAAATCCCACTTTATCCCACAAGCCCATCTTATTCCACAAGCAGTCAAAATATCCCATATATGGGATAAAAATCCCTCAAGTGAAACACAGATAAATCCCAGCTGACATTTTAAAGACAACCATAGTCAATAGCTTACTACGAAATCCAATTCAACTACTGAATATCAAACATTAAAATTAGTTTTAATAATTATTAATAATCCAAAATAAAATACAAATGCTGTGTTAAAACATCCCTTTCGTATCCCAAATGACTCCTTCAAAATTTCATTAAGAAATGTTTTATAGTTATTTAGTACTTCGATAACACACCCACACACACACCCACACACGGCCACTGAAACTTCTTCATCAATACAGTGATTCACTTCGTTCATCAACCAGTGTTGAGGCTGACATTGGGTACAGCAAATTAAGTTGTCATTACATATTACACATTATGTCATTATATTATATGTCATTATTATTATTATATATTATGCATTATAAGTCTCTTGGCTGTCCATTATGACAAACTTCCCTTTCACCTTTGGTCCCTCCACTTGCAGCGGCTGGGGACGGAAACTCCGGTTTTGGTCCCCAACCTGAGAATGTGGTTCCTGGCTGATGTACATCAATACCCTGTCAGTTGAGTTGGCCATTTGGAGGGTAGAGCGGGTCCGTCTGTTTGAGCCTGATCACAGCGGTCACAGGAGCACGGGAGCTGGCCCTCTGAAAGGTCAATTTCGCTGTCTGTCCCATCCCACCATTTCCTTTTCTGCTATTTCCTATCCTTTCGGTAACCTCCGCAAAATTCTCGCTTGGGAAGACGTGCCTTGCAGCTATGCTGGGGTTTCCTAATCCAGCCCAAAACGTTATTCAATGTTTATAAAACGTGTCAATGTTATTAGTATAACGTTAATCGTTCATCCATATGTTTAAAGATTTGTTTATAGATGTAAACTTCTTAGCAAAATATCAAGTTTTCAATACTAACTACGTCGTTTTAACTCGCACAACAGTTGTTTAAATTTAAAGAGCCTACAGTAAATTGTAGGCAGTTGCTACCTTCGTGAAGACCTCATATTACAACAACTCGCTGAGTTCGCATCAGATTACCAGCCTACTGAGTTTACAGTAACAAGACTCTTCCATGTTAATTGCTTCGAGAACTACAAAGATTGTTCTCAAAGATTAACACCTTCAATATAAATTTATTTCGTATTGTAAATCCGTATTCATATTTAGTAATCTTGTATTTTCATTATTTTTAGTAATTTTAATAAGTACAGTTTAAATATAACTAAAGTTCAGTAAAAACTATTACGGATATTTATTGATTATTTATTTTGTGTTCTAATGAATAACGTGTTAAAGTTTCACAATTTACTTTATATTTATAGTCAGTGGTTTTACTGTAGAACTTGTTCAATGGTAACAAAAAATACCAAACAAAAAATGCATTAAAAAATTCCTTTATATTGATTGGTTAAACGAACGTTGAATTGTCCAGGCTGTAAAGGATTTTTAAATTGTATGGATCTTTCTTTCTTTATAAAGCAGAAAATATATGATGTAGGTTTGACATTTTGTTAATTACTTTTGAAATATTTTAATTTATTGTTGAATAAGTGTAAGTATTTTCCAGATTATGACATGAAACGTTGTTCAATCTTATGGAACATAAGTAACTGTTGTGTAGTCCAGAAGGAACTGAATGAAAATACTCCACACTGCAACAGATTTCACGTACTCCTTATCATAAAAATAGCTAATCTAGTTGGAGATAATTCAAATTTTTTAATGTATTCATACTTTATATGCTTCTCTTCCTAATAAAACTTATGTGATTACATTTGAGCTGTATTGCGTTGACATATCATTATATCAATAATGATTTTACTAAAGGGAACCATTTTGGAAAATACGATGATAAATATGAATGATTCAAACACACCCGTGTTATTTCTCAAGTTAATTATTTGATAATAATTATCAAAAGGAAAACATAATTTTCGTCATACTGCTTGAAAAACGGCTGTTTTCAATACATGCGTTGCGGGGCGAAAGTAGTTCTTTTCAGTCCTAGGACGGAAAAGAATCAGCTGGTGTCGAGGTCATCAGCTGTTCCGTTTCTGTCATTATAGTTATAGTTTATTCCTATCGTTATAGTTAGTCTAACCTAACACTAAAGCGAACATAACAGACAATAAGTTGAATACATCTGTAGTAACAGCTGTTTGTTTTAAATAGCAAGAACAAGATGTAAGCCATTTTGGGAGCAAGCTTTTAAAGGTAAACAAGTTGTAAAATATTAGTTTTGAGAAAGCAGTTAGCTTAATATATTGTGCAGTAAGACGAAAAATATAGTTCATCACATGGGCCAAAAGTGTCTTTTCGATCCTCGCTCATTTCCCGACCTCGGCTTCGCCTCGGTCGTTAAACTTGAGCTCATATCAAAAAGCGTCACTTTCGGCCCTAGTGATCAAATAAACTATTATTGTAAGGTAAGTTGCATATACAGTACACACTACTGTATATGCAGCTTACCTTACAATAAATTATGTTTTTCTTTATTGTTTGGAAAGTTGTTATTATTCTTGTATAGTGTCATCAATAAATTAGAACACTGTACTTCATGTTTAATATGGTTTAAAGTTCAATTAGCACACAAACAATAAGCAATACTTTTTAAAATCTGTATTTTATTAATCGTGTTAATGTCCTGTTGTTAAACAACATGGATATAGTGAAGCGAGTCATTAATCTACATTGTAAATGATTTGATGGCCACAATAAACGTTCCTAGACGTTAAGGATGAAGTTGGGCTCTCTTTACAATTCCACTACAGTCCTGGTTCATCTTAGCCAGTGTAAGGCCGAGGTTACAAGAATTTAGTAGACTACATTTGTGGACAAAAACTATCCTATAAATATAGATAAAACAAATATTTAGTTAGCCCCTAGGACAACGTATTTTAAGGCGAATATGAATGAATGATGAGTGTAGAATAACAATAACTCCATCTCCATACTATCTATATTAAATTTTTTCCAATAACTGATACAACGTAACGTACAGGAAAATAAAAAACGTAATAATGTTCATTAAAATCTGCAAAAAAATGAATAGCTTTAGATAACGGAAAGTTCAAAGATTGTGGTAACGCCCCTTTGAATAACGTTGGAGTAGTGGGGGAAGCCGCCCCACTTACCCCTATTATTTTTTACCTAATTATAATTACCACTTACCTAATAATATATTTCTTTCCCACAATCTACAAAAGGTCGCAGTCAATAAAATCCAGCTGTAAATTAATATTTTTAAGGTTTCAGTCATTTATACTGTCTTGTTTTTACATCTGAATGAAGATTTTAAATTTGCTTGGATTCTTGCATACTGTATTTGTATTCATTAATTATTTTATTAATCAATTTCCCCAACAAAACATACAAAAAGGCAAGTTGGGTCGTTCATTTGTAACCAAATACAGAATACCGAGCAGAATTGTGAGTAAGGAATACGAAAGCAACGTCTTAGGGGCAATGACACGGCACAAACGGCAGAATCATCTACATAACAACGAAAACGACATCTCTTTTGGACGCTTATATTCGTTGTGTCATTTCCTCCTCCGTCATGAGAAAATAGCGTTAGGGAAACATAAGTTGTAAAAGATTTGAACAGTAATAAAACATGACATTTCATTCATATGGTTGCACATATTATATTGTAGGTTTTTATGGTGTTATGGGAACTCTTTGTTTGTTTTTATGCTTAACACTAAAACGTGTTTCAATATGTTGTTTAAATTAATTGTTTAAAAGTCCTGATTTAAACCAGGCAATAGTTATACATAATAACTTTAAATAGTAATTTGTAAAAACCGCAGACATTTAAACAGAAAGACACAAATCTAATTATTTTAGACTTGCATTTATTATTTTATCATTGTCTTGACACAAGAAAACATTTTCGAAAGGGGTCCCAAGAGTTCGGATACACCATGTACAATAGGGATTATAGTTTTGTCTGTATTTCGCCAGAATGTATAAGTATTGAGTTGTTGTACATTTAAACAGAAAGACACAAATCTAATCATTTTAGACTTGCATTTATTATTTTATAATTGTTAAAGAAGCCGAAAATTAGTGTTAAACAACTCTCATTCATTAGTGAAGCCCTTGAACATTCAAGTTCTATCCAACTGGGTTTATCACTGATTTAAACTCTTTGACAGTTGTTTGTCACATATTTTGGTCAGTCAACTTCTATCTGTAACGCTCAGTGCGCGAGAAAACGGGTTTACATTTGATAAAACATTTCCCCATTATGATTTGGGGCTGAAAAACTGTGTAGGTAACTTCAAACTATCGTATGTTATTAGGGCCATCAGAGCTGTAATGTTGAATATCATGGACATAGATTATTTACTATTACCAGAATATTTTCTACTTAAACATCTGACTTTATTTCTGCGAGATATCCTTGGAAGACCGTGACACTCGCTAGAAATTACCTATTGCTCTAATGGAAACTGGTTACTGTATTTCTAAACTACATATGGCGTTGTTTATGGTATCAAATGTTACAACTTCGATAAATATTTCAAATTATGTACTAATGCATTGATAAATGTTTCTTACAAGTAGTAGACAAAGTTGTAATTAACAAAAACCTCTTTATAAAATATGAAGTATGTTTGATTTATTTTAGAACATTTTCTTTCACTTAACGCTCCGTGTGACGTGTCTTACAAATGTGACACATTTAAACCTGAGGTTTTTACAAAATATTTACTATTTTTATAGTGCCGCCGGCGCCGCCATTGTCCGTGGTTAGCCAAGCGATGTAAACCGCCGGCAACCCGCATAAACTATATTTATTTTTTTACAGTCAGCATCTGTAGACTTTAATCCTGAATATAAATTTTACGCACGAGTGATTTTTGAAATCATAAAGAAGCCGAATTCGTTTCTTATAAATTGTTTTTGCTGTGGATAAAAAAAGTATTAACCCGATTATCTAAATTTTCAGTTTACAACATAATTAGTAATCGTTTGAATATAAAATAATTAAATCATCAACAAGTAATACGTTTTTTAATTAAAATGTTACATTTTAATACATTTGAATAATCTCTCTTCACTTTTCACCTACTTAAACATAAAAATGAATCAAAACATCGGAGGACCAATATAAACTAGTGGTAAGTTTATGTGATTCGTCAGGGTTACAATTTTATCGTGCAACAGTTTCATAGAAATCATAATTTATGATGACAGTGTATACTTTTATTGTAGTAGAGTCAACGAACACTTAAATACTACATATGTTAAAGAAATTAATATGAGACAAAGCGGTATTGTCTCGTAACTTGTAGCACGTGACACTTCATCTGTCGTTCTACGACTATCATTGCACATCTATCGTTACACACCTATCATTACACTCATATCAGTACACACATATCATTACACACATATCGTTAAACCTATCATTACAAACTTATCGTTACACCTACCATGAGCAGTAATGACATTTAGCTCGTGCTGCAATTTCAGAAGTGTTGTATTTATATTTTGCTCCTAGAACCGTTACATTAAAAATATTTTGAGACTGTGATTTGAAGACATCAACAACTGTTTTAGAATAAAATATACAAATCCATTTATAAAAAGAAAATACCCCCGTAGCAGCAAACCTGCGTACTCAGCGAATTTCCAATGCATATATATGTATCTTAATACCACATAAAGCCACATACCAAGTTTCATCAGTATACATTCATAAATAAACGATTTATGACATTTTAATTATTCACCATAAGAATAACATGGCGGCTGAGTATGCAGGTTTGCTGAAGCAAGGAAGACAACAAATTGGGTTTTATACAAATATCAATATAACTCATGTAGGTAAAGCCACATACCAAATTTAATTAATTTATTTTCATAATGAAGGCAGATAACACGTTACTTATTCTCCATAAGAATAACATGGGGCTGAGTATGCAGGTTTGCTGCTACGGGAGCCTTGGGTAAAAAATTTTTTTTTGAGCAAATATCAATGGTCCACAACTAGATGAAGCCGTATACCAAGTTTCGTCAGTATACGTTCATAAATAAGCGAGATATAAAATTTTTATTTTCCTCCATAAGAATAACATTAGACAACGTACTGTGTTTAGCACTTTCAATATCTCGGTAACCAATTGACGTAGAGAAATGATCAAAATACCAAATTGTTTGTTTTTTTAAGCTGAATCAAATGGGGAAAAATAAAATTTGACTATTTCCAAAATTATATGTAAAAAATTCGAAAAACCCATTTTTGGGGTACAAAACCCCCCCAAAATACCCCTTCGGATAGAGCGATCGGGCTGGTTTTCGAACTTAAAGTCATAAATGTTGCTTTACACGTTTATACCAAATTTCATCAAAATCGGATAATTTTTACGAGAGTTATCGTGCTCACGGACACACATATATATATATATATATATATACAGTTTCGAACGAATGGTGTTTTTGGGGTCTGGGGACCTCAAAACGAAAAGTTATCATGGTCCCGGGCCTAGGTCTTACCATGCCGACTACGGTAATAGCTTCTTCCCTATAGGGGAAATTCGCTAAAAGGCGGTTTTTGTGACAAGGCCACAGGCGAAAATATGATGTCTTCAATGTTAGTTTGTGTGTTGTTTGAATGCCATTGACATCTACATATGGGGGGAATTTATGGAATGGGAAGAATGCCTTTTGGGAATTTAGATTAGTTACTCCAGGTAGTTAAGAAAAAAAAAACAGCGTATTCAATAAATAATATTTTTTTACATAATTTGCCACCATTTTGAAGTGGAAGAACATAAGTGAGATCGCTTTCCGCCGTAATGTTTGTATTGTATTGAGTTTTAAAATTATTTACAGTGTATAAAATATGTTTAAATTTGAAAATTCCTAGATTCTCACTAGTGTCCCTCAGCTTTTGGACGGTTCTGAATTTAAAAAAAGTTAAAATACTTTGAAGTCATTTCTTGGAGTCAACTAAGTGGGGAATAATTTTGTTTCATCTGTCAAGGTCAAATGTAATTTGTCTGTAATAAGTTTGAGACACACTGTGATTGCTAAATAATAATCAGCCAGTTAGGGTTATTTTATTTAATTACCCCGTTGCAGCAAACCTGCACTGCATACTCAGCGAATTTCAAATGGTACTTCACTAAGTCATGAACACTTACCAACTTTAATCAAAGCATATTAATAAATAAGCGAGATATGACATTTTATTTATTCCCCATAAGAAAACATTAGGACTGAGTATGCAGGTTTTGCAGGTTATGCAGGTCCACAAAATCTGGTTTTTATGCAAATACCAATGGATCACCTCCAGATGAAGCAACATACAAAGTTGTATCAATTTATGTTCATAAACAATCAAGATATCACATGTTTATTATTCTCCATAATAATAACATTATAGCTGCTAAGTACGCAGGTTTGCTGCCATGGGTACCACAAAAAATGAGTTTTGTATGCAAATAGCATTGAAACCCAACCATATAAAGCCACATACCAAGTTTCATTGATATATTAGTATTCCTGTTCATTAGTAAGCGAGATATACAATTTTACTTATTCTCCATAAGATTAATTGGACAACGTACTGTGTTTAGCACTCTCAATATCTCGGTAACCAACTGACGTGGAGTGATGATCAAAATACAAAATTGTTTGTTTTTTAAGCTGAATTTAATGGTGTAAACCAAAATTTGGGTTTAAATAGAATTATATGTAAAAAGATAAAAAAAATTTTGGGGTACAAAACCCCCCCCAAAACCCCCCTTAAAATAAAAATACTGTCTGGTTCTCAAACTCATGAAAATAGATGCTGCCTTACACGTTTATACCCTATTTCATAAAAATCGGATCATATTTATGAAAGTTATCGTGCCTACGGATTTTCAACATAATGTTAATCAGCTGTTCAAATAATGCTGAGTTTGAAGATTGTTTCCATCTTAAAGCTATACACAAAATCCAAAATATTGAAAACAAGAATTAAATGACATGAATTTGAGAACAGTCGAATTGGCTGTCCAGTTAGTTTTAAGAACGAAACAACCTCATGGACTCAACATTCTTTAATTTGATAATTTTTGGTTCCTTATATATATAAATTTGAACGAATGGTGTTTTTGGTATCTAGGGGCCTCAAAACAAAAAGTTATCATGGTCCCGGGCCTAGTCTTGCCATGCCACCTGCGGTAATAGCTTCTTCCCTATAGGGGAAATTCGTTAAAAATAGGATTAGTCTAAGTAAACATTGTTTGAATGCACATTGCTAATGGTTTGAAGAAATAATTCTGACTAAACTTCAACGATTCATAAACGGTCTGATACCGTGAAATAATGTTACATTAATGGTGACCTCAGGAAATCTCTTTTCTTCGTTCAGTAAAATATAGTCATGATCTAAAGTAATCCTGTCAGTTATTTAATTGGCTTGTTAATTATAATTTTTAGTGTCTAAATAAACAGTTTAGTGAATAATAAACTGCATCCCCTCATCACCAACATGTACAATAACGCTAAGCTGTCATGATCAATTATCCCTCTGTAAGCCTCCTATTCGAAAATATTGACCAACAAATTCAACAGATTATGGAGTGAGTGATTAGGCAGCGGCAAATTAGTAGCTTATGACGAGATTTTGAATCCTGCTTTGAACTTATAAACAAAGAAAAACGGCTCTGAATGAGATTTCCTAAATTTAAATTATTTAAATTTATGTTAAGCATTAAATTATGTTAATTTAAGCATTTAAATATGTGTTAAATTATTTAGTGCAATTTGAAAAACTCGTTTAGCGATTTATGTGTAACTCTATTTGAAACATTAATGTAAGTTATATTATTTAAACTTTTGTGTTTGGAATTTAAAACATATTTACAGACTCTTGTAGTACTGTGATTACTACTGTGTACTGAACTACTGTGATTATTGTAGTTCATTTTTTGTGTTGCAAAAATTACAAATGAAGTGTTGTGTTTATTTAACATTGTAAATTGTTTATCATTATATACTTATAGCAATTAATATCTTAAACTATTACATAATTTAAAATTTTACCAAAAACACGTCTAATTATAAGAGGACGCCTCGCTATCCTAACAGTTAGCGCCTTTGATTTCGGTGCAAGAAATGACGGGTTTGATTTCCTGGGTGCCACATGACTTTGAAAGAAGGTTTAGACCGTTGTCCTATAAACACGGAAAACACAAAATTCCACTGATGTAGACAACCAAACAAGCAAAAATATCACACTTACAAGAGAAGTATTCCTTATGACAAGTTAAACCTTGGGGGAATTTCTGCCCGATGAATTATTCAGATAGAGACGTCCCCCTGTAGATGGGGTATCACCTGAAGATACAAATTGATATCTAAATGTCCCAATTTTAATAGGCAACAAAATATGAAGCCGTTACGACAAAACTGGCCAAGATATGATTAATTTTAGTAATTTTGTAAAAACATAAGCAATGATTTATTTGTGTTGATTTTCTTTAATAACATTAAAAATCTTGTTCTTTAAATTATTATATTCGATTCCGGATTTGCTTACAAAATATCTATAGTCCGGAAAACTGAGTTTAAAAAGGTAAGTTATTTTGTTAAGCTCTATAATTTTTTCAGCTACTATATTCGTTACAGAAAACGTAAAATGCGATCGATATTAATGTACACTCATTCATTAACACTCATTAGCGTTTCCACAGACTTTCAATCAATCAAACTGTATATAACACCACGATGATATTTAATATTGAACTCTTAGTGCTTCTATTTTATACAATTTTGTTGTACATCGTAGGGTACATTGATTTTATGAACGCTAACTTCCCATGTGGCATGTTTGTATCAGTTTTAATATTGTAACCCCTAATATCTTTTTAACATGTAATTGCGTTTAAAAAATGGTAAATTAGTGTCTTTGCGCAGGTTTTTGAAGCTATCGTACGACCGACCTTATAAGGCTGAAACTTGCAATATTATTAGAAAATTAGGTGGGGAAGCACCCATTGGATCCCGATTTTAGTTTTTTGTCCTTATTTTACCTAAAAATGGCCATAAATTAAAACAAGATAGTCATGAATTATAATGATCAGCTGTAGTTACTTATAATGTATTTAAGCTTCTCCTTCATTTATGTATTGTCATGTGTTCATACTTTCCTCAGCATGTAAACAGTAAATAATCCACGACACCTACCGAATAACAGAGTCTATACACCCAACAAGCCACAAGTGTGTTTATACTTTTATATTGATTTAATTTCCTGAGTATTAGAATATCCACATACACGAATAAAAACCGAATTTTTAAGAGCTGTAGTCCCTACAAGCCATTAGCCTGAATATTTATACATGAAGGTGATTTGTGTTTAGAAAACCCCTGCGATGTTTCTGAACCGATTTATGGATTTAGACATAAAAACAGTTTTATGATTCGTAGTTGTGCATAAAGGTGTTAAATCTTCGATATTGGGCACAGGCCGCACGCAAAGTTTGTTTTCCCCCATAATATTATGATGGGGAATAATTTTAGTGGAAGTGCAGCTATTAATATAGTAAGGAAAAATGGTTAGCAATAACATATGTTATGTTCCTTGACTTATATTTAACAACATATTCGAAGGGCCCAGGGGATGACAACTCAAGGGGGGACATGATAACTCAATTTATTTAAATTTTCGGTCCATTAATTATTTTGGTTGGCAGAACTGGGTTTTAAATACATACATTATACAATATATACCGAATTGCAATATATACTCCACATCACCTAACATAAAACGCGTTATTGATACCCCACGCAATATCAACGATGCATCATTAAACACAAAATTAAGGCAAAATCGAATGAATGTATGTATGTCAAATGGATCGGTTTAATATTTCGGTAATAGTAAATTTTTCGTAGGGTATTTCGGGGCTTGGAAGGAAGCTTTTGTTTTTTAATTGTAATGTAGTCTGTAAGGAGAACAACGTGTTTCTTTCTGAGAAATATATTAAAGAAAACGTATGCCCTCAGGAGATCAACTTGATAAGTGCCAGTCACTCCGACGAATAACTTGACAACTCCGTGGCTTACGTTGTTGCCATCACGTTACACGTACACTTCCTGCGTATAAAGGTACGATTGTCCATCTCAAAATTACAGATGGGTAACAATTTAATTGCACAATTATTCTACCAAAATTTAAGTCATGGCCCGATTCCAAAAGTGTTATAAGTTTAATCTCTGTAAAATGTTTGCAGTAACTAAATTTACACATCTATCAAAAAAATCAATATAACATATTAATTTACTATGTCAGAACCGAATCCTGCATTATTTTCTTTGATTATAACCTAATCATAATACTCTAATAACCTAATCTAACTCAAAATATTCCAAATTCATTTCTTAGATCTTGACCTACGCTTTGATCACAATCACTTCAAAATGTTTGTAAAATATGAGTTAACGACACTAATCCGTAAATATAAATTAAACAGACCTGACACCTCCAAAATTATCTGTGGTATATTTCGATATAATACAGTTAAATTTGGGATTTTCAGGTCTTTCCAACTTAAATTAATCATTTGATTAATTAATTTGATTAAAACTTAAATTAAGTTTTATTTTGAAAATATTATACTGTATTTGCGTTTGCAACCACGACGAATAACTAGTTTCATTTATTTTTTCTATAAGTAGTGTTTTAGTTAAATTGAGAATTTATAGGATTACATATATTTTTTTTAAACACACAAATTGGTCACACTTTACCGTATCTTTTGATCATATTCATTTGCTATTAACTTGTTCGATAAAGGTGATAAACAAGATATGCGAGTAAACAACATGACCCTACCTTAAAAAGAAAGTCACTGTGTTACATGAGTGCATAACTAATACATAAATAAAGTAATAAGTTATAAATAACAGTAATAATAAATCTTAAAAGATAACTTATAACTATCGTAAATAATAAACATATCACCAACTGAATAACATTATACTAGCACAACAAAGGACTACTTATATTATATTATGCAAAAGAATATAAGTCCCACTTTTTAAATAAAATTTAAAAAGGAAGTATATTTTGCCTGGAATAATGATAGCAGAATAAAGAGTAAAGAAGAAGCTTTAGACTCAACTGTTAAAAATTTAATGGTTCACTTCCTGGGTTGCTGTTTATAAACAGTACACGGGAGGTAAGAATCTCATGTCTTCAGATTGCCAATTTCTTTCCATATCAATAGCTTTGATCATCGTTATATTTACTTCTCTCTTTTTCTAAGGTTGTTCACCTTTTTATAAAATCACTTTACAAGTAAAGCCTATGTGGATGAAGCAATGAGATACTAAAAACGAGTTCGCACGCAGCACGCTGACGTGAAGGAAGTGAATTTCCACATAAAAATTTTAAAACTCGAAATCAGTGTAAAAAATATTCCTTTAACTTTTATTGAAATCTGAAAACATTGATTTTTAGGCTGTTCTGATGCTCCTGGTTTCATTTACCTGCAATGCTGGGAATACAATTTTGCGCATTATAAGGTTAGGTAGGAGAAGGTCCAGACAGGCTTGAAAGTAGGCGTTAGGTTCCTGGGGATGATAAAAGTACACCAACAAATGAATAACAGGTTTTTACTAATGTAAAACCCCCATAAGACAACGTACTGTGTTTAATCGATACACATTTTCTTTAATAACTCGGTAAATATTTATGCTAGAATGACGAGAGAGGGCTTAAAACTTTAGCCTTATTTTGCCCAACGAATTTGTCCAACTGATAACGTCCCCACTAAATTTGAAGTAAATCGGACAAAAAATGCGACCGCTAGAGTGCAAACATATATATATATATATATATATATATAGTATAGTGTATAGTGCAAATTTATATATATATAATTTTGCACGACCCTCCAGAACGTTTTCAGAGGGTCACGTAAGGAAGTTAGGGGTTCCGGGCTTAAGTTTCACCGTGCGGGTCATGCTAATAGTTCACTTTCCATAGGAAATGCACTAATAAATAGCCAGTAAGTAGTGTTATAAACCAGTTAATTATTTCTGTACAAATTTTATGAAATTTAAATTTATAGAAATATGTAAATACTCCTATTTCTGTTTTGGTTAATACATTGAATGTTTAATCAAAATAGATAATCTTGCCGAATACAAAGTCCTGCAGTAGGTTGGTACTTCAGCACCTAACTAATGCAGAGTTAATGATCGTGGGTATAGTAGGAACATCAAAACTGCCTCAGGTTCATCGAAAACTTCAATTTTCTAACGAAATGCACTTCTCAAAACTTAGCAGGCCGTAAAATCAACCAAAATGGCAAAATCAAAGGTTTATAATACATTAGCCCATTACAAGTTACATTAAAAGTTTGGCCTTTCCCGTTAGTAGTAAAGATCTATATTTAAAAAGTCAGTTTTTCTAGTATAAGGGTTTTTAGCGAATTTCCCCTATAGGGAAGAAGCTATTACCGTAGGTGGCATGGTAAGTCCTAGGCCCGGGACCATGATAACTTTCGTTTTGCGCCCCCAGATGCCAAAAACACCATTAGTTAAAATTCATATGTATATCAAATTTCTATATATATGTCCGTAGGCATGATAACTTTCCTAAAAATGGTCCGATCTTGATGAGATTTTGTATAAACGTGTGAGACAGCATTTATTTTAATGAGCTCAAGAACCAGACAGGTCGCTCTACTTTAAGGGGTGTTTTGGGGGGGGGGTTTGTACCCCGAAAATGGGGTTTTTGATCCTTTTACGTATAATTATTTTTAAACACAAATTTTGGTTTACACCATTAAATTCAGCTTAAAAAACAAACAATCTGGTAGTTTGATCATCGCTCTACCTCAATTGGTTACCGAGATATTGAGGGTGCTAAACACAGTACGTTGTCCAATGTTAATCTTATAATAAAAATAAGAAAAAAATAAGTAATAAGTAAAATTGTATATCTCGCTTATTAATGAACATATTTTAATGAAACATGGTGCGTGGCTTTATATTGTTGGGTTTTAATGTTATTTGCATACAAAACTAATTTTTTGTGGTCCCAATGGCAGCAAACCTGCGTACTCAGCAGCTGTAATGTTATTCTTATGGAGAATAATAAACATGTGATATCTTGCTTGTTTATGAACATAAATTGATAAAACTTGGTATGTTGCTTCATCTGGAGGTGATCCATTGGTATTTGCATCAAAACCAGATTTTGTGGTCCTTGTTGCAGCAAACCTGCATACTCAGTCCTAATGTTTTTCTTATGGGGAGTAAATAAAATGTCTTATCTCGCTTATTTATTTTATGCTTTGATTAAAGTTGGTAAGTGGCTTTATGCTTAGTGAAGTACCATTTGAAATTCGCTGAGTATGCAGGTTCGCTGTAACGGGGGTATTTTTAAATGCGATTGGCAGCCTCTTTTAGCGAATTTCCCCTATAGGGAAGAAGCTATTACCGTAGTCGGCATGGTAAGACCTAGGCCCGGGACCATGATAACTTTTCGTTTTAAGGTCCCCAGACCCCAAAAACACCATTCGTTCGAAACTGTATACATATATATATATATATATATATATATATATATATATATATATATATGTGTGTGTGTGTGTGTGTGTGTGTGTGTGTGTGTGTGTGTGTGTGTCCGTGAGCACGATAACTCTCGTAAAAATGATCCGATTTTGATGAAACTTGGTATAAACGTGTAAAGCAATTTATGACTTAAGGTTGAAAACCAGCTAGATCGCTCTATCCGAAGGGGTATTTAGGGGGGTTTTGTACCCCAAAAATGAGTTTTTTGAATTTTTACATATAATTTTTGAAATAGTTAAATTTTAGTTTTCACTATTGGATTCAGCTTAAAAAACACACAATTTGGTATTTTTATCATTCCTCTACGTCAATTGGTTACTGAGACATTGAAAGTGCTAAACACAGTACGTTGTCCCATGCTATTCTTATGGAGAATAAGAAAAAACTTATATCTTGCTTATTTATGAACGTATACTGACGAAACTTGGTATACAGCTTCATCTCGTTGTGGTCTATTGATATTTGCTAAACAAATATTGTTTGCCAAATTCTCCCGTAGCAGCAAACCTGTGTACTCAGCCCCCATGTTATTCTTATGGAGAATAATTAAATGCTCTGTCTCCTTTAATTATGAACATAAATGAATAAAAACTGGTATACGACTTCACCTAGTTGAATTATATTGATATTAGTATAAAAACCCATTTTTTGTTCTTGTTGCAGCAAACCTGCGTACTCAGCCCCAATGTTATTCTTATGGATAATAATTACAATTGTATATATCGCTTATTTGTGAATATATTTTTATGAAACTTGGTAAGTGGCTTTATGAAGTATTAAGATATTTATATCTCCATTGGAAATTCACTGAGTATGCAGGTTTGCTGCGACGGGGGTATTATTTTGCCTTACTTTGTCCGCCCACATAAGACTACATGTCTGCTCGTGGAATGTGGAATAAATAAAGAACAACATCCTCTGTTTTTGTTAGACTGAATTGCGAACATCTAAAGGCCAATACTCAAACACATGGACAATAAACTACCATAAACAAACAAACAAACACTAGAATTTCCCATGCCCATTAAAACACCTGTTTTGAGTTTAATTCGCCACTGTAAGACGGTTTCATCAGTTCGGTGGCAATTAGATAAGTGAAAAACTTCCATTAAATTACAATGTTTAGGGATTTTAATTGATTGTTTATTTGTTCTCTTTAGGGTTGAAGGTAATCTTCCAAATCACCGCTCAATTATTGGTTTTGATAAATTATTAAGGGATATGGTCTACCGACGAAAAACCTTTAATAAATAATTTATAATGTTTATGTCAGATATTGAACACGGTTTATTGAGGTTTATCCTGGCTTCCTGACTTCCTTATCCTGTTAGATTGTACCGAAAATAGATCTGAATATTCTGCACATTTTCTCTTATGAAATTATGGCGCACATAAATGTGTTTTTTAGGCTGGAAAGTTTATGAACCATTGAGACCGAACTGGTTGTTAACGAATAATAAGATTGCATCTGAAAATGAAGCGTTTTAGCGTTCCTAATAAGCTGCACGTTTATTGTTGTTTAATTGGCAAAATAAATCTCTGATAGCGATGTTTGTACAGTTATCAACGTCGATAACTTTTCCAAATTTGAGTCATGGGTATTTTGGTTTTCGACAAAAATTGAAAAAATGTACACCATATAGCACTTAAGTAACTTCTTTAGCTAGGCATTTTGGACTAAAGCAAAATCCGCAGTGCAGTTTCAGACAGAAAAAGTGGAATATTTCTATAATCTTTTATTAATGAAAAAATCACTAAAGAAAACTGAAAGAAATGCAGCTACGAAAAAATACTCTAAACGCTTTTTTGATGAGGTAGGATATTTTACCGGTCTCTTAAATCACTGGCATGACTAAAGAAGCATTTATTTTTTAAGATATATGTAGCTTTATCAGCAATTATAAACTAGATATGGGAATGTTATGTTATCATCAAATTTTGATTTAAATTATAAAATAGCGACCCTTTATATAAAGGTTAGATGGACTTGCAGTATAAAATAATTTCGTAAGCTGTTAAGATTGTTCACTAGAATCTTTATTATTTTTTCATAAGGGTTAATTATTTTATGTATAAAGAAAAAGTAATAATTTTCCAATGCATTTTAACATTTCAATCAGCATAGAGGAAAAAACCCTACGACCATTCTTCAGATAAGGTTCGATGACTTCACCTTTATTGAATACTTAAAGGATTAGATGTCTCGGTTTATATAGAGTTGAATAAATTGAGTTTAGGGGCAAATTGAATACGATGGCAAACTAGTCAACAATGTTCATGTTATCTCTTGTTTCAACTGTTTGCTTGCATTCTCAAGAGAGAGCCAGAAAATGGAATTTCAATTATTGAAGGGAATTAATTGTATTCACACGTGCATGTAATCAAGCAAATAATGTCAAACAGTTGGATTTTTCAGTGAAAAGATGTTTGAAGTTTGTTTTTACAATTTAAATGTTTTGAGATTTGATTCACATTTTTATTTATCGATTATTCTCAACCGTGAAACTAGCCTTAACTTGGTTAGTTATTTTGACTTGTTAATTGTAACAAATATTTACTCCTCATTGATTTTAACACTCCGAAAGACAAAACTTTGTTAAAATTAGTATTTAACATTAAAAACCAAATATAAACATTCTTACAGATTGTATAAACCTCGATTAATATCTTAATTGCCCTCTTTTATCGTATCAGTACTCCTACAGTTTAAAATTATGACGATTTTATTCTAAAATAAATAGAGCTATTTGCATGGTTGGCCCCCAAAGTCGGGACATTTTATTGCTAGTAATTTTATCAAATGTCCTCCATCACTCGTCCATGTAAAAGTCATATATAAAAACAGTAGATATACTAACGGTGATTTGTGATCCACTTAAACGGAATGTAAACGATTTTCATATTACATCACACAATTTATGTTCCGTACGATTATAAAATGTAGTTCTTGCAACATTTTCTGAAACCAAATCGTTGTTAACTATGCCACGACATCTGACAACTTTCACTTCGGGTGAGTTGTCCAGATCAGAACGGAGTGTGTGCTCTAGTTGAGTGGTTCAGCTGGAATTGAACAAAAATATTTTAGAAACCCACAAGGTGTCGCTCGAGTGCGACACAAAATTACCCGAGCCAACCATTGGTTGATTTTACTCTTTGCACTCTTTTAGAAATAGTCACGAGACAAAATGGTAAATTGTAACTGTCACTCTATTTTTTGGTTTATATACACAAAAACTGAATACATTTATTAGTGATTTACCTATCCACAAACATTGCCAAGTATATTATTCCACCGAATATATTGGCACTTTAAGGGTTGTTTCATTTGGGGTTTTGTTTTTCTTTACAAACGCGGTTAAAATTAGAAACAGCAGTCTTGTTCGTTTTGCAAATATGAATTTATTCTTAACTGATGATATATTCTTATTTATAACTTGTTTGATTTAGTCTTAACCAGTGCGATTACAACAGTTTAAATTAAATCTAAATTGCATGCATCTGCATGAAAGTAAAAACTCAACTTTAAAACAGATCACGATACAATTTTAAAATGTAATTTTACCATCTGATAACCGCTTTTTAAATAGAAAACTATAAGTTAGTGTGATACCTTTAGCGAACTAGTGTTACTGAGAATTAGACGATATACACACGTGTAGTGTTCCAGTTAAAGTAGCACACTTATAACTAGTACTATTCACTAACAATAACTCGTACTTAATAAAAAAAGGTTACTTTTATTTTACAGTCAAGACATATTCAATATACTGGTGTATGCTTTTCTTGCTAAATATAATGAAAATTTTTGTTAATAAACAATTATAATTACTTATCGATTTTGAAAAAGTTTTGAACTATTTGATCTCGTCATATATATATATATATATATATATATATATATATATATTATTAGTTACTATCAATTATAATTTATAATAGAAAATTATCTAAATATTTAGTTATATATAATTGAAACCTTGACAATTTTAAGTTTTGCGACTGACTTACGTATATACACTCACCTTTGTTTTGGAACAACAAAGAATTGCATTTTTTATGTTTACCATCTCAAATACATATTTCTTTAAGGACGCTATTTTTTTATGATAATTCATGCTATGGTAGTTTGTAGAGGACTATCAAGTATTTTGGTGGTTTTCTGTGTCAGATTGTATGAACAAATTAAATTTACTCCGGAATAAATTAACTCCTTTATATGCCACATCCGAAGAGGATGCTTCAAGCTGCAAAAAGCTTTAAATAGCACAAACGAGAATGTCAAGAAACTTTTAATTGGCCCTTTTGTGAAGTATATAGTTAGTTTGTTATTAATTAAAGGAATGTTGATTAGACAAATGTTACCCATGATGTAGAAAACAATATTTATTTCCTTTCGGCAGGACTTTCGCAACGTTTTACTCGTTTCTAGTGTTGTTACAATTCACAAACAAAACATATAATTTGGGAGATATTAATTGATTTATACCCCCGTCACAGCAAACCTGCATACTCAGCGAATTTCCAATGGAAATATAAATATCTTAATACTACATAAAGCCACTTACCAAGTTTCATAAAAATATATTCACAAATAAGCTATATATACAATTTTAATTATTCTCCATAAGAATAACATGGGGGCTGAGTACGCAGGTTTGCTGCAAAAAGGAACACAAAAAATGGGGTTTTATGCTAATATCAATATAACTCAACTAAGTGAAGTAGTATTCCAGTTTTTATTCATTTATGTTCATAATTAAGGGAGACAGAGCATTTAATTATTCTCTATAAGAATAACATAGGGGCTGAGTATGCAGCTTTGCTGCTAAGGGAGAATTTGTCAAACAAATTTTTTTGGAGCAAATATCAATAGACCACATCGATATGAAGCTGAATACCAAGTTTCGTCAGTATACGTTCATAAATAAGCGAGATATAAAAATTTTCTTTTCCTCTATAAGAATAACATTAGACAACGTACTTTCAATATCTCGGTAACCAACTGACATAGAGGAATGATCAAAATACCAAATTGTGTGTTTTTTTAAGCTGAATAAATTTATGAAAACTAAAATTTGACTGTTTCAAAAATTAGATGTAAAAAATTCAAATACTCAGCGAATTTCCAATGCATATATATGTATATTAATACCACATAAAGCCACATACCAAGTTTCATCAATATACATTCATAAATAAACGATTTATGACATTTTAATTATTCTCCATAAGAATAACATGGCGGCTGAGTATGCAGGTTTGCTGGAGGAAGGAAAACAAAAAATGGGGTTTTATACAAATATCAATATAACTCATTTAGGTAAAGCCACATACCAAATTTCATTAATTTATTTTCATAATTAAGGGAGATAACACGTTACTTATTCTCCATAAGAATAACATGTGGCTGAGTACGCAGGTTTGCTGCTACGGGAGCCTTTGGAAAAAAATTGTTTTTTTGAGCAAATATCAATGGTCCACAACCAGATGAACCCGTATACCAAGTTTTGTCAGTATACGTTCATAAATAAGCGAGATATAAAATTTTTCTTTTCCTCCATAAGAATAACATTAGACAACGTACTGTGTTTAGCACTTTCAATATCTCGGTAACCAATTGACGTAGAGAAATGATCAAAATACCAAATTGTGTGTTTTTTTAAGCTGAATCCAATGGTCAAAACGAAAATTGGACTATTTCCAAAATTATATGTGAAAAATTCAAAAAACCCATTTTTGGGGTACAAAACCCCCCCAAAATACCCCTTCGGATAAAGCGATCTGGCTGGTTTTCGAACTTAAAGTCATAAATGTTGCTTTACACGTTTATACCAAATTTCATCAAAATCGGATAATTTTTACGAGAGTTATCGTGCTCACGGACACATATATATATATATATATATATATATATATATATATATATATATATATATATATATATATATATATATATATACAGTTTCGAACGAATGGTGTTTTTGGGGTCTGGGGACCTCAAAACGAAAAGTTATCATGGTCCCGGGCCTAGGTCTTACCATGCCGACTACGGTAATAGCTTCTTCCCTATAGGGGAAATTCGCTAATACATTTATATAAACATCAATAAAATCAAACCATTCACATTCATATAATCTCATACGTTAGTTCTCATACGGTTTTGCTACAAGAGGTTACGGGTTAAGTTTTTAGTGTCAACGATAGTTTAAATTTTGAGCCGAGTTCTCTCAAGAAGCTTTTGTGTTCTTTTGACAACTTTTATCTGGAGACGTTAATTTTTTATATTTGTCGGTTTAGTCATTGGTAAGCGTTATGATCGAAACTTCGTATTTTTCAGGTAATATGTCCAAAACTGCAAACAGTTGAATTCTTTACAGGAATCAAGCTATTTTCAAAATTATTTTATATTACCTCTTGAAAAAGTGTAAAAATACTTTACAAAATCAATTTTTTTCCATATCAGTGACCTACCTTTCAAAGTATTGGCGTTTATCACCTAGTATTCTAATATACATGTAACATTTATAGGCTCATTAAAATCCTGATTCCAGAAAAAAATAATACATTTTTAAATCATTCTCAGTTTATATCCAAGACATCGAAACTTATGAGGTCTGTATGGTTGATATTCGCTCCATGAAAACAAAGAAGACTTGTTTAAAAACAGGTTTTCATTTTATTTCCAAGACATCTGACAAATAATACATACTCATTAAAAAAGCATAATTTTCAACACATGTTCTCGGTTTATTTCCAAGGAAACGAAGCAAACAACACAGTTTATCTTAGCGCACTCGATCTTGTCAACGATTGTCGATCCTGAAAGTGTAACTAACCGAATCGCGTTTGTAAAATGCCGCTGATTCTTTATGAATCCGCACGTCATAGTTCAATATTTTGGGACCAATAATGTATAAATCACGTCCGTAATTTTTTCTCAGTTTATTTTATATCAATTTGATGGTTTTCAAAATTTAAATTACTATTGTTAGAATTGTTCAAATACTAATATCATAATAATCATAACTTATTTGAGAAACAACTATAATCACTGTAAGTACAATACAGTACAATTAATAACGCGAGGCAACTACCAACGTAAATAAGTAACCAGTACCAAAAATATAAAAAATGTGCATTTATTACACTTTTTAATTCATACATTATAATGTTACTAGTAATAAAACGTCACTCACTACAATTCAAATTATTCTAAATTAAGAACAGTTGATGTAATAATGTTGTACAAATTAGAACGTAACGAGAAAGAAGACGAAGAATATACAGATGAAAATTTATGGGTTTGGCTGTAAAATTTCCATCGTTACTTCACTGAGTATTTTTTTTTAGCCAGTGATTAACGTTAACCACGGTCCAAACCTATAAAAGTCATGAGGGCGCCCCGGGAATCGAACCCGTGCCCTCTTTGCACTGTAACAAGGCCGACTCTACTGCCTTGACTGGAATCCAAGACGTGGCGCTCTTGGAAAAATAACCTACTTCTTCCGTAATTTACTTAGTTAAATAAATGACGTTGTTTTAAATCAACCATAAAAATAAACTCTTAATTTATATAACAACTAACAGAAATATTACATTTTGAGTTGTATAAATTTATAATTATTAACCAGCCAGTGCATGAATTTTTTAATATAAATGAACCAATTACATGTTCAAGTAACTTTAGTTAACTGAGGTAGCTGAGTATTTTTGTTGGAACACTTAGCTAGTTTTAGAATGTGGTTCTGTTGAAAAATGCCTTTTTAATGAAAACCTGAAATACAAGGTGTAATGTTGACCTTAAAAGCAAATTAGAGAACTAGGAAGTAATTTGTATTTTTCTGCAAATTATTTTACATATTACGTAACTACTCACAACGCTACAGTAGCGTTGTAGTTGTAGTGTTGTAATTTACTATGGGTGTTTAGTTTTAATAACATTTTGTATTCATCATTCATTCATATTCACCTTAAAATATGCCCTAGTTGCGTCGGCGTCTTAAAGAAATATTGAGATGTTTAAAATAGAATAGAATAGAACAGAAACGTATTTTTATATCAAGCGGTTTTCAGTACAATACAACTGTTTTTCAAATCAACTCAAGTCCATATTTACATAAATACAGTGTAATAAAATAAAAATAATAACTCTAATCTAGCTTATTTCTGTTTGTAGTCTTATAGATGTACAATTTGTTTGCTTGTTTTTTAAAATTTAATTTAATTACTGCAAAAAACATACTCAGGAAATTTAACTATTTCAGCCATTGTTTCTATTATACATATCAATGTGTCGTGGCGATCTGAAAATGGTCACATCAAACATTACGAATATTATTTTTATTTGTCAAAATATCTATATATATAATATTATAAAGAAGAGGTGGTTTCTGTCTGTCTGTATGTCTGTTTGTCTGTCTGATGTTCCGGGTGAACGCAAAAACTACTGAACCGACTGGGCTGAAACATTACACGTAGATCTTGAAACCATGCAACACATAGGCCTATTCACTTCCTAAAAATCCCCTCGGGCTACGCCCCGTGAACGTCCTAAGTTTCAATGTTTATATTTCAGAATAAAGTAAACATCCAGAAACTGTAATGTGAACAGCTGTGGATACTTCCATTTGACAGCTTAAATAGCAGAAGCAAGAACAGCTGTTTCAAGCTAACTAAAATTATGCAAATTGCATTGACTAAAGAACGGGTAGAGAAAATCCGAATTGCGAAGAACGGGATCGTATGTTTCGTTAACTTTGATTTAATTGTACATTAAACGTGTAAAATGTAATTTTAATATTGTAAAATAATGTGGATCGTTATTTGCTTTAGTTAATCTACCATTTATATACAACCCGTACGAAGGACGGGTACACAGCCAGTACCTTATAAAAATCTATAAGAAAAAATAAGTAGTGATAATGAAATAAACCTTTTAGTCCGGTGCCCACTAAATACCTTTCTTAAGAAGGTATACAATTTCAGTATATAAGGTGTCTTTTGCTGATTCTGAATGAAAAAATATGCTGAATCCGAATATGGCGGATGCTACTTCGGATATGATGTTATCAAAATATTGGAAATCATAATATAATTGATTCAGAAGTCACTTTAATAATTCACCAATAATAGTTCTGAAATAAATAAAGGCGTAATACCTCAGTTAAATATCTTAGAAAATAATTAAATTGAAGCAGCCTCAACAATATCTTTTACCAAGCAGTTATTCCATATGAAATCATTTGTGTTACTATTATTATATATTTTATTTTAATAGTTACTATTTAACTCAAATATAATAACGATAGTTTAATAGTTTAATTTTGTTATGTGGTACTGTCTTCAAAAAGAGGAACTAGAAGCTATTTACGTAGCAAAGAGTCAAAAGATGTAGCAGTCTATGTTTACGTAGCAGTAAGATGTGATTGACTACTGATACAGCAGGCATTCAGCCAACGTTCTGTTGTGCCTTCTGTTTGCAAATGGAAAAGGTCATCTTGAATCTTTGGAAAATAAACATTTATTTACTCCAAGCATTTTATGTTTCACGAGTAATAGAATACTGTATAGGAATAGAAACCTTCAACTATTTCTTCGAGGAAATATTTACTATTTATGTGGAATATTTGTGTAGTTTATTTACTACATTAATTGCTTATGTACAACATAGTTTAAAGGGCACATATTTTTGTGGATTTTAAAATTAATAGTTTTACTTAGTGCTTGAAAACTGACTTGGATGTTGTAAATTATTAGTTTACATAATTTATTTTACGGCCTTATGATTTGTATGTATATATAGATTTAGAGTTGTCTGTTTCCAAGTACTCATTTGGATGCTGTTACATTACATTACCTCTGTTTAAATTAACCTTGAGTTGTTTTGGTATTTCTCAACCAAGTCTCCTTGATTTAATGAGATGATATTTTTATCACACGATGGGTGACTTTGAGTAAGATCCATTTTTACGGACTATTTTCGTGTAAGCTATCAAGCATAAATGCACAACTAAGGGTTTTATGAATAAACTGTTACTAATGAGAAGCTTTACATTAATTTGTATAAAAACTAATCGAATTAAAAAAATTGTATAATAAGCATCAACTATGGTGATTAAATTTGTTAGGTGATCACAGACGCGATCAAATTTGGACCTTAATCATTTTTCAATTATAAATAGAGTATAAAAACTGCGAGCTAGTTTGGCCTAAAACCCTAACACAATATTGCAACTATTTTGCTATATTCAGCGTAAAGCTAATCTATAAATTTGCGTAAAGCTTCGGATACGATTCAACCTGGGAGCCAAAATAAATAAGGTTTGATCATAAATTGGTGTCACTTATCAGTTTAAACAGAAGCAAACCGCAGGTTCAACAGTGAGAAACAAGGCTTCCTTTCAATATCTCAATCTTTCTCTCTAACAGTCAGTTTTACGTAACATTATTTGATTTTTCAAATAATATTTATTATTAAACAATAACTTATATGTTTATTCGCTGTTACTATAGACGTAGTTCCGGTTTACCCAGGGCCAGGTAAGAAGGGCCTATCATTTCGCCTGTGAGCGGACCCCCCCGTCCCTGTCACGTGACCCGCTACGTCACCGCGCTGACAGCCAGCTCGAAGCACCGCGCTACCAGTGCTTTACCCCTACAACTTCCACGGCTGAAACTTGTTTTATATTAGACGCCGTGATTATACGACTTCACCCTCATTTTGTAGATGAACCAGGCTTTATTGCGATATAATTTTCAAAAGGATTGACAGCTGAACTATTTATAAAACGATTTAGTAAGAAATAGAGGTTTATATTAAGTTAAATGGAATCACGTTGAAAAGTCATTAGTTTTGTATCGGTATATAAAAATAAAACTGAAATACTGTGACCTGAAGAATGTTTTTGATCAGTTTAAAAATAAAGAAAAGTAGTTTAAGTCACATTATGTTTTTTAAAACAACAAAAATCCTCCCTTAGCGGCAGCGGAGTCATGCGAGAATTTAAAAAACAACTTTGCTAAAGAAAAATAAAGCGCTTAGATAATGAAAAAGAAACACTCACCTTTTGGTTTATTTTAAATTTATATAGATACACATCATACTCATTATAAAATGTTTCTAAATGTTAACATACAAATATTTACAAATTAATTTGATTTTTCACTCTTCATCAATCTTTCTTATGCAACAGCCAGATTTCACTGAAAACAGCAAACCTGCTTACTCCACGAATTTCTAATGCAAACATAGAAATTATATAAAACATAATGCCTAATATTATGAAATATAATATTATGAATATTATATGAAACATAATTATTTGCAAACATAGTTATGCAAACATAATGCCTATATACCTCAACAACAAATAAACTATATCACATAGTTTAATCATAATATATTGGTAAATTAACGAGATGTAACGTTTTAGTCATCCTCCATAAGAATAAGGAGGATGTCAGATTGATTACGCAGGTTTGTTGTAATGAGGCCGACTAGAAATGGGGTTTAATGCAAATATAAATAGACCACAACCAGAACGTTTTTACTGTAAATGTTGTCACAAAGAAGCATATACAGTATTACTACTGTACACTCTTAAACACCCTGTATTTGCTGTGATGACTGAAAACAGGATATAGGCTCGGTGGCCAACCTCTCACAATCCCGCATTTTCCCTCAAGAATAGTTCTATGTATGATTAAACTTACTAAAAGTACTGTTTGTAAAAACTTTTGAGGTTTATCACTTTGACTGCTATGGATGAAACAGACTTATATCAAATACACATTTTGTGAAAACAAACATAAACGTAGTTAAATATTAATTAAAAATGCCTTGTTATAGGGCCCTGGGTTTACCTACAACATTTATCGATGTTTAAATCCTTGTCTGCACACTGGAACGGTTAGTTAGATATTCAGTATCAAGTGCTGACGACATCGACTGGCAGACGAGTCTATCAGTTCAGGTGTAATAAACTGCCACGAGCTCACCGACAACCACACCGAAGCTACGTGGTGGCTTCTACTGCTTTACTGCAGATGTACCACTTTACTGCAGACTGACTAACTTTAATGCAGACGTGTCAGCTTTACTGCAGGCAGACGTCGTGGATCGTATCAGTTAAAATACAAAACAAAATTTGTTTTATTATAATCTAAAACATTTTTTCCTCTAAAAATGTGGAGTTGTCTCCATATTGTTGATTTTGTTTTTGTGCTAAAGACAATATCGTTCAGTTTTAATTTTTTATCGTGTTTTTTTAGGCGAAAATCAATATTATCAAAACACAACTAGCTTTTCAATATTTAATAAATTATCGCAAAAAGTTCACAAAATAAGAATACAACTTAATTAAACCTAGTAGTAAAATAGGATATACCTAAGTGATGTATATGAGAGTGGTTACTATTATGTGTATGTGATATCCCACAAGACAACAGATTGTCTTTGAAACATCAATAAATAATCTTTAATAAAGTCGGATCAGTAAAAATTAAATTAAACAACTACTGCTTAAGATTTTTTGCAGTACAAGTTTTGCTTCGTCTTCCAACTTATTAATAACTTTGTTTACAGCTTCAAAATTTGTCCATCTTAATATATAAATTCCAAATACCACTGACTGACTGACTGACTGACCTATCACGAAATCTCCATAACTATAAGGCCTACAGAGTTAAAATTTGATGTATAACTGTTAGAGATAAATTAGCCAATTCTGCTGTTAGAGATAAGTTTCTAACGGACATTCTGTGAGAAATATTTTCAATTCTTAGCGTAAAAGCCCACACTGTACATAATTCCAACTCGAAGTTAGCTAGTTAGGCCGTGGTACAGTTTCAATCTTGTCACTGGAATGAGCCAAGTTGGACACAGCAGAACAACAGACGCCCCTTCTCAAAGTTAACGCTATCTGAAGATTTTATTTTTAGTTTCCCCCCTGAATTAGCTCTTAGAGGCGTGTCTGATAAATATAGCACAATGGCAATCTTTAACTAACCAAAACTATATATCTTAGACTAGGTTTTGTCAACGAAAAAACAACACAAAATTAACTAAAATATTGTATGAAAAACATATTTTTTATTGTATGATTGAACCTCGTGTATTATGTTATGTTATTTAGCTTTCAAAAAAATCATTGTGATATAAATAATACTTAAAAAATAAGGGGGTTTTCAAACCGGATATTTCAAAAGCACGACAGGCTGAGCTAAGAAAAGATATTTAATTTGCGGAATATTGTTTTGTTAATCTCTTCAATGATTAAAACTGTTTGGCTCCATCTATACCTCCACCCTCCTTCTCCTTTCCCCTTTCATTTTATTTTATTGTTCTTTGGAAATAGTAATGCATCTTGACAAAATTAAGATATATTTCTCTCTCTATACGTGGTTGAAGAATATGTCCATCACTACGCAAGGGCTACTTTTCTAAATGCCCCAACAAGTTTTATGTTTAGTATACAATTAAAAGTAAAATCTTTAAGATGATGATAAAATAAGAGATGAATACAGTAAAGTGTTAAAGTTAAACCATTGACTATAGTCAATGGTTAAGCTAAATTTTTAATGACTACTTAGTCAGCATGAAACAGTAAACCAGCATTACCTTCCTCTACCAAGTGGTTAGTGTAAAATAAAAATATGACTGGTAAAAAAATACAACCTACATATTTATGGTGTATGTATTTTAAAGAAGTTGGCGGCTTCTTTGAACCTTACTTACCCGTCCACATAGACTACAAGTCCATGCGTGGGACGCGTCTTAGAGCCGTTAGCCGTCGACAGTTCAAGTTTGATAGGATACGGCCATGATAGTAGTGATAAGGTTTACTTGAAAGAATAAAGATTCGAACCCTCGAAGCCATGGAGTTCAACGGTTTCGAAGGAGAGCCCCCGCTGAATGAGCTTCAACCCACGGAGTCGTTGCTGCTGCCACGGTTCCAGAGTCCGTCGCGCCGCCATGACCTCTACTCCAAGGCGACTCTGTAACTTTGTAACTTTGTTTTTGGTTCTGTAACTCACTTCCCCTTAATCCCCGCAAATAACATAGGCTCTAGTTAAAGCAAGAACTAGAGCCTATAACTAAGTACCCTACAATTTAACTTAGGAAAAAAATGTTTTCTATAGAAACACTAAACCTAACTTGTTAAGTAATGCAAACATGATACAATGTTATCACATGCTTCATCAAATGATTGACACCGACATTTTAGCATCACTTTATTGGTAATGCTCTCCAAATAGGCTAATATACCAAAACAGAACTTACTATTCTGAAAGGATTGCAAAATGAAATGCATTGCATGTACTAAAGGAATATCGATTTGTTACTTACAATCCTATCGTATATTCTAAGCGAGCAATCTCTGAGTGCAAAATGGATAGCGGAATCCCGAGGAAAGATTTTGCGCAAACTTAGAAAATAAAGGTTTTTGGGTCTCAGAAATGGACTAGAAAATATCCAACCCCAGGAAAGCTCAAACTTTGCTGGAAAACTAATTTGAGAGTTGAAAGTTTTAACATTAGGCTTATGGAATTTCAAATCATAACACAACAATCATAATAGCCGATCAAAAGTAACCAGTATTGAAAAAAAAACAGTATATGAAAAATTACCTGTCAAAGTAAAACATGCGTGTACAGTAACAACGTGGGATTCCTTTCCAAAACCCCAGATACTGGATTTTTGTTATTGTATCATGAAGTGCGATTTGAATAAAGCTTAGTTCCGTACAACTGGATTTCGTTTTACAACAAAATTATCGTTTGTGTTATATTTGTCGTTTCTGTTTGATTACGAGTGTTATGACTCTACGTGAAATATTTATCCAAACCCGATACAATATAATATTAATTTATAATTCTGCTTAAAAAATAATTTATAATAATTGTACATTCTAGTTTGGAAGAGCCTGTAGAAAGGAATGAGCCTGTGGTAGAAGTGATCTTTATTTGGAGAAGAACAAGAGGTTCAAACATGCTTAAAAGATTATTGTAACTTCTACTGTATATATCATAACTTTAAGTAATCGTAAGTTAGAAACGTGGTTTTGAAAACCAATGATTTAACATTCATGATACTAGATGATTACATGGTACTATTACATATACTTATATGGCATGATTACATATACTTATATGGCACTAGATAATTCTAGTAAACTTGAATTGGTTAAATCTTTGAAGGGAGACTTATCTTTGACTCGTTCTTGCTGCCTTCCGCTCTTTTTCCGTGCTAGCTCTATATGTAAATCTAAATTATTATATGGAAGTAAAACTGCTTGTTTGCTACCTCCAAATAAAATCTAATAAAAGTCGATTAAACTTAATATTATTTACTTTGAAAATTTATTTGGGGAGCGGTGTAGTAAAGTACTTCCTCACTGAATCATTCTCTTGATTGGGCCTGATGATGACCGGTGAGACTGGTTGAAATTTATCACCTTATACCACCTTTTAGCGAATTTCCCCTATAGGGAAGAAGCTATTACCGTAGTCGGCATGGTAAGACCTAGGCCCGGGACCATGATAACTTTTCGTTTTGAGGTCCCCAGACCCCAAAAACACCATTCGTTCGAAACTGTATTAGCGAATTTCCCCTATAGGGAAGAAGCTATTACCGTAGTCGGCATGGTAAGACCTAGGCCCGGGACCATGATAACTTTTCGTTTTGAGGTCCCCAGACCCCAAAAACACCATTCGTTCGATACTGTATATATATATATATATATATATATATATATATATATATATATATATATATATATATATGTGTCCGTGAGCACGATAACTCTCGTAAAAATGATCCGATTTTGACGAAATTTGGTATAAATATGTAAAGCAGCATTTATGATTTAAGTTCGAAAACCAGACAGATCGACCTATCGGAAGGGGTATTTTGGGGGGGTTTTGTACCCCAAAAATGGGTTTTTTGAATTTTTTACATATAATTTTTGAAAAAGTAAAATTTTAGTTTTGACCATTCGATTCAGCTTAAAAAAACACACAATTTGGTATTTCGATCATTCCTCTACGTCAATTGGTTACCGAGATATTGAAAGTGCTAAATACAGTACGTTGTCTAATGTTATTCTTATGGAGGAAAAGAAATTGTTTTTATCTCGCTTATTTATGAACGTATACTGACAAAATTTGGTATACAGCTTCATCTCGTTGAGGTCTATTGATATTTGCTCCAAAAAATTGTTTTTGCATAATTCTCCCGTAGCAGCAAACCTGCGTACTCAGCCCCCATGTTATTCTTATGGATAATAATTAAATGCTCTGTCTCCCTTAATTATGTACATAAATGAATAAAAACTGGTATACGACTTCACCTAGTTGAGTTATATTGACATTAGCATAAAAACCCATTTTTTGTGTTCCTTGTTACAGCAAACCTACGTACTCAGCCCCAATGTTATTCTTATGGAGAATAATTAAAATTGTATATATCGCTTATTTGTGAATATATTTTTATGAAACTTGGTAAGTGGCTTTATGTAGTATTAAGACATTTATATTTACATTGGAAATTCGCTGAGTATGCAGGTTTGCTGCGACGGGGGTATATATATATATATATATATATATATATATATATGTGTGTCCGTGAGCACGATAACTCTCGTAAAAATTATCCGATTTTGATGAAATTTGGTATAAACGTGTAAAGTAACATTTATGACTTTAAGTTCGAAAACCAGCCAGATCGCTTTATCCGAAGAGGTATTTTGGGGGGGTTTTGTACCCCAAAAATGGGTTTTTTGAATTTTTTACATATAATTTTGGAAATAGTCAAATTTTAGTTTTTACCATTGGATTTAGCTTAAAAAAACACACAATTTGGTATTTTGATCATTTCTCTACGTCAATAGGTTACCGAGATATTGAAAGTGCTAAACACAGTACGTTGTCTAATGTTATTCTTATGGAGGAAAACAAAAATTTTATATCTCGCTTATTTATGAACGTATACTGACAAAAATTGGTATACGGCTTCATCTGGTTGTGGACCATTGATATTTGCTCAAAAAAACAATTTTTTTGCCAAAGGCTCCCGTAGCAGCAAACCTGCGTACTCAGCCCCATGTTATTCTTATGGAGAATAAGTAACGTGTTATCTCCCTTAATTATGAAAATAAATTAATGAAATTTGGTACGTGGCTTTACCTAAATGAGTTATATTGATATCTGTATAAAACCCCATTTTTTGTTTTCCTTCCTTCAGCAAACCTGCATACTCAGCCGCCATGTTATTCTTATGGAGAATAATTAAAATGTCATAAATCGTTTATTTATGAATGTATATTGATGAAACTTGGTATGTGGCTTTATGTGGTATTAAGATACATATATATGCATTGGAAATTCGCTGAGTACGCAGGTTTGCTGCTACGGGGGTATTTTATATTTACCGTCTTGTTTGTAAGTACAATATAAGTGTAAATATATTGAAAAGTGTTGTAAGACGTAGTTTATTTATCCTGTTAATTATAACAACATGAATTATAATGCTTCTCAATAAATTATCTGTTTAAAATTTGTTACCAACAGTACAGTTCATCAACCAATGAATACGTCTTACAATACAAATTACTTTACATCCTTCCCACAAAAATGTCTAAAAATAGGTGTTTATAATTTTTGCAGTATACGTTCATGTTTTAAAAAACAACATAATCAAAGAGTTGAGTAAAATATGGGCATCGTTTGACGGTTTGGTGACTGTGAATGAAATGTTGCTCTGTATGTGGCTACATTATAAAACAGTGTTTGTTTTTTCTTCTGCTCATATTTTTATCACTTATCACTCTCTCAGTACTACTGTTAAACAGGACGAAAGGTTAAAAATTATCACATAATATAACATTAATTCTTCGCATGGGTTTTAATTACCTCGGAACAAAATAAACCGAATTACACTGACGAACATATATGTTATTTATTATTGATTTTAATTATTGAATGATTTAATACTGATTATATTTTAATGAAACACTAGAAGCGATAGGTAAAGTACAAAAAATCATTAATAAATTCAAATCCATCGCTGTTATGAGTTTCGAAAATACAATATTTGCTATTTTCATCAAGATAAATAAATCATAAACAATTTGCTATTTTTTCCATCTGAGTGCACATTAAACACTTAACATGGCTTTAATATTAAATTTATGTTATGTTATTTGTGTATATGTAAAATATAACATACAAGTAACTATGTAAGTGATATATTTGTTTAAAAACTCGCGTTGCGTTATAGAAGGCTAGGTAACGTAATGATTATCGTACTCCGTTCGTGTTGAGGTTGGCCAAATTATTTCTGGTCGAAATCTGAAAATATTTTTATAATATTCGATTCTGGACCTAGCTGACATTTAATGATTTCTAACAAACTGTTGACGTTAGGTAGTAACAAGACTAGGGTTTGGAAGTTCTGTACCAAAACATTTCAAAATTCCATTAACATTGAAACACAACAATATAAATTACGTCCATGCAAAATTCCACCACAATAGGTCCAATAATTTGGCATTCTTTGGTAACGTCCGCCCAACCTTTCTCGTATTTACAACGAGTTTGGATGGATTATCGTGACCAAGTGAAAGGTACTCCATACGACATCCTGCCTCCCTCCATATTCCCAAGTGCCACATTTTGTTTTCGTATCAAATAATAAAATATGTTGAAACTCCTGCTACGTTTTAATGTGATTGAAATAGGATGCAATATGGTATTATACATTCTAAATGGAATTACAATTTTTTGTGGATAAGACATTTTGTAATAGTTTTTAGTTTTAAAACTATAATTTATCAGCAAAATTTACATATAATTTCGTTTAAAATATCGTTGACTTTTCAATACGTTTTAATAATAACTAAACAGGATAAAAAATACGTCTTACAACACTACAAAGTATATTTTAACTTATACTGTACTTACAAACTAGACGGTAAAATAAACACAAAAGATGGTACGTTGGTCAAAAAACTGTTAATTTTGTAAAAAGTTACAAGAATCATGTTTCAGCATGGAAGAACCGAAAACCGGAAAGATCGAATATTGCAAAACACCTCCTGGAAAATAGCCACTCCTTGGGAATAATTAAAGAAAATTTGAATATTTTCCATATTTGTTAAATAGGAAATGTAAATAATGCATGGGAAGAATTGTTTATTTTTAAGGAAAAATGTAAGGATAGGGATAAATTGACCAATGAACAGGTTAACTTTGATTCTGGTGGTACTTATCGCAACTTGTTTCCGGGAGTTCGGTTAACTTGTTGTTTGTGTTCCGTATGTAAGCTGTTCGCCATCTTGTTTCTGTCATTCTCTGATTGGGCCTGATGATGACCGGTGTAACTGGTTGATTTTGTGTATATTTTACCGTCTTGTAAGTGTAAATATACTTTGTAGTGTTGTAAGACGTATTTTATTTATACTGTTTAGTTGTAACAGCACGTATCATGCTACTAAAGAAATGATTTAATAATAATTAAGCCCAATTACAATAGGATTCTAATTTGGTTTAATAAAAACTTCGCGTATATATGGAATAATACTGTGCATTAAACGATATTCGTTGTATACATTTTGACCCTATTTATACTATCCTCGAGTAGAAAAGGAACAAACCCCGCTCGAGTTGAGATGCAAACATATTTGTTCCTTTATCCCATATCCGCAGTATTACCTTAACCGATACACGGAGCCCGAGGAGGGTTGCTGGATAAAGTTTCCAATCTCTGAGTTTTTGCGATTCCTTTACCTTCTTCAAGTTTGTGAATTAACATTATTTTTTAAGTTTTGTTTATTGCTATTGTACATTTAATTAATTTTTGTATTTTTTATTTAAATAAACATACAATCAAGTATCACGAAGGTGTGTCCTATGAGGTGAAGGTATTGCCCGTAGTAGGAGGGAAGTGTACGGGAAGCGACCATCATATATTTGTTATGATAATTTTGCAATACCATTTTCTTCCTTTATACGAAACCAATTTGATATATAAGGTACCCTTTCAATGATTTTGCACTACTGACGAATTTTAATTTTGAAATGACTTTTCATAAAACTTACGAATGGTTTTTAACTTATTTATTTTTAAACGTAATGGTGGCACCGTCTTACAGTGGACACGTCCGACTAACTTAAAGCAGGGGACGGTAAGTTGAATGGGATTTTAAAGATTAGATGTGGGTACAGGTGCTGGAATGGTGTAGTGGAAACCACGAATTCTATCAGTTAAACATTGACTCTCACCCCTGAATCAGGCGATAGCTGAAATTATTGGTAAATTAATATAATTTGTTAAAGGTATATTAAATTGTAAACATAATACGGAAAACTCGCTTATAGCTACAATAAAAAATATATTATTGAACAAAAACACATTAAATGTTGTATGTATACAATTTGTTTGGTTATCTTTTTTAAATGGTAGTATACTACTTAATGGAAGACAAATATCAATAAATATGCACCGTTCATATTTATAAAGTACTATCGGTTCCTGTTGTGCGTTGTTGCATCCACGAATTATGCTGAAAAATCTTCACTCATAATACAGGAATATTCAAAAAGAACATAGACACTTTTAAATGGATCTAGTAAATGGGTATAATCAACAGAAAAAATAAATAGTTACATTACAAAGAGCACATTTCAAAGTTTGTTTAACGATGTTGTAGATGAGCTACAAGAGCCCGAGTTACACGGCAGACATCCGATCAGACTCTAATAAGGGCAGTGAGACAACACTCCAGAACTTTTTGCTTTTTACAAGAAGCCTATATGTATTTAATTTCTTGTGCCAATCACAAATAGACTGCCTACCAGCTTACCCGGTGGGGTTTTGTAAAACTCGTCCTAACACAGCGTTGCTAAAGTAACTAATTGCGTTTTAGCGAATTTCCCCTATAGGGAAGAAGCTATTACCGTAGGTCTCATGGTAAGACTTAAGCCCGAGACCATGATAACTTTTCGTTTTGAGGCCCCCAGATGCCAAATACACCATTCGTTCAAATTCATATTTCTATAAATATATGTATGCATATTTACATATGTATGTGTGTGTGTGTCCGCATGCACGATAACTTTCGTAAAAATGGTCCGATCTTGATGAAATTTGGTATAAACGTGTAAGGCAGGATCTTTTTTCATGAATTCGAGAACCAGACAGGTCGTTCTATTTTAAGGGGGTTTTGGGGGGGGGGTTTGTACCCAAAAAAATGGGTTTTTTGAACTTTTTACATGTAATTATTTTTAAACCCAAACTTTTGTTTAGACCATTAAATTTAACTTCGAAAACAAACAATTTGGTATTTTGATAATCGCTCTACGTCAATTGGTTACCGATATATTAAGAGTGCTAAACTAAGTACGTTGTCCAATGTTAATCTTATGGAGAATAAGTAAAATTTTATATCTCGCTTATTAATGATCAAATATTAATGAAATTTGGTATGTGGATTCATCTGATTGTGGTCTATTCTTATTTGCACAAAAAAATATTTTTACCGATACTTCCTGTTGCAGCAAACCTGCGTACTTAGCCCCCATGTTATTCTTATGGAGAATAAGTCAAATCTTATGTCCCCCTTAATTATGACATAAATTAATAAAATTTGGTATGTAGTTTCACCTCTTGTTGAGTTATACTGATACTTGCATAAAAACCCATTTTTGTGCTCATTATTGCAGCAAACCTGCGCACTCATCCCCCATATTATTCTTATGGAGAATAATTAAAATATGGAATAAATCGCTTATTTATGAATGTAGATTGATGAAACTTGGTATGTGGCTTCAGCTAGTTGAGTTGAATATTTGAATGAAAACCCATATTTTGCGTTCCTTTTGCAGCAAACCTGCTTACTCAGCCCCCATGTTTTTCTTATGGAGAATGATTCAAAATTTATATATCGCTTATTCATGAATGAATATTGATAAAACTTGACATGTGGCTTCACCTAGCTGAATTGTTTTTATATTTACATCAAAATTGTATCAGCAAACCTACATACTCATCGCCAATGTTATTATTAATGTTAATGTTATTGTTAATGTTAATGTACAATAACTAAAATATCGCTTATTTGTAATATATTTTTATGAAACTTGGTAAGCGGCTCTATGTCGTATTAAGACAAAAATGTGCATCGGAAATTCGCTGAGTACACAGGTTTGCTACGACGGGGGTATTATCTAGTTCAAGCAGTCAAAATGGCGTGCCACTTAGGGGAGAAGCGATGGACGAGAGTAGTTTTAGCGAATTTACCCTATTACCGTAGGTGGGTATTGAGACTATTACCATATTTAGTTATGGTAAGACCTAGGCACAATGGTTAGATCACAAATAGACTGCCTACCAGCTTACCCGGTGGGGTTTTGTAAAACGCGTCCTAAAACAGCGTTACTTAAGTAACTAATTGAGTTTTAGCGAATTTCCCCTATAGGGAAGAAGCTATTACCGTAGATCTCAGACTTAAGTATATATATACTCAGTCCGTATGCACGATAACTTCCATAAAAATGGTCCGATCTTGATGAAATTAGGTACAAACGTGTAGGGCGGCATTTATTTTCATGAGTTCGAAAACCAGACAGGTCGCTCAACTTTACTTACAGGTCGCCCCAAAAATGAATTTTCTTAAACTTTTTACATACAATTCTTTTTTTAAACAAATTTTAGTTTACACCATTAAATTCCGATTAAAAATACAAACAATTTGGTATTTTTATCATCGCTCTACGTCAATTGGTTGCCGAGATATTGAGAGTGCTACACACAGTACGTTGTCCAATGTTAATCTTATGGAGAATAAGTAAAATTGTATATCTCGCTTATTAATGGACATATTAATGAAACTTGGTATGTGGCTTTATATGGGTAGGTTATTATATGTTATTTGCATACAAAACTAATTTGTTGTGGTCCCCATGGAATCAAACCTGCGTACTCAGCAGCTATAATGTTACTCTTATGGAGAGTAATAAACATGTGATATCTTGCTTGTTTATGAACATAAATTGATAAAAGTTGGTATGTTGCTTCATCTGGAGGTTATCCATTGGTATTTGCATAAAAAAAGACTGTGTGGTCCTTGATGCAGCAAACCTGTATACTCAGTCCTAATATTTTCGTATGGGGAATAAATAAAATGTCATATCTCGCTTATTTATTAACATGCTTTGATTAAAGTTGGTAAGTGGCTTCATGACTTAGTGAAATACCATTTGAAATTCGCTGAGTATGCAGGTTTTCTGCAACGGGGATATTTTAAATCACCGCCAGAAAGCACTGACATATCGCCAACATAAACAAAATAAGTGGGTTTCTATGAATTAAGTGACAAATACTCTACCAGAAAATTCATATTTAGTTATGAAAACCAAACCAAACCTAACCTAATTAGGGGTATGGGTTTGTATAAAAATATCAAAGTAAAATTTTTTAACATCAAAATTAAAGTCATCAAAATGAGGGTTGAACCTAGGACCTCACAAACAGATGTTTGTATCCATATCCACTGAGCTAACAGGACGTACCTTACTGGCTGAGAGTCACAAGTCCATAAGCAATGAAAGCACATCAAAGAAAATATTCTCGTCCATCGTTTCTTCTCTGAGTCACTCCGCTCAAAATGCTTCCTCAACGCTATTATTAACCTTTCTTAAATAAACAAAAACAAGGGTTATATATTAACAATGTTCCAACAATCAGCTTATAAAGTAAAACTTCAGTTAATTTGCTACCCGCTAATGCCAACATGACCGATATAAATTATACGGTTTTAATTTTAATGATTTAGAAAAGTGTCTCTTTCTTTTGCGTAACCCTGTATTTACATTTCAACTCGCTACAAAATAAACGAGTTCGCACGCATCACGCTGACGTGAGGGAAGTGAATTTTCACATAACAAACTTTTAAAACTCAAAATCAGTGTAAAAACATACATTTAATCCAATTTTTATTGAAATCTGAAAACTATTTTTTGGCTGTTCTGATGTTCCTGGTTTCCATTTACAGTACCTGTAATGTTGGGAATACAATTTTGCGCATTATAAGGATAGGAGAAGGTCCAGTCAAGCTTGAAAATAGGTGTGAGGTTGCTGGGGATAATAAAAATACGCCAACAAATGAATAACAGGCTTTTCTAATGTAAAACCCCCTTGACAACGTACTGGGTTTGGTCGATACACATTTTCTTTAATAACTCGTTAGATAGTTATGCTAGAATGACGAGAGAGGGCTTAAAAGTTTTGCCTCACTAATTCCCATATGGGTACATGCACTACTTTTACATCCGGGGCTTTTCTGGCCCTTTTTGGGCCCAGAAACCCAATCTTTGAAATATTAATCCCCAAATATGGGTTTAGAGTTTTCCGATTGTTTTGCCCAACAAACTTGTCCAACTGATTATAGAAAGGAACGTCCCTACCAAATTTGAAGTAAATCGGTAAAAAAATGTGACCACTAGAGTGCAAATACACACACATATATATAAAGGTCTATTGTATATAACATTTTGAACGACCCCCCAAAACGTGTTCAGGGGATCACGTTAGGAACTTCTATGGTGGTCCTGGGCTTAAGTTTCACCGTGCGGGTCATGCTAATAGTTCAATTTCCATAGGAAATTTACTAAAAAACAGCAGTTTCAAGAGTTTGAATTAATCATCTGAAAAAATGATAACTTAAATTACCATGGTAACTTTAAAGTCCAGTGTGGTGAAGCCCTTGGGTCTTAGGACATTGATTAATGGATTTAAAACTTTCTATGGTCAAACTGAATGACCATGCAAAGTTTCATTAACTTTGGTTTGAGTGGTTTAGGGGTCCATACATACTTACATACATGCATATATTTTTATAGATACAGACTATTAAAAGTACTTCTATAAGGTTTGTTACTCTGCCTTTTATAAAAGGGCTTAAGCTCATATCGATACCGTTATAAGATAGTCAACAAGTAAAGCTAAGAGTACTCGTGTTTGTCATGTGACGGATAGGGGATGAAGGAACAAATATGTTTACTTGAAGCTTGGGGGTTGTTTGTCTTGTTTCGCAACACTACAGAATATTCATATGAACCTTAGAATTATCTGTAGATTTAAAATGTGTGAATAAGGTTAAAAGTTGGCTACTTACCCCGAACACTCTGCTCAACTAATTTCTAATGCTTTAACAGCTTATACAATCGTTTGATGTTGTCCCAGTAACACTGTTGCATTTACTATAAATGAAATAATAGACGGAAAGCTTCCCGTCTGTTTCTCGGATTCAATATCCAGGCAATGCAAATATCTTTTATGGCGAACTCGTGCTATTGAGTTGTGGATTGGTAACACTGCCTGAGGAAAACGTTGATTGTGTCGGGTCGGTTTCGTACGAGTTTCTCAAGTTCGAAACTTCATTATTCAGGATTCGATATAAAAATAACAGTTAACCTATACAAATCTATAACAACGAAAATTCATAAGCTCACTATAAGAGTAGGGGAGGAATGTTTTTATAAAATGTATCAAATGTTATTATGATTTAATCATCTTATAATTTGTACACATTATAAGTGGTCTAGTTAGTGATTGAATTGGTTTTAAATTTTTTTTATTTTTTCCGTTTTAATTCTAGTAGGCCGAACATTAACTAACATTTTGCAGATTGTATAAAGCTGCAGTTCATCGATGATTTAAAAAATCAACCATTGTGAAAAATAGTTCGATATACTCTTTTATGGTAATAATGAAAGTTTTAGGTATTTTTACAATTTCCATATTAATGATTCAATTAATCGATTGGTGAACTCGTGTCACTTCTTGTTAACTAGGCTATATACTATTTTCAAATAAAAAAATTAATTTAACTACGATACAAAATATCTTTACGGCTTCTCTTAAATATTCGGTTAACGGAATTCAACAATGAACAATGGTTTTCTACAACTGTAACAGGTTTTTTAATGTGTTTTAAAACAGAATCTGAACTGAACGTTAACATAGTATTTTGTAGAACGTGATGTGGACGTTTTCAATTCTCCTCCTACGAATGTTTCCCAAGATGCAAAAATGAGAGCTACTTACTTCATAAACCTATAAGAAAGATTTTAGGCTATTAGAAACTATGCATATTTTCGCTAAATATAGTACATTATTTTTGTATATAATTCAGCAAGCATTTGTAAGTCGAAATTGTGAGAGTTTGGCAAATCGCAGGATGATGGGAGCCTGCTTAAATTAAAGTTATTGATCCCAGGGACTCGGAAAAATAGCGGTATTTCTAAAAAGTTACCGGCAAATGAGAAATACCGTAAAACATACCCCATAAGAAAAACATAAGGATTTAAAAACATCTGCTTAGTTTACATTAAAACATGTGATTAAGTATCTACTGTGTTTAGGAACTTTCATGTGTACCTACAAATTTGATATTCAGAGTACTGGATCAAGGTTAGGGGCTATGGCCCCTTCAAGCCACTAGTTTTTACTATTTCCCGACCAAGTTCCATATAGAACCGTTTAAAATAAGAAAAAATATGCGGAGTAGTTATAACTTGGGATTTCTAGGAATAAAATACTGTAGTTGAAATAATAAACAAAAATGTCTATCGTGAGTTGTGTGTGACTTATTTATAAACAACTGTGTTACTCAAATACTTTCCCTCTTATTCTGTTCGCTGTTATAAAACTACTTAGCTTAGCTAAAAGGAATCAGCTGTTAACAGTGGATAGATAGATTGTTTATTAAATAAATTTACATTGTGTTTGTACTCTTAATTAGGTGAAAGGGGCTAACAATCATATATTACAATCATGGGGACTTTCTAAAATTTGACTTATAGTTTGATTACAAAAATGGTGGCTTAACTCAATTGGTATGCACAAGGGGTTCTGTCTCAGGGTGTAGTTGATCGATCCGGCAAAATTCCAAAAAAACTCTTGATAATTGAATAAATAAATAACATAAAATAAACTAGAATTGATATAAAACCCAATGACAATCAAATTTGATGTTAATAAAAGTCTAATTAGTGATCTCTAATAATTTAATGAAAGTCACTGTTGGTAGTCTTTAGTTGCTATAGAATTCAAGATGGCAGCCAATAAACAAAAGTTCTCTAGGCTGTAATTTAAAGTCCTGATATTCTTATCTAAGTTTATATATGTAAATTTGATTTGCTCTAAAAGTAATAGCCTATTTCAGATTTAAAGTATTTGCCTAAATATTTTAATAACTCTTGAGATAATTGATATTGGTGAGGTCTTTAATTTTGTAGTTAGGCCTACGAAATGGAGTAATCTCACCGGTTCAGCAGCATATTTCTTCGCCCAGATATTATTAAATATGCTTGAGGTGGCCAAATAAAGGGAGGTAAACTAATCTGGGCTCCGATGACTATAAAAACTGACTTTTGGTGTCTAAATACTGTTTATGTGAAGAAAATTTAAATTTAATTTGGGACAGTGCCCACCAAACATTTAACACAGGCCATGTATTCTGAAGGAGTCCTTGATCACCAGGTGCATTCTCTGTTGATTCCTATAGGGTTCACAGAACTAAACACAAAACACTTATCTTGAGTCCAAAGTTACTTTTTCTGGAGGAAACACATGTTCACTTCTGGTTATAGAATGAGATCAATATTGAATTTTAAATACTTAGGCTATATATAAAAATGTGATCTGAGATAATTGTACAGAATGAATCTTTAAATTAATTAAATGTTAAGTAGGCTATTGTGAATGATAATAAAATATCTATTCATGGGATTAAATGATTAATAACTAAAGGGAAATATTCAGAGGGATAAAATAAATTAAAAACAATACGTAATTATTATATTAAACTATATTAATACATCACTGAGGAAATGTATGCATGGGAGCAAACCGCTATTTGAACATACTGAATTATTAAACAGGGCACATATGCAAAATATGATTATTAATTATTTTCAAATGTATGAATATGTGATAAAAATGTTTACATAACAATTGAATCATTGCATAGTTTACAATATTTGTGTGGTCCTAATAAAGTAAAAGATATTTTAAAATTCATATTTTACCATGAAAAAAACGTTATGATGTTTAACACTGTTGGTAAGTTTCTAATAGGATAGATATATAAGCAAAGATTACAAGTAAGATTCAAATAGTGTTTTTTTGTCGTAACCTACATGACACTTTAATGATGATTAATGTAACTACAATGTGTCTGTGAGCATAATGTATATTAAAAATGACAAATAAAATATTTAAAAAAATAATAATTTTATTTTGACCTACCAAGATGTTAAATAAGTAGATCCAGGATACATGAAAGATTCTTGGTTTATTAAGAGTTATCCATTGTATATTTCACTTCGTAATTTGGTCACAGTAGCAGGGTGGGTACCCGCTCCTTTACAAGGTGCGTACACCTAATAACTTGGTAAACAGTAGGATAACAAAACTCTAATGATACCGGAGGCAATGTTTACAATAAATCAGCTACTCCATGAGGGCGAGATTATCGTGCTAATTGATCGCTTATTCACGGTACACTCGGAGCATTCAAATTAAATTTGTTACTATTTTCACATTCGTGTTATGTGTAAGTTTTCTAAGCGCTTTAATTTATTAATTGCATATAATAGTTTTCAATTTTATTTACCATCTAATACATATTTATATAGATGTTTAATACATATTTAGTACAAATCCTAAAGAATACTTAGGTATTTTGTCACATCTTATTATAATGCTTTTACTTTATGAAATGTTTTGAGGCTGATAAATGTACCAAAGAGTTATTATATGAGCGTTTATAATTTACTACTTTTTAACTATGGAAATGATGTATACGTTTTTCCCGAGTCCATGTTTTTTTTGACAAAGTAATATTTTAACCAAAGTATGTTCAAAAACATGAATGATCAGGAGACAGAATCGAATCCAAGAGTAGAAACAAGTTTATATTTTAATTTCACTTTTTTATTTGATTTGATTTAATAAATTAATCAAAGATTACTCCGACAAAAAATAAAAATAAAATAATTGTATTTTGATTTATTAAATTAATCTCAGCACCTTTCCAAGAAAATGTTCAACACCGACTGTACGACTTTGTCAGTTGTTTGGTATATTCAATTGGAAAATTACACTTGGTCGATTACACATATTACGTACAACATTTAAGATCAAAGCGAATGTAATACAAGAAACAAGACACAGTGTGTACGACGAGTAATAAATGCGTTCTAAATCGTAAAGAATTAAGGTTATTACCAATACCAGCCTTATACCGTGATAAGGATCGCAGGATATGGCCTTGCAGTGATAATAGCGCTTGCAATCGGGGGGAAATGGGTTGCAAATGGTACGCGTAATTAGGGTTTGCAATATTGCCACCGAGCCAGATACGTGGATAATGCGTCATGTGGTTATCAGTACGAAAGGAAGCTCGTTGTTGATAGTTAATTTTACATGTAATGGTTTTTCTTCGATAAAGTGATACTTGACAATCGTTTTAGAGGAAGAGGTATTATTTATCCTTCCTTTGAAATTATTTAATATGGGGCCAGGACAGAGCGTGAAATGTAAGTAGCAAAAACCTGTAGCTCATATAACATATTATCACGCGTATTTACTTAAAATTTGGAATCCTATGATTAACAATTAAAATTAATGCGTGATATAATTAACTGTTTGTTACACTTCCATACAAAAACTGAAACAGCTTAAGCCAGAAAATTATAACGAAGTCCTTATTGTTAGTATAACACTTAGTATATTAACATATAACTGAATACTAGCTTTGATCAACCGCTTCACTTTTTCACCGGATTTAATTGATATAGTATAATAAAATAAACAAGATTACCGACGCAATCGGTAAAATCACCGATTCGATACGATTCGATACGTCGGTGTATCTCATGTTGAGGTATACAGTTTTTTTGTTTGCTGAAGAAATTTAAACATTTACAAACATTTAAAACATGTGTTTTAAATTTGCAGTTTATTTTAATTTATGACCTTAGGAGAGTTTGGATCAAAATATTTCCCCTTCCTTTTCCTCCCCGAGACGGTTCATTCAAGTATGTGGTTCATGGGTTTGACTTTCTCAAAGGTCCCTGGCACGGTTTGGTTTTATATAATGAATTAAGCAGATATGTGATGTTATCTCATTGTTATATATATATATATATATATCTCAAAACGTTTAATTTACAGACACAGACTAGGGCTACTGATAAATATAATAAACAAAAAGTAAATAAACTTGAGTACCCTGGTAAAATAATTTTAATTACACTTTAACGTGTACCGGCTCTTAGTTTATTTACTTTTTGTTTATTGTATATACATATATATATATATATATATATATATATATATATATATATATATATATATATGTCATTCACTATGCACCACAAATAACTTGTAACGAGTATAACTTTTAATATTACAGGTTTTACATAACTTTGTTATGTAACGTGTACCTTTATTACGACAGTGAATATGAGTCCTCCACCTGATTAAGACAGTCCTTTATTTATTTCACTGTAACTACGACTCACTAAAGCATATGTCGTCACTTACAACTTGGTTTCCAGCTCCATGACAGATGTTCACTACAATTTTTACAACTAGCTCCTATTTCCCTGTGGGCATTCATGTCCAAGGAGTCGTCTTTTTGGCCGCAGATGAAACTTTGATCAGATCAATTCCCCCGACGGACAACCACATTAATAAAAACTAATGGAGTCTCTTGCTCGGCAGTCGTTTGCTGCTGACATCAATGTATCTAAACGCGCTGTTTTATAATTTACGGAGACCTCGATGTTAGTTTGAAATATATATTATTTTAGAAATACTTCCCAACAACATTTATAACCGACCACGTAAAACCTCTCATGTAAAACTTACTTTGAACAGGTTTAGGGATTAATATGATATGTGGTGAAAATTAAATATAGTTCAAAAGAGATTTTATATGGCTTGTATTTAAAATTTCACTGCACAATACAGTTTCATTGTGACATTTAAAATTAATATTCTATCTACCGCCAAAGAGATGTTAACATTAACAACTATTAAGGTTACTATTAAGGTTACAAAGGCAATGCGATTCAAACCACTCTTATATTTGAATTTTTTTGATTCAATACATTTACAAATATATAATATGTATTGAAATGTTCCAAAACATATTTAGCATCTTCTACTGGAGAGAATTGGAGTATGGAGATACATAGAAAATATTAGATAATTAACAATTTAAAAAATACAAGTTTATGTTTTGAAAATCAATGATAGATTAGAAAAACCATTAAATTCATTTATTTTAATTCATTACACTCATAATTTATAGTTTTATGAAAGGTATAGAAAAATCTGTCATAAGGCGAATATTTATTGCTTAAATAAATACCCGATTATTTTAAACATAAAATATCCCCATGACAGTAAATATCACTGCATATTCACCAAACATGTAATACACGTGTGTACTACTACGTGTAGCCGCATACCAAGTTACATAAGAAGGTATTCATTCACAAATAAGCAAGATAGCCCTATAATAATAAGAATGACATTAGAGCTAAGTACACAGCTTTTCTTCATAAAAATGGAAAAGTTTTGCAAATATAAATCAAACTCAAGAAGATGAAGTCACATACTAAGTGGCATTACAAAATATTTATAAATAAGTGAAATATACAATTTGTCTTATTCTCCTGAAAAACAACATTACGGTTCAGAACGCAGGTTTGCAGCCATGTAGACTAAAAAGGGGTGATCTAATAAAGCTAAATCACAATCAGATGAAGGCACGCACCACATTTTGTCAATCTTTAGGTCAAAATTGCGGGAGTTTGGCTAATCGCATAATGCAGCACACACCACAGGTTTAATTCCAGGGTGAAACCGGGTACGATGGCAGATAGTCAAGACATAAAGTTTATCTTATTCTACAATAATAACATTGAAAACTTTACATTGGGCGCAATGCAAACATTTAATATACAATTTTGTAAAAGTTGAATTAAAAATATAAACTAAATATTGAATTGTAAAATGCACAATGAAAAACATTTTTGCTAGGTAATCACTCCAAAACCCTCCCCCGATGGGTCTGTCTGGTTTTCGAACTTAAAGTCACAAATGCTGCTTACAGTTTTGTACCGAATTCCAATAATATCAAACCTTTAAAACAAATTATCGTACCTACACGAACACATTACACATTAACGATTGGCTTCACAGATTAAGGCTATCACGGTTATGTATTTCCATGCTGACTGCGGTAATATGTTCTTCCCTGCGGGGGAAACTCCATAAAAACTTAATATGACTGTTATTTTTTCAAATATGTTCATAGCATGATATTATTTTTGTTAAGATCTCCCCGGAAGGTGAAAACCAGCTCGGATACGGGTACAGAAGTATTTGTTCCTTTATTCCATATCTGCTAGAACTGCAATAACCGATCCGTCTTCAAGATCTAAGGTTGTGTACGATTCAAGTAATTCTTTGTAAATTCTGCTCCTGAGTGTACTTATTGATATGAAGGTTCGTGTGTACTTACTTACCTTCTCGTGTCGAACTTATAAGCTTAAACAACTATGAATTGAATTTAGTGTTTTTGTAAAATAATCTAATGTTTCAATAAAAAAATTTTATAAAAACACTTCACAACCTCTTTGTAACTATCCCCAGTTTTTTAATTACGAAAAACACACATTTGGAAATATAGTCTATGTTTCCACCCTTATAAAATGTGTCTAAAATGTAAGACAAGAGATAACAAACTTTTCTTGGGCTTACTCCAAACCACTTAATATGCATAACTTGAAGTATATTTATAATAACTAGCTGGTCGCCATTTCTCCAAACCAGGTTCATGCAATTATAAATCCAAATGATTAAACAATTTATATTTCACTTACTACTAAAGAAAAATATTGAAGCTATGACCGACTGTGATACGACCTGTGAAGCTCTAATACAATATACAATGATTTTAAATAGACTAAATCTTTCTCAGAGCTACACAGATTAATGTGTAAAAGGTGTGACCATATTCGATAGAGCCGTTTTCACATGATACGCTAGCAAAGTTTTATATATTAAATGTAAAAAACAGACAAAAAATGTCTAGATACTGATTTCGGCTTTTCTGTTATACAAAAAACATCAAAAATAACTGACAATAAAAAATTCTAAACTAAGTACAAACAAAATTATAATTGCATTTTTATTTATTTATACTGTATTTATATATGTTTCGAGAACTAAAGCACTAAAAGTATAAGCTTTTAGCGAGTATAAGTTTCGAGTATAAGCACTAAAAGTATAAGCTTTTAGCGAGTATAAGTTTCGAGTATAAGCACTAAAACGTTTTTAAATCAATTAATGTGTCTGACAAAATAGTTTTTAATATTATCTAAGCGTTAAACATGTTGGGTACAAGGGAAAATACATAGTACAGATTTGTTAAAACTTTGAATAATTTCGTACTCGTGTGTATTTTGCCATTAAAACCACAAATTACTCTTTGTTAATTTTTTTTAATAAAATGAATGAACAAGCATTTTGTTTTAAAGAAATATATGTACATTTTTATTGTTAAAGTATACATATATCTGGTGTATAATTATTATAAATCGATAATACCACAAAATTTCAAACTCCATGATGTATTTGATTTTTACGATAACATGATGAAATCAAAATCATCAGTACTGAACATACACAGCCACGGATCAACAGTTACTCGCTCCTGCTTCGTTGAGTTTAAATTAAAAAGTTTTGATTCAGTTTCTAGTTGTTTAGGATCATAACATGTTCTATATGTATAAGAAATTTCAAGCAGAAAATGTGCAGTAAAATGTTAACAGGTTATTACACCATTGACAAAAAACTGCGTAGACTTTAGCATGAACTAACTCAGATATTATCTCGTTGAATATCCGATACAAACAACCATTTTTTTAAATCTGATGAAAATTTTAATCGATATAGAACGTTTCCAGTTTGGAGTATTTCCGTTGTTGGCATACATCCGGTTCACACCTACCACAGTAGTTTAGCTTTCAACAATATCCGCTGTCAGAAAGCACTTAAAATAAATTTCGAACTCCTTTTATACAGCAGTATTGATAATCCGAACAAAATGGAACCCTGGGTGGTTTGAATAATCTGTTTGTTGTTTGGATAACAAACGCAATAGCGTAATACTATTTAAACTTTCAGTAAAAACGAACAACCGTTATCATACACCAGTACCACAAATAATGTCAAATCAGGCAGAGTTTAAGGCTTGTGAACGGTAACAAAGTAATCTTTAATGAGGTAATTAATTTGTTGAACAAACTTTGATTGCCAATTTCCATTATAATATATTAGATGATATCCCTGTGGATGTTGAAGGAACATTGACGGGGGCAAATAATGTCTCTCAGACCGTTTGGTTAACTGCCGGTCTACTGTGTTTGGAGAACCTATGTAAGAAAACAGAGTTTGAGATACTCTATAAATTATTCATGCAGAAAAACAATAATATTGTCGGCATATAATGCCCTGGGTCTGGAGCGGTGGCATACGCTGCTGCAGTGTGGTCGTTCATGGATCACTCACTAGTTGTTGCTTCGATGGGTCCATTTCCGTTCTGTCTTGGGTTAAGATTTGTCAACCATCTTTATTTCTCCCTTACTTATGTTTAAACTTTACAACCAATTGTTCATGCTAAGCATATTCATTTAACACTCAACACATTTGATTTCCAAAGTCTTATCCTTATTTTATCCTTCAATATCCAGCGGTTATATCTTGAGATACTGTAAAACATTTTACCTAAGCTATTATTTTGTTGCAGTCCGTTTGATAACAAAGCGAAGGTTTAAAACACTTTCTAAGTGATTGTTGACTGTTTGTACAAAACTACTAGGCAAATTAGGAGATTCAGGTTGGTAGCATTGGATTATACAGCTAAAATAGCTGTGTTTTCATCAACATTACAAATAGCTGTTTTATTATTAACGTTTTAGTTGGTATTAAGATTTATGTTTAGGATAGCTTACTTTTTCAAGTCATGTTGCTAGGTGGTTAGGGGAGGTGGTCCCATATCATGACCTCCTAGGACAGCAGACTTGACTCCATGTGAATTTTCTGTGGGTATATGTGAACAATATAGTTCACTCACTAAAAAGTTGTAATGTGGCTTGATTACGAGAAAGAATATATGAGGCAGTATCCTCAGTAATTAGGGACATGTTGCATCGTAAGGGTTTGAACTACACCAGCCATCGTTTAGTTGTCTTCAGAGCTAAAAATGGTGTACATAGTCATAATAAACTGTTTCTTTGAGGATTTCAATAAAGAACACCTATAAAACATTGTATATACCAAAATTATAGTAAGATATGGAGATATATGAGACCTGCAATGTTAATTTTATAATAATTAATAGGTCGAGGGTTTATAGGACCTTAGTAGTCTTTCGACTTTGTGGTATTACAATTGTAGTGTTAGATAATATTACTTTGTAAAAGGTTTAGGAAACCTGAACAAAAAAAAACTTCTTTATAAAGAAAAACGAATGAAATACATTATTCACTATGCTGTTAAAAGCTACATCTGAAGATAGAAGGGAAATTTAAATGATCTAACATTTTATAATTGTAATACAAATATAAACTCAGTCGAAACTATAAAATGTTATTGGCGTTCTGTATAAATCTCAAAAGCGATCCAGTGTTTACGAAACAGATCTGATCGCACAATCTTTTACATATAAATAGGTTTCCTTTTTGTGGACAAGAAAACTTTGGTTTTGTGTTTAAGAGATTGGACTTTCATTAGATACATCACCAAAATTCAACTTCAAACTCAATCAAAATATAGTTACAACGTATTAAGTGGTATTTATAGTTACATTGCAATTATAACTTACTTTCACACTCACACGACTCTCCCCACATTCCGCGATATCACCGTGTTTTTATAGGCTGTCATTAAACCAACTTCCTGAAATATGAAATCTCAGTGGTTATTTTGACAGTGTCATTTCTTTTCCGCCCGCTCAACACTTTCCACAAGTCTAGTTGGCCATCTACAAGGACCATTTGTGCCAAACAAAGCGTGAAGTATCATCAGACCCAACGAAGAAAATTGGAAAGAAGGAAATATTGTTTGTATTTAAATAGTTTAAACCTTCAAAATAGGCTTATTTACTGTATTTTCGAATCATAACCAATTAGTTTGAACTAATAACGCTATAATACACACATTTTAAATCACTCGTTTCTTTTGCTGGAACAGTTTTTAATAGCATCTGAATTGTATAAAGGTCTGACACATTTAGGTTTCCAATAGTGAAAGGTTTATTTGTATAATATTCTAACAGGTTACGCGTTCAGTACTGTTATGGTACAATAACGTAGGCGTTATGTACACGTCGGAGCTTTCAGTCTGATTTAATTTAATGGAAGAACAACTCTATAAATGGTGCAGATTTATTTGAATCACATAATCCACTTTGAGTGTTTATATTTGAATACTTTATATGTATAGTTTGTTGATAGAAAATCTGAAGAATGTGGGAGTTTTGTTTTCTGGATGATTTGAACAATTCGTTTATTAGTTTATCTAAAATAAGAGTAATTATTTTTTCTAAAATAAAAAAGCATAGATTGACTAGGAAGTATTTCGAATGTTCCCTAATCAGTAAATCACTCTTAAAGACTGTGACGCAACTAATGCGTATTTCATTTTAAGGAGAATTAATTATGAGTGTAGAATGAGTGAGATGACTTGTGTAGCCTTGTTACTGACTAAGGTAGACTGATTATTTAATGCCCAAGACTAAGCAGGATCGAGTTTCGGAGCTTCACAAACATGTCAGGTCTCTAATCACACAATACCATGGGGTCACCACGGTTGAAAGTCCATTCTACTCCCCACCTGTTTCCTTCTATAGCACTGTCCTATCGCTGCGCGTCCCATTCTGTATTGTTGTGTTGAAACCGCACCACGAGGCCGTTATTTACACGTTCGGGCTTTTAGCCTGATTTAATTTAATGGACGAAAGCAGTACACAAATTTGGCACGACTTTAATTGAATTAAAACATCTCTTTGTGGTCGATAATGGTTTATTCGGATGCGGCGCGAACGATGTTTAATTTATTTGGTGCTAGCGTTTCAATTTGTTGTGGAATTATATCTTAATTTTCGTAATTTGGTTCCAAATTAATTGCGCAATTAGTTATCCAAGTTCGGTTTCGACCGATGGTAACAATTCCTTAAATATATTGTTGGAATGACGATATTTATTTCAATACAATGATTTATAATACCAGTGTTATCTATAGAAAATAGGAAGTTGAAATCTCTGGTATGAATCTTAAGCAATACCTTTCGACAGCGGACATCTCTTGGGTTTTTTTTTCAAGGGCCTTGGTTCGAATCTTTTCACAGAAAAATATCAAAATTTATATTAAATATATATTTATGTATAGATTTAGATATCAATTAAATTCAAAATGAAAGAACATATCACACGAACAATGCACAGCCACTAATAGGTATTGCCACTATTTTTGAAAGAAAAAATCGTATGTTTTGTTCGATTTCAAATAAATTTAAAATTAATGCACTTCGTACCCAAAATACGTACTTTATTATTTTTTAAGCTTCAAAAGACAACATCATTAACCTCCTTCCCACAAACTTGCCGAACTAGCCGCAAAGCTGATCCCCCACATGCTTCCCTTGCCATCCCATTACAGATCAAAATCGGCATCACTACATATGGCCATGAATGTATTTTCATGTCTTTCCACAATCTATAATTCGTCTGGTTGGTTCGTCTGTTATGAATTTCATAATATTTGACCGCAATAAATCTGATCCGCTTGTAGAACTAACTTTATCATTTGTGTATTTCCAAAGTTAAAGATGTTTCAAGATTATTCTTAAATATACTGTTTTTTCAGTTTTTTTATTTTTATATTTAGTTTCAATTTAACTACGTGGAATTGGCATTTATCATGATTCTGTTGTAATTTGACTGAGGCTAATAGTCAACGTAAATGTCTGAATTTAAAAATTAACCGTTTCATTTTGTATTTATTGACACGAGTCATAGTTGCCATATGTATGGTATAATACTTCAACTGCATGTGAAATTTCTATTTCTATTATTATTCCAATCTTGACCGTCATTGAAAAAGTCTTCAATTAATTTTATAGAAATATTTTGTCGATAATTCTTCTTTGAAAATTGCTTTTAACTTTTTAGCGAATTTCCCCCCAATAGGGAAGAAACTATTACCGTAGTCGGCATGGTAAGACCTAGGCCCGGGACCATGATAAATTTTCGTATTGAGGCCCCCAGATGCCAAAACCACCATTCGTTCTAATTCGACCTAATTATTACGACCGTTTAATAATCTGGCGAATTCGGTGTAGTGAAGCTGTAATTTGGTGAATTTTGCGACTGGGGTATGTATATTTTTTATAGTCTCGATTTTTCCTGTAATTTTTTATGTGATTGCGGACAACATATTATGAAGCTAATATCATAACTTAGGGGTTTATTAATATTATATATTATAAAAGTGAATTCTATTGATATTTGCATCAAAATAATTTTTTTGAATTCCTCGTGTCAGCAAACCTACATACTCATTCCAAATCTTATTATTATGTAGAATAATTAAAATATCGCTTGTTTGTGATTATATTTTTATGAAACTTGTTAAGCGGCTTTATGTGGTATTAAGACAAAAATGTGCATCGGAAATTTGCTGAGTACGCAGGTTTGCTGCGACGGGTGTATTTATATTTCTTACGGTCTTGAGTTTTCCTGTGATTTTATTGTGTTCAAATAATCTTCTATTGATTTGTACATAGCTTGCAGTTTGCAGGATATATACAGCAGCAAGAAGAAAGATAGATTATGGAAAATCCTTTTCTTGAACTTGAATTTTGGAATTTGGCACATAGTTCTTAGTGCTCTTTTATATAAAGGAATATTATAAATATATGCTACTATCGATGTCATTTTCGGACAATATATGTCGTTAGCTGTGATAGTCGCTTGAAATCCACAGTAGGCCTATAAATGTGTTAATTAAAGGATACCGATTGTGAATAAAAACGGGGTTAGAACTACGTGTGAGATAAGTGTATTTGCTAACTTCCTACCAAATTGCAGTATTGTATAAGGTACTTAAAAGCATATAAAAACACACACTTTCAGTTTTGTAATATTATATTTGGATAAAAATGTGTAGTTTTTTAACTTTTTTTAGTCCTTCAACTTTGCTAATCACTGACAATAAAGTTTATCCAATTAGACTTTACATATGAACATATTTATGTTTAAAAGAAAATTGTATACTGATTTTAACATTAATATGAAGTTGCAAGAATCTTCTGTTTGCCGAAGTACAAATATCCAGTCAGCTTATAAATATGTGTTACAAGCGAATCCAGTTGTTCGAATTCAAACAACAATTTTCGTTTGGGACTACCCAGCTGTACAAGTGGTCCTAGTAAAATCTTGTTATGTAATTCCAGAAACTGCTAGCTTGAAACTGTTGTTCTTGCCTCTGTGCTGCGTTTCGTTAACATCAAAAACTGTTAAAACCGAATGAAATTGCTTTCTATTCTTCCGCAAGATTAACATTAGAACTTTGACAGCCCTGATGGTTTTCGAAACCCCACAAATCACACAAAGGTCTTTCTAATAACACGTAAACGCAATAATTGAAGATACAATAGTTTCGTGGGTAGCCTTGTCCCAAAAATCGGCTTATTCATTTCATAAATGGATTTGGGAGGTGATTGCTATCTTCAAGGATACAGTCAGATCACCAGATAAACAATTCAAATTCAAACCATTATTTATAATATATTTTAGTACTAGCTGGCCCGACAGACGTCGTCCTGTCCTAATGTCATTGAATTTGTTTTATGTCAAATACTCGTTCATTTTCAAGATGAGCTCGTTCGCTTCGCTCACACGCCTATTTTTATATAGTGCTAACTTCGGCATCGAAAGAAGAGTTAGAGTTGCCATTCAAGTAGATTTGTTATTCAGTAATCCTTATATCAGCTGTTTGGTGTAACTAACTGAACTTTGATCAAATCAGTGGGAACTTTGAAGGCCAGTGAGACAAATCCCTTATATCGGATTAAAAAATGTCTTTTATAAAAGCCTTGTCCTTACATTAACGAACACAACAAAAATAAATACTCAACTTGGTGCACTCATTTTCAAGTTATGGCGTGACCAAGGGAAATAGGGATTCATTTTTATACAGGGTGAAAAGAAGTGACAATATCATGAAAACAAAAGGTGATATTTGAAAACAGATTGCGGCATTGATTTCAAAGAGGTAAAACAGTTGGAGATGATGGGTCACAAACCTACCGTTACATAAAAAATTGTCTTATTCCAAAATGGCGTATCCAAGATGGCGGCAGAAAATTGTAATTTTGTAAAAACTAAGCAAATGTCACTCAACAATAATTGGTAGTAGTTTATGGCCATTATTTGATTTAATGATGATAATATGGGCATGTTTTAAGGTTAGGACCTTTAAAACTCTCTCCAAAGTTATTTTTTTTAATGCGCCAATATCTTAAGAACGAATAATGATTTTCAAAAACGGATTGCGGCATTGTGTTAACCGTAAAACAATACTTCTATATGATGGGTCACAACTCCAATTTTATATTTAAAAATAAATAGTTTAATCCAAAATGGCGTCTCCAAGATGGCAGCCAAAAATATTAATTAAGTCAAAATGAAGTATAAGTTAGTCAACAATGATCAGGGGTGGTCCGGAGTCGATATCTTAAGAAATGAAGACAAAATTAGGGGTGCTCATTTAAAACTCATCCTGTATATTGAGATAAACAGCTTGCAACATATAAGTGCCTTTATCATCATTTTTTACCTCCATTCATAACAAAACGATATTAGTTGTAGTGATAGTGGTAGTCCATAATATTGATGGATTTGTTCGTAGATCAAACCCTGTTTTTCTTGAATTTTCTTTGTAAAAAAAGAATACGATGTGAGCACTCGAATGTAAAAGGAAGCTCGAAGGCGAGTGTAAAATAGTGCGAAGAAGATTCAAGCGGTCCTCGCCGTATTGGGTTACTTTAACGGGGACTTTCAAACACAAACAAAATATTACAATATATTTTGTTTAAACCAAATATTTTAACTATAGATCATAGATAATATCATTTCTACTATTTAAATTAAATTGAAATAACTTATCAAAACTGATCTTTAACAAGAACTACACTCTTTATTTATATGGTTAATATTCAATTACAAAATTGCTTCCATAGAAAATCTAGTTCTTCCTTGAAAAAAGTAAACAAAAATATAAAAACAGCTGATTAAAATAATTGACAATTTAAATATTAGCCATTTGGTTTCAATCACAACTGGAGTGCCTCATTTACTTTAACAGGTAATATGTTAAGTTTGTAAAAACAGAATATATTAAAAAGTATTATATGGTATATGACCATAGCATAACAACAATACAGATATAGCAGTTCTCGTGGTTACGAACGAGCAGCTTTTGGGAAATATTTAAAAATACATTTATACAAATGAAAAACCAATATTAATATATAAAATCCAAATACCATTGACTGATAGACTCACTGACTCACTCACTCATCACGAAATCTCAAAAACTACAGAACGAATTGCAATGAAATTTCGAACATACCTTCCTTTTGGGTCTTAGGTGCTCACTAAGAAATTGTTTAAGAAATTCCCATTGGGCTCCACCCCACGGGCAGTCAAAATTCCAATCCTGTGTTATTCTTATGGACATTCACTTTAAGTTTGAGCCGATGAAAATACAAACAGCAGATCTTGATTCGTAGTAGTTCCACGGGATAACCACAGAATGCAGCACACACAACTGTCATAGATTTTGGAAATTATATTATTTGCGTGGCGAAGCCTGCAGGAAAAGATAATATGATATGTATATAAAGGTGCACAATTTTTTAAATTTTTGTTTTAAAATCCCATAAAATGGAGTCAATTATTTACTTACCATTAAATTTGACAGAACAGAAATAGCATCCACAACTTTGTTTGATTTCAATTTATAAGAAAAGGTAGTTTTTATTTAGTCAATCTATAATTTAGAGATAACTAGACCCGGTTACGGCCCGGCTCAGGGAGCGGAAATATTATCCATTTGTACTGCATTTGGTGTTGAAAATAATACACTTGTATAAGCGTATGTTTAAATGAACCATTTGTAAAAAATCCACAAATTATCTAGATCAAACGCTGGGAATTTTAAGGCCAATGGATCTAAACCCAATCGAAATTTTCAAATTTCTTCTGAATGATTGAGCGTTTTCGGAGTGACACCAACCTATTGCTTGTTACGCTACATACCGTACTTTTTACACGATAAATACTTCAACTTTTGTACCGCGGACTTCCCATTTAATTACATGAATTTCAAAGATTCAAATGAAGACAAATTACCTTAGGTAAAAACTGTTGATTTGTAATTAAAAATCTAAAAGCCTTTTTAACGCTTCGTCACAGATGCCACGAAAACGACTTTAAAGGTTTCTTTACACTACTCCTATCTTTAATGTACGTGAAGTTCATATCTTTGAACTTATTATATCAGTAATTTCAAGATTTTTGAATACCAACATACCAACCAACCAACTGACACGTGTTGGGCTAGGACCGGACTTCTGTTCCTCTGCTTTACACCTTTTATGATTAATACAAGGGATCTCGCTAGCGTCTTGGACTTCAGCTCAAGGGGTCACGGGTTCAATTCCCGGGGTGTCCACACAAATTTGAGGGGTTTGGACCGCTTTCCCTAAAAGCGTTTGTGTACTCTATTAACAACAATTCCGTTGGCGTTGAAATACAAAATAAAATACTAGATGTTGATCACGTGTCAGTTATTAGTGAATTTCCTTTGGAAATTGAACTATTAGCATGACCCGCACGGTGAAACTTAAGCCCGGGACCACCATAAAAGTTCCTAACGTGACCCCCTGAACACGTTTTGGGGGGTCGATCAAAATTGTATATATATATATATGTGTTTGCACTCTAGCGGTCGCATTTTTTGTCCGATTTACTTCAAATTTGGTAGGGACGTTCCTTTCTGTAATCAGTTGGACAAGTTCGTTGGGCAAAACAATCGGAAAACTCCAAACCCCTTTTTTGGGGGATTAATCTTTCAAATTTTGAGTTTTTGGGCCCAAAAAGGGTCAGAAAAGCCCCGTATGTAGAATAAATGCATGTAAAAAGATGGGAATGTGTGAGGCGAAAGTTTTAAGCCCTCTCTCGTCATTCTAGCATAAATATTTACCGAGTTATTAAGGAAAATGTGTATCGACCAAACACAGTACGTTGTCTTATGGGGATTTTACATTAGAAAAGCCTATTATTCATTTGTTGGTGTACTTTTATCATCCCCAACAACCTCACGCCTACTTTAAAACCTAACTGGACCTTCTCCTAGCCTTATAATGTGCAAAATTGTATTCCCACTATTGCAGGTAAATAGAACCAGGAGCATCAGAACAGCCAAAAAATCAATATATATTAGATTTGAATAACAATTGGAATAAATGTATGTTTTTAACTGATTTTGAGATTTTATATTTTTTTATGTGGAAATTCACTTCCCTCACGTCAGCGTGCTGCGTGCGAAGTCGTTTTCATTGTGATAGATTTCCCGCTGTATCAATCATACTCCTACAAAAACCCAAAAAGGGTTTAGTAAAGTAACGTCGTGGTTCAACATAGCACAAGTAATAAAGTAGTGAGCTGTTGTAAAGGGACTACATTAAGACTTACCTAAGTATTCAACACAGTAACATGCTACGTTTATGGAAATTGCGCAGGGATTTAATTGAAAAAAGTGGGAATATAATAGATAAGATCTATACTGTGAGAGGTGTTCCATCTTCATATTGCATCTTCTTCTTAATATATAAAAAATAATGCCTATTTCCCTTGGTCACGCCATAACTTAAGAATGAGTGCACCAAATTTAATAATTTTTTGTTGTGTTCGTTAATGTCAGGACAAGGTTTTTTCAAAATAAAATTTGTAATCCGACCTAAGGGCTCTGTCCCACTGGCCTTCAAAGTTCCCATTGATTTGATCAAAGTTCAGTTAGTTACACCAAACTGCTGGATTATATCTAAACATACTAGAAAGGCATAAACATGTGTTCATTACGGAAATAAAAAATCTTCTTGAATGGTAACTCAGACTCTTTTTTCGATGCCGAAGTTAACACTATATAAAAATAGGCGAGTGAGAGAAGCGAACGAGCTCATCTTAAAAATGAACGAGTATTTGACAAAAACAAATTCAATGTCATTAGGACGGATCAACGTCTGTTGGGCCAGCTAGTAATAAAATAAAAATGGGGAATGATGAGATATGGATAATTTTGGATGTTAACCAATTTTATTTTGTTGTCGCCCGTTTTCATCCAGGTAGTTCGAGGTAGACAAACCGAATGTTGAATTGTAGAGGCTTCTTAAAACAATTTTGTCCAATATTCTGACCACTCATTATTAAACTGATGGCTCATTAGCTCAGTTGAAATGATCATCGAGTTATTAGTCTGTTGCAGGAGACAATCCGGATAATTAGACAAATTCTGGATAAATGAGATGTCTCGTATCCTGAATATCCTGATTGCCAGTTGATTACTTGTTACTGTCACGCCACTGTATCGGTCATTGTATATTACCATTGACAATGTGTTACTTCTGTGTTATGTATAGATAATAACCTGCATGCAATATTTCATACCTATACAAGGTTATTCCTTAGTTGTTTACGCACTCTAAAAGCACCAAAAGTCAATGTTATTCTTAAAGCACCAACAAGTTCATAAGTTGACAACTCTACTTTCCCTACAATCCTTTACCTCATCAGCTCTCACAATGTCCTCTTTGAATCCTAGCTCACAAAAGAGTTGGGAAAGCTTTCACAATGGCAATGAGAAGTCTACTTCAGTGTCTATAGTCAATTCTTATGACATTGGACCAGTGATTTTATTCGTTTTTTTATTTCCATAATTATCACAGTAAATCATTAAAACACGTTTCACATTACGTTCCATTGACATTGATTATTGTGGTTAGTTTTGTCAATGATCAGTGCATGAACAGTGCAGGGGGTAACTTTCCTCTCACCCTTTGTTTCTAGCTGGCCATCAAGCCATCTTCTTATAAGATTAAAAGTAACAAACAATTTGCACTTAAAGTACAAATATAGGTTTTCAAATTTGCTAGACCGTTGTTAAATGGTTCAATGGTTTATTTGAACTCCTTGTAAAAACCTAACCATTTCAATAATGATCCTAAACGTAGTAGCATATCAATAATGATCCTAAACATAGTAGCATATCAATAATGCATATCATACTGTCGTTTTAGTACATTGTTATTCTGTTGGACTCTTTTGACACTCCAAATCACATATTTCACGGAAAGGCTACCAAGTTTCTATAATCTGTACTCTCTAAAAGTAAAAGAATGAATATTCATTATTTTGGACTGATATTTTCACTCTTTGGGGGTAAGAAAATTGAGCCACTCTTTTAGAGTGATATTTCACTCTTGAGAAAAGTGAACTGGAGTCATCCTTTGAAAGAGTGGAAGATTCCCACTCATTCAGAGAGTGGAACACGTTTATTTAAGAGTGAAATGCACTCCTTGAAAGAGTGGAATTCACTCGTTGAAAGAGTGGAATTCTTTCGATGAAAGAGTAGAACCATTGATTATACATCCTCCGGAATAGATGATGTACCTAGCTTACGGGCTGAGCGTGCCTCGAGTTTGTCTGAGATCCCGCCAGAGCGCTACCAGTCGGCCCTTCCTCTCTGCCTCTCTGTCACCCTCCCTCTCCCTGCCCTCCGATCACCCCCTCCAGGGCTCCAGGCCAGTCAGTGAGTACAGTGACTCACACTAGTGACTCAGTGTCTCAGCAGCGACTGCCGAGCGGGCACGCTCGCGCTGTTTCTTGTGAAAACACGGCACCCCGCCGCCTTTCCCCCCACCCCAACCCACAGCACTCTAGGCCGGCTCGAGTCGCCGCGGCTTTTGAGACACACTGGTAGAGATGTCCGTTGACTTACTGTCTTTGCATCTGTTGGTTTCGCTCATCACTTGATACGTTGTGAATGTCATAAATAAATAAATTGCAAACAAAATTAAGCAGGTACACTGAATTTATATGACAAGCCTGCTTTTTTACGCATCAACATGTAATCTTATAGAACAGGTTAGGGTTCGGCGAACACATAACACCAATAGAAGGGGCGTATGCACTAGTATAGCGTTAACAGCAGGTGAGGCAAAGTCCGCCATCACTGTAGAAAGACGAAATCGTGTTTTTGAGAGCAAAAAATTGCAATGCGCGCTCTCCAAATAAACTGCAGTTTAACACACTTAGGATTGAGATATAACTTTCAAACTTGACATGGATATAAACCATTAGTTTTTAAAAATAACCTGGAAATTTCATACATGTAATGTTAATAATTAATCAGTAATTTTATTTTTAAACTGAGTTATTTGGCATTTTGTTTAGTATTAATAAATGTAATAATTTAGTTTCTTGCTTGGTGTAATTTTACCAGGAGTTGGTTTACGTCCTTTCACAGTTTTAAACTTTGTATACTGTGGTGTTCTAATAGGGCTCTCTACTACGCCGCTCGAGTGAGCCATGGTTAGTGAAGTAAATAGCGCTCTTCGGGACTGTGGTTCGCTTGGAATAGATGTGGTTGCTGGCTCCTGAGCTGATTCGTGTATTGTTGTTTGTTTTCGTGTTTTTGGACTATCAATCGAGAGTAATGTTGGAACATTTTTCTTCAACTGAGTTTTCATTGAACTTGTAAAATAATCTCTGGTGAAATGCACTTCACAAATTACTCTTCTTTCTAGAGTTTTTTCGGGAAGAGATATCAAGCTTTCATTGGCACAATTTATCACCCATTGTTGACAGATTTTTGGTCTTTTTGTCGGGAAAGAGAAGAAGCGAAGTGATGGACACCGAGTTTTTGACCTCGAACATCCGGTAAAACAACACTTATGATAGTTAGTATTTTTAGTAGTTTCACTCGTACTAGCCATTTCACGTTTTACTTATAAATGCAGACACAATACACACATACACACAAACACACACGACCAATAGAAAAACAATAAAACAAATAAACTAAGAATAAAATAATAGTTATCGGTCAATTAATATGCAATACAAAACACTGCCCTTGCGTGGATTAACAAGGCCGCACTGGACACCCCCTCCCAAGCCGGACCCAAGATACCCCCTCCACTAGCTGACGCCACGGCAATGTGTACAGCGGCGTCGCGTAGGCGGGCGCAGCTTGTTGCACTGCCGCCGCGCCCTCAGGGAATATATTTATTGTTTACTGGTTTAATTGTGTTTATTTGCATAAAGATCCAATGTCCATGAATATGGTTGTTTTTTGTTGTAATAATACATACGGTAACTGTTAATTAAGGTTTGACAAAGTCCTCAGTTTTGTATAAATCATTTGAAAGAAGATATTCTTTTAAAATTATCTTAAACTCGTTTGGATAGTCTGCATGGTAAGACCTAGGCCCGAGACCATGATAACTTTTCGTTTTGAGGTCCCCAGACCCCAAAAACACCATTCGTTCGAAACTGTATATACATATATGTGTCCGTGGGTGCGATAACTCTCGTAAAAATGGTCCGATTTTGATAAAATTTGGTACAAACGTGTAAAGCATTTTTTATGACTTTAAGTTCGAAAACCAGACAGATCGACCCATCCCAAGTGGTATTTTTGGGGGTTTTGTGTCCCAAAAATTGGTTTTTTGAAGTTTTTACATGTAATATTAAAAAAGTCGAATTTTTGTTCTCACCATTGGATTCAGCTTAATGAAACACACAATTCGGTGATTTGATCATTTCTTTAATTGGTTACAGAGATATTGAAAGTGCTAAACACAGAATGTTGTCTGATGCTTTTCTTATGGAGAATAAGAAAAAAAATCATAGCTCGCTTATTTATGAACGTATACTAACGAAACTTGGTACACGGCTTCATCTGGTTATGGCCTCTTGTTATTTGCACAAAAACTGAATTTTTACCGATAATTCCCCTAGCAGCAACCCTGCATCCTCAGCCCCCATGTTATTCTTATGGAGAATAAGTAAAATGTAATGTATCCCTTAATTATGAAAATAAATTAATAAAATTTGAAACGTTGGTTCACTTAGTTGAGTTCTATTGATATTTGCATAAAAAACAATTTTTTTGTGTTCCTTATTGCAGCAAACCTGCGTACTCATCACCATGTTATTCTTATGTAGAATAATCAAAATTGTATATATGGCTTATTTATGAATTTATATTGATGAAACTTGGTATGTGGCTTCACCTAGTTGAGTAATATTGATATTTACATGAAACTCCATATTTGTTGTTCCTTGTTGCAGCAAACCTGCGTACTCATTCCCAATGTTATTCTTTTGGAGAAGAATTCAAATTTGATTTATCGCTTATTTGTGAATATATTTTTATGAATCTTGGTATGCGGCTTTATGTGGTATCAAGACATATATTTTGCATTGTAAATTCGCAAATGTAGGCTACCTTATACAGAGCCTATGATATTGATTTTGTACTATATTTCTGAACCTCTATGACCTAAAAATTATTTATGTTTTAATGATTGTAAGTGGGGCATTTAGGTCTATGATATACTTGCTGGTGATGATATACTAACATAAATAATCGGAAAGCTTTGACATATTTACGTATTTTGTCATATAACTGGGGGAACATTTCATTTTTTTTTTTCAGAAAGTAATATTTTTTATAACATTGGAAGAATACAATAATTTTTTAATAACACTTTTCTTACCCATACTGAGTTTATTTTGATAAAATGTTTATTATTTAGAAATTTGAAAGGTTTCTTATTTTACGAAAGAGGGCTTTGCGGGTAATATTTCAGTTAAAAAGAACGCATTCTTGAAGAAAACCCTTTAAAAGGATTAATTTACTTGCTCTTACTTCTGTTTAAATTTTTGAAACCACCATTTTTGCGTTATAAATGTAACTTAAACAGTGATGGGATTTGAGCCCACTTTAGGATCGGAAAAAGCGTGGCGGTGGTTATCACTGTGGCCGTGTGTTATTATTCGTACCTGTGTATTGACAAGCACACTGGGATTTTGAACGAAATTTTTGGCCTGTACACAGCGGTTTCAGTAAAAGTTTACAAAATTAACAACAGCATTTAAAATATCAACGATGAAATTACGAAAATTTAATATATACTGTATTTACAATAAACCAGATATTACTCCACAAAACTTTGAGAACGATTACTTCAGCAGTTTTTTTTACAATAAATGTTTAAACTTCACTTTTAATGCGGATTATCGACTAAATATATCTATAAAATTAATTGAAGACTTTTTAAATGACGGTCAAGTTTGGAATACTAATCAAAATATGAATTTCACATTTAGTTAAAGTATTATACCTTGTCTTAACCGTACATATGGCAACTATGACTCATGTCAATAAATACAAAATGAAACTGTTAATTTTTAAATTCAGACATTTATTTTGACTATTTGCCCCAGTCAAATTACAACAGAATCATGATAAATGCCAATTCCACGTAGATAAATTGTTAACTAAGTATTAAATGACAAAATTGAAAAAAACAGTATATTTGAGAATAATCTTGAAACATTAACTTTGGAAATACTCAACTGATAAAGTTAGTTCTACAAGCGGATAAGATTCATTGCGTACAAATATCATGAAATTCATAACAGACGAACCAACCAGACGAATTATAGATTGTGGAAAGACATGAAAATACAATCATGTCCATATGTAGTGGGGCCAAATTTGATCTGTAATGGGATAGCGAGGGAAGCATGTGGGGGATCAGCTTTGTGGCTAGTTCGGCAAGTTTGTGGGAAGGAGGTTAATGATGCTGTCTTTTGCAGCTTACAAAATAATAAAGTACGTCTTTTGGGTACGAAATGCATTAGTGGTGTGGTAAGTTCCATCGTTTTAAATTTCTTGGAAATCGGACAAAATTATCATTTTTTTCTTTAAAAAATAGTGGCAATACCTATTAGTGGCTGTGCATTGTTCGTGTGATATGTTCTTTCATTTTAAATTTAATTGATACGTAAATCCATATGTATAAATATATATTTAATATAAATTTTTGTATTTTTCTATGAAAATATTCAAACCAAGGCCCTTGAAAAAAAAACACAGGAGATGTCTGCTGTCAAAAGGTATTGCTTAAGATTCATACCAGAGATTTCAACTTCCTATTTTCTATAGATAACACTGGTATTATAAATCATTGTAATGAAATAAATATCGTCATTCCAACAATATATTTAAGGAATTGTTACCATCGGTCGAAACCGAACTTGGATAACTAATTGCGCAATTTATTTGGAACTAAATTACGAAACTGAAGATATAATTCCACAACAAATTGAAACGCTACCACCAAATAAATTAAACATAGTTCGCGTCGCATCCGAATAAACCATTATCGACCACAAAGAGATGTTTTAATGCAATTAAAGTCGTGCCAAATTTGTGTACTGCTTTCGTCCATTAAATTAAATCAGGCTAAAAGCCCGAACGTGTAAATAACGGCCTCGTGGTGCGGTTTCAACACAACAATACAGAATGGAACGCGCAGCGATAGGACAGTGCGATAGCAGGAAACAGGTGGGGAGCAGAATGAACTTTCAACCGTGGTGACCCCATGGTATTGTGTGATTAGAGACCTGACATGTTTGTGAAGCTCCGAAACGCGATCCTGCTTAGTTTTGGGTATTAAATAATCAGTCTACCTTAGTCAGTAACAAGACTACACAAGTCATCTCACTCATTCTACACTCATAATTAATTCTCCTTAAAATGAAATATGCATTAGTTGCGTCACAGTCTTTAAGAGTGATTTACTGATTAAGTGAACATTCGAAATACTTCCTAGTCAATCTATGTTTTTTTATTTTAGAAAAAAATAATTACTCTTATTTGAGATAGACTAATAAACGAATTGTTCAAATCATCCAGAAAGCAAAACATTCTCCAGATTTTCTATCAACAAACTATACATATACAGTATTCAAATATAAACACTCAAAGTGGATTATGTGATTCAAATAAATCTGCACCACTTCTAGAGTTGTTCTTCCATTAAATTAAATCAGACTGAAAGCTCCGACGTGTACATAACGCCTACGTTATTGTGCCATAACAGTACTGAACGCGTAACCTGTGAGAATGATATTTTGATTGAGTTTGAAGTTGAATTTTGGTGATGTATCTAATGAAAGTCCAATCTCTTAAACAAAAAAACCAAAGTTGTCTTGTCCGCAAAAAGGAAACCTATTTATATGTAAAGGATTGTGCGATCCTTTTCCTTCGTAGCTTTTGAGATTTATACAGAACGCCAATAACATTTTATAGTTTCGACTGAGTTTATATTTGTATTACGATTATATAATATTAGGTCATTTAAATTTTCCTTCTGTCTTCAGATGTAGCTTTTAACAGCATAGTGAATAATGTATTTCGTTCGTTTTTCTTTATAAAGAAGTTTTTTTTTTGTTCAGGTTTCCTAAATCTTTTACAAAGTAATATTATCTAACACTACAATTGTAATACCACAAAGTCGAAGGACTACTAAGGTCCTATAAACCCTCGACCTGTTAATTATTATAAAATTAACATTGCAGGTCTCATATATATCCATATCTTACTATAATTTTGGTATATACAATGTTTTATAGGTTTTCTTTATTGAAATCCTCAAAAGAAACATTTTATTCTGACTATGTACACCATTTGTAGCTCTGCAGACAACTAAACGATGGCTGGTGTAGTTCAACCCCTTACGATGCAACATGTCCCTAGTTACTGAGGGTACTGCCTCATATATTCTTTCTCGTAATCAAGCCACATTACAACTTTTTTGTGAGTAAACTATATTTTCACATATACCCACGGAAAATCCACATGGAGTCAAGTCGGACAATATGCATGAATAATTTATAGAGTATCTCAAACTCTGTTTTCTTACATAGGTTCTCCAAACACAGTAGACCGGCAGTTAACCAAACGGTCTGAGAGACATTATTTGCCCCCGTCAATGCTCCTTCAACATCCACAGGGATATCATCTAATATATTATAATGGAAATTGATTGCCAGTCAAAGTTTGTTCAACAAATTAATTACCTCAATACTTTGTTACCGTTCACAATCCTTAAACTCTGCCTGATTTGACATTATTTGTGGTACTGGTGTATGATAACGGTAACATTTATGGTTGTTCGTTTTTACTGTCAGTTTAAATATTATTACGCTATTGAGTTTCTTAACCAAACAACAAACAGATTATTCAAACCACCCAGGGTTCCATTTTGTTCGGATTATCAATACTGCTGTATAAAAGGAGTTTGAAATTTATTTTAAGTGCTTTCTGACAGCGGATATTGTTGAAAGCTAAACTACTGTGGTAGGTGTGAACCGGATGTATGCCAACAACGGAAATACTCCAAACTGGAAACGTTCTATATCGATTAAAATATTCATCAGATTTAAAACATTGTAGTTTATATCAGATATTCAACTAGATAATATCTGAGTTAGTTCATGCTAAAGTCTAAAGGAGTTAGCGTAACAAGAGAGTGACTAAACACGAGTATGAAGGATTCAATTCGCTTCGCTCGCTTCATCCAAATACTGCCAACGTAATTCAATTGAAATATCAATAGGCCTAGTTAAATTACAACAATTTAAAACATCGCTTAAATCAAGCCTAAGTTTACCCCTCCTGATAATACAAAAGTAGGCCTTCCCCTGCATTAGACCTAGAATAGCGAATAGGCCTAAGAACTTATATTTGATTACTACAACGCCCATAATAAGACTTACGCCCTCTCATTAGCTACCTACCGGTACCATAACTTAGTCTTTGCAGGCTAATTATAAATTTGTTTAGTCTAAACTATAGTAATTGGATCCGTATAAACTTACAGGCGATTAGCCATGTTTTTTGTGGAGATGACTTCATGGCCAGCTACTAAACAAGGTAGTGAGAGGAACGTTACTCCCCACCTTAAATCTTCCTTGGTTATTCCATTGGGCTGAGTGACACGTTTCTTATTGCAATACTTTGATTTTGTTTCATTTTTTGTGTATCTACACCAGTGACACTTGTTAACATTTTGATAAGGAACGGTCCAAACCCTGGTCATGTTACTATGCAAGATCTAACTGTTCTTAGAAAGCATCATTAATTAATAGCCCGATGAAAAAAGGCAGCTGAGTCCAGGCTCGAACCTTCTCAAAATTGTTCGATCCGGCAAACTTTATCACACAGCTGTTTGTTAAACACAATTAGTTTTCAATAATAGTTTATTGGTTGACTGTGTCAATAAACAGAACATAAACATTTGAGCGAGCACTTCAGTTTTGCTATCAAACAGTTAAGTTAGGCCTAAATACCTTTACATTATACGGTAACCAAATATAAGAAACAAATTTACTTAACTTGTAGTAAGTTATTAATTATTATTTGTCTGCCTGTTTACAGTTGTTTTCAGTACAAAATAACACAAACTGATGCAGGTCAACCTTTGGCCTTGTTAGCCCTTATAGATCCACACTAAGGACTTTAGGTTATAAAGAAACTATAAGCTTTAGGTTATGACAAAAATTGAAATTTCTCTCAAATGAACACTTTGATAAAATTCAAGTTATACCTACATTAAGATAGCTTAAGCCTTATCCAGGTTATTGAATCTTAAGACTTGCAAGCATTTTGTGAAAACATTAATTTACTGTACCTAGCTGAAGTTTATATATCAGCATCGTCTCTATGATAAATCCGATACGGTAATGAATTATAACTCAGCACCGTTAAATATATTAGTTAAACTAATAACGAGTGAAAATAACTACATAATAATTGATTTTAACTAGCTTACCTTGTCTTTCGCAGTTGTTTGTTATGATGAAACCTTGTACTTTACAACAGTATAACAATAAAAATTCGCTGGACATAACCTCAAAACCAACATCAGCAAAACAAAACCATCATGGAGGAACTCTGGTTTATTCAAGCCTTCAAAGACACTCGAAGTACGAGTGGTTTTCGCTCTTTCAAAAGATCTAGATCTACTTATCTAGTGAAAGAATGAATTTTCCATCTTTTAATGAACGAAATTTTCACTCTTTATGAAAAGATGAGATTTTTCCATTTATTGAGAGTGAATATTCATTCTTTCGGAGTGAACACCTGATTCACTCTATCAAAAGAACGGGTTTTCATTCTTTTTATTTTAGCGTGATACTGGAAATGCGGTGCCGATGAAAATTTACCTAAATTGAAAGTCTATATTGTTCTGAAGCTCAGAACGCGTCGCACCAATCCTATTAGCTGTTAAAATCACCTAACAATTGCTTTAGAACCAGTAACTATTTTAGTGCCGCTCAATGTACATTGCTGGCTTGCTGGTGCAAAGTAACTCACCATTTCCTTCCACGTACCTAGTTACAAAATGGTATTCGTGAAGATACCAGCGAACACTTGCTGAAAGATACCATTAAAATAAAAAATTTAATATACATACAAATATAAAATTGAGATATTGTAGTAAGCTTAATTTCACAGTAGAATGTAATTTATATAATTACAAAACACAGTTAATACGGGGCCAAGCTTTGCTTGGAGAAAATACAATATTGGTACTTTACTACATAAGAGTTCCTATATGACAGATTTCTGGTTATTTTTGATCAGCTATTATAATTATTTTGCTATGATTTAAAACGACATGAAGTGCTGGTAGTGTTTAAATTTGCAAATGTGTTTTCAAGCGAATCTAAGTTATCCTATGGTTAAGAACTTTGTCAATCGAGTTCTCACGCCAAAACCCAGACCTAAGCAATTCAAGCAGATTTCTTCCGCGAAATTCCAAAATTCATGTTGTATACATATGAGTTGCTTTGTATATACATTGCTCGTCAAAGAGTGTAGGGTTATAAAATAAAAAGGGATGATATAAAATAGGCAATAAATATATTATATTTATACTATGTTCAATAAATACATTACAAAATATTCACTAAATATTTTTGAATGGTCGTACTTGCAGAGCTTTTTTTTATTTATTTACTGTACAATATTTTGTTCCAGAAGGGCCACTTTTTTGATCGACACGGGAGAGCGCGAGAGCTGAAAGCTCTCCTTGTAAATATTTGAGTTCCGTAGTAAAAGCACTGATCAAACAAGACTCGAGTGAAACAGTGGCATTGTTTCTTTTACACGTCCGAAGAGTATATTTCATATATTAAAAACTGTTGAACCGGTATAGACAGATTTACTTGCAGTGTTGCGTAGTGTTAAGTGTGTTTATGTATTTAAAATCGAAATAACATAATTTGAAATATACATTTATGTGGAATATTGTTCAGTAATGATGCCTAGTTTTGATAGTAGTATTTTAACTCCAGCTATAACTTAATGTAGATGACGTGTTTTAAAATCTTAAAAGTCCATGAAATCTTGCACAAAAACTGAATAATTATCTACTTATTAAGTCCTTAGGTTACACATATTTAAGAAGATGTGGCATCTTCTAAATGACACAAAACAGTTATCACACAAGAGCTCTTACCCAAGTTCCAGGGTAAGTATCCAGTGTTTAGTAAGTATCCAGCTTCGTGTTCAACGTTTAAACTTGCGTACACGTGTCAAGAAGAACATCTCACGTCTTAACTTACATCCAAAACGAACTAACATTTTTAACTCCTCGAAACTGTAGTTCGGGTCTTTGACAAACCACCGCAGTAGTATTCTCTTAAAAGCGTTTGGATGACCTTCCTTGACTATGGATGGAGGATTATTATAAAGTTTTGCACCGGCGATTCTTGGGTGGTTTTTTTGAGTACAGAGTGGAATTCTGGCTGGGCAGGTTGAAGTGGATCCTTGCCCAGGGATCCAGTGTGGTCTGTGGTCCTTGTACCCATGGATTTATCCGAATTACAGGCTTGAAGGTTGGAGGATTGTTTCACTTTTGTATAAGGAAGTAGATGTTAAAACTCCTAGGTTCATGAATTCATATTTACAGCTTTGTCTCGGTTGGAGATTGACTCCTGAGGTGGGATTCAAATAAGGCATGGTAACTCACTCTTGGCACAGCTTACCTGGAACGGGATATCTTATCTCACAGCTTATCTTAAGGATAAAATTTCGGAGTATAAATTGTTAAATGTATGCAATACCGGAGCATAAATTAATCTGAGAAGTAATTAATCATGGTAGCAATTAATTGTCAGAGAAACGCATGGTTCTGAATCGTCAATAGTTAACGGTCAATCTACAACTATTATATTTCTGTTCCAGAGGCCAGGTCCGTGATCCGAGACTACGACGGGGATGATGACGATGAGTTGGAGTTCGCCCGCAGACGACGGTCCGATGAGGAGGTAGCGACCCCCTGGCTAGGCCTGGGTAAGAGAGAGGCGCGCTTCATCCCCTATGTAAGCGTAGGTGCGTACCCGCCGCTCAACGCACCTCGCCACCCGCCCCGCACACAGCCAGAGAAAATAATAAAGCACGACAGAAAGCTGCCTACTATGCTAACGGTAGTTGTGTTAAAACGGTTAGTTCGGTATCCGGCCGCTTTGAGCGATAGGCGCTAGGTCGCCCAGAGGGGCATTTGGGTACAATTCCGTACTCCCCACTTAACCAGCTGCTATCCCTCTCGACGACCCAACTTATTTCCTACTCCACCCGCTCCCTCCCCTCTCGGCGACCTAACTCGTGGCGTCGCCACAAAAGGCAACCAATGACCTATTCCAATCAGCTTTCTGTAGTGTTTTAGTTTTCTGTGACACAACTGATATGTAGGCACAAGACATGTAGACATCCCCACAGGCCACGATAAACATAATTTTTAGCACATGAATAGGTGGCACACAATATAACATGTTCCACATTCTCTACAAACATTCTCCATAAAATGTGAAAAAGCGATATAAAGCAAAAGTGAAATGCCCCTCTAAAAATAAATATACCGTTACCACACTTATTAATCAAATATTTACTCATTTGAGCAAGACAAACATAGGTTAATTTAAACCTCAAAATGTATTCTTTCAAAAAATATCGAGGCTTATGAGAAAATGTCACGTAATATATTCCTCTTAACCTTTTTACATATAGAATTTGACAGTTACAAACAACTCAAAAGCTGTCCTTTGGCAAATTGAAAATGATCTAGCATTCTCATATTACAACTCTTTCCTAAAATTATTTGTCATATGTCCCTCAATTTCATTCTACGTATTGAAAAATACTAGTACCACATCTTTATAACTTAAATGTAATTTTCTGTACACAAAATGTTACTACCTAGCCGTTACAAACTATTGTTTTAAATAATCGCACGATTTTAATTCAATCATTAAAAAAACTCATTTCTAAAAGGTCAAATTCTAACAATTTAGTTACAGACTTCAATGACAAATATGATACTCGTATTTAGTCATTCATTCGGATCCTTCTAAATTATTTGAAATTAACAAACAAGTCAGCGATAACTCTAATGGTGAATTACCCGCGATTGTCTGTTAATCTGATTGTTTTCCCAGTGACAATCGCCTACAAGTACTTTCCCACATCTACAACTATTGTACGGTTATGACGTGGCGGCCAGCTAGTAAACAAGGGAGTGTGGGGACGTCACCCTATCACAAACCTTCCATACTTATGCCATTGGACAAAATGATTTGATTTGTTTTTTGTTGCAAGACTTTATCACATATTATCTTGAAACACCATTGAATTTCAATGACAGTTTCTTGGTCTACTAAGTCGTTAAGCACACTGGTATATACATGGGAGAGGGGGACTTCGATGAATGTGTATTCTTTGGTAACTTCCCCCTCAACCCTCTATTCAATAACTGGCACCAAGTCATCTCATTACATTACAAATGCGAGTTGAAATGCAAACCCAAATGTTTAATGGAAAAACAATAAATCTCTTTACAAATGTCTAATGAGTTTAACAAAATTATACTTTACGCTTTTTCCACCATAAATTACTAAATACGTCAAGCTTGAATAATTATTTTACAATAGAATCAATTGAGGCTTTCCGATGAAGGGTTGACTATTTAAATCCGTCTGGAACTCCAGATTTAGTTGAACAAAGATAACCCTTACATTCATGTATACTGCTAAAGATTACCAACTAGGAAGTTGTTTTTATTTCTTACATATAATAAAAAAACTGTGGGAAATAAGACCAGAACAGATGATATATTCTTGAGGATTATGACATTTCTTTAAAGTGGTATAAGGCGTTTGAAATTAACGTAATTCAATTTCGTACACAAACATTTTAAACAACAGTGCGTTCAAAATTGATAAAACCCCGTAGGACAAGGAAGCTGGTTTTTACATTGACCTCTTCTTCATTGCAATATAAACACACTACTGTATTACCTTCACATTAACAAACGAATGTGTACTCCGTACACAATCTAGCATGATCAATGTTAATCTGCCTGCACTTCCCTGCTTTTCAATACATTGCAATTACAATATTATTTACTAATTTTTCCCAAACACCTGCATCTTTTGCACCATAGTGTAACGCTTTGCCGTGTTGTACTGCTGTTGTGTGTGTGAATGTGTTTAAACTATATTTTTGGTTGTTCCGAAGTACTTCTCATATCAGTTTGTATTTAATATTCGGGGATTTTACTTAAAATTGTGACGTGTCTCGTATTTTACTAAGATTCAGAGTGTTTCTGAACTCCCCGGAAATTTCACCAACTTGTTCGTGGGTTAAAAACAAACAAAAAATGATATATAATAGAACCTCACTCCGTTTCCCGTGTGTCTACATGTTTTTAATCAATACATATTAGGTACCACTTAAGGTCCTAACTTTAAATTCAGCAAGTGTGGTTTGTATGTTTTTGGGGTTTGTTTTTAATTTTAATGTTTTTAACTTTTGCTGTTTTGGAATGGCGGTTATTTAATTTTTTTTTAAACTTAATGTTTTTAAAACGGAAAAAGATTTAATTTTCTAAATACTTACTAAAATGAAAAATTTTAAGCCACAAAGATTGTACAACGATTTTAAAGATAACACGACCAAAGTAATTTCAATTGTTAAAAAAGACATGATACTTTCATGTAATTTGCACAGAATTTAGAAGACATTACCTGTACTTATAAAATAGTTTAAACAAATATTTGCCATTTCCAAGATAAAAACTAAACACAAACACATGTAAACAAAACAACAAAATTTAAAAAAATATCAAGTCTGTAATTTTGACTTGGTGAAAGTTACTAACACAATACTTAATTAGCCCTAAACAAAAATATAAAGACATGTGAACATGCAAACAGTCCAGAAGTGGATACTATGTCACGATGCCTTGATTAAAGATCACTTAGAGTAAAACAGACAGGAAATGGAGCGAATTAGGCTCTATGTTCGTACAAAATATTTTAATAGCTTTGAGCCCAGGAACAAGTTACTGGAATTTCCGGAAACAGTTCGGAAACGCCTTGTGTAACTTTAAAACAATTATTTTTTAATTATTGCATATTTGTTTTATAATTGAATGTTTAATTTTGTAGGTCCTGGTCATGCTGTTCTACAGAGTGACAAAGTGATGTTTTAATTGTACTAGACTAACCTATGTGGCCTAAGAGTGAATCTGTTTATTGTGATCAGGAGTTTTTATCTATCTATGATTCGTTAAGTCATGCGATTCTTGTCATGCTTTACCGGTGTTATTTTATTTTTAAACGGATTTTTTATTACTTTGACTACTTTTGAACTATTATTACTTTTCCCACCTTTAGGAAAATAAAAACGAATGAAAAGTGTTTAAAATAAATGTATACAAATATCAGCCGTTAAATAAAATTAACAATCACAATCTAGTAAACACCTTTACGCTGGCCAACAACAATGACGCATCCTTTGCGCTGTCCTTTGTTTATAGGACCTATTAAAACGATATAATTTGCTTCTCATACTTTTTCGGGTTATTTACTACTTTTAAACTCTAGTTAAAATAAACTCAATTTAAATTATCGTTCCAATTTTTATTCACCTTTGTAAACCGAGTTACTTACCATAACCGCCTGATCAGAATTACCATTACATTTAAGTATGTCCTTGTATGAATTCTCTGACAGAGAATCAACATTTAAATATGGCTAGATTAAGTAATTAAAGTTATTTGTAATAATTAAAATAATCGATATGTTTTAAATAGAATATGACTTTAAACAAAGAAATTAGTTTGTTTTAATAGTTTAACATGGCGGATAAAGGTTTTACGGTTCATAAGGCCCGGTGTAAGAAATAACTTGTAATTATCCATTTGTTTACAAACGTGACTCGTTCTCATCAAAGTGTTTTTTTTAAAGGCAGTTAACATTCACGGGTTATTTTGAACCCTCCAGGGCAATCGGTGTGTTTGTAAGAGTTGTGATTTTTATCTCTCTCTCGGTTCTTTGAAACGTGACAAATGACGCATGAAACTAATATTGCTCCAAGGCAATTTACTGTTCTCAGAAAAAGTGGCTAAACGAAATAAAAGCAAGATAAAAAAGGATTTTCCGACTCAACGTTTACTCTGAGATTTATACGAATGTTCAAAATTCCTACTCAGAAACATTTACCAACCAATTTAGGATAAGAGGGGCTCCCGTCACCGGTTTGACCTGCATCTCCCATAAAGCTTTACTTATTAACTTTCAAAGTCCGTTCCTCTTTAACGGATCATCCGGATTTGTGGTTCATAATATATAACCATTGACTATAAATACTGAAGTAGACTTATCATTGCCATAAAATCTGTCCCTAGTTTTGTGTACGCCAGGATTCAAATAGGACGTAGTTCTCACTAATCACCAACAGAGTATACTGCTGTCAACTATTACTTATTCTCCCAAGGAGGGGATTATACAACAGTTGGTATGTCAGGAAGCAAACATAAGTTGGTTATCACTTGCTTTCTGGGGTGGAGATATTTTACAAGTTAACGTAAATAACTCAAATAAATAGTTTACAGCAGCACAATCTGTTGGTGACCTAATCAAACTACGTCCACTTCAAGTTCCAGCAAACAGTATAGGTCGGACAGCTGGGCCATATAGATGGGATGTCTCCTTCAGTATATATAGTCAATGATATAACCCAAAAATATACCTAGCGATATCAGTGATCAGTATTAAGATATCACAAATAGTTCATACATGAAAAATGTCAAATAATGAAAATGTTGACATTTTATCTAACCATTGTTATTTGTGATAACGAAATTTTGCTCACTGAAATCGCTAAATATTTTTATTTGATTTGTTAAGAACCAAAAATAAAAGATTTTGGATAATACAATGAAGAGAGACGGGGTTTGAAAGTTAACATTGGGGGGAGCAGGTAGAAACGCCAAGTGTTTCGTGACTGGTGAGTTATGTGAGTATTAATGAGTGAATTACTCCTAAACATTAATTATATTATAAGAGTGTTTATAATTTTCTTCCTTAAGTGCAATATGATAACAAAACAAAGTAAACATTTAATTGGAATAGAAATGCTTGCTTACTTTGTATTAGGGGTTATTTACATTCGTTTACGCATCCGGCCCAAGGAATCGGAGTGAAACTGTGGTCCGCATGATTTTCTCTCATGGGTGTTTGATTAGGTTACCGGTGACCCAATAAAAAAAGTAATTTACGAAGTTTTAAGCTTAGTTTGAGTCTTGAAAAAATGTCCTCCGTGAGTCACTATAGTCACTCACTATAGTGATCGAATAGTTTACTATTAATATTACATTTGATTCAAACTATCAATCCATAGTTACTCACGCGAGAATAAATCACAATTTTTTAAGTCGACCTTTTTGTTACAATAGAGACGAACCCTTATAAAAATGGGGAAATGAATATTCTGTGATTAATACGGGATTAAACACTTTAATTAAAACACTTTTAGATATTTTTTTCGCCATAGTTTTTATACAACTACAATAAACTACTCTCGTGATTATACTTTTTTTTAACTCAACACAAACGGAATTGTTGTTTAATAGATCACACAATTGCTTTTAGGGAAAGTGGTCCAAACCCCTTAAATGGATATCAGATAATTTTGTGATGAGGTGAAATTATTAATGTTTTTTATTGGGCTAGTGAGTACAAGATGAACATGTAACTCACGAAAAACCAATATCGGAGTAAATTCAGTGTTGTATTCGTGTTTCGTGAGTTTTATGTTCATCCTGTGTCTTCTGTATGTTTTATCACCATTTTGCAAGTCCCCCGGATGAAACTAAGGTGAGGGCGAGAGCATTGTCAATACGGATGTACCAAAACCTAGAGTCACACAAGTTTTATCATCTAAAAAAGTTATACAAGGGACACATTTAAAAGATAACATTTAAACATACTATGAAGCTGTTTAACTTTGTATAAAAGCCTATTATGTTACTCTGGAAACAACAGTCTTTATTTTCTTTTAACGGCGAAATAGCGTCGAGGGACAAATTGTTTACAAACTGTAATTTTACAGAGCCTGGTTGGTCCTTTGTATTTGAGTTTCTTAAAAAACAAAACTTTTCAAGAATAATTTCTCATTGTATGCTACCAGAAGTTAAGCATTTAATAGTTGTTTTAATATTCGTAATTCATCTTGGAGGCCTCTCCTATTATATTATACTAGCTGTTACTAGCCCGTCAAAACTGACGGGCTTAAAACACGAATCATTTAGTTTTAGTTCGTAATCAAATAAATGTAGTGGCTTCAAAACTGTTCTTTACAAATCGGTAACTAAATATCTGTTAGTATCATATAGGATTACAATGGTGGGTTTAATTAAAAACAATCCTATGTAATAATAACATCCTGTGTAGTGGCGACGTGTAACCACTTATTCCGAGTAGACTACTAAACGTAAAGAGGCCAGGTTGGTGTCAATAGATTTATCTTAGGGCAAGGATGATGAAAAAATACGATATCCTACATTTACTCAGTTATACCTTTGCAATTGGCAAAAAAACACTGTTTTTTTGGTCTTTTTTCGTCATCCCCATGTATAAGAAACGTGTAACCACCTATCCCGAGTAAACTACTGAACGTAGAGAGGCCAGGTTGGTGTCAATAGATTTCCATTAGGCCAAGGATGATGGGGAAAATACGATATCCTAAATTTACTCAGTCATAAGTTTGCAAATTGGCGAAAAACACAGTTTTTATTTTGGCAATTTTTCATCAATCATTTCGTTTACCGTGCCATGTGTTCCCTTTCCCTTCTTTACATCCACATTCAATACGACAGCTGAGTAAAGTTAGCAAGTTGTGTTTGTAAACAAATCAGACAATCTTAATCTAAATAAGGTTTTTTAATTCACATTGGCAGGCAATAAGCAACACAAATTATATGCTGAGTGGAAATAGAGTTTATAATACTGAATAAAATTGGCAGAAAAATTCATTGTAATTTGAATTCAGATTTAAGTATTCTATATTCTCTATTTAAATCTCCTATTTGTTTCCTTCAATGTTGCAGTAATAATTGTGTTGTATTACTGATAATATAACTAAAGATAGATTGTTTCCTTTGTTTAATCCTGGGTCACGGAAATTATTACGACAAAGCGGCATTATAGCAGTTCACATCTGGAGTTTTAGACTTTGTTGTTGTTGCAGTTTAAGGAGTTTCTATAGTTTTGTGTAAATATGAACAATCAAAAGCTTTTTGTAAACTACGATGATGATTGCCATTATTCGTTCTAAAGTGCAATTTGAATATGAGTATAAAAACCATGATTAAAGACACAAATACACGATTCAACAAAACGAAAATAGGAGGGGTTATTTATTATGCTAATGATAAAATGCGAAGCCAATAAAATGTTAAGGCAATTTTTATAGTTCAATAAACTATTTTTAAGAATAAAATTCAGTTTGATTTCACAGAGTCGTTCTCTGCTTTATAATATACCTTCTTTGCTATATTGGATGAAATTGGGTGAAGGTATAGATGAAACTCTGGTAAGAAATTGTGATAAGAGGGATAAGAAAAATTGGTCTGTATTTAGATATTTTGTATGTCAGCAGACGAAATAAAATTAAGTGTTGGTAAATATGTAGACTGTGTTTATCTTTTGGTTATAAAAACAAGGAAAGCAGTTAGGTTAATTTATATTGCATATTTGAGCCCAAAGAAAAAAACTAAACATTTAATACAATTTTACTCCAGTTTTGTCTTAGAAACAGAATTTGGCTTGAAGTTATATAAATCTGCATCTGATTCAATATCCAAAACTAAACAAACAACAAAGTTTAAACCAAACCATCAAATTCTTCTTTCGGGCTATTTTTTGTGCAGGAATATTTCGTAAAAAGAATTTGGACACATTATAATGAATATTTTAATATGCAATATGCTTTGTTACAATAGCAACTTACAATTTCGCACGGTAATTTCCAATTTGATTACATGTATTTTAAAATTAGCGTTTTAAATAACTAACAGATATTTAGTTATAGATTTGAAAATAACAATTTTGTTGCCACTACATTTATTTGGTTACTAATGAAAACTATATGATTCCTGTTTTAAGCCCGTCATTTTTGACGGGCTAATAACAGCCAGTTATCAATAATAAAGCTATTCTTCAAAGAAGAGCCGTAATATTAAGTTAGCAAAATAAGTTCATTTAAAATTAAAACATTCACCAATCTTTTTTTAAATTTGTATATTTTTAAGACCTTTCGCCAGTAACGCTATAATAATACGCTATAATAAATTATACAAATATTGTTTCAGAAAGGCCCCACAAAATATACAATTTTTTTAATATTGGTGAAAGTTTAGTTTTAAATTAAAAAGATATTGTTTATTATTACAATAAAATGAACAAGGAATGTAGAGCGAACTAACTGTTTATAAGACATTCGACATATTTATATTAAATAGCTGGACCAGTAAGCTCCACATGCTTGCTTTTAATCTGAAAATCGATAGATACCGGATTTGAACATAAAAATAATAAATCATTTCAAAAGTTTGAATATTGGGACACAAGCTGCAACATTTCTTCAATTTTGCCTAACAGTAGAACTCATTGAAATGTTTTTGTATAGTTAAACCTACAGTCTTTATTTATTTATTTTGTTAATTGTTTAATTTCACCACTCACCAGGTTTACAAGTAAGACAAAAACGACTCGGAAAGCCGCGCTTTCGCTATATGACTCTGTAAAGTTGGATCTACTGTCAATCCTGCTTATCCAGACAGCTGTTGCCCAAAGGGTGTCGTCTGCTCCATTGTCTGGGTACAAAACATCTGGGGGGCAAAGATGTTTCTATGTTTTTATCAAACAATGTGAATGCGGGTATTACACTGTTGTAGTAGATCTGGTTCGTGGGAAATACCTCCATGCATCATGTTACACAGTAACGGATACATTGTAAATATTTTATTTAAATATCCAATATGGTTGCGATAATACAGGATGATTCACGAAGATATATAGAAACCTTTTGTAAAAGCAAAGAGAAAAATATTATATAAACATAGGTCCGGAAATGCTTCGTTAGCGAGTTACGGCTAGCGAAAGATTTCGCCCACATTTTATAACCCTGGGTGAAATGAAGACTTGCTGGAATTATGGGAAGGTAAACTAAGGTGAAATCAGTGGTTTCTTATGGTCTTTGACCTGATGAAGTACAATGAGATCGCAAACTATATTTCTCCCCTAGTTTTTAAGATTACCTCACGAAGAACCTAAAATAGAGGGATCGAGAAAAAACTCTTTTACGATTGACCTACAATAACTATGTTAAATTAGGTGGACACACAACACGTTAAAAAAAACCTTTTTAATTCTGAACAAAACGTTGCAAATAAAGTATAAACGAGTTCGCACGCAGCACGCTGACGTGAGGGAAGTGAATTTCCACATAAAAAACTATAAAAACTCAAAATCAGTTTAAAACATACATTATTCCAATTTTTATTCAAATCTGAAAATATTGATTTTTTGGCTGTTCTGATGCTCCTGGTTCTATTTACCTGTAATGCCGGGAATACAATTTTCCGCATTATAAGGTTAAGAGAAGGACCAGTCAGGCTTTAAAAAAGGCGTGAGGTTGTTGGGGATGATAAAAGTACTCCAACAAATGAATAATAGGCTTTTTCGTCATACTGCTTCAAAAACAGATGCGTTGAGATTCAAAAGTTCTTCTTTTTAGTCTTTGGATAATAACATATGTTTTGATGATCAATATCGTACTAGTACTAAAAAGATCATTGTTGATGATACTTTTGATTCGAGGTCGTCATAAATCGATTAAAATTCATTCGATTATAAATAATCGAAACATTCATTTTTACTTTCTCCCCCTATACATAGTATATGGAGAAAGTATTGTTTTCGTAAAAATTTTCGAATTTGAGTTGTTAGTGGAAATATTCGTTTTGGTGCTCCCTGAACCCAAAAAAGTGGTTTTTACGTGATGTCTGTCTGTGTGTGTGTGTCCGTGTGTGTGTGTGTGTGTGTGTGTGTGTGTGTGTGTGTGTGTGTGTGTCTGTGTGGATGTGTACAGAGCTAGAGCCCTAACCTATGGGCCGATTTTTATAAAATTTGGTATGTAGGTACTAATCCACGATATCTCCAGGCGTTTTTTTCATTTTTTTGAATTTTTGATTTTTAAGGGTAATTATCCCCCAAAAACCGCCAAAAAACATGAAAAATCCAAATTTCTCAAAAACGGCTCTAACGATTTTGATTAAACTTTCGTGGTTTGTAGAACTTTAGGTTTCCAACAAAATGACACCACCCGCATTTCTGGAAAAATGCGGGTTCAGAAATTACAGGACTTAAAACATCAAAAATTCAGTTTTTTGGATTTTTCATAAAAAATCATAGATGTTAAAAAAGATTACTATTCACTATTAAAAAGAGCTCAAAAAACTAAATAAATTAGTATTTTAAATTACTATTCTACGATTGCTAGTTGCGGAGAAAATTGAAATTTTCATTTAGCGGTAAACACAGTACGTTGTCCAATGTTATTCTTATGGGGAATACAAAAATAACTATCTCTCTCTTATTTACTGATCAATTTCATTTGATATGCAGGTCAAGTTAGCATTGACCAACAGATGATGTTCGAAATGTGTTGCTATTTAACCCTGGGGGGGGGGGCAAGGGGGCATTTCCCCTCTCAAAACTACTGTGTGTAGCAACGAACTCTATAGTGCCTCCAAAAAAGCAATTTGGGTGGATATTTCTGAAAACAACTATTTTAGACAATTTTCTGTACATTTATCTATACTTCATATTCTATATTTAGTAAATAACAAATATTTTTGTCATTAAAGTTTGGCTAAAAGGGAGAAAGTATGTGTCAGTTTCCTGATACCGTTTATTATTATCGAAACATTCATTGTTGTATTGTTATTAGCGAATTTCCCCTATAGGGAAGAAGCTATTACCGTAGTCGGCATGGTAAGACCTAGGCCCGGGACCATGATAACTTTTCGTTTTGAGGTCCCCAGACCCCAAAAACACCATTCGTTCGAAACTGTATATATATATATATATATATATATATATATATATATATATATATATATATATATATATATATGTCCGTGAGCACGATAACTCTCGTAAAAATTATCCGATTTTGATGAAATTTGGTATAAACGTGTAAAGCAACATTTATGACTTTAAGTTCGAAAACCAGCCAGATCGCTCCATCCAAAGGGGTATTTTGGGGGGGGTTTTGTACCCCAAAAATGGGGTTTTCGAATTTTTTACATATAATTTTGAAAATAGTCAAATTTTAGTTTTTTCAATTGGATTCAGCTTAAAAAAACACACAATTTGGTATTTTGATCATTTCTCTACGTCAATTGGTTACCGAGATATTGAAAGTGCTAAACACAGTACGTTGTCTAATGTTATTCTTATGGAGGAAAATAAAAATTTTATATCTCGCTTATTTATGAACGTATACTGACGAAACTTGGTATACGGCTTCATCTGGTTGTGGACCATTGATATTTGCTCAAAAAACAATTTTTTTCCAAAGGCTCCCGTAGCAGCAAACCTGCGTACTCAGCCCCATGTTATTCTTATGGAGAATAAGTAACGTGTCATCTCCCTTAATTATGAAAATAAATTAATGAAATTTGGTATGTGGCTTTACCTACATGAGTTATATTAATATTTGTATAAAACCCCACTTTTTGTGTTCCTTGCTTCAGCAAACCTGCATACTCAGCCGCCATGTTATTCTTATGGAGAATATTTAAAATGTCATAAATTGTTTGTTTATGAATGTATATTGATGAAACTTGGTATGTGGCTTTATGTGGTATTAAGATACATATATATACATTGGAAATTCGCTGAGTACGCAGGTTTGCTGCTACGGGGGTATTATTTTTGTGTTCGTTTCCCGTACACCACTGGTGAGTGACAACTGTGAGTGACACGATGGACGAAGTTAGTAGGCCTAACGGATTCGTATCAAAATATAATAGAAAAAGCCCAAACAATCATATTTCCATGACAACCGTGCCCAAATCGAATGTTTTTTTTTGAAGAACAACCGATTGATTCGAACCACAATGATTGGTTTGAAGTGATCGACTCAACAACCGATGAATATGAATGAACCGAAGTTATGCATGTGCAACAGCTGATTGTTTCAAGAGACAAACTGAAAGAAACATTTGAGGTTATGAAGACACAGTACGTAAATTTTACTTTTGTTTTTATTTAAACCTTAAGTTTTTTGGCAGTATGACGAAAAATATAGTTCGTTACTGGGATCAAAAGTGTCTTTTTAATACTCGCTCATTTCCCAGCCTCGGCTTCGCCTCGGCAGTTAAACTGGAGCTCGTATTAAAAAGATCCACTTTTGATCCTAGTGACGAAATATACTATTCTAATGTAAAACCCCCATAAGACAACGTATTGTGTTTGTTCGATACACATTTTCTTTAATAACTCGGTAAATATTTATGCTAGAATAACGGGGGCTTAAAAGTTTCGCCACATTAATTACCATCTTTCACATTCCCGTTAATTTTACATCCGGGGCTTTTCTGACCCTTTTTGGGTCAAAAAACTCGACATTTGGAAGATTAATCCCCAAAAAAGGGGTTTAGAGTTTTCCGATTGTTTTGCCCAACGAACTTGTCCAACATATTATAAAAAGGAACGTCCCTAGCAAATTTGAAGTAAATCGGACAAAAAATGCGACCGCTAGAGTGCATACACACACACACACACACACACATATATATATATATATATATGTTTTATATATATATAAAAGACTGTTATATATATATGTAAGACTGTGTATATATATAAGACTGTTTTATATATATATATATATATATATAAATTTTTAACGAACCCCCAAAACGTGTTCAGGGCGTCATGTTAGGAACTTCTATGGTGGTCACGGGCTTCAGTTTCACCGTGCGGGTCATGCTAATAGTTCACTTTCCATAAGAAATCCACTAATAAAGTGAATATATGTTCGATTAAATTAAATGTTCGATGATTTGCAGTAAACACGTTCCACCTCAATCTTAGAACGAAGGCGAAACGGAGCAATCTTTGCGTATATTGCGAATCTGTGTTTTACACAAGGGAGATTTGTGACGAAAATCCAAATGAACGGTCAAAACGTGGACCATAATCGCGAGAAAGAAGGTCCAACTCAAACAAGTTTCCCACTTGCGATCGATTACATTATTGTAGTTTTATCATATATACTGACATCAACCCGGATTATTCTTATATATTTAGGGTCGAAATTTAAGGATTCACGTAGAGTACAGCTTGATTATAAATAAAAGAGGCTCCAGTTTTTTAAAATTAAAAAATATATATACGGCTTACAGGAAATCTAAATTTAGCATAGGCAACAAATTTCGTATTTAAGGCTCATTAGTTGGGAAGTCCGTTTAACTTTATTTTCGAGGGTTTGACAAGGCTATGCAGTATAATTAAAAGTATTTTTATCATTCTGCACGAAATCCACCTGTTTTTTTGTTCTCTAAATAGTACGCAAAATGTCACTTTATTGTTCTAGGACCTAAAAAATCAGCTGTGATCTTTTTTAAGTCCTATGACGTAAAAAGTCAGCTGTTTTGATTATCTATACATGATAGAAACTTCCTTACCACACGTTATAAAAGGTATTACTTGTAAGTAACATAAATGTAAACACTGTATATTACTTACTTTGTAAACATAACCTCAAAAATATAACTTTATAGTTAAAATTTTTAACTATTAAAAGTCTAATTCCGCATAATGATAAAAAAGTTGTTCATCACTCGGAGAAAAAGTGTCTTTTTGGTGCTTAATCGTTTTTAAAAGCTCGACTGCGCCTCACTTTTAAAACACGATTGCGCACCAAAAAGAGCCACTTTTGCTCCTAGTAATGAAAAGTACTATTATTAAACTGAGATAAATAAAATAGCATATAACTGTGCATATAAAAGAGAAACCATTCTAAACCAAATAGTTTATATATTGCTATCAAAGTTTGTATAAGTTCTCTCAACGCCTAGTTGTTAAATAATGACTAACAAAATTGATCATGTTAACAAATTTTTGACCGCGGGCCAATGAAACATCCTAATTGAGTGTACTTCAAATTTCAAAGTACAAAGTACTAATTCAAAAAAACAAATATTTTTCCAGATAACCATAATTTTACGTCAATATTGGGAAGTTCAATGAACCCTAGATGTTAATACGTAAAAAAACCAAGATTATAATGGTCTATCCAATATTCATTAAATAACTTCAGTAATTTTATCAATACTAAGTTGCCACGAGAACATAGCCAGCAAAGAAAAAGAAGAGGGATATTAAGTTAGAGGTTAGATCAGTGTAAGATTGCTTCTCGAAACATTCTTTGAAAATAATGAAGAAAAACGAGCCAGCAGCTGGTGGCGTGTTTCTGATAGAAACTGTCCTTATCACTTTACATATTTAATCGACTCCTGTGTAACACAATATTTTTTGTTAAGGAAAGTAAAAGTCAAGATATTTTTATTTTAGTTCTGAATATTTGCGTATAGATTTGCAGATATTTGATTCAAAATGCCATGATATCGACTGAATTATAAATTCGTCGCGTGTAAAATATTTCTGCTCAAATAATTGTGCATATATGTAACCAAACTTTATTAATTTTCGATTAAATAAATAAAACTACTACAAATACCAAAAGAAGATAACAAGAGATTTATAAATTAAGTTTGAATGCCTGTTGATTCACTAAAATATTCAAGAGTAGTAATAAAGGGACATATGACTAAAACTGACTATACAGCACAAATCAGTTGAAATCTTTTCAAAACGTCAAAAGTAATTTAATCAATTGTTATCGAACATTACCTAAAAGGTTTATCTGTTGTCGAAAGTAATTAAACTATTATCTTCAAATTTTCTGCAATATTTCAGTGACATAACGAAATATTTCTGCAATATTTCTGGATTCATGACATATGTGATCCTTTTGGTCCCGGTAAATTAAATTTGTTGTATTCAAATAAAAGGGGAAGATATTTCCGCTTGTTATGTCCAATGAAATCGTCCAGCTGTCTAGAACGGGAGGTGCCCAATAAATTTAAAACGAGTTTGCACGCAGCACGCTGACGTGAGGGAAGTGAATTTCCACATAAAAACTTTTAAAACTGAAAATAAATGTAAAAACATACAATTTGTCCATTTTTTATTGAAATCTGAAAACACTGATTTTTTGGCTGTTCTGATACTCCTGGTTTTATTTACTTGCAAAGCTGGTAATACAATTTTGCACATTATTAGGTTAGGAGAAGGTCCAGACTGGCTTGAAAGTAGGCGTGAGGTTGCTGGGGATCATAAAAATACTCTAACAAAGGAATAAAAGGCTTTTCTAGTGTAAAACCCCCGTAAGACAACGTACTGTGTTTATTCGATACACATTTTCTTTAATAACTCGGTAAATATTTATGCTAGAATGACGAGAGAGGACTTAAAACTTTCGCCTCTCTAATTCCCACCTTTCTACATGCATTTATTTTACATCTGGGGCTTTTATGACCCTTTTTGGGCCCAAAAACTCGAAATTTTAAATATTAATCCCCCAAAAAATGGATTTAGAGTTTTCCGATTGTTTTGCCCAACGAACTTGTCCAACCTATTACAGAAAGGATCGTCCCTACTAAATTTTAAGTAAATCGGACAACAAATGCGACCGCTAGAGTGCAAACACACACACACATATATATATATATATATATATATATATATATATATATATATGTCTATATATATATATACATATATATATTATTTTGAACGACCCCCCAAAACGAGTTCAGGGGGTCACGTTAGGAACTTCTATGGTGATCCCGGGCTTAAGTTTCACCGTGCGTGTCATGCTAATAGTTCACTTTCCAAAGGAAATTCACTAATAAATTGGGCCGTTGGAGTGCGAACATAAACACAGACTAACGACCACTGAACTTCCTAATCATCTAGCAGTTGACTTCGATCATCTAATATATTTTTTAGCAGAGCCCGAAAACGTGTAAAGGGTTACGTTAGGAATTTATATGGTGGTCCCGGCCTAAGCTTGCCATGCGGGTCATATTATTAACTTTTCATCAGGAAATCTGATAAATACCCCCCGTCACAGCAAACCTGCGTACTCAGCGAATTTCCAATGCATTGATATGTTTCTCACTAGTACATAAAGCCACTCACCAATTTTGACAAAAATACATTCATAAATTAGTGATTTATTACATTTTATTTATTCCCCATAAGAATAACATTAGGACTGAGTACGCAGGTTTGCTGCAACGAGGAAGATAAGAAATGAGTTTTTATGCAATTATCAATATAACTGAACCCGGTGAAGCTACTTACCATGTTTTATTAATTTATGTTCATAATTAAGGGAGATATAAAACTTTACTTATTCTCCATAAGAATAACATTAGGGCTGAGTATGCAGGTTAGCTGCTACGGGGACAATCAACAAAACATTTATTTTTTGTGCAATTATCAATATACCAGTACAACATGAAGCCACATACCAAATTTCATCAATATACATTCATAAATAATCAAGATATAAAATTTTATTTATTCTCCATAAGGATAACATTGGACAACGTACTGTGTTTAGCACTTTGAATATCTCTGCAACGGTTTGACGTAGAATCACAATTTAAACACCAAAATGATTGTTTTGTGGAGCTGAAGTGATTGGTAAAAGAAAATGTGAAGTTTAAAGTAAAATTAACTGAGGAAAAGCCAAAAACTGTTTTCCCATAAGATTAACATGGGAGATTTTATGAGCATGTTTTTTGGATTTTTTCCGCAACCACTTAACCTAGGTTAATAATTCAAAATACCATATTATTTGTTTTTTAAGCTCTATAACATGGTCTAAACCAAAATTAAGTGTTTTAAAAATGTTAGGGTAAAAAATGCAAAAAACTTATTTTTGGAAAATTTAAAACCCCCATAAACCCCCCTTCCCATGGTCCGATTTTTCTGGTTTTCGAACTTAAAGTCATAAATGTCAGTTTACACATTTGAGCCAAATTTCATCGAAATCGGACGTTTTTTACTCAAGTTATCGCATTCACGGACACACACACACATATATATATATATATATACATATATATAAATTTGAACGAATAGTGTTTTGGACATCTGGGGACATCAAAACAAAAAGTTATCATGGTCTCGGGCTTAAGTCTTACCATGAGACCTACGGTAATAGCTTCTTCCCTATAGGGGAAATTCGCTAAAAGACATAAAGTGAAATACATTGTTTGATGCGGGGAAGTATTATTTGTAAGCCACTCCTCTGCTAGTGGGCGAAGAACCACTCTTGTGGTGTCCCAAGGGACGACCACGCAGGCCTTCTTGCTCTTGACCGGCCTATGTACATATTTGACAAATAATATTGGCCTTAAGTGAGTTTGTTTAACGAGCAAGCATCTTCCTGCTTTAAGGGATATCCATCCGTATTATTTGTATTGTTCATATATAATGTAAAGTTGAGAGCTGATTTTGGTGTTTCATTTTTACGGTTTTCCTTATCCATTAAATAATACAAATAAAATGAAATATGTCTATTGAGTTTGTGTGTGTGACTTATTTATAAGCAACTGTGTTACTCAAATACTTTCCCTCTTATTCTATTCGCTGCTATAAAACTACTTAGCTTAGGTAAAAAGGAATCAGCTGTTAACAAAGGATAGATAATTATTTATTACAGAAATTGACATGTGTTTGTCCTGTTAATTAAGTGAAAGGGGCTAACAGTCATATACTACAATCATGGGGACTTTCTAAAATCTGACTTAATAGTTTGATTACAATGATGGTGGCTTAGCTCAATTGGTGTGCACAAGGGTGCATACCAATGGTGGGTGTCTCAGGGTGTAGTTGATCGTGCCGGCAAAATTCCATAAAACTCTTGATAATTGAAAAAATAAATATCATAAAATAAACTAGCATTGATATAAAAGCCAATGAAAATCAAATTTGATATTAATAAATGTCTAATTAGTGATTTCTAATAATTTAATGAAAGTCACGGTTGGTAGTCTTAAGCTGCTTACAGAATTCAAGATGGTAGCCAATAAGATGGTAGCTCTCTAGGCTATATTTTAAAGTCCTGATATTCTTCTCAAAGTTTACATATGGTAAATTTGATTTGCTGTAAAATTAATACCCTATTTCATATTTAAAGTTTATGCCTAAATATTTTAATAACTCTTGAGATAATTTATAATGGAGAGGTCTTGAAGTTTGTAGTTAGGCCTACTAAATGGAGTAATCTCACCGGCTCAGCAACATATTTCTTCGCCCAGATATTTTAAATATGCTTGAGGTGGCCAAATAAAGGGAGATAAACTAATCTGGGCTCCGCTGACTATAAACTAATAGACTTTTGGTGTCTAAATACTGTTTATGGGGGGAAATTTTAAATATAATTTGGGACAGTGTGCACCAAACATCTAACACAGGCCATGTCTTCTTAAGGAGTCCTTGATCGACAGGTGCATTCTCTTTTGATTGCTATAGGCTTCACAGAACTAAACACAAAACACTAATCTTGAGCCTAAAGTTAATTTTTATGGAAGAAACACATGTTTTATATCACTTGTTCACTTCTGGTTATAAAATGAGATAAATTTTGAATTTTAAATACTTAGGCTATACTGCATATGAAAATGTGATCTGAGATAATTGTACAGAATGGATCTTTACATTAATTAAATGTTAAGTAGGCTATTGTGAATTATAATAAAATATTTATTCATGGGATTAAATGATTAATAACTAAAGTTAAATATTCAGAGGGATGAAATAAATTAAAAACAATACATAATTATTATATTAAACTATATTAATTCATAATTGGGAAAATGTAACGCAAACGGGTATTTTAACATATTTAATTATTAAACAGGGCACATATGTAAAATATGATTATTAATTATTTACAAATATATGAAAATGTGATGAAAATGTTTACATAAAAAGTAAATCATTGCATCCATAAGCGCTCATATTGATTAGAAGTAAAACCACGTGCTTGTGACATTTTACTTCATGAACTTTAAGAAAATTTTAAATTCGCTTAAAACATTGATCAGCTGATTCATTCACAAAAATTATGAAAACATATGTAGACGGATCTATCGTACTTGTCACGTAGAAAAGAGCTAGGACGAAATTCATTGTTCCAAGGTTAATGTTGGAAAAAGTATAAACCAATGTGAGGTTGAAATGCATAAGAAAAAGGTACCTCACACTTTAGCATAATAGAGACGGGTAGAACAAAATATTTTATCCCAAATGATACTAAACTCTTTCTCTATTCCTCCACAATGAAAACTTTTTCAGACAACTTACACAAACGTTACACAATAACAAGTAGGTAAAATGTAGCTTTCCTTGTGTTATGCACAAAACAGAGCTGTAATTAAAGCTTATATGCTGAGAGTGGAGCATTTCGAACTAAATCCAGTTGTAATTACAGGGCTTTTCAAACCTATATGAGTACGTCGGTTAGACAGTTCTTCGTGACTAATAAAAATGCTGATTACCAATTATTACGTTTTACTGATTACTAATTATGTTTTAATCGCTTTAGACTGATTAACTTTTTGAATACTTTCTATGATCTATTGGCAATTAGCTTTAAAGATGGTCTCTCTTAATAGATAATCTTTGCCTTAAATGCCTTGTTGTATAATGTTGCCTTAAATCTACCCACACTTTCTTCGTCAGATTATTTTAATCATTCGCTATTTAACTGGATCGTAACACTTAACTGACTTACCTCGGCTTTTCATCGAAGAATGGTCTACTAAGTGTTTGAGGTACCTTTGGAACACACAGCAGTCTTGTGCTTGACTTAAAGGATTTGGACAATAAATCTAAAGTTTAACATAATTTATAACTCATTTCACAAGGTATGAACCTTCCTTAAATAGTTAAATCCAAACATATCTCTTAAACTGCATTGCTATTCCTATATAACTTTCTGATATTTATATAGTCATTTATATGGGAGACCATATAGATCCAACCCTTAAAGTTTATTATTTTTATTGATTCGACTTCTGCAACTTTTTCATCAAATTATAAGGGGAAATTTGTATTACGTTGAGTTCGCCGATTAAATCTTCACTTCACTTACCGTTTGAAAAACGCAATTTATTTAGGAGACTTTTAAAGAAATCAATTTTTTAAATTGCTTATAAAACTCGTTCTTGTCAGTTCAATTTGCATCTCAGCATGTAAGAGGTATTTTCTACGCCAAGAAAAATGAAATCTTTAGAACGCTGCGTAGTAAAATGTTAGGTAGGTATTATTTTACTCGACGACTTCAAGTTATAATGTGCAAATGACACTTCATTCGTAGGTTAATTTTAAACCAAACCAACGGAAATAGTTTTGGAAATCCTTGGCTTCTTGATAACTTACAATTTGTATCGCTTTCGTTACAGTATTTTGTAATAGTTAGTATTTTTCCAGTGGAAAAACTAGATATTGTACCTTTTGTTGAATTTATGAGGTTTGAGTTATTGTGTAACTCCTAAATGCTTCAATGATAACAGTTTTATAATATGAAATATTCGTTCAACGTTCAAATATTTTAGAGGAATCATGGGCATCATTATGAGTTACTTTTATAGATGAAAAAAATTGCTCATTTAATACTGGGTGTTTTGTATGATTTAAACAAAAAACACGTAGTATTTGTTTCTAATCGGTCATGTAGATTTAAACATATACATAAACTCTTTCTCTAAAAACACAATTTATTTAGGAGATTTATTTAGGTTGGGGGGTATATAGATATAAATATATATTTAAACAATTTATGAAAATAAATTAATTGGTCCTAATACTTGATATATTACTACAACTATTTAAAAATCTGGGATAAAAAGTGTAAGTGAAATAATCTCAGATATTATAGTAAGGGATTTAAAAATACCACATAGCTAAGGCATAATCTAGAGGAAACTGTAAACAAGGATATTTAAAGTAATATCAGCTACTTTATTTGTTTAGGTTAAACTGACTAGGTCAAAGCCAAGTTAGTAAATCTTAACTAAAAACTACTAGTTACCCGTCGCAGCTTTGCTTGTGATTACAGTATAACGTCTGTAGAAGTTATATTTATAGAATTATACTTGTCAATTCTCTTTCCAGTCAACTCTTTCGAGTCAATCTTTGTTCCAGTCAACTATGTTTTATTTCATAACCGATTTCGGTGGTTAAAGTATAAAATTACATTAATTTCCTCGGACCTTAGGGCCTCGCCCCACTGGCCCTCAAAGTTCCCATATTATAATTAGAGATGAAATATTTGAATGCGATATGTCACATGTGTTTTCATAACTCTTCCATTATTTCAGAACCGATGTCAACAATTGAGTTATGAAAACTTTGGTAGTTGTGAATAAAGGTTTTAATTTTTCGATACTTTCATTTTGAAGGGCATAGCAAAGTTTGCTTGAAAATGTCCTTTTTTGCCCATGGTTGTCGTGGGGGGGTATTGTTACGCAAACTAAAAACATTCAGCTCTATATTATTTCACAATCATTACCTAAATTAATGGAGTGTCAAAAAACATTTTCTGGGGCTTATGTGTTATGTACCCAATATTTCACTATCATGCGATATCTACCATACAAAACTTTAGATTAGTTTTAGAGTTTTAGGGTAGTAAACAGATGTGTGTGGCCTATATTGCGAGGTGAAAGAAAATCAGCTGACAAAAAGCTCATTAGACCAAAACATGATGCTCTATGTGGTGAAACATTGAATGATGTAACAGTATAACCATAATATTATTGACTTTGCACCATTGACGGACAATGGGGCAGAGCCCTAATGACATACAATGATTTGAAATGAAAATAGTCCAAATCTTTAAATAAAACATTTCACACATTATACTTACTGACACTGTAAACTATGCTTGCTGAGTAAGATTATAATTACTAAATATAATAAATATTGATTGACTTATAAACATAATATTAAACCTTGGAGCATTGACGGACTGTGGCACAGAGCTTTGATGACGTGCGATGATTCTAAATGACCCAAACGTTTCTCACAGCACCACACGGCTATGAGAAAAGGTTTTTTTTGTTAAACGCAAACAAAATATGGCTCATGAGATGGGTGTAACATATAACACATTATTTTAATTTCTCCGATGAAAAAAATCAAAATACTCATTCCAACGTTCTTGTACAGAAAAATCTATACTTTAATTTATGTAAACACATATTACGTGATGGTCCTATTATTTTTCTTTTCTAGTATCTGTGCTTATAACCTGTCTTTATTCCCTATGTTAACATTATGACAAAAAAACGAACCCTTGAGCTTCAGAAAGAGAATTCTAAAAAATAACAATTAGTTATAATTCTTAACAAAACTCGCCTTAAATTATTAATACGAGATATACGAGATATCAGAAGCCTAAAATCACGTCCGTTAGCGTTCTCCACAAACAACCATGTTGGTTGTAATTTAATGTAAGGCATTTTTTGACATATTATCTGTTATTAATGATCCTGCCGTAGGCCTACACTCGATCAAAGTCAGTACCAAGCCGACAGACGCGTCTTTCTGATCTTAACACCCACTGTAAGATCAGTGGGTGTAAGACTTGCAGATACATGTCATACAATGCCCATCATAACAATCCTCTCAGACGGTAATGAAGGTGTCGTAGTTGGTAAATGTTATCAGGAAAATACCATTTCGGCGTAACCCGCACGGTTATTCCTAACCTACGATCTAGACATATATAGATCGCATTTTGAGAATTCTCCCGAAAACGTTTTTCAAAGTGAATATACTTATATATAAAGTCTATTGTTAGCTTTGAATCAAATGTATTCGTTAAACAAAAATCAAGATTGTCAGTTATTTGTTTTTAATGAACTTTGATCTAGCAGTTCTCGTTTTCCGATTATATTTTTATTTTTACTTGGTAATTAAAAACCCCTTTGTCAAACAATAGTTAAATAAATCAATTTATTTATTAAATTAAATTATTTTCATGGGGTTTATGGACAACTACATCTTGGACATGTTTTACAGTGTTTATTAGGGGATTAGAAGGACAAAATGTTGTTGGACTGTCCACAATAGTACTGAGCGACATGGAATAGTCTAATCATGAACAATTTTACAGTGTTTATTACAGGAGGATTAGAAGGACTAAATGATGTAGGTCTATCGACGGGAGTGTTGAGTGATATGAAATACTTTATCTTAAGCATGTTTTAAATGTGTTTATTGGAAGATTGCAGGCCTGACAAACGTGTGACATTTACTGTGCAATCTTGAACATATTGTACAGTGTTTATTTTAGGATTAGAAGGACTAAATGTTGTAATTCTGTCGACAGGAGTGAGCGACACGCTACTGTCTAATACTGACCATATTGTACAGTGATTATTGGAGGATTAGAATCACTAAATGTTGTAGTTCTGTTGACGGGAGTGTTGAGCGATATGCAATTTTTTATCTTAAACATATTTTACAATGTGTTTATTGGAGGATTGCAGGCTTCACAAAAGTGTGATATGCTATTATTTAATCTTGAACATATTTTATAGTGTTTATTGTTGGATTAGAAGGACTAAATGTTGTAGGTCTGTCGACAGGAGTGCTAAGCGACATGTTATTGTTTAATCTTAACATATTTTATAGTGTTTATTAGAAGATTAGAAGGACTAAATGTTGTAGGTCTGTCGACAGGAGTGCTGAGCGACATGCTATTGTTTAATATTAACATATTTTACAGTGTTTATTGTAGGATTAGAAGGACTAAATGTTGTAGGTCTGTCGACAGGAGTGCTAAGCGACATGTTATTGTTTAATCTTAACATATTTTATAGTGTTTATTAGAAGATTAGAAGGACTAAATGTTGTAGGTCTGTCGACAGGAGTGCTGAGCGACATGCTATTGTTTAATATTAACATATTTTACAGTGTTTATTGTAGGATTAGAAGGACTAAATGTTGTAGGTCTGTCGACAGGAGTGCTGAGCGACATGCTATTGTTTAATATTAACATATTTTACAGTTAGGATTAGAAGGACTAAATGTTGTAGGTCTGTCGACAGGAGTGCTGAGTGACATGCAGCAGTTCTTTGACAACCTCAGGACCAACCTGGACAGTCTTGAGAGTCTTCCTCCAGAGCAAAGGGACGCGCTACTCGGGAACTCCCCTCAGCCAGGTATATCACACACGAATCTAGAGTATAGTACCTGGGGGCCGAGATTTTCTCGAAGGATAATCCATATTTATACTTACCACGTGTGAGTGTTACTGTGACAGCTCACTGGTTGTTTTGACGAGCTGAAACTTTTATTTTGTTCCGATTTTAAACTCCATAAGCCCATGCAGTATTAAAATATTGAAATTTTAAATTATTTCATAAGCAAAATTTTAGTTTTCCTGGCGTTAGAACTTTACCAATTGATATCCGGGGCCCAAACCACATATTTTCTAATTTATTGGAAATCCTTCCGCTGGATTTCGAGATCCATTTGGCAATCATACATACCTTCCTTCTTTATGAGTACAGGATCTTGCTTCTTTAAGACCAGAAAAATATCGTTATCAGTGATTACGTTACTATTATATAGAGGTAGTAATTTAAAAAATATGAAGAACCAGCTGAAATTGTGTGTCCTTAAACTTCATTGGGAAAGGTCTAGAGCTGAAATTAAACTCGATTATTATATTAAAAGTATTTTTGTAAATGTGGTATTATACTCGCATTTGTCTTTTTCCCCTAATCATATATAGTCTTGCGTTAAATGAAATTGAATCAACACACGAGGTGGTAAAAAAAATTAAAAATCTATAATACCGAGCAACACGTATATTTTTATATCTACCTATATATTTAATTCCGTAAGCGAATCGGTCCCCACGAAATATATCGAGCTAGGAAGAAGTTAAGTTACGTTAAGACGATTCATATAACTTGATAACGGCTGAAAGGATTTTAACGTTTGAAGTAAAGTTTCAAATTATAGGTATTTTTAAGTACATTTGCTATTACATCTGAAGAGTTTAAGAAAGAACATCACTTAAATACAGGAAAGGGCTGAATTTTCGAAACAGTAGCGCTATCCGACGGCGGAAGTCTAAACTACGAGTTGATTAAAAGTCAGTTGTTATAATCTGTTCTAATATAAGATATTTTGTTATGTTCGTTTACAACTGAAGTAACCATTCGATGGGAACAAACTTGCTCGGATTCGAGCAACAGGACAACAGAACAACAGGACAACTAATTTTTATTCTTCTATACTTCCTGTCGTTAACATTTCACAAAACTTCCTAACTACTGATTAAATATTACTAGTTGTCCTGTTGCTCGAATCCGAGCAATTTTGTGCCCAAAGGTTCAGTTGTAAACGAACGTAACAAAACATCTGATATAAAAACGGATGATAACATCAGAGAATAATGCGGAAACGTACTTTAAATCAACACGAAGTTTAGACTTTCGCCGTCAGATAGCCACTGTTCCGAAAATTCATCCCTTTATTGTATTTAAGTGACGACCTTTCTTAAAATTTGGATACATACTGAAAAATCTACGTAACAATTTCTTTAATTTGACACTTCAAAGGTTAAAATCTGTTCAGCCGTTATCGAGTTATGACTTTGAAGAAAAACCCCTAGCGGATTAAAATGAATGATTTTTATTTGCTTGTATTTAAAAAAATAAAATAGCAGTTATTTCACCGTTAATGACGCTTCAATAACCAGCGTTTTATGAATAAGTGACTGCAGTTTAAACACAACCTAATGTGTCAACCTATAAATAATTTTTATTCGTCACTTTTAACGGTCAGAACAAAATTAAAAAATAAACGGATCTTATGACTTTAAAATGCGCTTAGTTAACTAGGAAAATCCGTTTCGTCAAAACAAACAGAACCGAAAGGCGGGTGCGGATTTAACGAGATTCACTCAAAGGGGATAATTAAAGTGAGTTGACAGGTGGCGACTGTTGCCACGAGTGATGTCGCTCTTGTGTTCTTGTGATCATGGAGATGGGGGAGAGACAAAGAGAGAGATAATACTGTTAGTTTGTTGTTTAGTTTTGAATTAATATAGGTTATTTCGCCTTTTAAAGGGCGTGGGACTTTTAAGATATAGTAAATCATCTATAGTTATAAACATGAAAGCCTTCATTCTCTCTAACACCAAACTTCACTAGTGGGTACAAAGTTGAAGTTTTACTAGAATGTATCACTAAGGCTAAATATATTATGTTAAAGTAGTGTCATCGTTCTCCAACCCCAGGATTCGCTACACTTTCCTTCATAGGGACAATATTCATAGATAATGTATGAATTATTTTGTATATGGCCTACCGACAATGCCATAACAAAATTGTTTTGTACCGGTGGAGACTCAAAAATGATAATTTAATGGGTGGTTTTCGCTTATTTATTTGTTTCGGTGGTGGCACCATCTTTGAGAGACAAGTTAAACCAACTTAAATTAGGTGTTACAGTACGCAAGACCAATCTTTATATTAGTGCGGCAGTTTAGCTAGGATATTTCAACACATTGTGCACTTTTGATAAAAGCACCAAATTTGGCACAGAGGTACACCGATGTAATATGAACAAATTTGGATGTGGAGCCATCGGTCAACTACCCCCTGGTGGCCGTGGCGGCCATTTTCCAAAATGTATGAATCGTGGTTCGAATCTCAAAGTGTTCGTATGTAAACATACGGAAAATTATACCTAATTTTAAATGTCTCGTTAAAAGAAACATTTTGACAAAACAAGAATTCAGTTACCTTTATCCGTTTCAAAATGGCAGCGATTCTTGTGTAAAATATTGAAAGTTACGTAATCCTCTGTATTTTATAAACCATAACTCGTATCTTTTTCAAAAATATAAGCATTTACAAAAATAGACTAAACTATTTTATTAAAATTTTGATGACATGTAGCATACCAGAGTAATGCTGAGTTTATCTCGAGTGAGACATTAGAATCGGAAAAAATATACAAGTTAGGGTTTAGAAAATACAGGGTATTCCGCAACTGTCAATATTTTTCACAAGAATGGCCACCATTTTGAAACGGATAAAGCTAACTGAATTATGTTTTTGCCAAAATGTTTTAGACATTTAAAATGATGTATAATTTGGCGTATGTTTACATACAAAAATTTGAGATACAAACCACGATTTGCAAATTTTGTAAAATGGCCGCCACGGCCAGTAGTGGGTATTTGGCAGATGGCTCCACATCAAAATTTGTTCATATTATATCGGTATACATCTGTGCCGAATTTGGTGCTTTTATCACAAAGTGCACACTAGGTTAGCTGATCCGCTGTACTATATAGGGTGTATACAAAACTCCCTGGACACACTTTGTGTATTTGTTCCTTAGGTCGAGACAAATTATAAAACACCATATAAACATGGGTCTAACATGCCTAGTTTTCTGTCTGTCGGCCTGTTTGTGATTTTTAAAAGTTTCCATTTAACTCAGCTTCTATTTAAGATAGAAAGTTTAAATTCGGCTACAATGTACATTTTAAGGCCTACAACAATGTAATTTGATTAATGTAAATATATAAGTTTTAAAATTGTGGCCATTTTAAGTTTATGATTTCACATATTATGAAAACCGTTAGTTTCATCAAACGTTGTTATCAGTAATAACAAATGTAGAAATGTAAGAGGAGCAAAACGTCACCTTGTTTGGTGCAATCGGATAAGAAATAACTGGAATATTAACTATGTACTAAAATAAATATTACATTTCTTTAATAGTATTTATAATTTATACGTTGTTATTTCATGTTTTGCTGGATGAATTTGACAAATAATTAGCTGAATATTCAACCTCTATCCGATTGCACCAAAAAAGGTATCGTTTGGTTTGTTTTACAATTCTACATTTTTCATTACTGATAAAAACATTTGATAAAACTAACGGTTTTAATTAAATTTTCCATCAGAAACTTTGATTTTTTTTACATATATAAAGAAAATTTAATACAAAATTTACATCTTTTTACCAATGAAAAGTACCAATTGACAAAGAATACTGTACAAAAATGTTGGTATGTTAGTATTTGGTGTTGTATCGGTGATTCTTCAGTATCTTCACTGAATATTTGACTGCTGTGAGCGCAAAACTGTAAAGTGATTTATTTCCTAGCCGAAACTGTTTCCAAAATCGTTGAACAAAATGAGGCACAGTTCCCCTTGCGCCTATCAAAATTCCATATATCTCAAATTCTTTTAAATTATATTTTAGCGAATTTCCCCTATAGGGAAGAAGCTATTACCGTAGTCGGCATGGTAAGACCTAGGCCCGGGACCATGATAACTTTTCGTTTTGAGGTCCCCAGACCCCAAAAACACCATTTGTTCGAAACTGTATATATATATATATATATATATATATATATATATATATATGTGTCCGTGAGCACGATAACTCTCGTAAAAATTATCCGATTTTGATTAAATTTGCTATAAACCTGTAAAGCAACATTTATGACTTTAAGTTTGAAAACCAGCCAGATCGCTGTATCCGAAGGGGTATTTTGGGGGGGTTTTGTACCCCAAAAATGGGTTTTTCGAATTTTTTACATATAATTTTGGAAATAGTCAAATTTTAGTTTTTCCAATTGGATTCAGCTTAAAAAACACACAATTTGGTATTTTGATCATTTCTCTACGTCAATTGGTTACAGAGATATTGAAAGTGCTAAACACAGTACGTTGTCTAATGTTATTCTTATGGAGGAAAATAAAAATTTTATATCTCGCTTATTTATGAACGTATACTGACGAAACTTGGTATACGGCTTTATCTGGTTATGGACCATTGATATTTGCTCAAACAAAATTTTTTACCAAAGGCTCCCGTGGCAGCAAACCTGCGTACTTAGCCCCATGTTATTCTTATGGAGAATAAGTAACGTGTTATCTGCCTTCATGATGAAAATAAATTAATGAAATTTGGTATGTGGCTTTAGCTACATGAGTTATCCCACAGTTATATGAGTTATATGAGTTTTGTTATGGCACATGAGTTTGTGGTGTGGAGTTAGCTATATGAGTTTAGCTTCTTTGATATTTGTATAAAACCCCATTTTTTGTGTTCCTTGCTTCAGCAAACCTGCATACTCAGCCGCCATGTTATTCTTATGGAGAATAATTAAAATGTTATACATCGTTGATCTATTAATGTATATTGATGAGTACGCAGGTTTGCTGCTACGGGGGTATTTCATTATAATATGGAATTGTATTTTTATAGATACCAGTCTTTTCAGTATTTACATCTTCTGGCTGGTTCAAACTTGTTTCAAATCGGGTCTACAATGAAACCTCGGCTTTTCTTTTTCAATGACAACTATGCCGCTTCTTCTTAATGAGCCGTTAGTTTCAATTGCAGTAACTTCTTTGTATACTTCATATTTGTTTTTTAATCTAAACTGATCTGCAATAATCTTTCTGATTGTATGGTGTCTTGCATTACGAAGAAGTTCACTGAATGGGCACTGTCCAAGGACGTGGGGTAAATTTTCAATTACATGATTCTCAGTGCCAGAACAGTGCCGGCACTGGTTCCCGTCCCTGGACCTTCCATGTAGACTGCTGACCGGGGCTAAGTCATTAATTATTTTAAAATATGACTTACATTCTGATTCAGTTAATCCCCAAGAGTTGGCCAGACATTTGTTAATTTTAGGGCATCGTTGAAATGGATTAATCCTTTGCCTTTATAAGGAAGTTTACTCCATTTTTCAAACTCAATTTATTTTAATATATTTCACAATGCCCTCACTGAAATCTTAGGCTGGTCGTTTTGATGTGGTTTAGTTTCTTCAAGCAACAATTTTCTTCTGATTCAAAACTGTTCAATATTTCTAGGTAGGGATTTTTGGACGCATGCAAAACACGGCAAATATGTATAAATGTTCCAAATGTTGCAATTTTGCTTCCCATAAAGATTTTGACAAACCCATTCCTTTATATTTTGAGCTACTGTAAAAAAATGTGTTTAGCGTGTCATTTGGTAAATCTAATATCTCCTAAATGGCTTAACGTATGATTTTATCTATACCATCATAAAACTTAAGATACAGTTTTTTTTTCCAAAGGGGCAGTTTGAAAAGGGAAAATTAAAGTTGGCCAAATATAATTAGTTAAAACAAATATTTTTGATCAGTCTTTAAGTAAGGAGAACTTGTCAATTTTTAAATTTGTCAGTTAAAGATTTAATATTTTGTTCAGGTTCAAATATTATTTCAATGGTGAAATTCACACCTAAATATTTAATTTTGTCTTCAAACCCAATCGATTGTATTTCTTCTAAATCCAACAAATAGTTTCCTTGCTGCATCATGCCTTTTTATTTTGTTAATCTTGGTCTTTTTAGGGTCAATCAAATATCATGAAATAAGTTGTTAATAGTGTTATATAGTAACAATTCACTCTCCTTATTTTTCGCTACTAAGACTGTATCGTCTGCAAAGCCTAAAATACAGATTGGTTGTTCCTCACTAAGAGAGTGTTCTGACATCTGCTCTATAGTATTATCCACATATAAGCTGTACAGAGTTGGAGACAATGGTGATCCTTGTAATACATCCTTAATGATTGCAATAGGTCTAGTTTTTCCTTTTGCTGTCTCGATTTGTGTCATGTTGTTTATTTGTAGTTGTAGGACTGATGAGGAATGGGCAAAGAATTTAAGACTGTTTCTAAATGTAAGTGACTTACATTATAATATGCCTTTTCTATGTCCAGAAACAGAATGCTGCAATCAATTCTCTTTTGTTTTGCATGATGCAGAACCTCATTCAGTATTTGGGTATTTATATGCGTTCCAGGTACACTGTGAAACCTCCTTGGAACCGATTGAATGTTGCATAAGATTTTAATCCTTGATCAAGGATGTTTCCATACATTCTTTTTAGTTTGGAACATATCGTTATCAGTCTCCAGTTGTTGACATCATTTTCATCTCCTCCTTTATAAATCAACACAGTTCTTGCTTCTTTAAAACTAAGAGGCAGTGTACCTGATTCATGAATTCTATTATATATTAGACTAAGTATCTTTGATACTCCCTTCAACTTAACTGCTCTCATTAGCACCTTATCAGGCCCAGGGGCAGTATCAACGTTTATTACATTCATATCTTGTTGGATTTTTTATTCACTAATCATACAATTATAGTGAAAATCTGCATTTTCTTTTATATTTGTATCAGTTTTGTTTTCGGTAATGACTCTTTTTTTCATTGATAGGTTTTGAAAATCGTCTCTCAAAACTTTCTTACAACGACTCCAATTTTATCGTGCATCCTTTAGTGTCACTTCGAATTATTTTCCTTACCGCTTTTCGTCTCATGTTGTAATATTCAAATTGGATCAGGTCGTAGTTATATTTTTCTTTTCTTTTATTTATTTCCTTTTTAGTTTTCCTTTCAGGGATTGAAGATTTCTTAAAGGCACTTTTGGGAAACCTCTTTTCGTTTTTTTAGCGAATTTTCCCTATAGGGAAGAAGCTATTACCGTAGTCGGCATGGTAAGACCTAGGCCCGGGACCATGATAACTTTTAGTTTTGAGGTCCCCAGGCCCCAAAATCACCATTCGTTCGAAACTGTATATATATATATATATATATATATATATATATGTGTGTGTGTGTGTGTGTGTCCGTAGGCACGATAACTCTCGTAAAAATTATCCGATTTTGATGAAACTTGGTATAAACGTGAAAAGCAAAATTTATGACTTTAAGTTCGAAGACCAGCCAGATCGTTCTATCCGAAGGGCTATTTAGGAGGGGGTTTTGTACCCCAAAAATGGGTTTTTGAATTTTTTACATCTAATTTTTGAAATAGTCCAATTTTAGTTTTCACCATTGGTTTCAGCTTAAAAAACACACACAATTTGGTATTTTGATAATTCCTCTACGTCAATTGGTTAGTGAGATATTGAAAGTGCCAAACACAGTACGTTGTCTAATGTTATTCTTATGAAGGAAAAGAACATTTTTATATCTCGCTTATTTATGAACGTATACAGACAAAACTTGGTTTACAGCTTCATCTCGTTGTGGTCTACTGATATTTGCTCAAAAAAAAATTGTTTGCCAAATTCTCCCGTAGCAGCAAACCTACGTACTCAGCCCCCATGTTATTCTTATGGAGAATAATTAAATGCTCTGTCTCCCTTAATTATGAACATAAATGAATAAAAACTGGTATACGACTTCACCTAGTTTAATTATATTGATATTAGCATAAAAACCCATTTTTTGTGTTCCTTGTTGCAGAAAACCTGCGTACTCAGCCCCAATGTTATTCTTATGGAGAATAATTAAAATTGTATATATCGCTTATTTGTGAATATATTTTTATGAAATTTGGTAAGTGGCTTTATGTAGTATTAAGACATGTACATCTTATCCATTGGAAATTCGCTGAGTATGCAGGTTTTCTGCGACGGGGGTATTTTTAATTACCACCATTTTGAAAATTATGTATTAAACTTATGTACATTAATCAAATTATATACACTTGTTGCGAGTCTTAAGGTCTAAATTTGAGCCGAATTCAAACTTTTTATTGTAAACAGAAGCTGAGTTATAGGGAAACTTTTAAAAATCACAGAAAGACCGATAGACAGAAAACTAGACATTTTAGATCCATGTTTATATGCTGTTTTATGATTGTCTCGACCTAAGTAACAAATACACAAAATGTGTCCAGAAAGTTTGTATACACCCTGTATAATTCTGTAAGCGAAATGTTTAAGTCAAAATTGTGGGAGTTTGGCAAATCGCAGGATAATGAGAGAGAGTTTAAATTAAGGTCTTTTTTCCAGGGACTCAGAAAAGATATAGCACTATTTCTAAAAAGTTACCAACAAACGAAATATAACGTAAAACCTTCCCCATAAGAAACATGGGGATTTAAAAACGTCTCCTTTGTTTACATTAAAACATGTAATTAAGTGTCTACTGTTTTACGAACTGACATGTGTTCCTACAAATCAGAGAGGGTAGTGTATTAGAGCAAGGTAAGGTGGACTATGGCCCCTTCAAGCCACTAATTCTAGTTTAATATTATGAGCACAACGTGCGGTAGTTGGTCTCTTATTTGTTGATTTATTGATACTAGAAACCGCCCAATGGTCGAAATTCGACCAAACATTGTTTAGTTTAATATTTAGTGGGTTTTGTTGCGCTCATCTCCCTCTCCTTCTCTCTTCCCTCTCTCTCTCCCTCCCCCTCCCCAACCCTCAACCCCAGGTATTTTTTTTAATGTGGAGTTAAAAACGATAGCAGAAGGGCGTTACCATTCCAGTTAACATTCCAGCCTTTTTATTTATGCCTGAAACCTCTCAATCCCGTCTTCTCCCCAGCCCTCATCCTTCCCCCTCACAAACGGGCTTAATTTTTTTAACGTGGAGGTAAAAAGGATAATAGAAGGGTGTTACCATTCCAGTAGCTAGTGAAACAACATAGTAAAACAATTAGTTTCTCATGACGCGCAGACTTTTCACTACCACAAAACCAAAAATAATTAGTAACAAATCGTGCATATCACTATTGATGATTAAATTTGGTTTTTTATTCTTTATACTTAATATTTATTTCAACATATGATTGCTTTTTAGCGATTTTTATTACAATCCACAAAGTACACTACTTAAGTTGCGTAGTAATGGTTCAATGTAACATTCTTTTTTCCTTATCAAATGGTATGATCAAGTACTCTAAGCACAGTTTTCAATGCACGATTCAATCAAACATGTCATTTGAAAGTTCTATTTATATTTCGTTGTTATTCCGTAATCAACGTGGCAACCCATAAGGCCAATGTTATTTTTTCAAATTTCAAATTAAATTGCCTTTATTTCTCAGAAACTAATGTAAATTACGATAGTATTGTGCACATCTACAGAAAAATACATTTCTAACGGTGTGCTTAGATTTTTCCTACGATGCGTACGAGCTGAGAAAAACGTACGACAAAAATCTATTAATATAATAGATAAGTCAACAAGTTCTTCATTCATAAAATTCAGCGAAGCTGCAACTAAAAGTGTAAAGCAACTGCAAAGAGGAGTGGTAAGTTGAATTCGCCCGCCTTCATTGCAAATGACCGTAGGACCATAGCGAATTCGATTCCAAACATAAAAGATAATGAATCCCAATGGTAACTTACTATTAACACCCAGACAACTCTAGCCAGTTTTCCACAAAAGCGCAAGGAATCTTCTTTATATTTAAAAATCTGGTTTTTAAATACAGGTAATCAAATGAGAACTCTGTCGTGCCAAATTTAAAGGTTTATAATCTTAACAATCATATAAAAATGTTCTTTTAAATTTCTCTTGTGCCAAAATTAAAATCACAACAATTCCCTCAAGGCTTTGTCTCATCGGCTTCTTAGACGATGATTTTTTTTATCAAGTGATTATATAAACATGATGTTAGTGTTGTCAAGTTTCGTAAATTTGTATGCAGAATTCAACATATCAAATAAATGTGTTTCATTCTCTTTGAACCCTCCCAGCGTAACTGTGGTCGTCAGGCCTATAGTAATTTGTATACATTTTATAACAGTTCCTGTTGAGTCTAGATTCTTTCATTTTAAAGTTCTGAAAAAATCCGAATATACTCTGTGGAATATCGTAAATAAGTTATTAATTTGAAAAATATTTCATTTTTAATTTTCATGTTATATAGGATTATTTAATTGCTGAACTTTTATATGGTTTACCACTTTCGATCCGAAAAATGTGCTAAAAAATGCACAAGTAATTTTAACAACGTTACACATAGGTACTACAAGAGTTTTCCAACGTAATTCTCGAGTTTTAGTAAATCTTTCGAAGATCCAAACAATCAATGGGACAAATGGTTCAATGGGATGGGTCAATGGTTGTTTTTGGGGATCAGGTTTGTTCATTCAATGGGACAATTGGTAGATTGTAATTTAATGTAGTACTTTTTCGTCGATGTCAAACTCTTTATTCTTATTGACATCTAATAATGTACAAGTATCTCACTATTTTCAACGTGAAACAGGCAACAGAGAATGCCATCACCGTCGTGTTCACTGACGAACGTCAGCTTTGGAAGGGTGAAAGCGACTAAATCTTCCTTTTGATTGGGCGATCACGAATCATTTACAATTTTGACATTTTAGAAATAATTTTGCTGGTTATAAGTGACGTTTATGATTTAAAGTGATGTTTAGTCTTTATTATAAAATAAATACATTGCAAATTTAAATACAAATGGACTTATGGCCACTGTTAGCTCAGAACCCTGTTTTAAGTAATTTAATTTAAAAATACAAGGTCTAAAGGTCGAAACATGTCGGTTTATTTTAAATAAAGCGTTGTCGAAACAGGATACTGAGTTACAATGTAAATTTTATATTTATAACTCTTTATATCTTGTATCAATCCAAACCATATGACCTACTTGATATACATGGTTGACTGATTTTCTTAAATTTAAATATTTATTTCATTAAATGTTAAAGAGACATACGGCAATGAGCGTTTATCCTGATTTGTGTGGTATATGCTAACATTTACGTAGACGGAATGTTTAAAACCAGCATTTTTTATTTCATTTCAGCTTATCTTATCTTATCTATTAATACGCTAAGCCGATTTTTGTTAAGAGAACTCCTCCGCTATTTACGAACAAATTTTAATGATTGAGGTACCAAAATATTCGTCCTGATTCGTAGTTGTGCATAAAGGTTTTCATTTTTCGATATTTACAATCTGAAGGGAACGGGCCGCCCTCAAAGTTCGTTTTTTAGTCCAGTGAAATTAGCTCCAAAAGGAAAAAAATTGGGAAATTCAAAAAAGGTTTAAACCTGTTGGAAATGATTTATTAAGGTCTCCTGAACACAGAAGAAAGTCCCAGAAAATCCAATTGGGTCTTTTCCGCCATTATGAAAAATAAGTCGGCCATAATGGATTTGTGCAAGGGTTTACGGAAATGGGTATTACTAGTATACTAATTGACTTACAACCCTCCCGTTTGCATACCAATGTCTTGTAAAAAACAAGCTAGATACGAAATAAAAATATATGTATTAATTTAATTTGTTTACATTTGTTTACTAATTTAAAACATATTTATTTTTACATTTTATAACTAATAGTTTGCATTTTTCACCAAGTATCCTTTTAGTTTGCATATATAAGAAAAACTGTCCATACAAACTGTAGAGCATAAAATCCCCTTTCAAATGCACTATAACAAGTTTTACCTGAATATTTCAAGCATCCTACTCAGGAATCAATAGGAGCGTTCGCTACATCTTCACTAGGCGCGGCGCTCGGCCACCTAGCCCAGTCAATGAAGATAGAACACGAGCAAATGTCGGAAGAAATTAGTAACAGGCCGAAACACATACCAGTCAATAGAACCGAACTAGAGGAACAAATCCCCTAAAACCTCCTAAATTTCCCCCGGTGATTATCTTGTAGCCCCCCTTTAAACCCCACTAACCCCTTTTCATGCAATCATTTACAGAAATGATCATATCTCCATTAATATTGATTGTAGATTCATATTTATTTTAATGTTTGATCGACTAAACGACAATATAAAACAAAGGTTCAGTCATAAAATTAGCTCAAAACAACGGTTCAAAATATATTTGCATTATAATAATAAATATTTGAAAAATGAAAAATATTTTAAATACTGCATAACACTATTCCTCTCTAAAATATAAACACATCAGTTTTCGAGAAAATAATTTCAACAACATTTGTAGTAAATTGTATTCCGCGTAAAACAATATATACATTGTTGTACGTTCAACGATGGGAACGTAATTTACGAGGCTCAAACACGGCGCGTGCACTTAAAGCCGCGACGCCACAGCGGCTGCGGACCTTCGGCAATTACGCCGCGCCACGTTCGCCACCCACGTTTTAAGGCTGAGTATCACGGACAGTAATCATGTAGCCTATATTAATATTGCAAAAAGACCCTGTAACTTAAGATATTATCCAAACATTTATTGTGTAGAAAATTGATTTTGGCTGATAGCTTATTTTGCATGAAAATAATATTCCAGAAATAACCTTGTATATTTAATTGAGTAGCATATTAAACAATAAAACCCTCAACAGGGTCTAGGGTCTTATGTCTACGCAGGTATGTTGTAAGGTAAATAAAAAATTACATTTTAGAAATAAATATTACAAAGGATCATGTAATAACAAGTTTTCAATAAAGTGCGTGCAACACTGAAATGCAATGCGCGCACCTTGGTGCTCGATATACAGCGGCCACCGCACCAGCGCCGGTGCATTGCGATTTGTGATCTATAGTCCGTGAGGTTAGGTCGAAAATATTTCTCTTCTTGCTACCGGTACCAAATTTTAAACTTTGTTTCTTCATCTGAATAGCTTATTAAGAAACATTCTCTCGGAGCCCTCTAACACCCTGTGATGACGTCATAAAGAAAAGGCACTAGGAGCATTACAATGTATGCTTTAGACGTCAATAACTTCTACACCTGTTGCTTTATTACAAAAGCCTTAAAAGTCAAAAATGAAGCATTGCAATTTTTACTTAGAAAATTTAATTCTTTATTTACCTTACAACTACACTGATATATGGTATATGTGATACACTATACATTATAAAACAGTTGTTTTTGGAATATTATTTTCATGTAAATTCAGCTATCGGCCAAAATCCATGTTTAACATAATGTTTAGACAGCGTCTTAATTTATAAAGTCTTTTACAATAATAAATAATAATAATAAAGCTTCATGAGTATTGTCCGTGATACTCGGCCTTAAAACGTGGGTGGTGAACGTGGCATCAATTTTCCACGGCCGATATTCCATAGCCGCTGTGGCGTCGCGGCCTTAATTGCACGCACCGTGTTTGAGCCTTTAAGTTACGTTCCCATTGTTGAAAGTGCAGCAATGTATATATTGTTTTACGCGGAATACAATTTACTACAACTTTTGATCACAGTAATTTCTCGAAAACTTGTGTGTTTGTATTTTAGAAAGGTATAATGTTAAATAGTATTTTAAATATTTTTAATTTTTCAAATATTTATTATTATAATGCAAATATATTTTGAACCGTTGTTCTGATCTAATTTTATGACAGAACCTTTGTTTTATATTGTCGTTTAGTCGATCAAACATTAAAATAAATATGAATCTACAATCAATATTAATGGATATATGATCATTTCTGTAAATGCTTGAAGGAAAGAGGGTTAGGGGTAGGGGGGTTTAAAGGGGGGCTACGAAATAATCACCGGGAAAAATTTAGGAGATTTTTGGGATTTGTTCCTATAGTTGGGTTCTATCGACTGGTATGTGTTTCGGCCTATTACTTATTTCTTCCGACATTTGCTCGCGTTTTATCTTCATTGACTGGGCTAGGTGGCCGAGCACCGCACCGAGCGCCTGAGTGAAAATGTAGCGAACGCTCCTATTGATTCCTGAGTAGGATGCTTGAAATATTCAGGTAAAACTTGTTATAGTGTATTTGAAAGGGGATTTTATGGTCTACAGTTTGTATTGACGGTTTTTCTTATATATGCAAACTAAAAGGATACTTGGTGAAAAATGCTAACTATTAGTTATAAAATGTAAAAATAAATATGTTTTAAATTAGTAAACAAAATAAATAAATGTAAACAAACGTAAATAAATTAAATTAATACATATCTTTTTATTTCATATCTAGCCTGTTTTTAGAAGACATTTGTATGCAAACGGGAGGTTTTTAAGTCAATTAGTCTACTAGTAATACCCATTTCCGTAAACCCTTGCACAAATCCACTATGTCCGACTTATTTTTCAAAATGGCGGAGAAGTCCCCATGAGATTTTGTGGGACTTTCTTCTGTGGGTTCAGGAGATCTTAATAAATGATTTCCAACAGGTTTAAACTTTTTTTGACAAAAGTTTTATTTACAATTTGTTCTTTTACATAAAACAATAAGTAAATATTATGACAAGGATATATACATAAAACAAATGGAGAGAAAACATGAGTTAGTAACCAAATAGAATTAGTTCTGACAAATTAAAACAAAACAAAACAAAAATACTTCAATTCTGTAAAAACCGATTTGGCAGATCTAGTATATTGTGCCTTTTGAGTCTGTAAACATGTTGGCTGCTGTCCAGGAGGTTAAGGGCTAGATAGTTTGGGGAATTTCCTTACTCAAATGATAAATGCACTGGACTATTTTGCCCATAAGATTAACATGGGGAATAATTTGATTTGTATTGCAGCTGTTAATACATTACGGACAGGTTATTAGCAATACCAGATGATACAGGTAAGGAATGTATTCATCTATATAAATCAAAGCAGTTTATTTTATACTTCGCTTTGAACAGTGAAATGTATGCAGCGGAGAATTTCAATTGTTGTTCAAATTTGTTTATCCGTCTGCCTGTTTATGAGCCAGATTTGTCCACGTTTCCAAAAAATAAATACTGTACTGAATGAAATAAAATAGTTTGTCCAACTTCGTGTGGAGGAGGAAACTTTTTGGCTGTTTATGCCCTTTTGTTCTACACTGCTCCATAGTCTTAAGGGTAGAGTTTACTCAACCTTTCAGAATGCACCAAACCTACGCAGAATAAACCATTTGTTCTAATGAGCATTTAGTCAGCTAATTAAAATTTATCATAGAACGGAGGAAACACATCTGCTTTATTACTCTACAAAGTATTTATACTAAACCGTATAAGATAAAGAATTGACAATGAAACATTGGGTACGGAACACATAAGCCCTTGCAGCATGGTATATAAAGCTCAGTTTGTCTAGGTAGTCATTGTCATTATAATACTCAATATTTGATGAGATTTAAGTCCACCATCAATTAATCCAACAAACTACAGAAGTTATTGAACAGATATTTTAAAGAAGATAAGTCCGTCCCAAAAACCAGCTATGGGCTTATTCCCGTTCCAATGAGGCTCGGTCCTAGCGACCTTCAACATCTCCATGTGTACCGATTGGAGCAACATCTCCAACTTACTAGACCGATAGAGCAAAAATGTTTTAGAAAGACAGCGGTCAATGCACTAATAATCAAACTACACCAACAACCACCACTACACCATCCACTTGCCACACTTTCCATCCCGTTTGTCCTTAGGGTCTATCTACTCCATCGGCATGTAAAATCTTAATTTAATCATCACTGGCTTTATTAGTTAACTGGACCGATTGAGCATACATTTGTTAGGAGGATAGTAAATACATCAGAATAAAACCTTTTCCTACTCCTGCTCCAAAAATGATTAACTTTATGGCTCTACAAATGTTGGAATTAGGCTATAGAATTTATAGGTTAATAAATGTGTACTAATCAGGCCTCATCCCTGGAAAAATATTTTTGTATAGAAAATTATTCGAAAAACTAAAATTAGGGTTATGATTTAGATTTGTAAATAAATAAAAAAAACAAAATCAAAACAGCGTTTCAAAATAATCATTCAACTGTAAAAATAACACACACTTGGTAAAGTATCATGTGATCTTTGTGAGAATAGTGATTAGAACCAATATATTCATAAATTTAAATATACATGATTATGATACGTATAAATTTGGACATTGGATTGCGGTCATGTACAAAATTAAAAGAAACGAGCAAATAAGCAAAGTAAACAAGGAGAGGGACCGTGAATTTAAGTACTCTAGGCATTTTGAGTTCAACTGACTGGATTTTTAAGCAAATCTCGGTCCTCCTGGTGCTTTAACAAAAGTAACTAACTTCTCAAACATAACACTGTATTGTTATCGCGAGCAAAGCCGTGACGGGCTACTAGTATTAATGAATGCAGGTCTAATGACTGAATTATTCAAAAAACTTGCCATAACCGACATCATAAATGAATTACACAAATAAAAGCTCAGTTTAAATTGGATTTTGCAATTGTTGTTAACTTATTATTTCCAAATAATAACTAACTACAGAATATTATTATTTAATTATTAAATATATTTAAAATAAACACCCCAATAAATGTAGTCCTATCAACAGCATTATTAGAATGAAGTAATTGTATGTATACCTATTTTACTTGACGTTTAAAACAGAAAGAAAACACATATTACGATTAGTGTTTTAAGAGCTACAGTATTACGAATATTTTGCACAGTATTTTAGACACAAGAAGGTATACGCAGAAAGCACTTATTAAATGTACTAGCATCCCATCATATCCCTTACAACTGCTTGAGTTTTTTTAATTAGCAACATTTGTTTACAAAGGATGTTCTACCCGATTATTATGAAAATTGACTTCTGAGTCTGTTTTAATTAGCATTTAAAACTGAACAAAACTGCGCCAGTTATTTTAGATCACCACATTTGAATCAATTAAATTTTTAAAAATATTTTCATCAATATTAGTATAAAGTTAATTCTCTTCCAAAAATCCATAATTTTATAGTATTTTACTCTAAACTGGCGTATGTTTTAGGTGGAACGAGTCGCAAGAGAAGAAACAGAATAACGGGAATTTCATTTTACTCAAGTAAATATAATTTGTTTAACACTCGGTAACTGTAAGTATATGCAACTCTTAAACCAATTTTAAATGCCTGAACCAATCGAATGCGTGTTAATAGTTGTAGACAACTTCATTATTAAATGTTTTCAAACTTTTCACTAAAACGATACATTAACCCGATCATTCTTCACAAATTGCAAACATATTCGCAATTGTCATATAAACTACTAAATGCACAGTTTCAAGAAATACAACTTTGTTTTCTTTCATTATGTCCCACTGCGTTTAAATAGCTGTTTTCTAATTAAAATGCGGTAATTACATTATTAATAGTTAATTTTAAAATAATTACAATCCAAATTAATTTAATAGTACGTAGGAGTTAAAATGTTGTAATAATATCATTTTAATAGAAATTGAATTATGAAGAAAATTAGAATTTTAAGTTTATTTCAAATCGAGTTATCAAAAACTCCTACCTACATCATCACCATAATCAAAATTACCCCCTCCCACTAAACCCCACTAACCCCCATATAAATGTTTGGCGTCACAAGCTTTATATTTGATTCCAATATAGAAAACTCACAAATCAATCCGACGATAAAAAATATAATACATGAAAAGTAGTCATTGATCCAAAATTGGCAGACTGTCTTTTAACAAACACTTTATTGTCCTTAAACCCTACAACATCATCAGTAGGTCAAAGATTTAATTTTAATGTAATACTGTATCAAATTAAAACTGAAATAAATCGAATATTTAACTAAGATTAATGCTTAGTTCAATTTATAATTTTGTCCATGCATCTTTTTACAAGCACAATAGTTGAAATGATTCTGGAATTTTGTTCTTTATAACTTTGTAGTCTTGGTTTCCATAACAAATGGTTATGCTTAAGTAATATGACACTTATTCATATTAATATTAAATCATTAAACCAATTGTATTACACTTTGATTTTATAATTGATGTTGCTTATTCATTGACTTTTTAAATAAAATACATTTTTAATTTGGTATGGGCATTTCTAGACGAAATAGGTATTGTTTTAATCTTTTTTTCGTCTGATGTTTTTAGTATATTTTTAATGTCTACGGTAATGGTATCAATGTTTAGTCTAGGCATCTTTTTCAGCATGTTTAGTTAGGATTCAAATGAAAAACCTTCAGCTTGTAAAATATTTGACCATAGTGTTAGAATATTAATTCAGGTTTCGCCTCCGCCGTCGCGCGGTTCCACCGGACTAATGGGGAGGAGATAACCCGGAGATTGGTAAGACACAACTATCTCAAATCTCCATCTCCATCTCCTCGATATTACATTGTCTCCAAAACCACCTTCCCTTTCGTCTGAAAAGGCACGATTAGGTGCGAACGATTTCCATTCCGTGTCACAAAATATTATTGACACTGCGTAAATTCTGTCCAGTAAACTTTTTTATTTGCGTCAGCATGAGGAATAAAACTTTTTTATTTGCGTGAAAAGCATGGTAAGTTTTATAGTCTGGAAATTATATTTTGGATGTAACTATGTGCACGGTTTTAAACTACGCTTATTAATTAGTATCACGCATTGAAGAATGGCTTTTGTTTTCCAATAGTTACAGTATATTGATTCAAATAAAGTAAACGTAAACTCGGCACATTTAAAGTGGGGAGTTATGATTGACTTCATTCGCGATTTTTCTTATGAGATAGCTTTACCACCTTAATTCTCAGATCTGTGTCTTCTGCCCTTCGATCGTCATGTTACTTGTTAACATGTTATATCGTCATCGTCTGTCCCTTATCTGTGTAACCAACTGTGTAACTAGCGAGAAGGGGAGGGGGAGGAACTTTTCAGCGAGAGGTGACAGGGTGATTGATAACAGCCGACGTCACATCCGCCTTATCAGCGCGTGGTGGGGGGTGATTGACCGCGTCCACTGTAGGGGTAGGGGGGAGGATTAATCACCGCCAATGATAAGGAACTGATAAGGTGGCGGCGGGGACACCTCCATGGTTGACGCAAGAGGTGACCAACTGACGTCTTGCCCCTTTTTATGTCGGTAAACGAGTGTTTGGGATGTTCGTGGGATATTATGGTTATTGCTAAGGAATAATACCTGCTAAACTTTAATATTTATGGGATACGTTTTTTATTTGGGAAATTGTATTTGGTATGTTCTAAGTTATGTTATTTTGAGAAAACAACTTTGAGGCTTCAAAATTAACTTACAATTGTTATTTTCTCCCCAAAGAATGCAGCACAAACAACTTATGTATATAACTGGCGAAAGACGAAATGTTAAGAGATAGCCGTCAGAACAGCTAAACCCACGACTGTGACGATAGCGTGGCTTCGTAAGTCGTTAGAGACGTTAGCAAAACATGATATCGCCATAACTCTACAACAGACACCGAGCCATGTACTCATGGTAATGCAATTGCGGACAAGATTGTCAAAGAAGGAATCTCTACTTGAGAAGATCCGTCAAATTTTATTTGCCTAGTAGCAATTTAATTAAACATCTTAAATCCAAGACGTCTTATAATACTTCAAAATCTATCCAAAAATCGCACTAAGGCAATCTGTTACAGACACACCCAACCAAAATGCCCTAAAACTTACCAAACTGCGTACCAACTGCGGTTTACCATGACAATAACCATGACCAGACTAAGATTAGGCCATAGTATCATAGGTTATACACTCACAAAAATTCAGTTTATCTTTTATGTTCAAGAAGTTCTTCAAGTGTTCTTCAATATTTTCAAGAGTGTTCTTTTATGTTGCCCTAGCCGACCCGTTGCAGCTTCGCCAGCGTAAACTATGATAGTTGTTTGTGGTTCAATCTGTGGTTAGCCCATTGAACTAATAAGAATCAAGATCTACTGTTTGAATTTTCATCAGCTCAAACCAAAGCGAATGTCCAAAAGGAATACATGGCAACTTTGGGACCCAGCGGAGCGGAACACAGGGGGGATTTCGTAATACTGTTTCTTAGCAAGCACCTAGGGCCAAAGAGAAGCATATATATCAAATTTCAACTCTGTAGGCCTTATAGTTATGGAGATTTCGTGATAGGTCAGTCAGTCAGTGGTATTTGGATGTTATAAATTAAGATAGGGCCACTATCAAAATGTCCAGCATATTACATTAGAATGTCCTTCCCCTAAATGTTTCAGGACGCTAAATGTTTCCTTCCTCAAAGTTTTAGGGCGCCTCGTTAGCCTAATGGTTAGTGTATTGGATTTCAGAGCAAGAGGTCACGGGTTCGATTCCCGGGCCGCCCACATGACAGAGAGGTTTGGACCGTTGTCTTGTGACGTTGGTGACAAAATGAAACATTACTGGCGTGACAACCAAATAAAACAAGGACAAGACCGCTGAAGATACTTAGAAACGAAAATTTGAAACCATCTTATCATTTATCAGAAATCGTTAAGAAAATGAACATGACCATTTTACTAGAAATCGTTGATTACCTTAAACAAGCCGACATTTGAATATTAACTGTTAAACTTACAGTTTAATGGCTAAGTAATTTTATAATTGCATTATATTTAAGTAGGGGGCCCCCTACTTATTTAGGCTCATGTGTCATAACAGGTCCATTATGTTTGGCAACAAAATACATTTTACAAAATTAGGACTTTAATGACCGACGGTTTGAAACGGGGGAATTTTTCGGGTATTATATCCGTGTATTTTTCGGGTATATTATAATCGCAGTAGATTGTGGAGTAACAAACAGCATTCAACAAACAGGCGTTAACATTTATTATATTATTATAAGACTAGCTGACCCGACAGACGTTGTCCTGTTCTAATTTCATTGAATTTGTTTTATATCAAATACTCGTTCATTTTCAAGATGAGCTCGTTCGCTTCGCTCACTCGCCTCCCGGATAAGCTCGTTCGCTACGCTCACTCGCCTATTTTTATATAGTGTTAACTTCGGCATCGAAAAAGAGACTGAGTTGCCATTCAAGTTGATTTGTTATTTCCGCAATGAACATATGTTTATGCCTTTCAGGTATGTTTAGATATAATCCTTAATAACAGATGTTTGGTGTAACTAACTGAACTTTGATCAAATCAATGGGAACTTTGAAAGCCAGTGGGACAGAGCCCTTAGGTCGTATTAAAATTGCCTTTTATGGAAACCTTGTCCTGACATTAACGAACACAACAACAAAAATTATTCAATTTGGTGCACTCATTTTCAAGTTATGGCATGACCAAGGGAAATAGGGATTCATTTTTTATATATTAAGATAGAGAAGTCTGCTATTTAGTTTAATATTTTATCAATTTAGTTGTCTCTGTGAATCTATTAATATTTCTACAAGGATGATGTAAATAATAAAGTTTCTATGATTTACAATACATTTCAAATTGTATGCTATTTGACATATAATACAATTGTAATCTTTTAAACTGTTGGGTTTATAATCAATTTCAACAATACATTTAAAAAAATATTTATTAATTTTCATAACGTCATGTTAGGGTACCAAATTAAAGCTTATTTTATTACGAGTATTAAATTTGAATCGGAAAAATATAGGGTATTCTGTACATAAGGATGTTTTTCAAAAACATCCTTATACCCCATTATATTGCCCCATTTTGAAACGCATAAATGCTCAAATGTTTGCTACAATAACGATCTAATTCAATAAGTGAGTTCGGTTTTCGTCAAAATGTTTCTCCCATTACAGCACTTAAATTATCTACAATATGACATACGTGTGCATTTTTTTCCAACTCGTGTACACAGGTTTTAGAACACTCTGTATTTGCAAAGAGTTTAAAATAGTTTTACCTTATTCCTCGGGGTTTAGTGGGGAGTAATTTTGTTTCACCCTTCCAGGTCGAGCAGTTTGTCTGTAATCGGTTTGAGACACCTCACGTGAGACACCCTGTGTTCCCTGTGTTCCCTCAGGAGTCCCGTGACGCGAAGGCACGTGCCTGTGCCGAGCCAACGACCCCGTCACAATAATTAACACCCAGAGGACCGTGATGGATGCTCTCTCTCTGTCTTCCTCCACCCTCCCCTCCCCCTCCCATCAGTCTCTTTTTTTTACAGTATTTTTTAGGTTTGATTACAAGTGTTTATTTCCGAATTGAATAATTGTTAGAATTTTAACATTTGTCTGACTTTAAATCATACCGGTACAAACTAACATAATAAAGACCGACTACAAGTCGTTCACAAACTTACTTGTATTCAAAATACATGTCGTATGAAATAAGATCGATTTAAATGTATTATATTTAGATCTGATATGGTTCAACTTCAGTAACCTTAAATAGAGATGTATATAATAACTAAGAGTAGTGATAGTATGAGTGGGTTATGTTGTTATTGAGAAAATAAGTATTAGTGTGTGACTTGACATAAAACGTATGTAAATTAACACAGGGTTTAAGTAAAATTAACACATAACTACTTATTTCCTCGATTACCACATAACCCACTCACACTATCACTACTATTGAGTTAATTTTCGACGGACAGTAAAATTGTATTGGTCTAATAGCTGTTGAAGTTGGTAAGTACAATTGCTGTAAGTGAAGTAAAATTATAATTCGGTCTTCCGAAAAACAAAATAGACAAGTAATTAAAGCTGTACGTTAAAACATAAATACATAATTATGTAATGGTTTATTGGTTGCTTCTCTATAACCAAATCATTCCTTAATTTTGTTGGAGGTAAATTTTAATCCTTCACGTAGGAGGTAAGTGTTTTATCAAGATACTTCAGACAACCACTATCATGACATAGTAATGGTTGTTGAATGGACGGAATAATTGTTTTTTAAAAGATTCATTAGAAATTCAATAAAAGTTTGTTAAAAAAATGTCAGAAGTAATCTTAAATATGTATAACGTGCGGTGCCGTTCT